>OY284478.1:30066924-30771103 GCA_958336345.1 Dorcus parallelipipedus
GATATAACTTAAGATATAATGGGCGTGTTTTTTAAATGCACCAATTCCTCGAGGCAAATGTGTTCGAACAAGCTGTCAGGTAGTACGAGAACTTGCTCGATTCTACAATTAAAAAACGCTTTAAAAAACGATCAGTTAGTGCCATGGTTAGTGCTTGCTGTACATAACATACATAAATGACGTTGTTAGGTTATGTTTGTGATATATGTATAGTTGGGTAGACTGGAACGGTGGACACCCCGCACACAATATGTTTATATTAATATCAATACATATAGTTCAGTAGTCTACTATTAGTCGAGTTGTATCGCAGACGCGAAGTATTACAGATCGATAGTTTCTATTCTAGTGTTAAGTCTTATACGACTTATGTATTCATATAGTAAAATAAATATATATTAAAACATGGTGGCAGCGGTAAAGCGGTACAAGCTGTGAAAACGCGGTAAAAGCGTGAATAAACTGTTTGAATAAAAAATTACGAAAACTTTAAGTGCGTAGTACTGTTTGGTGACTATAAGTACTTGTTCTTCGTCTTGAAACTGCAATTTAAGAAAAAAAAACAGTCAAAATGCATACCGAAGAATTCAAAACACCTGGTGAAATGAAATTCCGAGGAAACATCACAAATAATTGGAAATTATGGAAACCAAAGTTCGAATTGTATTTAACTGCCAGTGGTAAAACAAACAAAACAGATTAAACTAAAATTGCCATTTTACTCAACTTGATGGGTGATGAAGGTATTCATTCAATTTATAACACGTTTGAATATTCTGAAACAGAAGATCGTACAAAACTGGCAACAATAATTGAAAAATTTAATAATTATTGTGACCCAATAAAAAATCTTGTGTTTGAAGTGTTGGAGCGTTTTTTTTTTGTACATTTGGATCGAAATAGTAATAACGTTAAACAGAGTATACCTCGTTCTGATAAACACTCGTTCGCTGGTTAGTCCCTTCTAGCTTTCTCTCTCTCTCTCTCTTCATCTCGCTCATCGCGCATACGATGCATCGTGAGAAACGGATACACATACAACAAACAGTGCGATTTACATCGGATGTCCGAAA
This sequence comes from Dorcus parallelipipedus, assembly GCA_958336345.1. Classification (NCBI taxonomy): domain Eukaryota; kingdom Metazoa; phylum Arthropoda; class Insecta; order Coleoptera; family Lucanidae; genus Dorcus; species Dorcus parallelipipedus. The sequence goes on from OY284478.1 coordinate 30,067,998, forward strand.
ATACATCAAATCCTACTCACCGGGGGGCCTGCGCGCCCCCGCAGAAATCCAACGGTGCATCTAGTAGCAACCATTCCCTCACATTGATAATGGACACTACGGATGTTTTCCTTGGACGTTGACTTCTTATCTTCGCATGCATTAACCCCACATTCACCTGTAATTGGGAACCCCCCCCCCCCGATGGATATTAGCATACCTAGCCTCCTAAGCTTACGTTCTTAGGATCAGTTGATGTCACTGATCGCGTAAGTGTCAGCACACTCCGTTTCCGATCCAGTGCACATCATGTCATGTTAGACCATTCTGGAGCACAATGCTTCAGCACGTCAGGAATACAACCAACTGAATTCCCATTCACAATGAATATGGAATACCAGCTGACTGTTTCGCCTACACCGTGCACTTCATCAGCGGTGTTGACCACTGCGGCAAGTCACACACGGTATCGTATACTGGTGCGCAGTATAACCCCCTGCAATGCCCCGGATCATCGGCATCAGGACGATATTCGCCATATTAGAATAACTCCAACTCGTCGATGATCCTCATCCCGCATTGCCAATAACATAAACAGGGTATACCGCGATACTACTTCTGCCAGAACATTGCCTTCTTAGGCCAATACTCTGCAGCCACCCTCTAGCCACCATTCCTCACGCGCTTTACCGACCGTTCTCTTTCTGCATCACGAGAAAACTGTCCTGCCTCTCCTCTTAATATTTTACGTTCCCTCGGCTAGGCTTATCGTCAAAACATAAACAAACATCCTCTGATATACAGATATTTATTAAGCATTTTAAATTACAAGCTAACTCATTCCTTAAAAATAATTTCGGCTACGACAGAACATTTTAAATTTTTCAAAAGAGACCAACAAGAAGGCGAAACTGTAGATCATTTCATTACGGCACTACGTCATTTAGCGGGAACGTGTGAATTTGTCGAAAAGGATGTTCTGATAATGGACAGGATCGTCTTGGGTATTGTCACGGTATGGGCGTAGGTAGATGGTAGTAGATGGTAGAGCTTGAAACACAGTTGTTTAAAAAAGAAATTAATACCTCTTTATTAATCGAAAAATTAAATAAATTTAGTTGCGGGGGTTCGTCTTGAAGTGTTGGGAATGCGGTCCGGGTGTTTACGGCGACGACTAGCTCACGTCGTTCCTTTTCTGGACGGAGTGGTATCGTTTCCCTTGGCTGGCGGGGGAAGAGGGTCCTCGTTCCCGGGGTCGGTACTGTAGATGGCCAGCAGGGTTGCAGCAGCTCGATGCAGTGGCGTTCCTGCGTAAGACAGCGTCTTGAGGCGTGGCGTCCCGGGGCGTCGGTTCTATAGATGGCCACGGAGTCGGTTGGGTGGAACGACTTACATGACTGTATCACTCTTCACTCCGACTGTCTGACTGACTGACTCCATCACTACTTCACTCCGATTGACTGTGTTCCCAATTTTGGCCCGCACTTTAAATACACGTTTTTTGGCTAGTTTGCATGTTGCATCTCTTTGTTCTTGCCCCGTGTTTCGCCCAGCGATTTCGTATGTGCGCGGCCTTGTTTAGCGTAAATTCCGCTGAGTTCTATCGTTGCGGAATTTGAACCGATTACCTATTTATTTCGACACGGTTGCGGTGCCCTCGATTACACAAGTTCGCGTTTGTTCTCGGAATACAACCCGAAAGTTCTTTGTGTTTTTTCTGGAAAATCCCTTTCATGACAGTATTAAGGATTCGCGGATACAAGAAAAACTGCTACAAAATCCGAAATTGAAGCTGGATGAAGCAATTCAAATTTGCCGTGCGATGGAATCGAGTGTTGTTACGCAAAAGGAAATTAAAAGCGGTGAAGTCTCAAACGATGTCAATGCTATTAAACATAAATACAAACAAGCCCATCAGAGTAACATAAATAAAGGAAATGCCTTTAAAAAAGATAACAACAAAAGTGATGCACAACTTAATCCAAGTAAGGTAAATAATAATTATAAGTGTACTCGATGCGGTCAAGGACATGAACGAGGTAAGTGCTGTAACACGCCGATGTGCTACCCTTGTTTGTTGACTTTTACGGACAACTAAATAAGTAATAAAAATGTCCCAACAAATAGACAAATTTAATTTATTGACAAATTAATTGGCTGGGAACTGGAGAATTGGCTGTCTGCAAGAATTTAACGCGTATTTACCGTAAGGGGTACGGCTCGGTCAGAATTTCTGAAAAAGGTCAGGTTTTATTGCTTCATGCCCTACGTCTAGACGGCGCCTCTACCTGCAGCTCTAAAGGGAATCCTATTGGCCTACAATAATACTACGCTCTGCGTCGACCTTTCTCAGGAATACCGAGGTAACTCTGCCAATATTTCAAAACAACTTCAATAATTATTTCCTCGTGATCGCTAATTAGTGAAGGACTCTACTTATGTCTGTGCACCCTGGTTCGAATCCTGGTGAGACGATAATAACCATGAGATAGCGGGAATTGGCTACGTATAAATAAAATACGGACTTAAATTTAATTAATTATTTATTGCAAAAAAGGCAAAAACTCCGATTTCTAGCCGCACTGCAGTCTAGAAAAATGAGCGGAAAAACCTTTGTCGTTTAAAAATCCAATACAGAGAGACACAAGAAAAAATTACGATTTTGTAAGAAATACAGTAGAATTCGTTTAACGGCTTTCTCGTTCGAATATCGTGACGAACTAACGGTTTTCAATTACACAGCTGGTGGTTTTATGCTTGTCCCAAAACAATGATGGTGGCCTTGTTATTCAATTTACATCAACAATTAAGTTGTTTTCAAAATTAGATTGGTCTTGGTACTCGTGTTTACCACTTCAATAGTACTCGAAGAAACGCTCTGTATAATCAACCAGCACACAGTGTGGCCGTGTGCCTACAGTGTACTTACTTAATGAACGTAATTAATTAATTAATCAGATATTTGGGGAAGTATGTGATACAAAATGCCGCCCAGGCGATCAATTTGCGAGAGAATCAATAGTAATCGCTAGTTTTTCACGGAAGCCCTGCTGTGGAGGCGCGTGAGCCGATTTGTTGCTAAACCTAATAACGCGGCGAAAGGGGAGATTCTCAACCGCTCCTATCGCCAAGAGGCGGAGGTGCAGTAACTTTCACTTTAATTGTTAACCTCTGATTGCGTTGTTTTCGACGATTATCTATCCCTATGCACAATGGTATGATTGACCGTTTTATTTGATGCTCTACGGTGCGCAGTTATGATCTTTCGGTCTCTCAGCGAATTACTTCTAATTAACCCGCAGATCTCCCGACAAGGACTACACTTCGGTCCACACACAGGGTGTGAGGGAAACTCGGTTAAGAGGATGGCTATGAATATGTGATTCAAAATTGTTTGGCCTCGTAATTTTACGGCACTCGTAACGGCAACTAATTAGCCTTGATTTGGGGAATTAACTTGTGCTGGTCACACTTGATTTTAGCGGCAGATCTAGGCTTGCCTTAGACCAGTGGTACAAACCAGTCGACTTCACTGCGCAAATCGAAAAACCCTTTTCTTTTGCCAGAGAATATCGCCAAAGGGATTAACTAATTTTACAAGAGTACACTGTATAGGGATTGCACTATAGATTGAAAGCGTCGGTTGACTGCCTCTGGTCGATTTAAATTACAGAACGCCAAGCAAACTAGTCTAATAATTTATACAACAAATGGTCAACCAACTCCACTAATGTGGATGCAACTTATTTACCTTTAAACTCGGTTAGAATGCAAATGAAAACACTTTAGTAAGAAAATTGCACAAGCCAAACAAGTACTGAAATTTACAGATTATCGGGCCACAAATGGATGCGGGAATTAAAATGATTTTTAAACAATTTATACCACCAAGTATGTAATGAATAACATACAATTTAAGTCAGATTACCTAAATCCGCGCCGCGAAATTAAAATCCAATACACTCACTGCACTAAGTGTAAATACACCCGCGATTAATTTACCGTGCGCGAGACCGACTTGTTTAATTTTATTTAATTGACTCTCAAACACTGGGATTTTAGGCGTACCGATATAAAATGATTTAACTCTTCTGTGAAAACTAAATCAGAGAAACAAGTAAGTACCCCAAAGCAATTCGCCAAGCCCAATTGATACGACTGATCGTTTTAAAAGCTCGGAGCTATCTGTCCGTAATTTTAATTTTCATTTTTCGGCTGCAGAAAATTAATTCCATTTCCTCCGATCAGAAAACCAAATTCAACCACCCCTTGACCAATAGAGCTGTGTTTAGCATTCAGAAAAATAAACGCCCCCCGGTTCCTGGAATGTGTTTTTCTAAGCTTTTACAAAACGACCACCCCTGAAGGCTACATGTGCTGCCTTCAAAGTCCACTACAACTTCTAAATTACAAGTACCCTCTTGACATTTTTATGTTCCCGCTTACTGTGGAAACACGGCGCTCGCCTGCAGATTTTTCTTTAGAAGCAAATAAAAATCAGCATGTTATCCCCTGTCACGCCCTGCAGGCGATAGTTTTCAATAGCAGCATTCTCTTACCGAACTTACGCGTGTCAAATTGCCCAATTTCTAACGAACAACAGACGGGCATTAGAAACTCGCGTGACAGATTTATGTGATAGTCAACTTAAGAAAAATTGAAAGTAACTCAAGTGTGACAAGAATTTATAACCCCGCCCTTCTTATATTGCCTATTGAAAACCCGTAACGGCCCCGGTAGGCCTGGCGATATTGCTTCCATTTTGCTAGTTGCAATTCCTTCAATATGTACATTTATCTGTTATTTAAAATTAAAGTTACATACAAGAACATGCTTTTTGTTTTATAAACAAATTCGCGACCATTTCAGTGCCCTGCTTTCAATCGTATTTGCGGACGTTGTAAAAAACGGGGACATTATCGGAAGTTTTGTAAATCAACCGATATAAATGCGGCGGTGTATCATGTTTCAGGACAGTCCGAAAGCAATGATGACTTTACTGTTTGGTCTATAACTAAAAATAAAAATGTAAATTCAGTTATTCAGTGGACTGGATTAAAACTGTTCTCATTAACGGACATAAACAATGCATAAAAGTTGACACGGGCAGTCATGTAAATATTTTAAATAGAGCGGACTTTTTAAAGCTTGCGGACGCCAATACCGTGATAAATACGACAACAACATTAACTTCGTATACAGGTCACAAAATTGAGCTGGTTGGACAAGGTACATTGAAATGTAAATTTAACGACCGACTTAAAAACATTTTGTTTTATGTTTTGAAAAACTCTAAGCCAAATTCAATCATCGGTTTAGATTCCGCCCAGGAAATAGGAATAATAAAACAAAAACATACACAAAGTGTGGTTTCTGAAATTAATTCAGCTCAGCATATACTTAATAAATATAAACACGTGTTCACGGGAATTGGGAAAATAAATCGAACTTACAAAATTCGGTTAAGTAAAGATGCTGTTCCGTCAATAAGTGCAGAAAGGAAAGTTCCCATTGCATTAAAAGACAAAGTCAAAAACGAAATGGTCAAGGATGGGTTAATCGTACCTGTGGATGAACCAACTGATTGGGTACATCCAATTGTACTTGCGCCGAAACCGAATGGTGATGTACGCATATGTATGGACCCAAGATCGTTAAATACATACATCAAACGCGAACATTATCAAATACCAACCCAAGACACGTTGTTTTCTGAATTAAATGGTGCCAAAGTATTTAGCTTGTTAGATGCCTCGTCAGCATTTTTGCAAATACCTTTAGATTATGAAAGCTCGTTAATGTGTACAATCGCTACACCATATGGTCGGTTCCGTTATTTAAGACTACCTTATGGTATTTCATCGGCTCCTGAAATTTTTGTAAAAATAATGAACGAGATCCTAAACGGCGCGAGACGGATAATTGCGTATTTTGACGACATCTTAGTTTTTGGATCGTCAGTAGAGGAGCATGATCGAAATTTGGAAAACGTTTTATCCAAAATTTCTAAGGCAGCATTAACTTTAAATAAGGAAAAGTCCAAAATTTTGGTACCTAGAATAAAATTCATGGGCCATGTATTGACCGAAGACGGAATTTCAGTCGATAAATTAAAAACGGACGCGATAAGCAAAATGAAAGCTCCTGAAAATAAAAAGGAACTCCAACGTTTTCTTGGTATGATTGTTTATTTGGCAAAATTTATACCAAATCTATCGCAAGAAACAAGTATATTGCGGAAATTATTACGTAACAAATCAGAGTGGGTTTGGACGGCTAATGAAGAAGCGTGTTTTCAACGTTTAAAAGAGTTAATTACAACAACTCCAGTTTTGTCTTATATAAATCCCAAAAAGAAAACGACGTTATCCGTAGACGCTAGCCCGTATGGCCTTGGAAGTGTTATTTTGCAAGATGGTCATCCAATCGAATATGCTTCAGTTTCGTTAACTGAGAGTCAGAAGCGGTACAATCACATCGAAAAGGAATTGCTAGCAATAGTTTATGGATGTGAGCGATTCCATTATTACCTATACGGTCGTCATTTTAGGATAGAAACGGATCATCGTCCGTTGTTGGGTATTGTCAAAAAACCCATTGATGAATTATCACCACGACTGCAAAGATTGGTTTTGCGTTTATTACGATACCAATTTGAACTAGTTTATGTGCCGGGGAAAAAATTAAACGTTGCGGATACTTTGAGCAGAGATCCGAAAAGTGAAAATTTCAATACTGATTATTTATATCACAAAATCTTTTAACCGGACACTAAATCTCGCACTATACACTTAACGTTTCACCGTCGTTCGATAGCTTCGTCAGAAGCGAAAAATATTTTTCACTTCTGACGAAGCTGTCGAACGACGGTGAAACGTTAAGTGTATAGTGCGAGATTTAGTGTCCGGTTAAAAGATTTTGTGATACAAATTTCATCGGACAAGAACCAACTTTAAATACTGATTATTTAGATGACAACTTAAAGGTGTATTCAGTGATAGCGACTACAAAGTCTAGTAAGGAAAGACTTGAACGTTGCATTGACGAGAATACTGTATTAAGTAAAATAAAACAATGTCATAAGTGGTTGCCCAAATCATAAACGCAGTGTGCCACCGGAAGTTAAAAAATATTGGAATCTAAAAGATGATATATTTCTACATTAAAATGTTTTATTTTATAAAAGACGTTTAATTATACCGGATCAACTGAAAAATGAATTTCTACAAGTGATTCATCAAGCACATCAGGGTGTAGTATCCTGCAAAAATTTAGCAAACGAAGCAATTTATTGGCCAGGCATGTCAGCCGAAATTGAAAATATGGTTTTAAATTGCCTTATTTGTCTAAAAATATTCCAGAAGTAATGCAAGAGAACCAATGAAACCTCATAATATTCCCGAGTTACCAAGGCAAAAAATTGGTGTAGATTTTAAATCTCTGGGGAGTGAAAATTTTTTGGTTGTAGTTGACTATTACAGCAAATTTACAGTAGTCAATAAACTGACAAGTAAAACAGCTGAAAGTGTAATTTCGGTGCTGAAAAATATATTTGCAATAAATGGGTTACCGTTAGAAATTTTTTCCGACAACGGTCCACCTTTTAATTCTTTTGAATTTAACAAATTTGCTAAACGTTATGATATAAAATTAACTACTTCCAGTCCTTTGTATCCAAGGTCGAATGGAATGGTGGAGCGAAATATACAAACAGTCAAAAGCCTTTTGACAAAAGCGTATCAAGATGGCAAAGATCCATTGCTATCTGTTTTAAATTATAACGTTACTTCAAAAAATAATCTTCCTGCGCCATGTTATTTATTGATGGGGAGAAGATTGAGAACAACATTGTCAGTGGCAAAAAGTCTATTAACACCAAAATTTAAAACAACTGGCATTGCATCGAAGTTGAAATCCAATCAACTAGCACAAAAGCGATATTATGATCGCGGAACGAAAGCTTTGTCGCAATTGAAGCCCAACCAGCCAGTACTTCTTCAAGAGAAAGTAAGAACTTGGAGACCAGGGGTTGTTATTAACAAGTCTGGACCAAACGATAACAACGTGGAAGTAGATTCAAGTACATATCGACGTAATCGCTAGCAATTAAGAGCTTTACGGATACCACCAGAACTTCCCAGTACACCTAGGAAATCCACCATCGACAATGCTAATAGTGTACAACCGAAGAACACACCGGGGATGTCCAGGTCTTCCAGGTCTGGTAATAGAGAATCCGTCATCAGGGAAAGACAAGATATATACAGTGAGCCAAAAGAAGAAATAAAAGTCACTCGCAGTGGTCGTGTAATAAAACCACCCAAGAAACTGGACCTTTAGTGAAAGTTGTTTTCTAAAAAAGGGGCGTGTGATATATGTATAGTTGGGTAGACTGGAACGGGGGACACCCCGCACACAATATGTTTATATTAATATCAATACATATAGTTCAGTAGTCTATTATTAGTCGAGTTGTATCGCAGACGCGAAGTATTACAGATCGATAGTTACTAATCTAGTGTTAAGTCTTATATGCACTTATGTATTCATATAGTAAAATAAACATACAGGGTTAGTACAAAGTCCCGGAACGGTCGAATAACTTTGTTATTTGAGAAGTATTTTTTTTTAAATTTGGTACGGATACATAACAATTTTTACTTTTTTTTCGCTTCCGGTTTGACAGGAAATGCTTTCTAATTTCTTTAAATGAGACACTATGTATATTTTTACATTTTCAGATGCAGAATAAAAATCTATCTTCAGAAATATCAATATGTTTATTTTTATTGATACAAAGGCACTACGAAAAATTAAAAAAACTACAGATGAACGTAAAATCAAAATATCTTTGAAAACACAGGAATTTTACTGTAACCTGTCAGATTGTTGTCACAAGTTAGTGTCACTATCTTTTGGTTTTGTCAATTAACGAAAACTTTTGAAAATGGCAGTAAAACTTACAGAATCTGAGCGAATTGACATCTTGATCATGCGCGAATATGGTGACCGTCAACGTTCTTTTGAAGAAGTTCGTACTTTGTTTAACACTGTTAATCCAGATCGCCAAAGCAGTAAAAGTACGGTATATCGGACAATTCAGAAGTACGAAGCATTGCGCCAAGTAAAAGATTTACCAAGAAGTGGACGTCCAAGAACAGCAACCGATGAAGACACCAGTCTAAATGTTTTATTAACAGTGCAAGAAAATAATCATGTATCTACAACGGATTTGGGACAAATTCATGAGATCTCCCAAAAATCTGCCCACAAAATTCTAAAGTCTGCAAAATTGAAACCCTTCAAAATGCATATTGTTCATGAGTTGACTGAAGATGATCCAGATCGTAGACAACATTTTTGTGAACTAATGACAGAATTGATCAGAACAGATCCCATTCTGGTGAATCAAATAGTTTTTTCTGATGAAGCGACGTTTTGTCTCAATGGCACAGTTAATAGACACAATTGTCGTTACTGGTCAACTGAAAACCCTTCTTGGATGGAGGAAGTCCATACACAACATCCTCAAAAAGTGAATGTGTGGGCTGGTATGGTTGGAAACAACATAATAGGACCGTTTTTCATAAGAGGAAATTTAAATGGTGACGGCTATTTAAATTTATTGAGGAACGAGATTGTCTCCGCACTTACAGCTCTCTTTCCACATCCAAACATACCTAATCATTTAAACGAAAATATTTGGTTCCAACAGGATGGAGCTCCGCCACATTTTGCGCTTAATGTTCGTAATTATTTAAACGAAATATTTCCTGCACGGTGGATCGGACGTAGAGGAGCAATTGATTGGCCAGCCCGTTCTCTAGATCTGTCGCCACTGGATTTTTTTCTTGTGGGGTCACTTGAAATGTCAAGTGTATAAAAATCGACCAAATAACCTGGAACAATTACAAGTACGTATAACTGAAGAAATCAGTATTGCGCCACAAATGATACATAATTCACTGAGACATTTTGTAGATCGACTACATTACTGCCAAGTAGAAAGCATTTCCTGTCAAACCGGAAGCAAAAAAAAAGTAAAAATTGTTACAATAAATTCGTTATTTTTAACTGTTGGATAGTTTTTTTTTCTTTGTGTTAAACATGACAAACATAAATATAACATAAACCGATAACAATGTCAGAGGACCGAGTTACAATAAACATTCACTCACCCTTTGGTTAGATCTCTCTTTCCCTGCTTTCTTTCTCTCTTTCTCGTCCACTGCGGAGCTGAGGGTAAACGTCTTAACATCTGGGCTTCTCTTTTCGATTCGACAAGGACGTCATGCAAAATTACAATTAACCATTTACGAGTATCTACTCAAGACTATAGGACTTATTTACTCACCGGGGCCCTCTCCCGGCCCCGCACCTTTCCAGCGGTGCCTCTAGATGCGGAAGCTCCCTGCTGGGATGCGAATTCACGGAGAAGGTGTCCTCGAATGTCCATCTTCGTACTTCGCATGCATAAAGACAAGCCCTAGGTGGATATTAGCATACCTTGCCTTCTGAGCGTACGTTCTCAGAATCATTGGTGCCACCGCCTCCTAGAGTGTTGCTACACCGGTCCGAGCGCAGTCAACACCAAGTCATGACCGTTTTGAAAGCACAAGGCAATCACCTGGTCAGGCATACAACTAGTTGTTTTTCCGACATCACCGGTCACCTAACAGTGTTCTTCACTGTGACCGCTCCCCGGCGATTTCGTTCTGCTGGTGAAGTGAAGAGCGATCACCCTTCATCACATGTCATTGCAATTCATTGTAACACTCGCGAGCCCGTCTGCGTAATTAGTCCCACATTATCAACACGTATACCCACATTATCAACACGTATAGCCCTCAAGGACCGCGCCTCGACTGAGCGCTGACGCTTTTCTTTTTTTCCATCCCTCTTGAGATGCACCCAATAAGATAAAATAAACAAACATGCTCGCGTTTTACGGATATATTGAAAATGCGTAAACTTTCCTAAATTCTAAACTTGATAAAATATACAACAACATAACTATATATCCGTACCAAATTTTAAAAAAAATACTTCTCAAATAACAAAGTTACTCGACCGTTCCGGGACTTTGTACTAACCCTGTATATTAAAACAACGTTCACTGTTCTACTTTGCTGCACTACCTCGGCACTTGGTGCATGCTAGCGGAGTTCGAACGCTTAGCTCGAACAGTTTGTGGATTTTTCGAATACTACTTTCGTTGCTCGAATATAATTAAAAAACGCTTTTTCGTCTACTCGAACGCTCAAACAGCTGTTCGAGTAATTAAAAAACACGCCCAATTTTTAGCATGTAAATCCCTATGGCCTCACTTAATGTAACATATAAAACATCGATATTTGTTTGTCTTCCATATTGAATGGAAATTAAAGTTAGGGACATATCTACAGTAGATCTGTACGGTATATATTGAAATCGTAAACTTTATTTGTATAAAACGAGGTAAACTGACTAACTATTAATTAATAGCTTAAGCTTAAAGTGTTACATTACAACAGTTAAATTAAAATATGTCTAATAAAGATTATAAGCCAGGAAATTACAATTTCAACCTAATACATAATTTATTTAAACAAACTTTCTTTAATGTATTATTATTACTGTAGTGTTTTTAATACGTATCAAAATACACAATTATCAAAAACAAATTTGCTTGATTCAAAATTATAAATAAAATGTATTATAAGATTAATTCAATATACATATATTAGGTTTGTTCCAGCAACACTTCGTAACTAGTTCAAGAGCATGAAGTCATCAAAATTGTACATATTTTGACGGTGCCGCTAAAATCGATCATTACTTCGGTGGGCAACAGTTTTTAACGGTTCCGAACTAGTCAGAAAATGCTGCTGGAGCAAACCTATTAATTATTAAATACAATTTTCTTGTAAATATAATTATATTCATAAATTTATTACCTACCAAGAGTGAAGATTAGATATTAAGGTACATACGTTAACTTTAACATTAGAATACTAATTTGAGTTAGGAAAAGTGGAATGTTTCTCTATAATAACAAAAGCAGAGCAATATTGCCTCCACTTTTCAATTTAGAAATAATTATAAATTATTAAAATTATCCAAATTTAATTTCTTTTCCAAACTCTAGTAGAAAAAATCATGGTGTGTGACACATAGGAAATCCATTTTTCTCCGTACATGGCATGGTAGATGGTAGTACGGAAAAAATTACATTTCCTAACTTATTGCACAAATAGCTATTTCAATACCTAAATCTGGAGTAACAATTCTATACACATCACTTGTAAGAAGAAGACTGAAAAATGAGCATAATAATCAACTTCTTAATCTTCTGATAAAATAGAAGTTAAATATTTCACAAACATCTCTCTGCCAAATAATTAAAAGATTGACATTACAAATTGCTGCAGTGAGTCGAAGGGAAATGATAATCAGATTATGCACACATGTTCGAAATTTTATAAATAGCAAAATTTCCTCGTGTTGTGGGTTATCACAGTCCATGCTTCGGTCTCTTTTTAACAATCCGTATCAGACTTTTCATTTTCGATAACATTCTTTTTTCTGATTTGATACAGAAAGAAGAATGTTATCGAAAATGAAAAGTTAGGAAGGTAGTTCAAGGGATCGGGCAAGACACCAATATTGTAGACTTAACCAATTAATTGTTATACCTTAAAGCATACGAATACTTATGAGATTATAAATTAGAGAGGAGTACTTACTCTTCAATTCAGTGTAATTAATTCAATGTCGCATTTTTTATTTGTGAAACGACGTCTGATTTAGCATTTGATTTACATAATTGAAACCCTTTTTAAATCGTATCGTATCATTTAACAATTTAGAGTTCTTTATGAATACGGCCCTGAGTATTCATACGCAATTTAAGGACGTATTCGACATAATTCTCGTTGCACGCAATGAGCAGAAGTGTGAGAGAGAGCGACTGCGCTTCAGTGCATGTAAGAGTGAGAAAAAGAAACACTCCGTGCGTCCAGTCGAATGTGCTCTAACAGGTGACGTGACAGATTCTCCATCCGGAACATGGTGGCTCAGTTTGCGCGGAAAATTTTCCCGCCAAGGAGAGTGAACCTGCTGTATGTATTTATGCTGTAACTGAGCTATGGCAACCAAACAGGTGAGAATCTACTTACAAAAAAAAAGTATGTCACATCGTAAAGGTGATCGCTCTGTATTCGTCGATAGTCGGAGAGAGTAGGAGATCACTCCACTTGCATACGGCATTTGACCATATCCGCCGACTGCAGAGGCGTGAACAGTAAAAGCCGGAGACACAACTACTTGTATACTTGAACAGGTGAATTGCATTGTGCTTTCCAAAAACGGTCATGACTTGGTGTTGACTGGGCTGTGGCCAGTGTAGTAAACACTGTGGAAGCCAGTGGCACCAATGACTCTAAGAACGTACGCCCAGAAGGCAAGGTATGCTAATCCACCTGGGGTTCGTCTTTATGCATACGAAGTACAAAGATAGTTATTCGAGAACACCTTCTCCGTGAATTCGCAAACCAGCAGGGAACTTCCGCTTCTAGATTCGCCGCTGGAGTTGGCGGGTCCGGAAAGGGCCCCGGTAAGTAAAGTGTTCCACACTGTTGAGTAAATGCTCGTAAATTATTATTTGTAATGTTGCATGACATACTTATCGAATCGAAAAGCGAAGCCCAGATGAGGAATGTTTATTGTAACTCGGTCCTCTGACATTTGTATAAGTCGAGAATGTTTAACACAAAAAAAAAACTATCCTACACTTTTGTCGATAAAATTTTAAGAAAATTATAGTTTCATTTACCTACCGATTTATTTTATTTGTGTATACAAGGTGGTCCAAAAATAATGCGACACAGAGTAACAACGGATTCCTGACATCAAAAATCAAAATACATATTGCGATTTAGCTAAACTCACTTAGTGAAGGGGGATTATACAGGCTGTTTCAGTGAAGATGCACCAAACTCGGTATGTTGGTAGATATCGTGAAAAGAAATAAAAGTTTCCTATAATATATTTTTTTTTAATGAATAAGTTTTGAGATAATCGAAGGGAACGGAGAATCGTATATTTTTAAAACGTACAATGGATAAGAATGGCCCGAATTCTTAACCTGCCTTAACGTTCGGTTTTTTACTTTACTACCCCATAAACTGTCGCGCCTCAGATGATATGATGAAACACATTTAGTTCGTTCACTCCGTTCTGGTTAACGTTGTCGTGACGAGTAATTAGTTGGTGTAATTTATACTTTTCATTTTTAAGTTTATTATGTGTGTGTGTGGGTGAGTTGGTGTGTGCGATGGGCGACTACACATTTCGAGAATACGCAGATTATTCGAACACATGTTGAAGGTAATTGCCGTTTTTGTAATTTGCCCGGTTCCGAATTTGTTTTTACCTCATGTGACCAAGTTCAGTCTGATAGGCAAATAATTTAGCAGACCGGCGCGGCGGAAGCAATAATTCTAGTTACTAATTTTCCCCATTTTTTAATAGTACATAATTGTAGTAATTGTTGGATACAGGAATAAATAAAAACCCGTTACAGGCGTTAATTATCGTACATTATTAAGACTCGGCAAATTTGATGTAATTATGGTTTGCGTAAATGTTAGTGCGACGAAAACGCACGCTTTTTTCAAAGTGTTCGCCTTTAACACGTTTTCTTGCAGCTCCGTGCCATTCATAAAACAATTTAAATCGCTCGTCTTGGTTTCACGGCGGCAGAAATTTAAATCGCTACGGTATTTATAAAAACATCGGCTCCAAATTATGCAAATTTCAACTTGCACAGATTAAAACATTTTATTAAGATATTTTGTTTGAAATAATGTCAGAAATGTGTCCCTCAAGTTTGTTGGATCTTCAATGAAACACCCTGTAGTTTGATTTTTGTCACCCAGTGACGCTACGCGCAAACGAAACGTAAACTCGACTGTTTATGTCTCATATTGTTGTCGTATATTTTATCAAGTTTAGAATTTAGGAAAGTTTACACATTTTCAATGTATCCGTAAAACTCGAGCACGTTTGTTTATTTTATCTTATGGTTTAGAGTATGATACTGGGTACGACTCAAGTGGAGGGATGAAACGAAAGCACTTCAGTCTCGGGCGGCGATTTTTTTAGTGCAAACGTCTTGGTAAAGTTACGCTAATTATGCGAACGGGCTCGCGAGTGTTGTAATAAATTGCAAGGACATGTGATGAAGTAATTGTGCAAGAATAAAAAGCTTGCTGATGATACTCTGAGGTGGAGTAAGGTGCCAATCATGTGATGTCCGCTGATGGCTCGGACAGAGAGATTGGGCATTCTATCATGAAGGGTGATCGCTCTTCAGTCGCCTTAAACGGAGAGATTGGGGGATCACTTCACCTGTATACAGCATTTGACCCTATCCGCTACTGCAGATGCGTGAGTAGTAGATGCCGGAAAAACAACTAGCTGTATACCTGACCAGGTGATTGCATTGTGCTTTCCAAGAAAGGTCATGACTCGGTGCTGACTGTGCTTAGGCCGATGTAGCAACACTGTAGGAGGCAGTAGCACCAATGATTCTGGGAACGTACGCTCAGAAGGCAAGGTATGTTAATATCCACCTGGGGCTTGTCTTTATGCATGCGAAGTACGAAGTTGGACATTCGAGGACACCTTCTCCGTGAATTCGCATCCCAGCAGGGAGCTTCCGCATCTAGAGGCACCGCTGGAAAGGTGCGGGGCCGGGAGAGGGTCCCGGTGAGTAAATAGTCCTATAGTCTTGAGTAGATACTCGTATATGGTTAATTGTAATTTTGCATGACGTCCTTGTCGAATCGAAAAGCGAAGCCCAGATGTTAAGACGTTTACCCTCAGCTCCGCAATGGACGAGAAAGAGAGAAAGAAAGCAGGGAAAGAGAGATCTAACCAAAGGGTGAGTGAATGTTTATTGTAACTCGGTCCTCTGACATTGTTATCAGTTTATGTTATATTTATGTTTGTCATGTTTAACACAAAGAAAAAAAAACTATCCAACAGTAGTTGCCAATCGGCAACGAACGGGCCGATGAACTAGCCAGGCAGGGAGCGGGCATGGTATACCTTGGCCCTGAACCTGTGACCTGAACCTTTTTCAGTGACTGGATAAGCGAGGAACACAATAGATACTGGCTAAGTAGACCAGGGCATCGCCATAGCAAGACCTTTCTCAGAGGTCCTTGCAAGAAGAGAGCTGCGGAACTTTTGCTTTTGAGCAGTGCGCAACTCAGTATCACCACAGGGTTACTAACAGGACACTTGACTGTTAAGGAGCACCTATGGAGGAGCGGTAAATTTAATGGGGATCTAAACTGCAGACTTTGCAATAGGGAACCAGAGACGGCAATGCACATTTTGTGCAGATGTGATGCGCTGGCAATCCGTAGACAGCGCATATTCGGACATCTTATGTTTGCTCCTGAAGACTTTAATACGCAATCAGTGAAAAACCTGTACCAGCTGGTACAGGGGACACGTCTCACTGAATGGTTGCGTTAACTGAACCAGGGCGAGCACAATAAGCCTAAATGGCTGCGGTGCCCCCGGCGCATTCTTGCAGACGGGTTCTGGGTAAAGGGGAAAAAAAATGCTAATATCCATCTGGGGTTTGTCTTTATGCATGCGAAGTACGAAGATGGACATTCGAGTACACCTTCTCCGTGAATTCGCATACCACCAGGGAGCTTCCGCATCTAGAGGCACCGCTGGAAAAGTGCGGGGCCGGGAGAGGGCCCCTGTGAGTAAATAAGTCCTATAGTATTGAGTAGATACTCGTAAATGGTTATTTGTAATTTTGCATGACATCCTTATCGAATCGAAAAGCGAAGCCCAGACGTTTACCCTCAGCTCCGCAGTGGACGAGAAAGAGAGAAAGCAGGGAAAGAGAGATCTAACCAAAGGGTGAGTGAATGTTTATTGTAACTCGGTCCTCTGACATTGTTATCAGTTTATGTTATATTTATGTTTGTCATGTTTAACACAAAGAAAAAAAAACTATCCAACAATATCTTTAAGGTCATAGTATCATGGACGCGAGAGAAAAAAATTGCCTAAATGTGCAGTCACCGATTGTAATAGCCAATCTGAAAGGCGATTTACTGGCGTTAACATTTAAAATACGCCATGGCGAAGTATATTCTGTTTTTCGTCGGTTTCGCAGTGCTGTGCACAGGTGAGATGATATTTAAAAAGAATTGCAACTTGACCCCGATTCGCGTGATTTGTGCCCGAAAATTTTTGGTGCGCTTTGTACTTGTACAAGTGATTAGGATCTCAATTTAAGTTTTGCTTCATGGAGTTAGTTGAAAAGTTACGCAGAACAAAATTGTAAGATTTATCAAAATTGAATGAATTATCACCTTAGGTTTAAGATACAAATAAAAAATATCGCAACAAGACCAATATGATTGCTGATGTTGTTAAGCGCCTTAAGATTAAATTGTTTTGCTTATTAGATATCGACGCATTTTGTTTACCAATCTTTAAAACGATGTTTTTTTTCCAGTCTCCAACTTATTTTTTATTACTGATTTTTTTAAAATTAATTTATATGTGCATATATTACCTCTTTCGAGAAGTTACCTACATCATTCCTGTGAGTATTAACTGGAAGATCAAACAAATAAATTACAAATTACAATTTTTCAATCGTCAACAAACGCATGTATTTGCATTTTTTCACTATGGATTTTGCTCCAGTTTTTATTTCAGAACTGTAGGTATTTAAGATATTTTTTTTCGCTGAAGGTTAACAGCTAAAACAATTTCAACAAATTAGAAGTGATTACATAAAATTAAATTTTTTTTATTGTGTACAACCAACATACAGTGCACAATGTACAGGGCCGTATTGGCCACCTTTTCTTTGAAAAAACGAAAACATTTTAAACTATCAATTACAACAATTTCACAGCAATTTTAACAATTTAAGTGACCGTTTTATTTTCGACTCTCCACGTTTGTTGATGCTACTTAGCATAATTTCTTATTTCAGCTCACGCATTACAATGTTACTATTGTACAACGAGAGACGTTCAGGATAAATCCTGCGAAGACATGAAGAACATCGAAAGTACAGTCTGTGGAAAGCCAGTGGCGGGATACAAAGCCGTATGCTTGAAATCCGTATTTAAAGGTAAATTCGTTTTATCAAGTTGATTCGGAGTATCCTTCTTAATTATCTTTATTTTTTTTCTGCAGAAAAGCTTACTCAAGTGACCAAAACAACTCGTAGGTGCGTGATTTTACCCAACGACGGAAAAGCCGATCGTTTGTGTGAAGCAGAACAGGAGAAGACTCAGGAGAAGATCTTCTGCGAAGTCTGCTTCGAAGACAAATGCAACGGATCGACGACGATCGATGTCAACGTCTTCACCATGTTGGGTGCCGTCGCGTCGCTTCTTGTGACCAAATTTTTTCTACACTAGGCACTAAGTTTTTGTGACAAGAACTTTAATTGAGAATCATAGTGTCGTACTTATTACAGTAATAACCGTCTAGTAAGACATGATGTCACTACTACGAATTGTTTTTCTCATCTGCTTTTCATCAAAGTAATTGATAAAAAATCGAAGATGTGTTGTACTTTGGAAAGTAATCGATTCGCGTGTTTGTTATTTTGTTAACATTTTATAAAATGTAAAATATAAAAAAGGAATTAATTCAAATAACTATGTATAAATGAAGTTGCCTTAAAAACGAATAAACATATTTTTAAGGTTTGAGCACTGTAACGCATTTTAAAATTTGCCGCCTGAACGTGGAGCTACAATGGCGAAAGTCGCGGTACTTTACTAATCTAGCGACGAGAGCGCCATCTATTAGTGATTTTCATGTGACGATGTGATGGATTTACTTTATAATATCTAATATCTCTGCCTTTCACGTTTGTTATTTAATAAATGCGATATTCATCGATTTGAAAATTGTTTTCCAATGTTATTCATAGGCGCCGCCGGCATTATGGAATTCTGCAAAATTTCGAAATGATTTTATTTGATTTCACTGAATTATTATTATTCAGTTTTTTTTTCGTAGTTTAATTTCCAAGTTTTTCTTCGTTATTTAAGTTTTCACTTGACGTTTAACCTACTTCTTTACGTGAAAAGAAAACAGAAACTTGGACGGCATGTCTTAGCTTAAGTGAAAAGTACGTCATTGGATGTCATTGCACTCTTTGATGCTGTTTTACAGTAAAAGCCCGTTCACAATGACTTAACGTAACAAAATTAAATTAAGGAAATTAGAGTGTTAATTTATGTGTTCACAAGGAAGGAATTTCTTGTTCTTTGCATGCGCAAATATTTGCGAACTGTTCGTGGTTGTTCAGGTTAATACAGGACAAAATTGTTTTGCTCAACTCGAGGTCTCAAGGACTACACTCACTAAACTGTTTTAGAACGCTATTGATTGATTATAACCTGTGAGCAAATAAAAATCAGATTAGAGCAGGCGGTGCAAAGAAAATGTATGTCTGTGGTTAAATAAAAAGTCAATAAATTTGACAGTCCATGAATGTATTACATTAATTATTCAGTTAATCACAGACATACATTTTCTTTGCACCGCCTACTCTAATCTGATTTTTATTTGCTCACTTTTTACTTAACAGCGTTAACCTAAAAATGGAAGTTGTCAACTTAAGAAACGTAAATTAATAGAATTAGCCAATTAGTACGCTTACATTTGTAACAGTGTTTCCAATTGATTAATTTTGTTAATTTAAGTCATTGTGAACGGGCTTTAAAGCTAAAACATGCCGGCCAAATTCCATGGTAAGGGTTGATAACAAATTTAAAAATCATTCACTTTTGCGAAAATGATTGTTTGGTTTGTCAGAGTGCCATTCACTTTGACAAAGCGAGACATCAGTAAGTAATTTAAATTGTATTCTATACTCGATAAAAATCTGTTTTCTTTTTCATTGGAGTAAGAATTGCACCAAATTCATCTACTTCATTACGGAGCTGCAACTTTGGTTGCCTAATCCGCACTAGTAAAATCAACGAGTTAAGAATTAACAGGAGAGAACTTACTTATTTAGTTAAATTAATGAATCTGTATTACAACAATGGTGAACTGTAAGATTTGTGATCGTTCCAGAATTTTGTAAAACATTAAAAGATTAGATAATCCTTTTTAAGGACCTCATGATCATTGTTGCCTATTCAAGAAAAAACACAGTGTGAACCTAAATTTAGGGAGAGTTGCAAGTAGAGTTATTAGAAGTTTAACAAACCTGATCTCATTATAAATCCCAATACAATCGCAAAGTATTCAGGAAATTCCTTGTCAGGATCTCATCGCCATTATTATTTATCGAAAAAAGTAATAATAATAAACGAATGCTCTCAAATTTAGAGAAGGTTTTCTACATAGGCCTGATAGTCTTGCTAGTTTTTTTAACTCCCTTCGTCACTTTGACAAAGCGATCAATCATTTTCGCGAAACATCAGTAAATAATTTAAATTGTATAGTAGTACTCGATAAAAATCTGATTTCTTTTTCATATAAGTAAGAACTGCACCAAACTCATCTACTTCTATACGAAGCTGTAACTTTGGTTGCCTAATCCGCATTAATAGAATCAACGAGTTATGAGTTTACAGGAGAGAACTTACTTATTTAGTTAAATTAGCGAACTAAATGTTGTAGGTTTGTTCTAGCAAACAATTTCTGATAGTTTGTGTACTTTTCCTATGCGCATGCGTAATCCGTAATTGTTGTCGAATTAGTTTCGAACTTTTATTTGCTAGAACGTTTCCCTGATTTCATGAAGATACAATACATTTCGCGCCAAGTCAGTTAAATCCGTATCTCTAAATTGTGCTTGTTCATTAAGCCAAGTCATAACCTCGTTTGATAAATTGCTTAGGAAAAAGGCATGTAAAAAATATTTTCCACTGTTTTGCTGCTCTGTCTAAGTAATAAATGTACGTCAACATAATTTTATTTTTTGTCGCTGGTTCTCCTCAAATAACTCATCACTTTCGCTGGTAGTAAATAAAATACAGTCTGCTAGATGCATCAGATATATCCATCACATCAGATTCAAATAATAGGTCCACGGATTGATTAATATAAATATTTTTACCGCGCCGCGCCGTGCACAGTGATGATTCGATGTGCGCATGTCACAAATTAGAAATTCGCAAAGAATACGTGAATTGTTTGGACTGCTAGAACGCTAAAGTGTTACTGAGCATGTTCAATACAATTTCTAACAGTTATGTACTCGTACTAGAACAAAACTTGTATAAATTATGGTGAACTGTGTGGTTTGTGATCGTTTCAGGAATTTATAAAACATTAGAGAATCCTTTTTAAGGGCCTCATAGTCATTGTTGCCTCTTCGACCAGAAAATATTGTTCGTTAATCTTTTATAAAATGTAAAATATAAAACAAAATTATTTCAAATAACCACAAATAAAGTTGCATTAGGTTTGTTCCAGCAATAGTAACTAGTAACTAGTAACTAGTTCGGAGCCGTTAAAAACAGTTGCCCACCGGAGTAATGACCGATTTTAACGGCGCTGTCAAATGTACAATTTTGATGACTGCATGCTTTTGACGGTTTCGAACTAGTTCCGAACTATTGCTGGAACAAACCTATTAAAAACGAATAAAAGAATTTTTAAGAATTGAGGCATTTGAAAATTTGCTGCCAGAAAGTGGAGCTACAATGGTGGAAGTTCGTTTTACTTTACTAATCTGTGGAGCAATGCTGGGCAAGAGAGTCGTGGTGAGTTCATCGCTCTACAAGCAACAACTGTAATCGGCGACAGTCGAAATTATTCGCCACTCGTCGAAACATTAGGTCTGTTCCAGCAAGAGTTCGTAACTAGTTCGGAACCGTTAAAAACAGTTGCCCATCGAAGTAATGAACGATTTTAATGGCACCGTCAAATGTACAAACTTGATGACTGGGTGCTCTTGACGGTTTCGAAGTAGTTCCGAACTATTCCTGGAACAAACCTATTATATTGCGCGTCGTTGGTTCTAGGCGTGCCGATTTGAATTTGAAACTGGAATAAGGGCGAAACACTTGCGGAGAAGTATAAGGGGTGGTGGAACTGTTCCCCTATCGTTGCTCGGCCCTGCTGTAGAGTGTGGCCAACGTGAAGTCGATTTCTATTAGTCGCGAACGATTTTCGACTTTATATACCAAGGTCGGTAGCCATATTTGTGCTAAAGGTGTGTTTGGCGCGGCCAGAGAAATGTTATTTATTGACCTAACCTACTTGTGACGATTCCTGTACAAGAATTTTTGTTATTTATTGAGGCTTTAACAGCCCTTCTTCTGCTTTTATCTTTGCCTGTTCTAGCAGGAGCAATCAGGTAAGAATTTCTTTTAATATTGACCATAAACATTTTTTAAAAATCCTAGCCCACAAATAGTGTTGTGTAATACTAAAAACGGAATTACAATTCGTTGCCGCACTCTTGTAACCTCGTAAGTTTTTTTTTGGGACAATACATACACTTATTAATGAATTAAAGTTATTATGGAAAAATTACAGTTTTTTCTGATCCTGCAAAATAGCGCTGATGAGGTTTTAGGAGAAAGGTATCGAAATATGCACTTATGGTATTTACAAAACAATTCTTTGCAGTACTATGGTTGGGTGTGCTGCAATTGGTTGTTCCAATCAGACATCGCAGGGATTTTTGATGAAAGCTTTTCCTCGAGATCCTGTAAGAAAAAAACAATGGACTGACCAAGTTAATCGAAAGGACTGGGAGCCCACAAATTATTCACGGCTGTGTGAGGTAAGATTTTTGCCTATGTAATAAAAGTCATGAAAGAAAAGTGATGATTAAAGAGCGGATTCTGTGCTAAATGCATATTGCATGCATATTGCATGCATATTTTGCATATTTGGACATTTTGTCCAATTTTCGCATATTTCTGGAAAACACATATACAGTGTGCCCCAAAAAGTTTTATACAAATGGAGAAAAAGTTTATCTTACATTTCACAAAAAAAACTATTCTTTATAAAAAGCTCTGCATGACTTGTAGATCCATAATCAGGTACAAAATTTTTAAAAAATTGGCTGGAATACAGGGAAAATAAAAAAATAATGATTTGGACGGAGAGCAAAATACGTTCAAACCGTAGTGGAGAGCAAAATGTTCATTGAAATTGTGATTAAATATCAAAAAATTATGCACACTTGTAGATTATTGATATTCCCAGATAAAAATTAAAAAATAAACACTTCAGCAATTGTTAGAAAATTTATTTTTATAAAACATTGATAACCTTTATCAATTTTTATCTGGGAATATCAATAATCTACAAGTGTGCATAATTTTTTGATATTTAATCACAATTTCAATGAACATTTTGCTCTCCACTACAGTTTGAACGTATTTTGCTCTCCGTCCAAATCATTATTTTTTTATTTTCTCTGTATTCCAGCCAATTTTTTAAAAATTTTGTACCTGATTATGGATCTACAAGTCATGCAGAGCTTTTTATAAAGAATACTCCTAGTTTTTTTTGTTAAATGTAAGATAAATTTTTTCTCCATTTGTATAAAACATTTTGGGACACGCTGTATATGAATAAGTAAGAAATGAAATAATGAAATAAATAAGAATTTGTCTCGAAATGAGTAAATTTTTTCCTGAATTTCTTAATTCGTCAGAAAATGTGGTTGCCTTAATGCTACTAATTACGGTCTAGTTTGCGCCCCTTTCGGGTTTAAGCAGGCAGAATTTTCCAGGTAGTGGATTAGGAATTTCCAACTATTTTCTCAACAGATGCGGTGGGGCGTTGACGTTTGCAATATTGTTTCATCAGTGACCATTAGTCGACCTTTGCGAACGTTTATTTCTTCCGTAAATGTATTTTTGTTTGTGAGAAGTGCAATATGCCGAAGGACAATTCGAACCTGGTTAATTCCTGGATCAGAAGCTATCCCGAGCTTGCTTACACCAATGGAAACATATTCTGTAAAGCCTGTAGTAAAATGGTAAATTTTAAGATTGTTTTCTTCCTCCTTTGGTAAATATTTGCTTGGTTCTCGAATATTCAAAGTTCAGACAGTTTGAAAAAATTCATGTTCTTACTCTAGATACCAACCCAACGGAAATTTTCGGTAACACAACATGTCGAGACAGAACTACACAAGTCAAAATGCAAGAAGATGAATGAATCGAAAAAATTTCAATTACCCTTAGACGGTAGACCGTCGTTGATGACTAATGAACAACATCTAATGAACAACAAGAATTTAATGCTAAAACTTCATTGGCAAATCAACTAACCTTCATCAAAACGCATTACAGTTTTATAGTAAAAACTATAAACAATTTAGAAAAACCGAAAATGTCCTTAATAGAATCCGTTGAAATTGTTAAAGAATTGGAAGAGAATATTTCAAAAGTTCCAGGTAAAATCGGTAATTTAGTAAATAAAAAATGTTTCTCCGTTTTAGAAAAAAACAGCGGCTTCAAAACCCTTGAGGAAATTTACGAAATTTTGAATGGAAACTTTGAAATTGAGTTAGGTGTAGAATTTTCAGCTGTCAGTCACTTTAAATATGCCCCAATTACCTCCGAAGATGTTGAAAGGAGCTTTTCAACTTATAAAAATATTTTGTCACATAAAAGGCAAAATTTCCGGGTAGAGAACTTGGAAAAACACATTGTCGTAAATTATAATCGAAGATTTTTTTTAGTCTTGTTATAATTTACTTAATAATATACATACTTCCCTATTTGTATCAGCTTTCGTAAATAAATGTAAATAAATTTTATAAAAAATAATATGGTTTTTATTCGAATGAGAATGTCCATAAAAACAAACTAGATCAGAATAGTAAAATTATAGTTTTACAAAATGTGCATAATTTGAATTTTTGCGCCTATCTTGCGCATATTTCGTCATTTTTAATGCATATATATGCGCATATTTCATCAAAATTGCTCGCATATAAATCCGCTCTCTAGTGATGATACATGTGCAACAATAAAGAACATTATTAATTAATTAATAGATTAATAAAGTTATCCTGGATGTAAACGTAAACAAACAGTATTTAGCATAAAGTACTTTTAAACCAAGGATGTTCTAAGTGCCGATTTACTTGCGTAAATGTAGCAACGTCAACAATTTCATTATCTCCTTTGCACTGCGGAATAAGTGATAACTGAATCTTTACGATAAGCACAGTAACATATTAAAAATATCAAACTAACTACAGTGTGTATTTTTTAGGTACATTTTGCACCTGAAATGTGGGAAAAGCCCAGAGTTGATGGCAAGAGAATATTAAGGAAAAACCTACGCAAGCAAGTCAATTATGGCATCACAATAAAATTGTAATAAAATGTAAATGTTATTATATTTGTATACAGAGTTAGTTAAAAGTCTGGAAACGGTCATTTATTGCCGTTATTATTCATTTTTGGAAATTATGTTCTTTATAAAAGTTTTTATCTACAATTGAGAATACTTGAATTTTTTTTTTCGTCAATTGTTTTCGAGTTATTCCTATCTGCGTATTTTTTTTAAATGGAAACTTGTTAATTTTACTCTACCATCCGGTAGAGTATTTTTTTCTCTTTACAATAGTATTCTTGTTTTTTTTAGAATTGAGGGTTTTCTGAAAAAAAAACATTTGTCATTTTTGTGAAATTGAAAACTCTGGTTCAAATATTTATTTTAGTTAGGTAGATCTAGACAAAATTCAAGTTATCGGTCACAATCTTATCATTAAAAACAAAAGCAACAAAAAAAAACTAATAAATAACTAAGTAAATTAAATTAAATGTTCAAATTGTCAGGATGCGTATTATTAAATAAATTACAAACGTCTTGTAAACTTCTACGTCTATCTCCATAACTCAGCATCATAATTATTTCAATTTTTTGACGTTCATTTAAACTCACCATTGCTAATATTAACAGCAGTCAATTGCACAATTGAATATGACGTAAACAATAACCACTGATAAAGTTACTCGTTCGAGTTTGTTTATCGCTTACTTAGATGTACCTGACCTGGCGCTAATAAGCATACAAATAAAGAGTAAAATTAACAAGTATCTATTTAAAAAAATTACGCAGATAGGAATAACTCAAAAACAACTTAAGGAAAAAAAAAATTCAAGTATTTTCAATTGTAGATAAAAATTTCCTAAAAAACTTTCATAAAGAACATAATTTCCTAAAATGAATAATAACGGCAATAAATGACCGTTTCCAAACTTTTAACTAACCCTGTATAAATGATATTTGCTGTAAATTTATTATTTATTTATTATATATGTGTTATTGTTTTAGATCTACATCACATAACATGTTAGCATAAATGTAAATTTTATTTTATAATATCTGTTTATTTTCTTTTCTTAGTTATGTAATTATCTTCTATAAATATACTTAAAAGTAAAGCCCTTATGATTTTCTTACTTGAAATGCAGTCGTGCTAATAATCGAAGGAAGAAAATGGCAAATTAGGATAAACCAACGGACGACAACCTAATTTCAAATTTGCCTCCTAAGTTAGCACAAATATGGCGTCTGGTTGGCCACACTCTTCTTTTAAGGCACTCTACTGATCTGGTGAAAGGAACGCCATCTATTAGTGATGACAAGTATTTAATATATTATCTCACGAGCGTCTAGCTGCAGATCCCCCTACAGCCAATGAGAACAAGGATAGCTCAAATCACCAATCAAATTATCAATAGCATATAACACACTGTGGCCAATTAGAATAAGACAGAGTAATTCAGATTTTCGAAATCAAACTTACGAATACATTTCCAATAGTGGTGTGGTTCACATTAAAAGACACTAATTGAACTGGTGAAACAAAATAACGTTTTAACTTAAAGCTCCCTAAGACCAAGCAACAAATAGTGGTACACTCTAATTTCATGCGGCTCGAGTTCGATTCTGAAATACGTATTATACTGACATATTTTTATATTTACTGTTTTTGCTTTGTAAAAATTTAGAAAATCTAAAAAAATGGTACTAGTGGCCGTCTTGGTTATCATAACCTCACTTTCACTTTGCAAACGCAAAGCAATTTAATAATTTGACATGTAAGTAGAACCCTGGACCGCAATATTTTTCGTTAACTTTAAACTCATTCTGGAACACTACGATTAAAACATGTGAATTGTTAATGTACACAAGATCAGCTGTTATGATATGAATATTGAACAATTTGGATTTTGCATTAACACATCAAATCGTGTTAGATGTTTTACAGCGTTACGGTTTAAGAGAATTACTAAACTATACAGTGGCTGTAGGAGCATCTCCGAGTTCTAACTGGAACTCGGAGATCCTTAAATCAGCAGAGGCCAAGCTATTAGAATGGGAAACTCAACCTGGCTTTTATACACAGTAGGTACTCTATGTTTGTAATTTTTTTTACTTACAGCAATTAAAAACACTGCGTGTTACTTTGGTTTCAGAATGCGATATAGAATCATAATATTCATTTGAATATCGGATGGATCGCTATGTTATATTTCAAGAATGACATCAAAAGTACTGGTGTTAAAATACGTCTAAGTAAGAAAATTGTGTTACACTTTGAACTTGTGAGACACATGTTTTATTTCAGTACAACATCTGATCAGGAGAAACAGATGAGTTTAAAAGGGTCCCAATTCTAATTTCAATGAACCTTTCAATCAAACAGCTACATAAGAAATAGTTTTGATAGCTTGTATTTGATTTTTTTGTCCTTCGGCCAGAAACATTGATGTTGCATTCGTCAAAATCGTCCGGAAACAGCCCTATTGACGTACTAGGCCATCAAAAAAATTACCAAAATAATGTTGGCAATATTGGTAATCCGTTTACAACTGCAGTTGACATATGACAAGGCGTTTGGTGTCGTAGCAAATATTAGGTGCATAGACATTAGGTGTATTGAATAATTTCTTTTAATTTGGAGTTAAGTTTAGCTGAAAACTTATATATATAATACGTTGTAGCTTGTTTTATCAAACATGAGTATGACTTGCAAAGAGAAATTTCTTCATACGCTAATAAGACATGCTCATTGTAGTTGCTTGCAACCAAATTATCTGTATACCACTTCACAAATAATTCATATTCCTTCCAATAATCTGCTGGAAGATTTCTCAGGTAATAAAGAATTAATTGCATGTTCGGCAGCCTGAGTAATGTGTGCTGGAGTATCCATTGCACTTATTTAAATATGTATAAACAATAAAAGGGACTTGAATAATATTTGGTTTTTATTAAATATCAAAGAACTGTAGGTAACTTGATTTTTAATTTCAAATTCAAAATCGTTTGGACATTGTGTTGCCAACCTGAATACATGTAACTTCCCTAGCGCAAACTATTTCGTTTTTTATTTTTAAACTTTTGAAACAATTTAAAATAGGTCGGACCAAAAAATAGTGTGTATCACACGGCCGGAACTGCTTTGCAAGTGCACTTGCGAAATCCCGGCTGCGCCTCGCCTTGGCAAACTATGCTCGCACTTGCAAAATGACAGTTTCTGGCCTAGTGATACGAATTACTATTATTAAAACTGTAAGGGCTGTTAGTTTTAACTACCTAGATAACTTTCATCTTTGGTTCATTTCCATAGAAACAATTCTTTACAGCTGTAGTAATTGGAATAAAGCAACAGTTAAAGTGATCAATGACTAAGGTACCAACCCTAAGGGACATAGATGGGTATACGGTATGTACCATTTAAATTTGCTGGTAATCGATTAAGTCCTGAGTTTATAAATAAAAGCTTGAAAGAATAATCTAATAAGACTAACTGATAAAACCTCAGATGTTCAGTGTTTGTAAATAGAATTTTCTAGTAAGTTTATATGGATCGGATTTATATTTATATAAATTACTTAGGTTGAACATACATTTCTTTGTTTACTAGTTATTATTTTTTGACTTGTCTTGCATGAATGGCCCCGGTTGACTGTTAACCATTTTTTTCGTTAATTTTAAATAATTGTTTATCTTAGATAATAAGTCGTAATTTTTACTATTTCTACAATATTCCGAAATCTCAGTAACGTTATTATTAATAATCTGTTTGTAATGTTTGTAAATCATTATTTCTTTTTATAAATACATACATTGAATGGGAACATAGGATGTTAGCATGACTGCCCTTGATAATGACATTTTTGATTAAAATCATATTAAAAATATCAATAAATAAATTCAAATATTAATTTAAATTAAAAAATTTAATTAATTAGTTTAGTTTTAAGTTTGTTTACATCTTAGGAACAGTAGACAAATCAATACTTGAATTTAAATTATGTAATTTCATTTTTTAATTTAAATTAATATTGAATTAATTTTTTGATGTTTTTAGTTTGATTTTAATTAAAAATATCATTATTAAGGGAACTCATGCTAATCTCCCATGTTCCCGATTGAAAATGCTCTCGAGGTATGTGAGTTGCAGAAACATGAAACATATCCTACCGATATACCTACCAATGCTGCCAAAATGTAATTCTTATCTTGTTTGATATTAGGTTTGTTCCAGCAATAGTTCGTAACTAGTTCGGAACCTTTAAAAATAATTGCCCACCGAAGTAATGACCGATTTTAACGGCGCCGTCAAATGTACAATTTTGATGACTGCATGCTTTTGACGGTTTCGAACTAGTTCCGAACTATTGCTGGAACAAACCTATTATCATTGACAGCTAAATGGCGTTCTAAA
The DNA here is from genome assembly GCA_958336345.1 of Dorcus parallelipipedus. Taxonomy (NCBI): domain Eukaryota; kingdom Metazoa; phylum Arthropoda; class Insecta; order Coleoptera; family Lucanidae; genus Dorcus; species Dorcus parallelipipedus. The sequence goes on from OY284478.1 coordinate 30,097,708, forward strand.
TTTTTCGCGGATAAAATTAAAATCACAGTTTCTAAATATTACTTTTATATTGCCGACAATATTTTCCACAATGTTATTTTTTTGTGTTGTTTAAAATTAGTTATATTTGACTTATACATACATATGTTGCGCCACAAAGATGACAAATAAAAGTATTTTCATTAATTTGCTGTATTTCTTTCAGCTTTAAGTTAAAGCGTTATTTTGTTTCCACAGATCAATTAGTGCCGTTTAATATGAACCACACCATTATAGGAACTGTATTCGTAAGTTTGAATTCGAAAATTCGAATTACTATGCCTTATTCTAATTGGCCACAGTGTGTTATACGCTACTGATTGGTAATTTGAGCTATCCTTGTTCTCATTGGCTGTAGGGGGATCTGCAGCTAGACGCTCGTATTATCTCTGATTTTCACGTTTGTTATTTAATAAATGCTATATTAAAATGTGTTATTTTATTATGTACTTGATTTCATTGAATTTTTATTATTGAGCTTCTTTTTCGGGAAAGTTTAATTTCCAATTATTTAAGTTTCTTTCGAATTTTTCATTTCTGCGGGTAGATTCAACACTTTCAAATCTACCTTTCTTTTATTATTATTATTTACTTCTTTACGATGCTGTAACTTTGGTTGTCTAATCTGCACTAGAATAATAAAAAATAGATTAATTATGTTTAACAGATTTATTACAAACATCGTGATTACAAACTTCTACGACAGATTACGATGAAAAATTTTACTTTTCCTATCTGTATATACAAGGTATACAAGTTGTGTAAATGGAAATTGGATATACAGTATGTCCCCGGATTGAGTTTACAATACGTATAATGGACCAAAAATTTTTGAATTAAGATTTCATGTTCTGCAGTTCAGGTTTGCTTGGCGTGAAATGAATTTATATTAAATTTGACGCCGAAAGTCTTCAAGGTGGCGGAATTAACACAAGAAGAAGTAAAATCTGTGTAGGTAAAGTGGTCTTCCTTTTGAATTTAGGAGAAAAATTTAATAAGATAAAATGATTCTCATTTGAAATTAGGGAGATATACCAAATGCCAACATCCTAGAAAAAAAATTGAATTACGGAATATTAGGATTTCAGTACAGGTGTAAGACATTAACACTGTCAGGTGCTAATATGGATGGAATGTTATTTAAATAATCATATTTTATTTCTTTTTGGTCAATAAATATGTAGATGGCGTTAACATTTTACAACTTTACTGAAATATTATTTATAATTAGTAATTCTCTGTAATTCAATTTTTTTTTCTAGGACGTTGGAAGTATATATCCCTAATTTGAAATGAGAATCATTTTATCTTACTAAATTTTTCTCCTAAATTCAAAAGGAAGACCACTTTACCTACACAGATTTTACTTCTTCTTGTGTTAATTCCGCCACCTTGAAGACTTTCGGCGTCAAATTTAAAATAAATTCATTTCACGCCAAGCAGACCTGAACTGCAGAACATGAAATCTTAATTCAAAAATTTTTGGTCCATTATACGAATTGTAAACTCAATCCGGGGACATACTGTAGTAAACCTAAGCTGTATATTAGTACAAGGCAATAACTCGAAAATGATTCTTCGGCTTTGTATTTAAATAATTGCGTACGAAAAAGCACAATTTCAAATTTTACTTTAAGAAAAAGCAAGTTTTGTTTTTTTAATCTTGTTTCGGTATGTACGAGGGGACGTTAGTAAGTAAGCTACAAATTGAGATAGAACTGAAACGAATAAGGTTTTTGTTTACTAAGAACTGCCCTAGTTTAATAAAAACTACCCCTGTTTGATAAAAACTGTTCCCAGAATGCGCCACCGCAGTTGTCATCGCCTCCCTCGCGTGTACATCTGCACTCCCCTGCGACGATAGACAACCAGACATACATATTTGGTCCATAATATTAATTCTCCACAAGAATGTAGCTTCGAACCCACACAGCTATACTACGTTTGAATAATATAAAAAAAAAAATTGGAAAACAAGAAACTCCTGCCGAAGAAAAATACGACAAAGAAGAGCGCTTTGATTTTTTCCATTTTCTTTCGGTCAATGAATTTACTACTTTGGCATGGACGAGCCCGCAAACTCAATTGAGACGAGCAAAACAAAATGACTAAGCGATCACGTAACGAGCCAGCAAGAATGAAACGGATGAATGAAACGAAACCCTTCTGCGGAGTTCTTAATCTCATCGACGTCTGCCGGTTAAATATTTAATTGGCTAATTAAGGCAGCAGGTTAAATCTATTGACCTCGAACTTGTGCGGCTGTTTGGAATTTTTTCAAAATTGTAACAATTTTTTTCCGTCCAAAAATAATTCGGTGGAAATTTGTCACGTATTAGCAAGTCCTCGGTAATTGTTACAAACAACAAACAAATAAATTTTGAGAACGATAGGCACGGACGTATTCAATGCCAGCGCGTGAAATACACGCAATAATTTATTTATACTCATCATCGTATCGAAGAAATTAAAAAAAAAAAACAATTGGAGGAGACAAAATGATAACTCAAAACAAACTGAATGAAAATTTTGACGTTGATTGTAGCGCGTGACACATCTGCTAGTGTTCGGAGGAATTTACTTCTTGAGTTTTTAAATTATTATTTATTAATGCTTTGGTCTGTCACAGATTCTGTTGCGTCACTTTTCTGTGTCGTGGTCACGTACTAAATTTAATATTTCGTAAACACAGGAACGTCAGATTTTAAATGGAGGACATTATGCAACCGTCCAGATGACATCTTACATATAAAAAAGCGATGAAATAGTGAAGCAGGCGGGAACTTACTCTTAAGGTCAACCTATTGTTAGTCACACCAGCCTGGTGGACATAAATATTTACTACTGTATTAATTTCGTTGATTCGGTGTGAGGCAAAGAAGATTTCATGAGTTTAAAATGTATATAAAAAAAATTCTGGCTGTCTGTTAGGTTATTAATATCAGACTGCATATTTTTAAGAGTAAAACTAAAACAAGTTCTCTGAGTGGTTACTTCGAAATTCCAGGGGGCGTGATTCGTCTTCTTATTGGACAGTTTGAAGCTAGAGGGTGTTACTTAGCGGCAGCAACGCGAACAAACTCTCTAATTGGTTGTGCTCTAATTGAAGGGCGTGAAAGTGGGCGTCACTTTATTTCAGCTTTACGAGTAAACTCTTCGAGTTGTAATCCCCAAAATTCAAAGTGACAGAGATGGGCGTTATTCATTCTTTTGTTCGTCGGTCTTGAATCCAATTGGCGTTATTTCATCGCAACGTTCTGCCTATGCAGGTTCAAATTAATTCCTCTATCGATTAATTATTGACACCAGGGAACAATTGGACGTTACTTTGTCGCAGCATCCAGAAGAAACTCTGCAAATGGTTGTTCTCTAATTTGATGGCGTGACACTAGGTGTTACTTTGTTTAACCATTGGCCGTAAGCTTTAGAATCAAAGGAGTTGAACTTTACTTGGTTTCATATTGGCTAAGTTTGAATAACATCCAGGAAAAACTCTCTAATTGGTTGTTCTCTAATATGAAGGCGTGGCAGGAGGTGTAGCTCGGTTTCACCATTGACAATAAACTTTAGAATTTAAAGCAGTGGACGTTACTCGGCTTCTTATTGGCTAAATTTAAGTGACAACAAAAAATGGACGTTACTTTGTCGCAACATCCGGAAAATATTCTAATTGGTTGTTGCCTAATGTGAAGGCGTGACAGTAGGTGTGACTCCGTTTCACCTTTGACAATCTTTACACCATGTATTCATTTAATATTCCGGTGGCATTGGCTATGGCAATATTTTGTTTTCGTAAAGACAGAATTTAAGAAGATGGACATTATTAGGCCAAATTTGAATGACAAACAAAAAAGTGGGCGTTACCTTGCCGTGGCATGCAGAAAGACTTTCTGATTGGTTGTTTTCTAACGTGAAATCCTGACAGTTGGTGTTACTCTGCTTCACCATTGACAACAAGCTTTAGAATTTATGGTGGACGTTACTCGGTTTCCTACTTGTTAGGCTTGAATGACAACAAAAAAATGGGCGTTACTTTGTCGCAACATCCGGAAAATATTCTAATTGGTTGTTGTCTAATGTGAAGGCGTAGGTGTGATTCTGTTTCATCATTGACAATCTTTACATCATGTATTCATTAAATATTGCGGTAGCATTGGTTATGGCAATATTTTGTTTCCGTAAAGGCACAGAATTTAAGAAGATGGACAAGTTTGAATAACAAACAAAAAAGTGGGCGTTACCTTATCGCAGCATCCAGAAAATCTTTCTAATTGGTTGTTCTGTAACGTGAAGTCCCGACAGTAGGTGTGACTCTGTTTCACCATTGACAATAAGCTTTAGAATTTGTGGATTTGTGGTGGACGTTACTCGGTTTCCTATTGGTTAGATTTGAATGACAGACAAGAAATGGGCGTTACATCGTCGTCGCATCAAGAAGAATCTTTTTGGTTGGTCCATCCCTAAAATGAGGAAGTGAAAGTGGGCGTTATACTGTTTCTTTTCGATAAAGACTAAAATATCTGCGCAACTGTAGTTGGTTGAGGTAGTTTATCCAAACGCAAGCGGTTAAGTGTTAAAAAGGAATTCTGGGAAAGGAGTCATTTCTTCTCGAAGAATTAAGCGATGAACCCGTTCATCTATTTTAAGAATTTCGATTCAAGTAAGTTATTTTCATTATTAGTTGGCCTTTAATTCGTGGCCTTTGTGTGTCTTAATTGGCCTAAACGGGCCGCTCATCGAATAAACCGACACGCACGTATTAATTACGCTATTACTTAACAAATAAGACTCGTAGCAACAGACGAAGTGATTTTTGTTAAATTTACCGCAGTTTCTTTTTTTTTGTAATCCTCCAGTAACAAAAGAATGAGGCTTAATTTGTTTTTATCGGCGTACTGCATTGACAAAAGACGCCCGCATTCATGAAATTTAACGATGTTCGAATAGGTTTCTTTCTCACGACGGAGGATGAATGAAAAATTGTATAATTTAGCTTTGCCCAAAAATAATTGGAAGCAGGCCCGGATTTAGGATTGCGCGAAAAAAATTTTGAATCTGTGATTTGTTGGAACGCCGCGCCGCCGTAAGAGAAAACATGTAGTGAGTAGGTCAGCCGCAGTAGGCCATGTAAATATTGATTTAGTTTTTTAGTTTTGAAAAATTGACTCGATTTAAATTTCTCATCACTTTCGTGATTGCAAGACAAAAATCTCGTTTTTCCTTCTTAACTTCAGGACAGCGAATAACAACAGGTTTGAATTTCATCCAGAAATATCTGGGCAATCTTCAAAGATTATTAAAATTTTCTTGGACTGCCATAATTGATACAAACCAGTGATCGCTTCGTCGTGAATATTTTTATCACGCAACAGAAGAAAAACTATAATTTTTCTTTAATTGTCGTCCGTGAATTCAATGCGTACACTACATTACATTAATTAAAGCCGCTGAGATCCCATGTCGATTTCGCGTTTCCTGTTACCTAACCTTTATTTTTGTTTACTCGTTACGAACGATCCGTAATTAAGCGAAAATGACACGTGTGTTAGGCGATAGTGAAGAGGGGGAGTCGATACCGAAACGGAGCCAATCCCAGTTCTTCAGTGGTCGGTCAAGACTTCGGGCAAGTGCAACAGAAGCGCGCAACGCAACGCAGTGCGTATTACCACAATTTCAAATAATTAAAACAAGAAATTGATAAATCAGTGCGATGGCTAATTATTTTTTGTTGATCGTCGCCGTCTTGGTTACCGCAAAAACAGGTGAGCGCAATAAACACAAAAGAAATGGCGGCATTTAATGTTTAAATGTCTACGAAAGGTTTTTTTTGTTATTTTTAATTGACGCAAGTTTGTAGAATAATAACTTGGAATTTAGAGATTAGTTCAGACGATTAATAAGCGCGGTTCTAATTTTTTGAGGCAATGATGTCATGCAACAAAAAAAAATTGTTCAAATTGTTGAGAAAAATGTAATCATTGTTTTATTACTTTTTTTATAAACCCAATTCTCTCTGATGATACAAACTTCAAAAAACTGTTTTTTTTTCTGCTTATTGTTAGTTCTTAAATAGTCGTTATAAAAAAGTATTATTTTTTGTTTGTTTTGACGGGTTGTTTGTCCTAAAAAAAAATGAAAAACGGAAAGTCATATTTTAGAGCTGCGCTTTCATTTGAATTTTCACTTTAGATCAAATCGCCCCTAAAGAGGGGTTTCTAAGTAGGTATTTGTAATTTTATTATCATAAAATTGAAATTTTGCAAATCGCCCCATCTTTTTCCGGCACTACGGCCCTGTAGCGGCCTTCCCAGTAGTCCGATCTTCAAATGCGCGGAGGCATCGCGTTCCTCGTCATTTTCTGCCAACGATGACGTGCTGCTCGATTCGATCTGAGCCCCCTAAGGTACCGTGAAAAATTCGGCAAGTAAAGCTTGCAAATTCAACAAATTTCAAAAAATCATATCTCGAAAAAACGCATTTTCAGGGGATGTAGGCCCCATAGGTTAGGTACCCGGGGAGCTCTTCTTGCGTGTGAGAGAGTTTTAAAAAGTCCTAAGAATACGTTTTCGAGAAATTTTCGAAAATGAGTAAAAATAGCGGTTTTCGAGCCATAACTAAAATCCAGGATCGGACTCGGGGCCGAGCGTCCGCAGATATAAAAATATTCCTGCTCCATACCTACGTTCCGAGTTTGGTCCGATTCGGTCTGTAAATAAGGGCGGTGAAATTTTTTGAACAGTCAAAAACGGCCGTTTTTTGAAACCCCCATACAAAATCTTCCCTCCTCCACGTGCCCGATCGCAAAATCGACCCCGCCGTCGGTTTCTAGGGTCTTTTCTGCCATAGATGCCGAAAAGCCGCGATCCGATCACGTTTAAGGAATGAAAAAGATTCCCGGTGGTCTGCAAACTTGCACCCCCAAACGTTTTGTCCCCTGGCTTTCGACAGCGACGGGCGATCACGAAGCGATCGCCACCAAAAGTCATCCTAAGGACGTGTCTGAAACACATATTTACGGATTTCTATAAAAATATTTCTAGCGGCCGCAATATCGAAAAAACAAGCAAAAAAGGGTATTTTTCAGGGAGCCTCTGAAATGGGGGCGAAGTCTAAAAATCCATTTCCCAAGAAAGTTGCCAATCAAAATTCATAGTCGGATTTACTCGGATCATTTTTCGAAATTTCTCGCGTTTAAAAACAATTTTTTTTTTCGGTTTCAAATTGTTTGTAATTTTATTATCCTAAATTATTTCTTTTTTGCTTAGAATTGAATTTTCTGTCTTCGTTTTCCGTTATAGATAGAAAATATTTAGGCTTTAATATACAGTGTCATGGAACAAAAAAAAAATGTAAAAAAAATTGAAACACATTCTAATTGTGATTTATGTGTTTACAGAAATGTAACGATTCTTTCATTTATTTTTTTAATTTTGTAAAATCAGTCGTCTCTCTCTCTCTCTCTTATTATATTTCTAGGAACAAGCGCAGATAAATCGACAATTGATAATAATAATTGACAACGATTTGTCTATCTGGTTCAATTTTAGAATGTTTTTCTAGGAAGGATTTATGTAATTCTGATGATAATAATAATAAGTAGACTTACATGGTTTTACATTACACTACATGGGGAGGAAACTTTCCTTTGACTAGGTTGACACTCTAATACTAATAATTATTTTATACGTTATACAGAGTGAGTCACTAAGCGCCGCGTCTTCGATAACTCATTTATAGAATGATGTTTATACATAGCCATTTCTTTTCTTAAACATGATGGTAGTATGTAGCAATATTTTAAATGGAACACCCTATATATTTTGCTACAGAAAGACGTTACATTTGATGCTCTAAAGGGTGTAAAATATTAAAAAAAAAAAAAAACGACATTTGCCCTAGATTCGCTCTATAGTTTAAAACGAGCCAAAAATGATTCAATCTGGCAACTCTGTACATCAGCTGCATGACTTTAGGTCATTTGGGAATGTTCCAATTTTGACTAACTCGCAACATAACGGCACGAGTCGATCGATATTAAAAAAAATCCCATAAATTTGCGATAAATCGCCAAATCCGGCAACTCTTCCAGGAATCACTCTGTAAATTAAAAATGATCCAATCTGGCAACTCTGTACGTCGACGACGCGACTTGAAGTAATTTGGAAATGTTGCGGCGCAACAGCTATCAAAAGTGGGTGCATTATAAAATCCCATAAATTTGGAATAAATCTTCAAATTTGACAACCTTGTACTCTCTCTCTCTCTCTTTCTATTTTACAGCGTCAAGAAAGCAAGCAATCACGATAAAGTGTAAAGTGCGCTTTGGAAGAAACTTAAAACTGAAAATTCTCTAAAATTCCCCCGAAAACTGTGACGGTTGTATACATTGTGCAACCCTTTCCTCGAATCGAGAATCTCCTGTTTTGCTGTCGAAAATATGCCATGCAATCTGGCAACCACGTTTTCAATTTAAATCAATCGAAGAAATCGTCGTCGCACAGTTCTTTAAATTCATTTAACAGGAAGTTCTGCCCCCCTCTTCAAATTAAAAAAAAAACACGTTTTTAGATTCAAAATTTGTAATAAAAATGTAAATTGCTTTTGCGATTGCCTTGACCCTCGGAACGAATGTTATTTTTCAAATCTTGAAATCCCGTGAAACTGCGTCAAAACACCTGAAACGGCAACCTCGCTTTTGATCCATCTGTGAAACTTTCCGAATAAAATGCGGCAATGTCGCGACAAATCGTGAGTTTTAGCATTTATGTTTTTTTTTTGTTTGATTGTCAGTCAACATTTATTTTTTTGACAGCAAAACGTCAAATGAAAGGTCAGACACGGTGAGGATTTCCTGTCAGATCTGGCAACTACGTTCATTGTATAAAACGACGACGGCGCGGCGCGGCGACGCTCCTAATTACCGATCATTATTTTTTTTTAATGAGCAACGAACCTCGAATTAAATCGTGAATTGTCAAACGTGCAATGGTCTGTCAAATTCCATCCCTTCTGAATAGAATTTAGCAATGTCGCCCTCGAAAACGCCACTAATCGTCAGATTTGGCAACTGTGCTTTTTGTTTAAAAGAAGATAACGCGACTTTCACGTTTGTCTGTCTCAACAGTTTGCTACCTACCTAACTATATCAAAATAGTCGACCTTGAATAGATTGCGAAAATTGGGGGAAACTCCTTTACGTTGATGAACACCCTACCTGAAATTATGCCCAACTCAGTGGATATGGGAGTGGACTACACAATAGGATCGTCGGTAGCTCGTTATCTAGTTGTCAATTAAGAAAGGGGCGCCACCTAGTTTCAAATTCCGCGTTTAAAAAAAATATTTTTATCAGTCGCCCTGTATATATCGAAATTATTAGTCACCCTATATATAACGAAACCTAAAAGAAAAGTATGACAATTCACGACATCATGTTTATTGATCGTTTTAAATGAAAATTACGTAAATGTACGTTAATCACTTTAGATCGAAATAAAATTAAAATTCACAAAGCAAGTGTAACACGTACACACCGGCAAGGATATCCTATTTGGTTTACAAAGGTGATGTACAAGTTATAAGCACCTGTCCGTTTGACAGGTTTGGTTATTAATATTCTTTATGCAAATTATGACATGTTCTTAAGGAACCGTGGCTTGAAATATACAATTACAAAATTTTCAAGCCCTTAACTACTCATTATGCAGCGTAATTGATGATTAACCGAGGTAGGGAACGAAAAGTGTACGATACCGCTCGACGTTAACTCCGGTCGTCTGATGCCATAAATCACGATATTTACATCGAAGTCTCGAGAGAGGGCTTTGATCCTACATGCACGTCCGAACTTTCGCGGTGTTTGATGGTAGTAGAACTAGACGACTCTCGTACGGCTTTTCTGTTTACTGCCTATCACCTGCTACAATTTGCCTCGTATGACGTGAAACTGCCCCGTATAACGTAAAACTGCCCCGTACAACGTGCTAAAGAAAGAAACGTGACGATAAGTTTGACAAATTCAAAGTTGAATCGGAAGACTTACCCCTTGTTTAAAAATAAGGGACACATCTGCTTGATTGTATGATTGAAGTTGGAATTCGTGTCGTGAGTTTTATCTGCTACTTAAGCCTTGGCGATATTCCAATCAACTTTCTTGAGTGTATAAAATCCCTATTGACTGCTAGATGGTCGAATTCGACACGAATCACATAAATTAGCTTCTACAGCAAACGAAAATGACCTACACTCAGGAATGCCACGAACACCAAGATGGCGATTTTAATATTAATTTTTATTTTCGAATCAACAAACTAACAAACGCCAACACGTTTCCTTTTGTTCCAAAACCGAAATTAACCAATCAACACGCACGAGAAAGGAAACAAAAAGGTAGCCCTTAGAGTTTGAATTCAGAATAAAGCGATCAGTGAAACCAAAACAGAACTTTAGAGTTTGTTATCAAATAGACCATTAAATGAAGACAAAATCTGAACATTCCCTAAAATAAAATCGTTAAATCGAAAACGAACCGTAACAATGTTTAGACGTTAGAAGTTAATGTTTATGCCAACTACAATGTTGTGGTTCCGGAAGTATAAGCGCGGTCGTGCATCGTTAAGCATTTGCGAAGAAACTATCTGATTATTTCTTGCACGGACGGCTTTGAAGTGAAGCGCACGGATGCAATTTGCCCTCGCATGTTAATAATAATAATAATAACATTGGCGTACAAGAAGCAATCGTTTTTGCATACCTAATGCAGAGTTAAGTGCAGATAACCGTTAGCATTTTTGACTATTGCTGTACTTTCCGTAAACGTGCATAAGTAAATAAACGCGAATGGTTTCCTAACCGGGTCGCAATTTCCTTCTTGATTAACTAAAATCGAAGCAACTCCCTTTATTGCCCTGTTTTCATTTGTTTTTGCATAGGTAAATAAAGTACAGTTATAGACGGAGGTCAACTATGAAAAACAAAATTGTGCCAAGCTACATATTTATACACTCCTTTTCCAAATGAATTCGTCCGATTCGCAGCAAAATAGCGCGAAAGAAAAGCAACAGTTTTATTTTGATGCCTTAATACATTTGGTCGGCGCTGTACATACGTAAAGGCCCAAAGAAACCTCATCCTCATTTGTTATTAAATAATTTCGCTGATTGAGTTTTGACTCTTAAGCTTTTAAAAACGAAATACGTTATTACTACGTGCCAACAACATCTGCAAACAAGCAAACCAGTTTCTTGTGATTACGAAACCTTCGCGTACTCATGCGTGGAGATTAGCTTGGTATTCGCATCCTCCGGTAGTAACCTGCTTTGAAAACTACGAGAAGAGGTGTGTCGAGGCCCTCGGGCCAAACTTTTATATCCATTACGTCATTCCCGCTCGAAAACACCTATACTACCATGATGGTACAGTCATGCTCAGGTGGTCTTCGCGCTCAAGGCTCCCGAAGCGAAATTTTCCGTTTTGCTGCCCGACGTAACCTTGCACTTTAAGTGCGCAGTAAATGTGTTTTTATTGCCGCATTGTTTCAGATTTTCCCCCCTTTTTCGGTCCAGATGGCGCGCCAAAAAACCACCACCGTTGGTATAATGAATCCATTTAAATTATCGTTCCATTGTTAGCGTGGCATGCAGATTAAACGCACGATAAAATTTGGACGTGAATGAAATAGTTTAATTTACGTATTTACAACCTACCTCTGCACACCTAAAACGTAATCAAAGTAGGTAACTTAAGTTGATTCTGAGCTTCCAAATGGGGTATCCCACTTTTGATATCATCGAGAATGCAAGATATGATACGTAAAGTCATGCGCACCTAAAATGCACGCAAACCTCACCCTTAAAACCTTCTCGTGCAAGGCTCGTAGAACTGTCAAGTTGTAGCATTTAAGCTGCGCACAACTATACATACATCATCTTCAATTAAATCTGAAAGTCGGTTTCTCGAACCCCAACAAAAAGTATGTCATGAAAGTGCAGTCACCATCGAGAAATACCAACTTACTTGTCGAGATGTCATTTAAAACCGAAGTTAAAATGTGATATCCCTCATTTGATCCTACGTACAGTACCTTAAAGCGAGTTTCCCACTTTTAGTATCATCAAATCATGTTGTTTTTAGAAGTATCATCGACCTCACATTAGAAACCATAGAGTTTGATTAAAAAACAGTCACTTTAAACCAAAATTAACTTGACGTATTTATTTAAAAGGCCATCAAAATATTGTTCACCCCAATTTAAAACGTCGCTATGTAGATGTACTACTTCTGACATCATCGTATCGTTGAAAATGTAATGGGCATCATCGTACCATTAAAGCGAATGGGTGGGCATCATTGTGCATCTTACTTCTGATGCCATTGGTTACAAAGGCGAATGATATCATCAAACTGCAGCGATATAATCGAATCGATTGTAAACCATGACTATCTCACACCTGATATCATTAAGCACCTGTATACACTTCCAATCAACTAAATTGGAACCACTCGACAATTTTATTGCCCTTAGTGATAGCATCGATATGACCGGTTTAATTGAGCACGAAAGTATATACTCTTGTCACCTTAAAGTATAGTAATATCATGAAACAAAAGTGATTTTAAAGGTATCATCGATTCCACATCAGTAACCATCGAGATGTGATTAAAAAATAAAAAAAGGTCATAAAAAACGTATGAAGTAACTTTAAACCAAAAATTAGCTTGACGTATTTATTTAAAAGGCCATCAAAGTATTGTTCACCCCAATTTAAAACGACGCTATGTAGATATACTACTTCTGACATCATCGTATCGTTAAAAATGTAATGGGCGTCACTGTGCATCTTACTTATGAAACCATTGGCTACAAATGCGAATGATATCATCAAACTGCTGCGATATGATCGAATCGATTGTAAACCATGACTATCTCACACCTGATATCATTAAGCACGTGTGTACACTTGCGATCAACTGAATCGAAACCACTCGAGAATTTTATTACCTCTACAGATACCGTCAATATGAGCGGTTTAATTGAACACGAAAGTATAAGTATACTTTGTAGATGTATACTTGTGGATGGTGATTCACCCACCCATTTCAGAGAATAAGTTTACGCGCTACTATAGTCTAAGCAGAAGAAATGAAATCTAAACGTATTTGGTCATATCCCACCATTGAAATCAGTTGAAAGCTGCTTGAAAATCGCTCGCAATTGGTTGATTTCCAATACAGAAGTACGTCACTTGAAACAAAAACAGAACTTTTTGAATCTCGATTTGGGGCTCTCGAAAGTTACCCCTTATCTTCTGAAGATGGTAGTACAATATCTGCAACTCATGAAATTCATTCTTCTTCTTTCTGTTACGCTGTCCATGCCTTTTGGTATGTGGTATGTGGCTTTCCTATTTATGGCGGTCGATTTTTTTTTTGTGTGTGACATTCGAAACTGTCTCATACTCTTTCGATCTCGGATACCGATCAATATATTACATCCAATCACGTCTGTTCTGTGAATCGCGAAGCTGTTACACTTATCATGAAGCTATAGTATCGATACTTTATACAGGGAGGTTCAGAATAACATTTTCAAATTTTAATCGATTATAAAAGGTAATAACTACCATTCTCATATCGCCTAAAGGTGTCATTTCCTAGTTTTACATGAACACCCTCTATTGCCACGTTGTATGGGACGCTACCCCCATGTCACGTTGTAAGGGAAAACGTAGTTATGTTATAAGGGGGTCGCCACCACGTTGCGTTTTCCCTTATATCGAGTACTCGCTTCCAGGGCAGGATATTCGCGAACGAAACATAATAATTAATTTAAGTTCTACATTACCTCGCCTCTTTGCACCCCACTCGACCAAACGCCGCCTCCAAGGACCGATTCCGAAGTCAGAAATAAAAACTCACCATCACATTAAACTAATTTCATTAACGAATACTAGAAACTGCCTTCCGACTCATTAACGACTAATCGTAACAAAACAACGGCTAAAGTGAATTAACTACCCCCCTTCCATTTTCCAATTTCCCTTTTTATTCAACCCGTGCAGGATGCTACAAAGTGCGAGCTGCAAGCTAAACAGAGGTCGGTTATTCATATTAAACGGCCTCCGTTAATTAAACCTAAAAATACACGCGTTAAATTTTGTGTAATTCCAAAAATAAAAACGAATTCAGATAATCATTTTTCAAATCTATGAAAATCTTGAGATGTTATTCCGAAGCCTCCCATATAAGCAAGAACTGAATATTCAAGGCATTCTCATTCTATTGAAATGACTATTGAATTATCTCTGATACTTTCGTCAGTGATATTATTATAGTAGAAACTCTCAGTTGGTTTGAGAAGTCTTTTGCGTAAAAGTCATTAAGGGAGGGAATAAAGACTTTTAATTTGTTCTTCCAGCTGAGTCTTTGTGGTGCTGGGAATGCGTCTCTGAAGACGGCGAGTCCTGCGCGGATTATTTCAACGAAACGAGGACAAGACGAGGCTACGCTTACGACAACAGGAACCCCAAGGAGAAGAACTGCGATGAATCCACCCCCCAGTTCTACATTGGTCAACAGAAGGCCGTTTGTTTAAAGAAGGTGCAAACTGGTAAGAAAAAGAGCTTGATCTTCATGAGATTGTTTCATTTTTTAATCGCCCGGTATTTTTTGAAATTCCAGTTTACGGAAGGAAACAGTACACTCGCCAGTGCGCGTTCATACGTCCGGAAGAGACGGTGGGTTATTGCCCCCAGGAGCCCACCACGAGCCAAATAACCACCGACTTCTGCCAATACTGCGACAGACAATACTGCAATGGGGCGCAAGGTTCGCAGGCAAACATCGTCTGGATGTGCCTGCTGCCCGCCGCCGCCCTCTTACTCGTGAAGAAATAGGCAGAACACCCCGTAGTTTACTCCATTGTTAATTTTGTTGTTCATTTTTTTTTTACTAAAACGTTCGATGTAGATGAAGTAAGTTGTTCAATCAGGTTGTGTTAACCCAAAAAAAATAAAAATTCATTCTACTTTACGTACCAATCTGAAGATGTATATAAGTACATACATATAAATAAAAATTAAATTAAGTAGTCCTAGAATTCACAATAGGTAGGTAACGATCATAAAAATGTAATTTATTATGTAACAATAAAGTCCCTCATCAAGTACCTACCAGCATGTCTGTGATGTGATCATTGTGTATTACATTGTTATTAAAGAATGTATGTACGGCGATGACTCACCCAGTAGTATTTACATAATTTCGAATAAATGTTAACCTTCGTACGCCATGGTAATTAAAGTCTCTGTAATTGAGAAAATAACATAAGTCATCTGGGTAAACGTTATTGTGAGCGAGTAAACAATCGTCAGATCCTGCTGTATACGTAGGTTTACCTATTAGGTATATTAACGTGGACTGCATAAATATTGATAATTAAGACCGAATTTATTAGTGTAGCTGTAGGCTAATCAAACTAAGCAGCTACATAGGTGAATAGAAGAGAAGAATATTTAAAATACTTTTTTCTAAACTTTAACATAAATTTCATCACTGTACAGTTGCCATTTCAAGTTGAATTAAAAATATTTCAATTCACGGGGAGGTGACAAACAGTATTCTGAAAATTGGCAATAAATTCCACCAAAAAAGAAATTAATAAATTAATAAAAAAGAAGCAGTCGTAGTATCGTTGGAAAGCTTGTTTCAAGACCTTTCCATGAATGAATCAGATTTCAAATTTTGGGGTAGCTGGAGCCGAGGGGGTAGGTCGAGGTGTATCGTCCTCTACATTACTCTCAAAACCACCTAATTGTTAATATTTCTTTGGCATTTTTAAGATATAGTCGACTGCAGCTTTTAAAATTGTCACACTGTACTATCACTTCAAATTATTACTAGAATGTTCTTCATTTGTTCAACAGCATTCTCGAAAGAGGGAATTCCTATAGAAGCAGAACCGGGCACGAGATTTAAACCGGTTTTTATATGGAAGCGAAGGTGCTGGTTTAGCAACCAAAGACGCTCTAAAAATAATAATGTCATCTATTGAGTATTTTAACAAAATTAGAAAACTGAACATTTGTCACAAACCATTTGCTAATTCCGAAGCTCGATTGGCTCGTTTATCGCCAGATGTCACTTTTAAGCAACAGAAAAATAAGTTTAACGTTGGGATGCTGATGCATGGTTATAATATGTTGTTAGTTCTCCTTTTAAACCTTGCATCACACCTCCTAGTTATAGAATTTGTTTATATGCTACTTATATTTACAGATTTTGGTTTTCCACTTTGCTAATGTAATAGTAACGCCACCATATATTTGGTGAGCTGCCGCCAAACTAAACCGAGTTTGTCTCCAAATTGGGGCGTCAAATTTTGTACAAAATACGTTTCCTCCGTTCTCCGTACGGCAATAGTTATTCAGTTCTCTCCGTTAATTCTTAGAGATTTGCTTTTACCCTAGTGCTTAGAAACTAAACACCAATATATACTTTGTAAAACCACTTTGTACAACCAGTTCTGATTCAATAGCCAAATAAACCAGACTCAGTTTAATATACAAAAAATATTATTATTTTAAAACAAATTAAAAGTTAAAAAGGTCCTTCGAGTAAATCAAGTCGGTCTACCCTTTTCACGACCGCCACAAATTTAGAACATTTGATGAGCCATCTGTCTAGTTCTATTATTTATCTGCGTTTATAACATTGCCAATTTTTGGTTCAAGCCCAACCCTTATTTAATTCTAAATAATTAAATATGTAATTATTTTTATAATTATTCGTTTCCTTTAAATTCAACGTACGTGGTACAAAAGAAAATCCATTTTCCTTTTTTTACTTTCTAAAACTGATTTTGATTTTGTAACAAAACTCAATATTAAAAGCCAAGAAAACCACCGATTATGTTTAATTTTATCTTATTATTAATTGCACCTGAGGGAAATTTGGGTACTGGACATAACAAGTTTGCGATTCACGGAGAACTAATTACCAACGGCCCGGCAGGGCGGGAGGTAGCCGGCATCAAAAACAATAGTGGGCATGATTAGTCAAGTTTCTCTCTTTATTTTCCTAGTGCGTTCCCTGTCGCACGCATTATAACAGGATGTCAAGTTGAACATTTACCGAATCTGTATAGGGTTTTCGACAATGTCCGAGTTCCACCCAAATTAGGCAACCAAACTTACACCTGTGGTAATGCTTAAAATAAAATACTCCAGATACTTTGAGATTTAGGATAAATAGAATTAAATTTGTCTTGACTTATGGCCGATTTCTTCACTACATTTAACCTAAGGTTGATTTATCTTACAGTTGGAATGTGATGTAAAGTTGGCCGTACACATTCTATGTGTCACATTCTAACTGGCAGATAAATTTAACCTCAAGGTTCAAACC
Source organism: Dorcus parallelipipedus (assembly GCA_958336345.1). Lineage (NCBI taxonomy): Eukaryota > Metazoa > Arthropoda > Insecta > Coleoptera > Lucanidae > Dorcus > Dorcus parallelipipedus. The sequence goes on from OY284478.1 coordinate 30,115,129, forward strand.
GATAAGGCGATGAAGAAATCGGACATTAATCTTAGAAATTAAATTTGAAAAAACAATACACAAACGTAACCTTAAATAATAAAAACTAGGGTTGCCACCCGTCCCGAATTAACCGGGATTATCCCGGAGTGTGATAAGTTAATAACCTGTTCAACCGAGAAAATATGCCACCCTGGAACCGGGATTGTCTCGAAATTCCCAATATCAAATTTTGCACCATCTGATTACAACGAATCAGGATTATTATTAGAGAGCGGATTTATACGAGAGCAATTTTGATGAAATATGCGCATATACAATGTGTTTCATTTCTCATCTACACAGCCCTGTAGTTTTTATATTTATTAACGGGTCGATTTCAAATTTTCGTCAGATGAACATCCTCTTAAAACACACATTTTTCAAATTTTAAACCTTTTGTATTGCAAGCCATGTCCTACTGCGATTTAATAGAAAGTCGAAAACATTTAGAAAACATAGTAGGCCTTGTTTGTTCAAAAAAAGTTATTATTTAAATGTCGACACAATTACACGAAATGCAGTGATTATACGTAACGAACTTTTCTAGAGCGTTCCATTACGACAGTGAGTTTGTTTGCGCACTTCAGCTTCGCTCAGCTCATATAAGTTGGCAAAAGGAAAGCACCTAATGTGTTTTTTAAGTTCTCTACCCGGAAATTTTGCCTTTTATCTGACAAAATATTTTTATAAGTTGAAAAGCTCCTTTCAACATCTACGGAGGTAATTGGGGCATATTTAAAGTGACTGACAGCTGAAAATTCTACACCTAACTCAATTTCAAAGTTTCCATTCAAAATTTCGTAAATTTCCTCAATGGTTTTGAAGCCGCTGTTTTTTTCTAAAACGGATAAAGATTTTTTATTTACTGAATTACAGATTTTACCTGGAACTTTTGAAATATTCTCTTCCAATTCTTTAACAATTTCAACGGATTCTATTGACATTTTCGGATTTTCTAAATTGTTTATAGTTTTTACTATAAAACTGTAATGCATTTTGATGAAGATTAGTTGATGTGATAATGAAGTTTTTCTTACAATATTTTGTGCCTTTGCAATAGCAGCACTGTCTTGGGCATTAAACTCTAAAAGCAATTCCTTAATTGCTACGAAATGTTCAGCATAAAAGATTGCCGCTTTCAACCAAGTTGAACCTAGTCAACACTAGTTCGGGAGGTAAAGATACATTCGGCAATTTTTCCCTGTACAACTGAACATCTGTTGAAAAAGTAGTTGGAAAGCCCTAATTCACTACCTGGAAAATTCTGCCTGCATAAGCCCGAAAGAGGCGCAAACTAGACCGTAATCAGTCGCATTAAGGCAACCACATGTTCTGACGAATTAAGAAATTCGGAAAAAATTTACTCATTTCGACACAAATTCTTTCAAATATTCATATATGTATATGCACGTTTTTCAGAAATATGCGAAAATTGGACAAAATGCCCAAATATGCAAAATATGCATGCAATATGCATTTAGCATAGAATCCGCTCTTTAATTATTATTATTGAGAAAATTTTTGGTAAACAATATTCTACTAAGCGTAGTACGTTTGGCAATACTGGTCTTCCATAAGTAAATAAATAAACAAAATACGATCGATAGTGGAAAGGAAAACTTTCGATCATTGTTTTCTTTTTTTGTTAAAAAAAGAGGGGACAGCGATCGATCGTCATTCGTTTTTTCTTCGCTGTCTTCTTACTGCTTCCTGCAAATTACCAAGGCGGCGCTTTTGCAAAAATGTAAGAAATTTCTTTGCTTAAACATATTGTTGATAAAGAAGAATAAAGAAGAACGCGATTTTTATGTTTGGGAACATGGCCAATTATTTTATGATAGATGTCCCCCAAAATTTTTAAAAAAATTCAATTAGTTATCATTAAATGAAAAAGTCACTAGGTGCGTCACTAAACAGGTCACAAAATCACTAAATTTCAGATTGTCTGAATTTACTAAAATTTGTTTGGAATTTGAACAGTGGATTTGAACAGCAGTTCAGTGATCAGGCGGGGGAGTTCCGGTCTAGCACTTCTGAAAGTTGGCAACCCTAATATAATTTCACGCTTTTGGTCGTTTAATTTGTCAGAATATCTTATAGGATTTTTTCGCGAGTAACCGTTGAACCGACGAACGCAACGGTTACTATTACCGCTTCATTTTCTTGACAGCGGTTATCAAGAGGAAGGTATAATGACGTATGTGAGCAATGTCATCATTTGTGACCGTGTTATTGAATCAGTAACACAGCTCTCGACGTGTGTAACGAAAAGCGGTTATAAAAGTAATCGTAGGGCCGTGTTTGCTGTTTGGTTTTGTATTGACATGTGTTAATATATTATGCTTATATTCAAATCCGAAAAATACTTATTAAAAATAAATCCTATTGTTTTTGTTTCATGCATTAATGTCCCAATTGTAATAAATTTTACGATATAAGTTTCAGTGTCATATAAGATCAGTTTTACTTATGTTCACAAACGCAAAATCAATTTATTTTCATTTGCTATGAATCGTTCAAATTTAGTACGAGATTCAAATGTATTTTCGCGGTAATAGTTAGATAACCGTTACTTAATCAGCTGATAGATGGGGTACTAACCGTTTATAACCGCTACATCTTAACACGGTTAGTCGCGAAAAAATCCCATTAGTTAATTGATACCTATCAAACGTTCAGTTGCTGCATACCGTGGAGTTAATATTACCTGGGTCAAACCTTTTGTACCCGAGCTCAGTGGAGACGGTTGTGGGCCAAATAGCCGTGACCACAAAACGTCGTTTTCGGAAAAGGGCGCCACCAGCGATTGAACGTGACCCAAGCTACACCCAAGGTGATACGGGGTATCGAAACAGTTGCAGTTCCATGCTCGAAGGGACGGTCAAAACGTCGTTCCACAGTTAAGAGAGCAACCGCTATAAGAGGAAGGGTATGTTCGAAATTAAACACCGAAGCGAAGATAAAAGGGTTGAAAGTCGTAAGTACACCCCAGAATAAACATATAAATCAATATCACAAAATCTTTTAACCGGACATTAAATCGCGCACAATACACTTAACGTTTCACCGTCGTTCGACAGCTTCGTCAGAAGTGAAAAATATAAACAAGTTGTCAAAATAAACACGGTTGTCAACGGAAACTGAAAAGGTAAATTGATTTTTTTTTTAACATAATAAATATTTTATTTTAATAAATGTTAAAAATTGACAGATCTATATTCCATTTAAAGAATCGAGAAAACTAGAAAATGTATCGTTTAAACTTGCAAAATCTGTACGTTTGTTAATAGAATTCGACGACATTTTTATTTTACACATTTCTATAAAACGTCTTTTAAAAATATTACACTCGTAATATAAAATATTAGTGTTTTCAAAATCAAAATTATGGTTATTTTCTAACGAATGTTCAACAAGCATTGAATGATTTTGATTATTTTTTTGGACATGATATTTATGTTGATCTAGACTTTTTTTTTTAATTTTGACTTGTTTCTCCCATATAACATGAATTACAATTTAAACATTTAATTTCATAAACCACTTTAGGTTGTTTTAATATCGGTGTTTTTGTTTTTAAATTTGAGAAAATAATATTTAAATTGTTTACAGATTTGCTAGCTAAAATTAAGTTGTTTTTTTGAAAATGTGTTTAAATATGTTATATAGTAGTTCAATATAAGGTAATGATATGTATTTTTTGTTTGAAGTTTTTTTATATTATTGTAGATTTTTGAATTTTGTAGATATTTAACACGATTTTTAATTACTGATTCTATAAGATTTATTGGATAAGAATTTTGAACAAGAGTTTTCTTTATTAAATTTAAATTATCATAAATGAAAAGTTTATCTGAAAGTAAAACAGCTCGATCTGTTAAAGAAATAATTGTTGCAATTTTATAGTTTTTAGATGTGTACGAATGAAAATTAATATATCTACCTGACCACGTAGGTTTATGAAACCAATTCGTTATTAATTTGTTATTACGTCTGATGATATTTACATCAAGGAAACTTAGTGAATCGTTAACTTCTTTTTCTACTGTAAATTGTAATCTATTATGGAAAGAGTTAAATCTACTGTTTTATATGTTACACAGGTATGTATTTATTAACTGTTAACATAAATAAAATAACTTTATTATACTAACACGTTTATTCATGCTGCGTTCGAAAATTATACATCGGATGTGTCTGGAGCGTATGATCTCATCTTTCTCACTCACGATTTTTAATCTATTTTGTATCTCGCTCATCCGTTTAAAAAAATCTTGTGTTTATATTATTTCCATGACAACAGGCGATCTTCTCACACCCTACTTAAATGTGGGATGTGAACGATCGCCTGTTGTCATGGAAATACTATATACAAAAGAATTTTTTAAGCGGATGAGCGAGATATAAAATAGGTTAAAAATCGTGATTGAGAAAGATGAGATCATACGGTCCAGATACATCCGACGTATAATTTTCGAACGCAGCATCATTTATGTCTGATACACTAGTGACCCCTACATCACAGTATGTGTTATTCCACATCCTTACATATCTAGACCTACATAACCAGTCTATGATACAGCATCTACTTAAAACAAAGTCTACTTTATCTGAAGGCAAAATCAATAAAATATCATCGACGTAACGAAAATATGAACTTAAATTAAAAGCTAAAGCAGGGGATAAAGGAGAACCCATTGCTGTACCGAAAATCTGTTTATAAAATTTATCATTGAAAGCGAATAAGATGTATCAAAACATAAAATAACAATTTCTAAAAAATTTTCTTTGGAAATATCTGTAAAATCTTTAATCTCTATCCACCTATCATTAATGCTTTTTAAAGATAACTCTTTTGGAATGTTAGTAAACAAAGAAACAACATCTAAAGAAATGATAATACAGTTATTTGGAATATCTATGTTTTTTAATTTATCTACAAGTTCAAAAGAGTTTTTTATAAAGTATTCTGATTTACTAGTAACTTGAGTAAGAATTTTTGAAACAAATTTTGATAAGAAATATAGAGAAAAACCAATAGTAGAAACTATTGGACGAAGAGTTGTGTTAGGTTTGTGAATTTTTGGAATGCAGTATAATTTAGGAAATGTGGGATGCTGTACTTTAAGAGATTTAGCAATATTATTACTAATTTCAAAAGATTTTTCTAACTTATTAATAATATTGAAAGTTTTACGCTGGAAATTTTCCGTAGGATCATTATTTAATTCTACATATTATATTATAGTATACATACATAGTATTATTGTCAGAGAGCATGGTTTGAACTTTTGAAAAATAATCATTTTTGTCAATCAAAACAGTAACATTGCTTTTGTCTGCTACTGTGACAATAATGTTAGTATTTTCTTTAAGGAATTTTTTACAAGACAAAAGATCTCGAATAAGAATTTTATATTTTGATTTTTCAAAAGTCCTATCAATATTCCTAATGTAATTTAGAAAATTATAGCAAAATTTATTTCTTATTTGTATTTTGGGAGCTGAATCTAAAGATTTTATACCAAACTCTAAGCTACTTAAAACGTTTAGAAAATCTACTTGCTTTTTATTAAAATAGGGTAATGAAATTTTTTTCCCAAAGCAAAAATGTATTTTAAATTTGACGGAATCTCAGTTTTGGTATAATTAATTAACCATTTATTGATTGTATTTTGGTCAAATTTGATATAAAAGTTTTTATCTCTAATAGAAATAAGATTATCTAACTTTTTAATCTGTGTCGATCGAATTCTATTAAATAACCTTTCATTTTTTTGATTTTCAAAATTTAGAAAATCTTTTAATATGATATTATCTAGAAAATTACTTAACTGTCCTAAAGTATAATCTAATTTCCACATTAATTTGGTAAGCGTTTTTAGAGTTACTTCAATTTCATATGAAAGAAATTTATTAGCGAAATCCGATACATATCTGTCAATTTCGTGACATGACATATCATACGCTCTTTTTAAAGGGTCAATAATATGTTTAGGATATACACCTTCTTTTCTACATTTAAGCAAAAAGAGCTTACGATTTTTTATTTTGGTAATTTTAGTTAAAGTTGAACCACTATATAACATATTTAAACACATTTTCAAAAAACACAACTTAATTTTAGCTAGCAAATCTGTAAACAATTTAAATATTATTTTCTCAAATTTAAAAACAAAAACACCGATATTAAAACAACCTAACGCGGTTTATGAAATTAAATGTTTAAATTGTAATTCATGTTATATGGGAGAAACAAGTCAAAATTTAAAAAAAAACGTCTAGATCAACATAAATATCATATCCAAAAAAATAATCAAAATCATTCAATGCTTGTTGAACATTCGTTAGAAAATAACCATAATTTTGATTTTGAAAACACTAATATTTTATATTATGAGTTTAATATTTTTAAAAGACGTTTTATAGAAATGTGTAAAATAAAAATGTCGTCGAATTCTATTAACAAACGTACAGATTTTGCAAGTTTAAACGATACATTTTCTAGTTTTCTCGATTCTTTAAATAGAATATAGAGCTGTCAATTTTTAACATTTATTAAAATAAAATATTTATTATGTTAAAAAAAATCAATTTACCTTTTCAGTTTTCGTTGACAACCTTGTTTATTTTGACAACTTGTTTATATTTTTCACTTCTGACGAAGCTGTCGAACGACGGTGAAACGTTAAGTGTATTGTGCGCGATTTAGTGTCCGGTTAAAAGATTTTGTGATACAAATTTCATCGGACAAGAACCAACTTTAAATATAAATCAATGTCACAAAACGTTTCCAAAAGTATAAAATTACAAACCGAAAATTTACCGTTCGCGATTAGGCCTCTTCGCTAGCGTTTAAGGCTGGTTTACACGGGGATAGTTGCGGTAGAGTAGCAAGTAGAGTGCACTCTACTTGCTACTCTACCGTTTCACCTCTGGGAATGGTCACACATAAGCTAGTATAGTACTGATGCTAGTATAGTGTGGAGTGTGGTGGTATTTCTATAGTTTACAATATCTAAATTCCATAAACACTCATATCTGTTATACAGCTCTACAAGTTTTAAAAGATTCATCTTCCGTGAATTTCATTTTCGCTATTTAAACAAAATACAACTTGATTCCAGCCGGAATGACAACGTCTTCACTCTCCTATCTACTCTACCCTACAAAACTGAGAAGCCAAGAACCGAGCTAGTTCCATGGGTAGAGTGCGTAGACGAGTGGACATTTCAACGGTGGTGGGGGTAGTAGAGTAGAGTTACTTTGCCACATGTCGCTAGTTACTCGACTCTACTACCTACTATACACTCTACTCGCTACTCTCTTTAATTGTTCGGTTTTACGGTTAGAGTTACTCTACTCTCTCAAGTACTTGCCTCTTTACTCTACCCGTGTAAACCAGCCATTACAGACAGAATCCGTGAATATTGTTTTGTTGAAAGTAACATTAAATACGTGAATATTAATTCGGTAAGAAATTTACTTATTAATTACGTGACTATTAGCTCATAAAGAGTAACGAAAAATACGTGAATAATAACTCAACGAAAAAGACAGTAGTAAATTCAATATTACCGTATTCAGAACAAAGAAGAACCGTTCTTGATAAAACAAAATAAAGAGATACATAATTTGGTTTGTTCCGACCTTAGAATTCCGTGGTTGCGATGCCTGCAAGACGCGAAGTCCTCTTAGGCCACTCTCACACTGTGGCAACAAGCAATAAGCAACTAGCAACTGTCGATAAGCAAAACGCAACATTATTTTGACCTTATCTCACATTGAAGCAACAGTATTGCCAGAAATCTCTAGCTACCATGTCATCCACGACTTTGATGATACGATTTTTTTAATGTGGTGGCATTTAAGAAAAAAAAAAGACGAAAGAAGTTTTACTTCAGCCTCAATTGCTTTCCCATGCCTTTTCAATAACTTCCTTTCTGTTGTGGTCTTTTCGAGTAAAATCGTAAATACAGGGATACACACTTTGTATTAAAAACTGGATCGTCCGACATATTTTTCAAAAAGTAAAAAAAAACCTGTATATTCACATTCCCTGCTACTACTCGCAAATATTGATAATACGATGCAATATTTGTCGCTTTTCAACATGCACTGCGTATCGCTAGAAATAAATGTTGCCGCAACCAGCAACATTTTTCGTTCGAGCGATGTCGAGTTGCTCTAATGTGAGATCTCTAATTTAATTCAATGTAAAATAGTTGCTAGCGATAATATTGCGTGTTGCCTATTTCCAGTTGCTTATTAAGGCCTCAGTGTGAGAGCGGCCTTAGGCCGGAAGTTGCGTTTCTTCTTAGGCCGGTGAAACTGCTTTACGCATGCAAAACTGTTACGTTTCAAATTTGCCCCCAAGACATCGTGGCGATACGGTATCATCCAGCTACGTTTTAGCACAGTTGGCTGCTACACTGTTCCCCCTCATTTACGTCACAAGAGGGGAAACTTGCGTGATGCGAACGCTCAACATTCACAGGCTATGGGGGCTCCATGTGACACCTTGATAGCTCATCATTGGTTATCATTGGCAATTTTCGCGCGTCTTAATGACCTCCATCATCTTCAATTTCGTCGCGACCTTTCTTGTTCGAAGCGTGGTGGAAGCTAGACGTGTTTTACGTACAGTTGCGGACATAAAATTTCGGATGTCACTGTCACTCATCTGACGTATACATATAGGAATTTCCTAACTTTTACGTCAGTGGAATGACAGTGACATCCGAAATTTTTTGTCCGCAATTGTACATTGTAAGTTATCGGAATTCTTGCTCTTGCTCCATACCAAGCCTCGGACCCCAGTTTTCTCAGGTAAAATATAACGATGAACGTTGACGAACAAGTTAACATGGCCGCTAACAAAAATCGTTTCTTCTATGTAGGCTTTTGGTTGAAGTTTTAGTCGAGGCTTTCGGCGGGACTTAGTCGGTGATTTAGCCGAAGTCTAGTGGAATTTTATTGGGCCTGAATTCTCGAAACGAGGGAGAGGGTTCGTTTTGCGGGAGTGACGTCAAAATGACGTAGACTCTCATATAAACCTATACAAACTTTTCGAGAAATGCGTCATTTTCGGAAGTGATCACTTCTGTCCAGTTCGAGAATAACCCCCCTGGCGTTTCCCGAGTAGCCATTTTGGACGGTGTTTTACTGACTCTCTGTGAGACCACTTTGGACGGTGTTTTAACGACAACGGACGTGACCACCAGGTGGCGTCATAACCTGCGATGACACTTCATGCCATAGGTTTGTTCTAGCAAGAGTACATAACTGTTAGAAATTGTATTGAATATGCGCAGTAATACCGTATGATTTTTAAAATTTTAGATAAAGGGAGGCCGTGAAGAGGGAAACATACAGCTTAAATTAACTCATACGTACGTTTTGGTTAACATCACTGCGAAAATGTGATTCAATGGTGAATGCCTTTTGAAGTTTTGTAAATATTATTTTGAATAAATTGTTGTATTTGCTAATTTTACGCCATACGTTTTGCTTTCACGGCCTCCCTTTATCTAAAATTTTACAAAGCATACGGTACTTTAGCGTTCTAGCAATGAAAATATTAAATTTCTTGTTATCAGTTTGATGTTCTAGTAGCTGCGGATTGTAGTTTGCTGACAGTCCAAACAATTCACGTATTCTTTGCGAATTTCTAATGTTCTAAAATTTCTAAAATTTCGATGTGCACATCGAATCATCACCGTGCACGGCCGCGCGGTAAAAATATTTATAATTAATTCGTGGAAATTTTGGACCTACTATTTGTATTGAATTTGATGTAATGGATATATCTGATGCATCTAGTACACAGTATTTTATTTACTACCAGTGAAAGTGATGAGTTATTTGAGGAGACGGCGACGAAAAATCAAATTATGTTGAAGTAAATATATTACTAAGACAGAGCACCAAAACAGCGGAAAATATTTATTACATATCTCTTTCCTAAGCAATTTATCAAACGAGGTTATTACTTGGTTTAATGAACAAGAACAAAAATTTAGAGATACCTAAGGATTTAACTGACTTGGTGTGAAATGTCGTATTGAATATGCATACAATCAAGGAAACGTTCTGGCAAAGAAAAGTTCGAAACTAATTCGACAACAATTATGGATTATTCATGCGCATACGAAAAGTACACAAACTATAAAAAAAAACCAACAATGAATTGAGCCTTTACCAACAAAAATAAAAATGAAACATTACTTTTATATATAAAAAAAAGATTTTATTTTAAATATAAACACAGTATATAAAAACGAACCGTTTGGACGGAAAATTATAGTTACACTAAAAATCTAAATCGTGCAAATGACTACGAACAGCCTCTATGAGTATGAGTATGATGTCGATATGTACAAACTTTAATACAATACGTCTGATTAAAAATATAAGAAAAAAGAAAAACAATTCTTAAGTATTAATAAATAATACAATGCGGATAATTATATTTTTGTAAAACAGATCACTTAGAATGCAACAGAATCTACAAAATTAAAAAAAAGTATAAGTCTGTAGATTGCCATTCAAAGAATACTTTGAGGTGAAAGCTGCAATAAAAAAATTATTACATACAGTACAGGTCTACCCGTTCTAAACAATTTTAAAATAAGTTAACCAGTTTACATTTTGATTGCAGTTTCAACACATCTAATGTGAACAGCATTTAAGTAAATTACTTTTTGCATTAGAGAGTAAATGCCACTTTTCTTAAGTATATTTACACCTACATGTAAGACACTTTGTTGTCGCTGAACATATTGCTTTTAATTTATAGCTAATTAAGGCACAGGTACCCACGAATATTACAATTTAAGGCCATTAAGAAAATAGAATCTCGGTAATTTTTGATTTCTCCCAAGAAAATTAAGTATTGACTCGTCCCAAAATGACCCGCAACGAATTATTAAACTTGTAATTTGATTTGAGATTCAAAATTACGACCGGACATGATCCTAAATAAATCTAACCAGAAGGATTATTATCGAAAACGATATCAAAACCGTCGACGTCCTCAACTTAATGGAACCGTTGCACCCGTCCTTGCTGTTGCACGTGCAGTACTCCATGAATATATTGTAGGTCCCCGTGCGCATCAGGCAGAACCGTTCGTCCCCTCGGATCCCGGGCTCTCCGAGATAAGCGCAGCTCCTGATGTACCGCCAGACCCCGTGTACTGAAAAATCGAAGGGCCACAGTTTATCGATCACCTACTTCGAGCTTTTACATTTCTTACTTTTCTGGCGAATTTTCCTGCACATCGTCGACCTAACCCCCGGCAGATACTCTATGGGGGGTTGCTGCTGACAGTCGGTGATGGCAAACGTCGTGTTATCGAAAGGATCCGAGCATTTCGGGTCCGCATCGGATCTACAATCCCAACATTTTATGCTGTAACCTAAATAGTACAGATGCATTGAATGACTCATCGGGACAAAGTTATTTAATTAATTAATTGGTGCGACATAACCTCACTTTTTTTAATAAGTAGTAACAAAGCAAAGAATTGAATACGGTTGATTTATATAAGACGAAACCGCATTGATTTTTAAATTAAAGAAAAGCACGTTATTAATTAATGGGAAGCAAAAAACGTACCTTGCTTGATTAAAACAAACAGGATCACTGTTGAGACCAAACATAACAATTTAACGTTGAGCGCCATTTTCACTGAAAAACCGTTTTACTCGAGCACTTAAAATTATATAAAAAAATATAAATAAACTAAATGTAAACAGTTAACAGGTGTGGCATGCTGAATATGAATGAATGTGACATGAAGCTGCCTAGTGACATTCCTCGCTTTAAAGAACGTGGCTTGGTAGCACTGATCTAATCACATTCACACCAATACTAAACACTAAACTTGCACTAAACATAACCTCCCGGTCTAAATTGACTGAGCTAACTCTAAACGAGTCCAAGTTACAAAAAGCATTTGATAAAATGGGCGAAAGAAGTTGCAAAGTATGAAAATAATAACCTCCAGGGGCTTTCGTCATTTGAGGTTGGCAGCACCGGCGTTGTTAACAAACAAACGGGTAAAGATAAATATAACCTCACCGTCCAACCAAAAATAAGTCAGTGCCTTACGTTTTAATTTTTAACTTAAAAAAAAATGTTCCACGACGTTAGAAACGTGCTCGCGTTTCTCATCGTTTTAAGTATTATAAGCTGGGGTAAGTCAAGCCTTTCATTAACTCAACATAAATTGGCGATCAGGTTAAATTACAATCGGCCAATTGTGTCGTCGCCATCACCATGACATAGCTGGCAGGCTGGCAGTGAGTTGAACGCTTGGGCGACTGTAAGATGAGCAATTTTAAATGGGCGTGCCTTTCATATTTTTATATAAACGTTGCTGTTTTTAACGAGTTAATTGATTCAGGTGAGGCGGTCAGGTGTTACCAGTGCGGTTCAGATCACGATCTGAAAGGCCAGGACAACTGTGGAGCGTACAGGAGGTTCGATAAGCAACAGCACATCGCGGTGGAATGTAACAGTGAAGAGAGCCACATGCCCGGGTCGTTCTGCATGAAAATTACTCAGCAGAGTCCAAAAGGGTTTATCTGTAAGTAGGAATGTTCCCTGTCAATCTCCTTTCATGCAGGAGAGGAGCTCTAAGTTGTGTCATGAGAATTTTAAAGTTTCGTGTTTGTTTTCATGGGAGTGCATTACACAGTATAAGTAACTACCCTGTTGCATCACTTATAGCGTTTTCGATTTATCTGCACTGGTTGCACTCAGTGTATTTGCATGTTCTTCTAACCTCATGTAATAACACGAGATGAAGATATTCTCAGTGCGCACTAGTGCAGTCAATCGAAAACGCTGTTAAACGTCAGTATCAAAAAAAGCGGCCATACTGTTTGATACCCTTATGAAAATTTAATGTAATTTGCAATTTGCAAATTGGTAAGTATCAAACAAAATGGCAAATGTGACGGTTATACTCGAGTGACGCTACAGGTTACGTGCTACGTGCAGGTTCTTACACTGTGATGCATTACATAACGAAGCTTCCTTAGTAGTGACATTGATATTGACATTAGTAGTGACATTAGGACAGTATTCACAACCTGTCCACCTCTAAGGTGTTGAAAAGGAAGATAAAAATATCGGGAAAGCATACTTCTTTCAATGTCAAATGTCAAAACTGTCACTTAATTAACTCATTCCTTAGAACCAACACTACCAACTGCCGAATATCTAAGGTGACGAATAGAAAGATGAAAATAAGCGGTGCATATATGGTGCATATCTCCTTCAATGTCACTTATAGCGTTTTCGATTGACTGCAGTAGTGCGCACTCAGTGTATCTTCTTCTCGTTTTATTACATGGGGTTAAAAGTAATGGAAGTAAAATATAAAGTATAAATTAAGAAGAGATACAACACAAAGCCAAAGATGAATTTGTAGTGTTTTTCTTATACTTACATATCGGTCCAACTGTTTCTCGACGGAGGGGGTTCGACTTTACGTGTCAAATTTGATGGAATTGATAAAAATTGAAATAAAATACATATAAGTTAAGAAACGATACAACCCAAAACCGCAGGTGAATTTGGATTTATTTATTTTTTTCTTTTTAATGAGTTATCGGTTCATCCGTCTCTCAACAGAGGGCGCTCTACTTTATGTGCTAAATTTGGTGGAATTGATAAAAATAGAAGTACCTAAATTATAAATTAAGAAAAGATACAGCACAAGACTGAAGGGAAATTTGTATTTGTATTGTTTTTCTTTTTAATGAAGTACCAGTTCAACTATCTCTCAATGGGGGGCGCTCTACTTTATGTGTCAAATTTGATGGAATTGATAAAAATAGAAGTAAAATATAAATTAAGAAAAGATAAAACACAAATCCCCAGATCTCCCTATGTTGCTAACTTCATTTTAATAATTGAATGTAAATATCAACATCAAGCTCGTGGAAAGCAGTGTAGGATCAGTACAATCAATTTCGATCGCCCACCTACAGGGCGAGAAGGAGGGAGGGAAGTATTTACCGCGCTCTAATTTAAGCCGAGTTCATTTATTCAATTCCATTCAGTCTATTTACTAATCGCACTTTTATCTCACTTTTACTTGTGTCAAAACAGCTTCTCTCTCACTCTAATTTTAATCCATCCCCGAACCGAGTGGAATAACGAACTCAGCGCTTTCAGACAGAGTTGCCAACTCTTTGGATTTAAATTATCGTGTTTTAGGATGTCCATTAAAAGATGAACGTCCTGTAAAAATCTGCCATTTTGATTTTAATCATTCTTGTTTGCAGGGGATGGTCGATGGAGACAAGTCATCCGCAGATGTGCCTCTGTTGCAGACACCGGGGTCACGGGCGTCTGCAACTGGGGTGTGTTCGAAAACGGGGTTTACTGGGAAGAGTGTTACTGCTCCGAAGACGAATGCAACTCTTCCACTGTGTCGCGCTTGTCATTCGTTTTGGGGGTTGCAGTGGTTTCCCTGATGGTGTTCAGAAGTTTATGTTAAACTTAAGAGAATGAGAATCTCATTTTGAAAGTGCAAAAAATTTTATTTCATGTTAATTGTTGTTTAGTTATTAATTGTAGGCGCGATTCTCATTTTTAAGATACGACAGAATATTAAAAATGTTTTTCTTTTCTGAAGTAAGTGTATTACCTAAGAGGAGGATAGAACTCAAAAAGTTTTCTCAACAACAAAATAAAATCTCGTAGAATTTTTGTAAATTTATGACATTTTGAATAGTTCTCAGAATATGTATTATTTACTCTGCATGATGCTACTTACCTTATTCTTTTTGTATTTATTAAATATTTAAGGGCTGTTAAATCATTCCGTCCATCTCACCTTCTTAATTATTACCCATATTTGACTGTATATAATTTTTTATACTTAAATTGACATTGTTTTATAATATGTATAAGTAAATAAATTTTTAAGTATTAGCTTGCGCGTTTGGTTGAAACTTTTAAAACGTAAAGTTTAAAGTTTTATTATTTCCTCTCATTTATAATATTGAAACGTTTAGGTAACAATACTTCCCGTAATTTATTTCGTAACGATTTTGTGTAATTTTTTAAATTGTGGTTTGCAGGTTTTCTTATTTTTTTTTTAAGTGAAAGATGAAATAATGGGAAGCTTGTTTTTAGAAATACATATATTAATATTTTATACAAATATATAACATATTTTTAAACAGTTTACGAGAATATTAACAGGTAAAACGAATCTAAAGATTTGTCTCTCAATTTCAAAATTGTATAGAACTTGTGCCCTTTTACGACGCGCTCGCGTTAAGTTGACGTACAAAATTAAATTAAAAAAATGCAAAATTCAAATTTCAAGGCAAGAAGCTCATTGTTATTGGATGCCCATATTTTACAGTCAATTTTTTTGTATCTTGCTTTTAAGTGAAGTTTCATCTTCATTGTTCGTATTAGTTTCGCGCTAAAGAAATGATCTATCTTCATTGAAACACGTTCCACCATCTCAGGAAGTCATTCACGAATTTCAACTTTCCAATTTTCTTCTATAAAATAAAATCTTGTGTACGTAAAATCTACTTTGACGCGATTCTGCATCACTTCAGAAAAGTGAAATACTCTTTAATTATCTACGTCTTTTAATATCTGCAGAATAACCTCTATAAATTCTATTAAAAGCTGCATTAACTAGATTATCACATTATGTCCTCTATATATCAAAAATTTTACTACTGACATATACAGTGTGGTCAGGTACGAAACGCGAAACGTTATAAGAAAGTCGCAGACGTCTGTGACTTTCTTACACAGAGGGCTCAGTGTTAATTTCGTGTTCCGTAACTAATTATATATTAATTAAGCGCACGTGATTATAGTTGATACATATAGCTGGGCTACTAGTGTTGAATTCGCTGCAAATCCTCAAGTATTATGAACTTTGCTTCTTTTCGAGGTTCAATATTTTAATCCTTGGTCGTCTTTGGAATTTTTGTTTTCTCTTGGGTAATGTCTTACCTTCTTTATCTTTGGTTGTGTTTCGGAATTCCTTCATTTTTCTTTAATACCCCTTTGAAGAGAAATGAGATTAACAAAGGGTCATGGTTGTGACAGATAAATCAAATCGACCACATTCATCAGACTTGGTAACGAAAGAAGAACGTGCTGACGAGCATACCACTTCTTGGCGACAGATAATCTTTATCCGTCAGAAAGAGAAAAGGAGATGCAAGTTATGAGTATCCTTTTGAAGAGATATGAGGTTAACAGAGGGTCTTTGCTGTTACAGATAAATCAAACCGACCAGATTCGTCAGACTTGGTAGCGAAAGTAGAACGTGCCGACGAGCATGTCACTTCTTAGCTCTAGCTAATCTTGATCTATTCGCAAGAGCAAAGGGGATGCAAATTATGAAAGAGAAATGAGGTTCACAAAGGATCAAATAAATCAACTTCTCATCAAGGATAATCATCAAACTTGGTAATGGATAAAGAACGCGCTGAGGAGCACAAGCTAACCTTGCCCCATTAGCAACAGAAAAAGGGATGCGAATTATTAGCATTGCCTCATTTCAGAAGAAATGAGGTTCACAACTAATCAACAAACTTGGGAACAAAAGAAGAACATTCTGAGGACAACACCACTTCGTGATTATAGCTAACCTGAAGAGTATTCAACTACTCCCGAGAAAAAAGGAATAGCATAAGAACAACACCCTGAAGATTTGTGCAGAAGGTGGGATCCCAATGAAAAAATGAGGAGAAAATAGTAATTCCATTAGAGATGGTACTAACGGGAGTGAAACAAGAAGAGGGAAATCCAATTGGGTTGGGTGAAGACCTTTGCAATCCTTGAAGAAGGATACCCGTCTTATTTGATTTACCCCCTTGCCCGAAAACTCCTGGATACTTTTACCATAGACCTTCTCAAAGAAAACATTATAGACTTCACGATCCTTACTCTCGGGGATGTATACGGGCGATCAGGTCTTCAAGCAACTTTCTCTGAAATAATTATAGAATAAAATGGCGTCGGGTTTTCCCCCCAATAACCTTGTAGGTTCCCTTGATGTTGAAAAGCTTTCGATCGAAATTACGCGTGAGAAAGAAGAAGTCAATGATGAGATGTTTACAGACGCACGACCAGGAAATAGGAAAGAAGAAGAAAAAAGGGAACGTAAGGAGAAAGGATTAAAGTAGATTGAAGAAGGAGATTAGAATGGAGACGTTTGTAAATGTACAGAAGGAAAGCTGACTGCAGATCAAAGTGATGGAAGCAGAACTATTGAATGAAGAAGTTCAAGAAGTAGAAGAAGGTAAATAAAAGAATGGTGGGTAATGAAGAAACTCATCTGCAGTATTGAAGATACAGAAAACATGAGGAGGTATTACGTGAGTAAGTAAACAAAAAGGCAAGTTTATAAAAAAATTAAAAGAGGGCCTTGGAACATTTTGGAACTATCTAAAGGCATTGAACATCAACAGCGATCCAGAGGATGCAATCAAAACCGACTTAATTTCCAGATGACCTTTTATCATTTCTGTGTTAGTTCTTAGGTAATCAACAATTTTAAACCCAATCCACCACTGGCACGCACGCTGGAATCATAAAGGGTCGTTAAAATCAAAACTTACACCCCGACAGTTTAAAGAAAGGCTTGGGCTTGAGACCAAGCGTTCTACCTGCAAGCGAAACCTGGATGATGAGCAACGAAATGTGGGAGAGGAAGGTACTTCTTTGAGTTTAAGGAGGAAAAAAAAACAGAAGACGACTGGGAAAGAAGTTATAATCCAAGAATCTCTGACCCATTTAAAGAACCTGTTGAGATACTTCCATTATTCTTCTTCTCATAAACAAAATTCGTCTTCATTTAGGTTGGTACTTTTTCTGAAATTGAGCGACAGATTCGACTTAACCAGAATATTGGTTCATTTTGGTAACTTTCTTTCAGTCGACTTTAAGAACTGGGTAATGGCGAATCCACGCCTTCTTCTTTCACCTTCACTTATTGAGGTGCGGTACTTTTGTACGTTTTGTTCTGAAGATCGTGTTTCAGTAAAGGTTGACATTTTTCCTATTTCGACCAGAACTTGGACTACAATTTCAATCTCCCTAACCCTAATCATCTATCTACCAATAATCCCGATCTTAAACAGTCGAGTTCCATCTGTCCATCCATGCCTTCTTCACCTTTCTCGCTTCATCTGTTTACTTCGTTTAAAAAAATATTAATAAAATTGTTGCGCTTGAAGGCAGATATTCAAGAAGGCGACTCATCAAAGAATTCCTAAGCCATTCTTCACCCAATTGATTTGAAGAGTCCCGCTTTTGCGTCTTCCTTTGGTTTTTCTTGCCTTAAAGCCTTAGTTTTAGTGAGTTCCCCGTTGTTCAATTTTTTTTATCTACGTTGAGAAAGTGGAAGATCGAGATAAAAAAAGAGGATAGTCCTGGCGAAACTAGAACACCGCCAAGCGTGACGAACTCCTCGACGAGTGAAGCTTCTAAAAGTGAATAAGTGGTTCTTTTACATCAGCTTCCGCCTATCTTTATTTTGGTCTTTGGTGAGTTTCCTGTTGCGCAGTTCTTTATCTGCGTTTAGGGACAAAGGAAGGTCCAGATCCTAGAAGGGATCATCTTTGAGAGTCTTGGCGAAGCTAGAGCACCACCGTGCTTGGCCATCAAAGAGGTGAAATCGTAGATAATCGAAGCCGTCAAAACTGAATAAGGAAAAGATTAAGTTGAGCATTCTGTGACTCATTTTGATGGTTCTTCACCTTCAGCTTATCTTCATTTCGTTCTAAAACTCTGGGTTTCAGTGAGTTTGCTTTGTTCAGTTCTTTATCTGCATTTAGGAACAAAGGAAGATCGAGATCCTAAAAGAGATCATCTTCAAGAGTCTTGGCGAAGCTAGAGCATCACCATGCATGGCCATCAAGAAGGTGAAACCCTAGATAAGCGAAGCTAACGAAACTGAATAAGGAAGCGAATTTTCTGTGGCTCATCTTGATGGTTCTTCACCTTGAGTTCATCTTCCTTTTGTGCTAGAACCTTGATCTTTAGTGAGTTTGCTTTTGTTCAAACGTTGTTATTAAACGAGCATCCAAAACTGAATAAAAATAAGAAATTATGCCTTCAATTATGTTGGACAGAAAATATGGAAAGTGGTCCTTAGAAAATGAGGAATTCAAGATACATTCAAAAGTCCTTGTAGAAGAAAATGATGATATTTCAAATAGGTAAAATGGAGCTGGCCAGAATTTCAATAATACCATTGAATCGATTGATGATTGAAGAAGTTGACATTAAATTGATCTATCACCCTCATCCTCTAACAATAGAAGGCAGAGTTCCAAAGGTGGATATACTGAACCCGTCCGTCTGTTTCTTTCGTCTCTTCTTCAGCTACCTTCAGTCGTTCTCTTTGGCGATGTTAAGTCTTCTGCGTCTTCACGTTCTCATTCACGCTTGAGGTCAGTAATGGAAGGAGACTTCGTTAACCATCCAATCAATTTTAAAAGCCAAAGACTTCAATCTTTTTGGTTCAGTTGTTCCTTTTGGCGATGTAAAGCCTTCTGCGTCCTCACGTTCTCATTCACGCTTGGGATCAGTAATGGAAGGAGACTTCGTTAACCATCCAATCGATTTTAAAAGCCGAAGACATTGTTCTTTTTAGTCCTTCAACTTCATTTCATTAGGTTTGAAAACCTTGGCCCTTCTTCGCGTATGATTAATCCTGGCAAAGCTAGGTCATTACCATACACGACCATCAAGAACTACATGGAGATGGAGCAAATTGGCTTAGTAAAGTTGGGCATAAACTCAAAGTGAATGTGATGGAGACCACGCTGAAAACTGTGGTATTTCAAAAATGCAAAAAGGAGGCGATAAAAATGTGCAAAAATTGGATGGTGGTGGATGGTTAAAAGTTAATCACTACGTCATCGATTCTGAAGATTTTTCGAGTACTTAATCTCAAAATTCGTGTATTGGGGGAGGGAGTGACCCCCTAGAAAATAGGTAGTGGGCACAAGTTCTATCATTTTGAACAACTATCTTGAAGTCGTACAACGATAGCAACAACTAATAATATTACGAGAAACCTAATTACATCTTTTTTGTACAGCGTGTACTTGAAAGCGCTATCAAATCGGAATGCGTGAAAGTCTTCCGATTTAACCGAACACCCTGTACGAGTACGCGCGCGAACTTTCTAGACAATCACTGAGGGCAGATTCACAGAAAGAAAATAAAGAAAAAACGAAACCACATCGAGTACTGCGTTATTATTTTTTTTTTCTCTTTTGTTATTACTTGAGGTGTCTTTTTTTCTGCCGAACGTCCGTCGTATACTAAACGATATTTTGTACGAACTAAAGATATGAGTATTGTCGCTGACTGGCTACACATTTCTCTAAGTCTAAATTTATTATCCATCACGTAACAAGTTGTTTTTTTTTGTTTTACTTACTCCTTAGTGACGCAAATAATACCTCGGCGTTTTTATATTTACATCTAACACTGAATGGGACTGTTCAGAAGGCGGCGAGCAAAAGTTTTTTCATGGGAACGAGAAAGTTTCCGCTCGGCGCCTTCAACATAAAAACATTTCGGGGGGAGGAGAAAACCCCTCGGCGCAAATTGACTAACTACTTCCGGTGTGCATCCGGTTTTCCTTCGCAACGTAAACATCTACGTATGTACAACACATTTATTAACTTACTTACTTACTTACAGTTTCAATAAGAATAGTTGAATCTCTCGCCTAGGTTCGCTAACATTGACTTAAACACGTTTGTTTTTTTTATCACACAGTATAAGCATTTATAGTACTAACAAATTCTATCTTAAAATCAGTCAAGTTTTTTTTTTTAATTGAATTTCGCTAAGTAGCTCTTCAGCTTCAGTTTGTTAAAGAGAGACCTACGGATGAGTCACTAACGCCACGGTTACGGTAAAGTGAGAATTTTTTTTTTTGTCTTTGTTTTAGAGTTTGTACTATACGTGGAGAACTGACTGCGGTTAATTAGACTGGAAGAAATTAAGGGTGTGCAGAGGCAGCAGAGAAGAACCGTTCAATAGGGGCAGCAATGATCGTTAAAAAAGGGGGTGGGGGGCGACAGTTTTGTGGCGGTTAAACAAAGACCGGTTTTCTGGTATCTTTTTCACTTCCGTGCCTCCCTAAGCTAAACCATTCATCACCGCTGCCTCTCGTTGGTCACAGTTCCTCGGGAGCCTTGGTCAGAAGACACCCCGGCTTTGTTAAGGGACTGTGCACCACCGCTGGTGCGTTCAGGTTACTGAAGTAACCCCCGGTCTTGGGTTTCACGTGCCTGTTATTCATCTCCATGTGGACGATCTTCATGAATTCGATTTGGGCCGCCAACTTCTGGATTTCTTCCTGAAAGCGTTGGTTATCAAAAATGTGATGTGATGGGAATGGGAAAAAGAAATGGTATCAATCACCTTCAACTCTTCATTTTCTTGATATAAATCCGGTGCTTCCTCCGGAACTAGACCGATGCCATTCAAGGAGAACGACGCGGTAACTCCCCTCGACCTCGCCCTGTTATCCCATTGGTCGCCTTGCCCCCTCAAAACGCGGATGACCTTCGGCCCAAACACCAGCGCTATGGTAACGGATGTTGACAGCTGGGTCCTGATGAAACCCAATAGGTATTTAATGTCGGGGCCAGCCCTTGGAAAGATGAACAAGCTGAAAAAGGCAAAGTGTTTGTTTTGGGGTGGCTCTGAACGCGTAGGCTTACTGGAAGGCCACCATCGCAATGTTGACGAGGGCAATGTTGTAGATCGCGTAGCTTATGAGTCTCGCCTCGTTATAGAGCGATTCGGCGTTGCGCACGTTGTAGCAGACCCGGACGCCCCAAGCTAAAAAGAGGACTTCTCCTGAAATATAAAGTGAAGTGACTTTTATTTCGGGAAATGAAAACTTTTTTTCCCTTCAAAAAAGGCCTTCAAATTTTGAGCTAAAATTTCCTCGTGTTGCTACCTACCTGAAGGGCGGCAAATTGAAGGAGTGCAAATTAAGATATCCTACTCGACTGGCTAAACGATATGTCGATTAATTAAATCTTTAATCGAGAAACAGAGAGGGACGGTGTTGCCAATTGCGTCATTACGCAAGAAGACGTCAAGATATCATGTCATAGTTTCTCTTGTTGACTTGTATCGTCTAAGGTCGAGTCCAACTCCAACGGGAGAAAGGGGTGGACAGCGATGTTTTGACCTTTAGCAACTACGGCTCCGCTTACGGCTTTTCCACACAAGCTCTCAAAGGGCGTTACGAAGAAAGAAATATGTAGTCAGAAAGAGGTATGACTACAAACCTGTTCTATTCTCGCGGCAACAGGCTTAGAAAAGCTTATAAGAAAGCTTGTATTGCTTAACGTGCACCTAAGCAGTAAGTAAATAGTAAATAACTTCCGTTTCAGGCTTCGATCAAAAGATTCTTCAACATGATCAATGCATAAAATCGTGAGCAGTTTACTGACAATACGTGTGCACCTCAAGACTCAAGCGGCAAAAGTAACCCGTCGAAGAAAGAGAACACGCGCAGAGTAAATAGGTCGGGGCGGGGTTGTTACGAGATAGACTCTGGTTTATCCGGGCAAAAGAGTGAAATAGAACACCATTAAGGGGTGAAGATTACTACACCCAAACAAAATCACCTCATGTTGAAGCATGCCGAAAGTCACGTAGGCACAAACGGTCCTTTCGAGTTCCCATGCAATACAGGGTGACTGTAACGTAACAGTGCAGAAAGCCAAATGCTCAACAAGGACCGTCATTCATCAATTATAAGTCCTCAAACTTTAACTTGATGGTCAACACCTGATGGTGCACACGAGGCAATGTTTTGGTTTCATCTGCTCGCGAGTTTAAAGCAAATCCGTAAAGAAAACTCCAGACGAAATACGCTTGCACGCTCGCAATGTAAATTGTGATGTTAATTTTCCGCTCCGTCTGCCTTTGGCTACATAATTCACGGAGGAGCGACAGCTCACGTCAGATATCGGCGAAGAGTGAGTACGCTCCAAAGCGGAACAGGTCGGAAATTGAATAAGGGCCTCGCATACTTCGCGAAATATTGAAGTCGAATAATTTCGAAAATATTAAAGACGTGTTTACCTATGGCAAGACTGTGATCCCACCAGTTATACGAACACTGCTTGAATTTCAGTCCGACGGAGTCTTGGATTTCTTCTGCGACGGGGGTCGCAGATAACGTCCACGTGCTCAGGTATATTAACATGACGAGCAAAATGGGGACCATCCACTGAAGTAGCTGCTTGTCGGTGAGCTTGACCTTGTGGGCGGATTTGACCCGATACGTCAGCGACACTCTACACAGTTGTCAGTCAAAGTTGGGAAAGTGGAAAGTTTAGAAGTGGTTACTTACCTCCAGGTCTTCATGAGCAGGGCTGTATACGTGATGCAAAAGCCAAGATGGCGCGACCACTTCGTAGCCACGCAGGAGTATGTGTCCAGGACCGGAAAAATGGCGGCCATCTAAAACCAATAAGGTTGATCGATACCTCACCATTGATGATTCACTAGCAGTGGATTACCTCCATGTACATAGTGGCGCATCCTAGGAGGGTGATCGCCAGGAAGATGGGGCTTGCCACTTTGAAGACCTTCAACTTCCTGTGCCTGAACATGTACACGATTAAGATGACGGTGCAGAAGGCGCATGTCACGCTGAACACCAGAAGAGAAATTCTGGAATTGCATTAAATTCTCATCTGGGGAAACCATGGTGGATTCGCTTACCTGAATGGCCAGTGGTACATTGCCAGGCATGGTTCAGACCCTTTACATGTGATGCACCCTGGTTCGCATTTCCGGCATCGGAAAACGTTTTCCCAAACTCGACTGCTGTTTTCCTTGCTTTCTGACCAAGCAACTGGAACATAAAAGGGAAAAACACGGTTGGTCTTTTGATGAGCTTCCAACTGCTAACTGTAGAGAATTGAAAACATGCAAAACAATCTTCTTTAGACCCAAAAAAACAAAACCATCCGGACCCTTATCAAAAAAATCGTCGTCTTCGTCTACTATGTTTTACTCTTCAATTCTCTTTGTGAAGACCTAATCGTAAAAGTCATCATGACCATCAACCAAAAGCTTTTGCAATCATTGAAGAGCAATAACAAAATATTTTAACGCTAGTGGGCTGCTACCAAGTAACTTTCAAGAGCATTGTGATGGGGTTTCATCCTATCTGGTTTCCTTCCATCCCTAATTAATCACAATCAAAATGAAGATTACCTTCCACGAGTGTCCCGTTGAATACCCCATTGTGATGTGGTGAATAGTAGCCCCGTCTGCAGTGGCATTGATAACTGCCCCTTGACCAAGTCGAACGCGCCATCTGCGGTCTATAAATGCACTGCAAATTCAAGAAGGTCGCAAGAGTAACTCACGCATTAGCATCAAATACCTTCGACGTGAGGTTGTCACACTTGTGAGAACCGTGAAATACCGAGATCTCCGATGGGGATGTCGAATGCGCCTGGCCGGCCTCGCACTGGTTGATCTCCAGCTTGGACACGTCGATGTCCAAGCTCAGAAAGCCCTTCATTCTAAAATCAAACTAACTTTAGACTTAACGGCCAATTACCAGAGCTTAACGAGCCCTCAAACTTTGATAAATCGCACGCATAATTTGTCTCGTCTTACCCGTGTCGCCCTGGTGGAGGTATGGGGACGCTGTAGGAAATCAGCCACCTGCGTGCCGAGCACGAATAGTAGGGGTAGGTCCACCAACCCCTGTACGACACGTTCGGCGGGCTCTGGATGAATTTCGGAGAGCGAAGGCCCGGGCTTGATTTAGCGTCTTCGTACCTGCACACGCAAGTTGGGGGATGATATTCCCTTAACTTCTTCCGTACGTGAATGCTCACCAAGGATATTCAGGATCAATTCGTTGCCCCGTTTCCGGGACTCCCTCCTTCAGCTTCTTGGGCCCTCCCATTTCCATCCCCTGCCTTTGCCACCAAGCGCAGTTGGTCAACTCCCTCGTCGTCGAGTTGATGGCAAGAACTCTCGCCGACATTATGCTTTGGTCCGATACCAATAAATCTTTCGGAAGAGCTTCCTGAAGTCCTGGAAAAGTCCCTAATCATCGAAAAAGAAAAGGCAAGTGGGAGAATTGAAAACTCCCCAAATTAGGTTGAACCAAAATCGACAGGCGATGAAAATGAAACGTCCTGGAAAAGTCTGTAATTATCGGCAGGAAAAGGATGAAGGAAAAAATTTCCATCCCCTGTCTTTGCCACCAAGCGCAGTTGGTCCTGAAGTCCTGGAAAAGTCCCTAATCATCGAAAAAGAAAAGGCAAGTGAGAGAATTGAAAACTTCCCAAATTAGGTTGAACCAAAATCGACTGGCGATGAAAATGAAACGTCCTGGAAAGGCCTGTAATTATCGGCAGGGAAAGGATAAAGGAAAACAAAATAACTTAGGACCTCCCATTTCCATCCCCTGCCTTTACCACCAAGCGCAGTTGGTCAACTCCCTCGTCCACGAGTTGATAGCAAGAACCCTCGCCGACATTATGCTTTGGTCCGATATCAGTAGATCTTTCGAAAGAGCTTCATGAAGTCCTGGAAAAGTCCCTAATCATCGAAAAAGAAAAGACAAGGGGGAGAATTGAAAACTCCCCGACCTATCGACTGGTGATGAAAATGAAACGTCCCGGAAATGTCCGTAATAATCGGACAGGGAAAGGATAAGGGAAAATAAAACGACTGATGATTCATAGTTCTCCTCTCACCAAACTAAGTTAAACCACAACTGGTGATGAGAGTAAAATGTGCCCCAGGCCCCCTCTTTCTCACATAGGATATTGTATTTTAGCGAGCGCATTCACTTTACGTATATGTTTGTAAATAGAGTTGTCGAGTATACCCCCTTGACGTTAACGAAAATCAATACATTGCATCTATCATCGCGCCAATATTTACGGCCTAGTCGTAAAATGCTTCGTGTTCGGCAATAATAAAGTTTAAGTCAGCTGGAAGATCATCGAGCGCGACGTTTTGTAGCGAAATTAAGGAGTTTATCTATCGCATGCAAGTTTGCGTCCGTTCAGATAAAACTGACGACGCTCTTAAGAGAGATAATAATCATGACATGGGTAATTACAACGAATTACAGAAATGACAGTGCACTCGTCCAGATTACGTCCGTGGAACGCGAATATTACAAGGAACAACGTTTTAGATTTAATCCCGCTTCCCGAACACGTCATGAGTCATTTGCAACCAGCAAATGGAAAAGATATCCTGTGCTCCTCTTTAGTCTTTGGCAGTGGCATTTGAAAGGAAAACCATCAACTATCAAACAGAAAAGGACGATGGAAGAGTTGTCCGCCATCTCTACCTTTTAATACTGACGTCACCAATGTCAAAATGCTGATGGGATTAGAAGAGGGTGCTTCAAATAGGAAACGTTTAACACTAACGAAAGATTAATAGCGGAATTGGAATGGACCTAGCTAATGTTTTCCCAACTAAAAAAGTGAGATAAACTTATTTTAGTAAACAGACTCTGAATGTCTAAAACATTTATGGAATCAGATGGGGATAAGCGCTGGGCTTTTCAACTCAACAGTTCCTGAGACTCTCACCTTACTAATCAAAAGCTTTTGGAATTTAGAATGTCGTTAGGATAAGACGATTCTTTTCATAAGAATTGTGAACCAGAATGGGCTCATGTTTGTATTCACTGAAGAAGCTTCAATGTACCCGACCGTTCATCTTCTTTCACCTAAAATCCTTTTTGAATTCTACATTCCAACAAATTGAATATTTTCTGTTGAAATCTCCCTGGTGTTGCTTATCCTTGTCTCATCCTCCCTTGAAAATTTTCTTGTTAAGGTTTTAGGTTTCCCTGGGGTTTGGGCCGCTTCGCGATGCTTTAACCTTCGGCATTGTTCCTGCTGATGTTATGGTTGAGAAATTAAAGACTAGAAAACATTAATTGAAGTCAAAATGTCTTGTGGAAGAAAGATGGAGAAGTCCAGAGACCTCTTTGATTAGTCTTCTCTTTCCAAACGAAAAAGTTCTCTGAGTAGATTCGAACGCAGACGTTTAAAATTGTTTCAATCAGAAGTCGTCTTATAAAAGGAAGCCGTAAAGAAAGATCGAAGTTGAAGGATGAAGAGGACGTAACAGAAAAGAAGGTTTCAAACAGTTTGAAAAAGTCAAAGGAAGAAGGTTACAAACTGAAATTTTTCTAGAAGAGAAAAGTCATTGATCTATTTTTCCCCTTCTGCCTACCGTCAGATGTTCTTTAAAAATGCCATTTTGTTGACCTAAAAGTATCAAAACATGCAAATATTTTGGAAGAATGTTGGGAGCCGAAATACAAAAGTTATTAAGTGGAAGTTGCAAGAGCAGTGGGCCTCGTCAGCTACGTCATTTCATGAACGTCCAGGTAAAGAGTTTTGTCCACAAAACTGAAAGTCTTCTGAAGAGAAGAAGACTGAAAATCCCCTGAAAACGATGATGATCTAGTGATCTAGTCTTTCCTTTTTATGTAGAAGTTGAAGAGAATTCCAATCAGATTGAAGCAGAAGTTGGATACTTTTTAAGATCGCCAGGAAAAGCCCGCCTAGAAGAAAAAGGAGACTATCGCCAGCTTTCTCTCTTTATCTACCATCGGATGTTCTTGATAGTGTCAGTAAAGGAACGTCCAAAACGGTGGAAAATTGATAATCCCTAGAAAGAAAAAAGAAAAGTGGACTTCTCTGTCTGTGGTCCTTCCTTTCCATCTAGAAGTTGAAAAAGATTCCGACCAGACTGAAGCAGAATTTGAATACCTTTCAAGATTGCCAGGAAAAGCCCGTGTAGAAGAAAAAAAAGAAGACTATCACCAGCTTTCTCTCTCTATCTACCATCGGATGTTCTTGACAGTTTCAGCAAAGGAACGTCCAAGACGGTGAAAAATTGATAATCCTTTGAAAGAAAAGAGAAAAGTGGACTTTTCTGTTTTTACGAAGTAGAGAATGAAGGTCTGGCAAGAATCGAATATAAAGACCAATCGTCAATGATCTGGTTAGAAAGACTTTTAAATATTGCAGTACCGACGAGGGCTAACGCTCCACATTTAATCTTATTTTACGCGTTCACTGTATGTTGATGAACTTGCAGGTATAATTGGGAGACTTCAAAATCTGTCAGTCTTGCGTCCTAGTTTCGATTGTTCTTAAAACCTTCATCGTACCTATGTCATTTAACACATCAATTCTCATAGGTACTTAGTTGAGTTCTTTCCCCCACGTTGGACGCCAATGTACGCAAGTATTTTGGAGAAATTCTTGTAGGCCCCCACGTTGGGCGCCAATTTTGTAACGTTAAAGTTGGTTCTTGCCCCACGTTGTGTGCTAATTATGTAATGATTGATAATTTGAGTTCTGGGTGCCAGTTATGTAATGATTGGTTGCCCTTCACCTTGGTCTTTAGCTTTCCACTTGGATTTGTATTTTTGCGAAATTTTGTTTTCGAGTTTGATCTATAAATGCTTCTTCGGTTTATAATTTTTTCTGTTTTGTTGATTGATCAGGGCGACGAGTTCTTTTAGCCTTTTGTCAGAGTGATTCTCTTTCGATCTTTCTTCTGTAGATGTTTATATCTTCATCGTTATTCAATGTGCAAGGCCACGTGACTTTCAATAATTTTCAATCACTCTTTACAATCGACGAGGTTTAATCATGTTAATGGTTTTATTCAGTATGAAAACGACGAACAGACCACGTGACCTTGAATCGTCGTCAATCTCTCTTTATAACCAGTTTCCTTTTTCCATTTTTTCATCGTATCTCGTTCAACTTGAGGACGGCCGATACATCTATCATTCTTGTATTTTTCCTCATGTACTATTCAAATAAATTTTCGATTGCCCTTTATAATCTACGGGAGCAATAAAGCCTTGCATTTCACAGGTTTCGATTTTCCTTGATATTTTCATCGTGCGTTTCTCAAGCCAGGATGATTGGCAGATCACGTGACCTTCAATCGTTGCTTTGCGTTTTGCAGAATCGATCTTCCTTGACGTCTTAATCGTACGCTGTTCAACATGAGGATGACTGACGGACCGCGCGACTTTGAATCACTTTGCTGATGATGGATTGAAATATTCGAGTACTTATTAAAAAATCAAAGTGAATTGGTCGGCCACTTGCAATCACAAAGACACACACAAAACCATCTGTTGCTCTAACAACTCATTAATTAACGAGCGAAGCAATTAGCGAATTTAATCATGAAGTTGTAGAGCCTTTAATTAATTCCGACTTGGAGAAAACGCGCGCCGCTGGAAAATAATTTCCCGATGCGCGCAGGTTTATAATTTAGCTACACCGGAAAATTCTCACCGCACGAAGTTTGATTAAAGAACGTCTCCATCATACGTCGAAATGGGCCTGAATTCGTAACAAACAATCGGCCTAATAAATTGCAATCGTATTGTGTTTCGTCGTCACTCAAATTCCGGGCCTTCTAATTTTATCTGGATTTATCTGCGCGTTATTTTATCGCCGCTTTGAATTCATCGATACCTCTGTCACAGTTAACGTCGAACGCCCGGCGTACGTGAAATCGTTTCGTGTGAAGTGGGTGTGTTTTTCTACGTGGTTAAACTATGGAAGAAACACCATAAGGTAAGTCGAAGTACGTCCTCGAAAGGGCGGCGCATTATTTTCGTTTTTTACTGTACATACATCAAACAAAAAAAAATGGTGCAATCCAACAGATCTCTTTATTCCTTTGGGCAATGAGCAATGGCTTAGAGAGGAATGTGTGTAATCTTGTTTTTTTTTTCGTAAGAAATGTGCAAGTCACAGATATGACTTATTTCTTAAGGCCGAAACACACGGACTACTTTTAGCAGCCGGCTGATTGCGAGTTTACTTGAAACCGTACGTGCAGTTAACAAAAATAAAAATTCAATGATACTATACAAAGAGATGACAGCAGCTTGAGAAAATTTTGTTTTTAAATTCGTCGTAAACAAATCCGGAATGTTACTGATTTTATCGTCGCAAACAAGAAGGTACAGATTATGGCAATCGCCGAAACGACACATCTACGACAATTAGTAATTATTATTTTCGTGTTCTACAAGTGGGAGTGAGAGAGGGTCGATGATAAGGCGAGATCTTTATCGAAGTAAATAGGAAATTGTATTGCGATGATGCCATCGCCCGTTACGGTCCTGGTATCAACGGCGAACTGCGTGAAAACTTTACGAATACGTTCGAATCAGGAGATGTTTACCTCCACGGAAATTGAATACGTCAAAAAAAAATTCGGCCAACTTCTGTGGAGGGAGGCAGAGGCGAAGAAGGGTTTCGGTTAACGTTACACTTTAGTTAGTATTTGGCTCGTCACAAACTTTTACTATTTATATGACTATGGCTATGACTATGAGGATTTATTTTTTAATTTGACGATGTGGTTTAGGTTAAAACCAAAATATCACATGGGCAGGTGTTTTTGGGTAGAATGCACAAGCAAATTGGTTTCCGTCTTCTTTCCTTCGAATCTTTTTCGAACCACCTTGAAACCTTTCAGTTTTAAACATTCCCGGAAAGCAAAACTTTTCACAGTCTTCCTTGGGTCCCTATGGCATTTGTTTTTTGTTGACGACATTCGCGACGATTTAAAAAAAGTTTTGTTTCATTTTGTTTTTTTTTTATTTTGATGAATGTGATTGTTATGACTTGGGTTTTCTCCTTGTTGGAGAATATCTGTCGGACTTATAGGTATGTATTCTAAATTCTATTTTAATTCTTATTTTATGTTATTATAAGAAAGAACCTTTGATTTAACAAAATAGTATAACCAAATATAATACGTTAAAAAATGAGGAAGTAACTTCTTTTTGTTACTTTCATTGTTGATTTCTCCTTTTTCTTTTTTTTATCCTCGTCTGCTTCTTTTTCGTTTGTCATTACATATTTGCTTTTGTAAAACAAATGATGCGTCTTATCCATAAGGCACAGTGACTTGTCCCTCATTTAACATTTGTTTCCCCTTTTATTTGATATTTTCATGTGCGGCGGATAAAACGAACGAAAAACAATAGAACATCGACTATTCTCCAGCGGAGTGTTCAAAAAAATCAAAAGATTAACAAGTCACTGAAGTTCGCAAGTGTACGAGGAATTTCGCACTGATTTTATTAAAAAAATATGTCCGTCTCTCATTTTGATTGATAAATGTCGTTGCAGCTCTTGTAATTTTCTCGACAAAGAAATTAAACAAAATGCAGCGTTTTTGAACTGAACTGTAATCACCAATGGCCCTGCGAAATTCTTATTATATCTGTACCACCAATAAACAGGTCGAATTGATTGAAGACAGTGAATTTGTTTCCGATTTTGATCGATAGATGGCGCTGAAATTCTTGACACGTGCTCGATAAATTTAATTAAACGATTAAGATGTGATTTGAACTGAACTGTATTCAACAGATGTCGTTGCTCGTTAATGTTTAAAAATTTAAATTAAACAAATGCGATGTGATTGTCTGTAAATTAAACTGTGATCAACAGATGGCGTTGTAAATTTGTGTTGTGCGAAAATAGATTGATTAAAGACGGTGACTTGTTTCTCATTTTAATTAATAAATGTCACCGAGCTTGTTTTAACTTTGGCAACAATTACACATTTTAACAAAGGAAGCAAGCAAGCAAGCTGACCTGTGATCAACAGATGGCGCTGTCAAATTCTTTTTGTATTAGTACGGCCAATAAATAAAGTGATTTGATTAAAAAGAATGACTTTTTTTAAAATTAAACCTATGGAAAGTGGTTTGAACTGAACTGTGATCGATAGTGTGTACTTATAATATTTATACGACTGATTTGATTGAAAGGAATGATTCCGATCAATAGATGACGTTGAACATCTGTCAGTTTCTTGTAATTTTTGATTAAGAGATGCTCTGCAATTTTCGTAACTTGCTCGACAATGCATGGTGACAAATTTTAATGAAATGAATGCAGTGTGAATTGAACTGAACATCAATAGACGGGGCTATGACATCCTTTTTTTACTTGTAAACTGGATTGTGATTAACAGACGGCGCTGTGAAATTTAATTTCTCATTTTGATTAAGAGATGGCGCTGCGATTTCCGTAACTTGCTCGACAATGGTAAATAATTTAAGTGTAATGAATGTGTGAATTGAACTGAACTGATGGCGCTATGAAATTCTTATTATAAAATTGTACTACAAATAGATAAACTGATTTGATTGAAAATGACGTTTCGTTCCTCATTTGGATTAATGGATGGCGCTGCACTTTCCGTAAGTCGTTCGACAATGGTCAAAAATTTAAACGAACGCAAATTGAATTGAACTGTAAACTATAGATGGCGCTGTGAAATCCTTTTTGTAGCTGTAAGTTGGATTGTAATGAACAGACGGCGCTATGAAATGTAGTTTCTTATTTTGGTTAGGAGATTGCGCTGACTTGCTCGACAATGGTCGATTTTTTGTTTCACCTCAAATTTCTCACTGCTTTTAAGCCTTGAATATTAATTCCAAAATCCTACTTTAATATCTGGTTTTTTATCCTGGACTTTCTCGTTCTCGGGTCGACAGTATTTTGTTTATTTTTCTTCTCTTTCAAGATTTCTTCCTAATTTTTCTTTTTAAATCGATCGCTTTTTGTCTTGCCCTGGTGTTATTTTTCATTGAAAATTTTCTTTTTTTATCCGTCAATCATCTTTTGTTTTCCTTAAATTTTTACAATTTTTTTGAAACCAACAGTTCGCGACATCTGACAGCAACAAATTTCTGCTTTTTCTATTTTGAGATTAATTCCAAAAGGCTGCTTTAATATCTTGTTTTTTATTCTGGACTTTTTCTCCCTCGAATCGACAGTTTCATATTATATCATTAATGATGTAAAAAAAATACAGAGAAAATTTAAAATATTGATTTTAAAAATCCCGCCGTACAGTGTACATATTGTAATGGTTGATGGAGGCCCCATGTTGGGCGCCATTTTTTTTTAAATTAATTAATCGAGTCTTAAAATTGTTCGTCGATTAATATAGACATATAGTCATAGACCTTTTAATTGGATGGATGTAATGGTACTTGGTTTTCAATTCTGTGCATTCAAAGTCGTTGGTCTTCAATTACATTACGATGGTTGATGGAGGCCCCGCGTTGGGCGCCAATTTTATGTAATGTTATGGTATTCGTTTACTCTATCAGTTAGATATACAGTCTTCTATTTTCTCTTCCATGATCTCGTTAACAATGAAATCTCTTGATTGATTAATAAACGAGACGAGAATTCAACAAGCTTCAAGTCCATCCGACATTGCCCCAATAGTAATTAAGGTTTGTTTACTCGATGCAGGGAATTTCAAGCGCCCAGCATCTCTGCACTAATTGAGCGAGCCGTTGTTTACCTTTTCCAGGGCCGGGCTCGATTAATTCCGGGGGAAATCCGGCGAGAGGAATTACAGAACGACAGTCGTGCAAACAATTCAATCAAGACAACTTAATTAAAACGATGTTCCAGATAAGACAACCGAAACGACCGATTTGGTGGTTGTTGTTGTTATCTCTCGTCGGGGCAAACACGAATAAAAACTTATGATTTTATTCGGGCCTTCGTTCTTTTTTCTTTTTTGATAAATAAAACATCGATTGCACGTCGTGAATGAAATTTCTACCGGCACATATTCGGGGATGGTAAGTTTAAGCGACAGCCGATCATTTATTTATGTTACCCTCGCCTGAGTGCTCCTCTCTCTCTCTCTCTCCCTTCCTCCCGGTGTTATTATTATTATTATTATGAAGGACGGAGGGAAAAAGAAATCGCGTGCCTTAAAATAATAACTCTATTTACGTCGTCGTCGCCGAGAGACAAAGTATTTACGTTAGTCTTGAGGCGGTGAGTGCCATCTAGATGTTAAGCTCGCCGACAGATTTAAATTAATTCCGAAGGCCTCGTTGGAAATTGCTCGGAAAAAGACGTTCCCAGCCGGCGTCTGAAAATTTGATTAAACGCGATACGTCTTGCAAAAAGAGAAAGGGAGAGATAAGGGGCCTTAAAGTAAAACCCGCGTAAGCAACGCGGCCTGCAGTTTGAAATATTAACCCCCCCCACCGGAATTGCTGCTCTTTTGCCTTCTTTCCTTCGGGCAGGATTTTCGACGTCGAAGGCCCCTTCAATCTCCCGACGCTTTCGGCGAGCGGCTTTCTTTAACGAGAAAGGGAACACTTTCTAATTACTAGGTGCTTGGAAGGATCAGGATAATTCTCGTTTTGTTTTGACGAGGATGCCTTGCTTAGGTTGTTTACGTCGATATAAATAGCTGGAAATAAGTAATAATGTTTCAAGAATTTAAAAACATTACTTCTTTTATTTTTAATTAAAGAACACCCTCTTTGTGAACTGCATGCAAGTGAAAATGACGTACAGGATTTCACCGAATTTTTATGTGCACAGGGAATTAACGAACTCAAGCTATTTATTGAATTGTATCCAACTCAAAAATAAATTAAAATTTTCAAACGTATTTCAGTGATTTCATTAATCATCTGTCAAAAATGGCATCAAACGTACTGGCGCTATTTTTGAAACACCTTGTATAGTTCGGCAACCGCATTAATAACAGGAAGACGTTTTTAGTTTAGTCGTCCCTCTTTATTCAGTAATTTTATTTTCTCATTTTCTTCTAACTTGTTTATTTATTTCGTCGTTCCATAAATTTTATGGACTTTTATTCATTTTCTCACGTCGTTAGTTAACTAACGGTGCAACTGCGATCCTCAAAAATAAAATATTTTCGCTGTTTATTTACAGAGGTGATAACAAAGAAATATTTTTGGAAGCACTTCATCGATAACGACCAGATAAAAATTCTCGGCCTCAAATCTGTCCGGCTTTAAATTCCGCACTTCTAACTAAGACGTGAAACTTATTAATTAATTCCTGGTTTAAAGGCGGTCTAAAAATATACGCAGATACAAAATACTCTAATAAATTATATCGTCGGGCGAATTATGGACCAACAGAAGCAACGTTGGAATAATTTAGAGCAAAAAAAATTGTAATTCCATCGAATTGGTCAGTTCTTGAGGTAACCTTGACAAGTTTCTTAAATACTTCTCAATTTTCTTTGGAAGAAAGTTGCTCTGATTCTTCAGCAAAAGAAAATTCAAAAAAATTAAATCACTGTTCGATCTCTCTCTTGGTTTAACCAATCTCTGTCTGGGCCAAAAATAACAGTCCTCTGCAAGGCCAAAAGTCGCAGTTCTTATGAATTTTGGAGACTGTGAGCTTTGGCCTTTTCAATAACCAGAATTTTTATCAATTTATTCTTAGCTTATGTTCACTATCATGATCAACGACAGTAATATTTACTGATTTGTCTTAATTAAGTTCTCCCCTCAATGCCATCTCTTTGGTGTTTTAAGTAAATACTGCATTTTCTTTTATTGCACGATGACGTCATGTCGTCGTTTTCTTTTTATTCTGAGACCACTACGTTATTTTTTATGGGATTTTGGTTTAAATGAGTGCGTACCTATTTCATAAATCATCCCTGATTAATTTCCCTCCTTAGGCCCAAACGTACACCGTTCTGTAAGGTCAAAACTGAATTCTGGCCTTCTCTTTAATCGCTCGATACACTCCTAAACAGTTTATTCTTAGCTTCTATTGTTTAAAAAATGTTATTTTCTGTTGGCCACCATCGTGCCCAATTGCAAAAATATTGATGCGCCTGCGTGGTCGATTCAATTACGACCTCCACTCAACGCCATCTCATTACCGTTATAAGGAAATATCCTCAGGACCGTTCTTTTGCATTTTGAGAACTCCATGGTTTTTTTTAATGGGATTCTGGGATTCAATAATATTATTTATGTATCAAGGGCATATTAGGAGATTATAGCCCGAGAGTATGTGCGCGAAGCGCAGTGCTTTTAAATGCTCGAGGCCTTTTAATACAGAAATGTATGCCCGTGGTACATAATGAGCGTTTAAATAAAAACCTGGTCAAGTAGGTTGTGTTCGAGAATTTATCCATTGCATTTACATAACAGGAATTACTAAATGTAGCCTACTTGACAAGGTCCTTATTTAGACAGTTGTTACAAGGTTTAATTTTATTTTGGTCCCAAAATGTATGGATTCAATATTTTTATATCATCTGCAAGTGATGTGCACGTTATTTCCATAAAATAGATTATACTTTAAATCCATCGGGCAATAAAGGCCAAATTGAGTTCTAATACACAAGATTATGGGTCCAAAATAAAATAAACTCTAAATAAGCTCTTGTGCGAGAGGAGGATGGGCTGGCGAGTGGCTTAGCGGTATCCTGGCTCGTGTTAGGAGCCACTAGCGTTCACGGTGCAGGTTTGAATCTCTCTTCATCCATAGTTGTTTGTGTTGTCCAAATTTATAGACCCAGCTTGAATTAACTTTTCTAATTAATAAAAACATCCAGCTCAAAATATCCCACAACTGAGCAACCGGCAAAATGAGCCTAATTTGCTCGGCCAATTAGCTGAAGACAAATAACTAAGGGCAGGATGAATGAAGCACAATGATAACCAACATAATGTCTGAGTTTATGTAACAATACTATGTACAGAAATCTGGATCAGTTAACCAACTAAATTTTCCAAATTTTCTTTTTGACGCCTGAACGGTCAAGTGGTAAGAGGACTGGCCTTGCAATCGCATGGTCGTCGGTTCGAACAGCACTCGGGATTTTTCTCGGGAGTGGTCGGTATCGACTTCGGGCACCATTCAGTGTTGGAGATAAAATTCGACACTGCTTCCCTTTAAACGGCGAGAAGGTTGGAAGTATCAAAGCCATGGGACACTTTACACACACTCAAATACACTCCCGCTCCTGAGGTCCTGACAAGTCTTTGACTTAGGACCCCGTTGGGCAACCACTACAGATAAAAAAAAATCATGATCAAATCTTACACAGTCTTTTTGGAAGATGTAGTTTGCTGCTGCCTTCCACTTTATTCCGAACTCATCCACGTTTTTTTTTTGCTTCTCCTTTAGTCTTGTTCGATTGTCGCTTTATTGGAGACCAATGAGTTTCAATTGGACGAAGTTCTGGATTGTTTGAAGGGGAACATTGAGATTCTTACTTTTACACCATTGTATGGTAGTTTTGCTATAGTGGCAAGAAGGCAAATTTGGTCAGAAAGCTGTAAATATACTGCGATTTCTTATGAATGACAGAAGACGATTTTTAGAAGCATCCCCAGAGGAAATAAAAATCCTTTTTGCCTCAAGAACAGGTGGGTTGCCATGCCAGAAGCTTTCTGAAATGAAATGAAAATGAAAAATGAAATCAGAGTCTTAGCTTGACTCAAAACTTTTAGTCTGACATTTGCTTTCTGTCTCCTGTCAAATCTGTTAGTTGTTTAAACGCTGTCGAATACTCCCACGGGCCATGGCATTTGAAATTGGTCGTTATCATATTAAAGAGTTTTAACAAATCCTTATGCATTCAATTAAAAGATTTAGGAGATGTACTGACAGATGGTCAGTAGGTTATTTGTATCAATAAGACTCATAGCATCCCCTTATCTAAAAAATATTGGATCGTAGAGTACATTTTTTGAAATTGAAAATAGGCAACCCATTCCACTTTCGTGATCTTAGTACGTTATGGAAACACGAAGTTATTTCTGTTTTGATTGATGGGTTGCCTTTTTTATATCTTCAGGGGTAACGGTTTAAAATGGGCACCCTATATAATACGAATATGCTCCACAAAATTTCTCAAAGTGTTTATTAAAACGACCCTCGGGAATTTTTTTAAAACTATTTGTTGCGTTATTGTAAGACATTCAACAACGCTATCTGTTGAAGCTTGCCGATACTCTTCTTTTCATTTGTTTCTAAGGGCGTTATATGACCAATTCGATAGACAATCAGAAAACGACCTTTCTAATGGTTCGTAGCAATTCATAAACCATTCGGAACCAGCTGTGCTAATTTCCAGCAATCTTTAGTAATCCTGCAATATAACGTTCGGTGCATTAAGAAGTCAATTTATTATTTTTCTTATAACTGTTTCATTCACGTCATTATGTGTGGTCAATTAATGTCAGTCATGTGCTGAGGATAATAAAAGCAAGTACTTATGGGAAATCTTATCCTGACGACTCTAAAAAAAAAGACGCGATTAGATACGAACCTATTTATAGGCGACATAAAGTGAGTAAAAGCCAATCAAAGAATCGAAAGGAAAATACAATAAGAAATAACCCAGTGAAGTCGTTTGATTGCTAAGGCAAAAAAAAAAAACTTAACGTGACGTAGAAGAAGAGTCGACCAACTTGCTGTTGGTATGCTTTGCTGATTGCGCAAAATCAGCTCAAACTGATTTCTATTTTAGACGTCGTCATAAATCCCACATAAGTTTTTGGCGCACATCGTAAGCACGTGCAAAAATCCCTTGAATAAAGAAAACTTTCCCAATTACGATTATTTGATTATTCAATCGATGATTTATGGGTCTCGCCGATAATGCGCTATAAATAATTAGCAATCGAAGTGAGTCACTGATAAAATCGGACTAATTTTAATGCGAACGATAAATCCTTTGTTTATTAAAAAAATTATTAAGGTAGGCGCACACTTGCTTGCGGCGGCGAAAACGGGCGAACGGTAACCAGGTATTAAAAAAATTAATTTGTTACAGAATGCCTCCTCATATACCAGACCCAATCCTAGATAAATTGAGATGCGGTAGATGCAACAGTCTTTTGTCAAGTGGACCAATCGCAATCCTGAGCAATGGGGAGAGCCTATGCGGACGTTGCACGATTCCCGGAGCCAACATATTCCAGGCTCACGCCTACGAAACTATCGCCACCTACTTCCTCTTCCCCTGTAGATACTGGAGTAAGCACTGCGCCTACTACCTCAACTGGAACGAGGTGGCCGAGCACGAGGCCAACTGTTCCTTCAAGAGCACCTGCAGCATTCTCTTCACGAGCCCAGGCGCCCTGTTTAAACCCGAAAACAAACTTGATTTAACGCAAAGTAAGAGGCGACGCGACGGTCTAAACGAGCAGGGGGAGACGTCTCTTCTTTATTCATTTCAGCAATAAGGTCCTTCGACGTTCCGGAACCCGTCCTGGAAGTCTTGACCTGCACCATGTGCGAGTACTACCTATCATCGACCCCCATTTACGTCAGCAACGAGGGAAAGAGCTTCTGCCATCGCTGCTTTAGAACGAGAGGCCAAATTCCGATGGGTTTCATTCAGCAACGCGCCCTGGAGAACATCCTCGAGATCATGATCTTCCCTTGCATATACCGCAATAGGGGATGCACGCAGCGTTTCAGATTTGGCTTCGACACGGCCGCCCACGAAGAAGACTGTTCGTACGGGAAGGTCCAGCGAAGGCCGACCACGATCGTGGTGGACGGAAAAGAAAAGGGCGTCATCGAAACCCACTCGGGCCACACGTACGGCACCATAACCCCATACTCGCAGGTTTTTGTCCCCCAGGGCAAGCGCGTCAGCCAAATGTACGGTGGTGGCAATTTGGAACCGCTGAAGCTACAATCGGCGGAAGTACACGGCGCCATCGTCCACGAGCTGAAGCAAAAGCAGAAGAAAAGACTCAGCACGATGAATCCCAATGATAACAACCCCAGGCTCTTCCAAGCCCAGTTATCCAATGGAAGCGCCGATAATTCCGAGGTGTTCTTCAAATACCCGAGCGTAACCCCCAGCCCTGACTACCCCAATTCAGATAGCCCCATCAAGAGGCAGCAAGCGCCTCCGCAATTCATCTATCCCGAAAAGGGTGATTTCCGGGCGGGCAGCCAAAATTCTCAGGGAAGCTCCGGCGAATCCATCGGGAACTACCCCCAGCAGCTGCAGGTGCCAAAAACCACCGCCGTCCAGAACGAACTACCCCATTCGAACTCGTTCAGCTACTTCGACAGGTTCGAAAGGCCCAATAATTCGCAGAGAAGCGACAGCCTGCTCGCACATCAGAACTTGAAGAGCCCTTCGAAAGCGGCGAGCAGGACCGAGAGTGTTAATAAAAGGGGTGACTTCATCGTGAAAAACGGGGTTCACCCCTACGAAGGGAGCATCCGATATTGATTCCGACTATGTATTCCATGTATATAATTCTGTATAATAATAAATTGCTGGCGTGTTTCACCTTTCGTTCGTTGTAAACATCCCGGGGCGAGAGGGCAAAGGAACCGCAACTTTGTTTTCGCGGAGAACTCGGCGCTTTGTACATAATCGAGTGAATTCGGGGTTAAAGGAGGGTTATCGATTACTTATTAATAAGGACTACCAAAGGGAATGTCGCAATCTAAGTGAGCGAACAGGATACGCTGATTTAATCATAATCACGACTAAACCTAAATCGATAATTCATGATGTCCTTGGGGGTCTAGCATAGAACTAGCCATTCGGTTTAGATAAAAAAAGCTTCATGTACATTTATTTCATTATCCAAGTTGCTTACCGTTGTGATGTAAGACTCCGAGGTCCTGCAGGAGCGTGGCTGCCAAATCGGCCTTCTGACGTGCCGGTTCGAACTTGCTGGTGTCCAACGGCACGTTGAGTGTTCGGAAGCGTTCCGTGACGCAAAGCTCTCCGAAGCTCCGCGTCGCGACGTCGTGAATTATCTGGAGACTCCTCTCGACGTTCTCGTCCTGAAAAACGCCTTCGTCTTATTTATTCCGTCTGCGTTCGTTCCTTATTCGAAACTTTCTTTAATGAGGCGTAATCACAACCGAAAAGACTGCAACTTAAAATTAAAGAGAAGAGCAAGTCTTTATTTTTCGTGGGTAGTTCGTTTTGCAATTTATTTTCCGTCGCGAGAAATTCGATTCGGTTTCGTGCGCCCCGTGCACGCCCCACAAACTATATTTAGTCCGCCGATGTGTTCGGTTTACTGAAAAAGTTTGAGAAAGAACTGTATTTGTTAAATAATAAAAGATTGACTTGCTGAATGAAAGCGCACGTTTTGCTCAAAATGTTTTGCTGAGTAGCATAATGATACTTTAAGAAAGTTGCGTGTGTTCATGGACTAGCTTAGAACTAGAACTCACCTAGAACTTTCTAAAACTTTCAAGAATTTTCTAAAACGTTCAAAAACTTTCTTAAACTCTAAATTTTGCACAAAATTTCGTTGAATAGCATAATGTTACTTAAAAAAAATATTCTATATATATTCCAGGACTATAGAAATTACAGAAAGGTCGACAGTTGAGCTTAAAATATAATCTAGAACTTTCTAAAACATTCTGAAACTCTCAAGAACTTTTTAAGAACTTTCATTAGCTTATTTCATATTTGTTTGATTATTTCTCAAATTGATGAAGCTTCGAAAGCTTTCAAGAGCCTTTTTAAACGATCAAGTACTTTCTAAAACTTTCAAGAAATTTCTAGAGGTTTCAAAAGCTTTCCAAAGCTTTCTAAAGACAATGTTAAGACAATTTCTTAAACCTTCAAGAACCTTAAATAACGATAAGGAACTTTCAAGAATTTTCTGGCGCATTCGAAAATTTTCAAAAACATTCAACAACTTCTTAAAGCTTTAGAGAACTTTCTAAGGCTTTTGTGAGCTTATTTGCTAATTGTTTCATTAACTACCAAATTGATGAAGCTTCAAGAACACATATTCTACACAAACTTTGCTTCTGTGGTTAGGATAATTTAAAACGTACGTATTTTCTCGAACTGAGAATAACGTAAATAAATCGATTCACTGTTAAGAAGCTTGGGATAACTTCTTGAATTTTTTAGAACTTTCAAGAGCCTTTTGAAATGATCAAGTACTTTCTAAAACTTTCAAGAACTTTCTGGAGGTTTCAGAAACTTTCTAAAGCTTTCAATAACTTATTTGCTAATTGTTTAGTGAATTTACAAATTGATGAAGCTTCGAAACCGCACAAACTTTGCTTCGGTGACTAAGATAATTTAAAATTTACGCGTTTTTCTGAACTGAGAATAACACAAATAAATCGATTCAATGTTAAGATAGCTTGGGATAAATTCTTAAACCTTCAAGAACTTAAATAACGATAAAGAACTTTCAAGACTCATTCAAAAACTTTCCAAAACAATGAAGAACTTTTTAAAGCTTTGGAGAAGTTTCTAAGGCTTTTATGAGCTTATTTGCTAATTGTTTGATTAATTACCAAATTGATGAAGCTTCAAGAGCACATATTTTACACAAACTTTGCTTCAATGGTTAGGATAATTTAAAATGTACGTGTTTTCGCGAATGAAAATGAATTGATACAAAACTAAAAAAGCTTGGAATACTCTCAAAAACTTTCAAGAATTTCCTAGCACTTTCAGTTACTTATTGTTATCCTAGTTGTCTTTGCCTCAAAAGCACACGTTCCACACAAACTTTGCTTTGCTGGCACCAAGGACTGAAATATTCTAAATGAATGAATTAGTAGAAAATAAGTCCTTGACAGATTTAGAAAGTTCTCGAAAGTTTTCAGAAGTTCTCGTTCGTCTGAGAAGATCCTTGAAAGAAGTCATAAGTTCCTGATTTTTTTGTAATGTTCTTAATACATGCTTGAAAGCTTTAGAAAGTGTTTTGCTCAAGCTTGAATCAATTTATTTACAATCTAATTGATTACGCTTTCAAAAGCACGCGTTGAACAAACTTAAAATGGAGTTATTCTCTGTTGAGTAAGCTTGAAAAACCCTTCAGAAGTTTGGAACATTTTCAAGAACTTTCTAAATCATTCAAGAACCTTCAGGCACTTTCTAAGTTTTCATAAACCTTTCTAAAATATTCAAGAACTTAAATATTCAAGACCTTTCTAAAACCTTCGACATTTCTAAAACTTTCTAGGAGAAATTGACAGAAATTTGTAGAACTTTCA
This sequence comes from Dorcus parallelipipedus, assembly GCA_958336345.1. Taxonomy (NCBI): domain Eukaryota; kingdom Metazoa; phylum Arthropoda; class Insecta; order Coleoptera; family Lucanidae; genus Dorcus; species Dorcus parallelipipedus. The sequence continues at coordinate 30,158,058 of OY284478.1, forward strand.
TTAATATAAAAATTACTAGACATACAATTTAGTTGTAGCTCATTTCGATGGGTGCTTGCGAGTATTTATACTTATAAATGCCATCGAGCATCCAGCAGACACATTTTGCTCTCTGACAGTCTCATCCAGACGAGAATTAAAAGAATTATGCTCTGCTGGAGCATCTATAAAAAGGTGCAAGGACTGTTCTAAACATTGAACATTCTAGAACATTCAAGAATTTTAAAGAAATTGTTAGAATTTACGTCTGGAGTTAATTTATCGAGACAGGAGCAAGGGAAGTACTTTGGGGGTAAGTTATGGAATGTCTGTTGGGGCTCAAAATAAATCTGAGTATCAGTCAGTTCTGCGAAAAGTCCGAACGACTATTGTTCACTTTCAAACATTTTTTTCATGTCCAACAATTCTTACTCTGGGCTTACTCTGAGAGTGAGAAAGCAGCTGGTTTCTCGAAGAGCGTAGCCTATTACACCTACGTAGTCTGATGCTGAGTCATACTCATACGTACATTATCTGAGTAATTTGGGAAAATCCCGTAACACCCTATACAATACGTATTCATACTTAAAAAAAAGTTTACAGTATTACTTTCGAATGAAGAGGCGAAAAAGAGATAAATACACGAGTTTATTTAATATTTAAAAATTACACAGTTTTAGTATTAACAAAAAAAAGAGTAATTAATCTCTGAAAGTGAGTTTCAATAAATACAGGCCGCCAATAATCAACGTTGACCAAAAAACTAGGGCCCCAAAATTATTTTCATGAACCCCAGCACGTTCTGGTTCCGCCGTATAAGCGCGGTATCCTTTCATAAAGTCAACTTCTTCGTCAATGTCTAATTCATACTGTTCTATGACTGGATCCTCGTACTTCAATAAACTATCGCTTTCTCTGTCCAAGCTTACTCTTGGTGATGTTGTCTGATGTTCGTATATTTGACTGTCATCGTCAATTTCTAAAAGCTGTCTCTCTCTTTGATAGGTTTGTTTAAATTCGTTCTTCAAAGTCCCGTTTTTTTCTAGAAGCCTGCCGTCATAGATTAGATTGGATTTTGACATACTTGTCTGTTGTTGATGAAATTGCCTGCTTTGATCCCTCAGCGGTGGGCTATTTTGAAGAAGAAATTTTACGTTTTCCTCTCTTGGTCTCGGTCTTGGTCTTGGTCTGATTATATTTGGACGCTTGGCGTCATCACTTTCGACTGTCTTTGGCCTACTTGTATGTTGTTGATATACTTGACTAACTGGGTCCTTTGGGATCCTATTATTTCCTACAAACTTGACTTCTTCTCCTTGATACTTTCGTTTATTTTGTAAAAGGCTAATGTCATATATCGGACATGGTTCTGACATACTTGATAATTGTTGATGAACTTGCTTGCCTTGGTTGTCCGACATTCCACCATTTTGAAGAAGAAATTTGACATCATCCTTTCTTTGATATTCCCTTGGATTCCTGATCATTTTTGGACGGTTGTCATCATCATCATCATTCGTGGTTGGTTTTGACGTAGTAAGGTTCTTCAAGATTCTATTATTTTCTAGAAGCTTGACTTCTTCTCTTTGATATATTTCGTTCAAAGCCCGTTTTTTCTGTAAAGGCTTGATGTCACATATCGGACTTGGTGCTGACATATTTGTCTGTTGTTGTTGAACTTGCTTGCCTCGGTCGTCCGACATCCCACCATTTTGAAGAAGAAAGGTGACACCTTCCTCTCTTTGATATTCCCTTGGATTCCTGATCTTTTTTGGACGGTCGTCATCATCATTCGTGGTTGGTTTTGACGTAGTCGTTTGACTAGCTGGGTTCTTCAAGAGCCTATTATTTTCTAGAAGCTTGACTCCTTCTCTTTGATTTATTTCTTTCGAGGCCCGTTCTTTTTGTATAAGGATGACGACATCTATCGGACTTGGTGCTGACATACTTATCTGCTGTTGATGAACTTGTCTATTTCGGTTGTTCGACGTCCCACCATTTTGAGGGAGAAGTTTGACATCTTCCTCTTTTTGATGTTCTCTCGGTCTCCTGATCATTTTTGGACGGTAGTCATCATTCGTGGTTGGTTTTTCTGACGTAGTCGTTGGACTAACTGGGTTCTTCAAGATTCTATTATTCTCCAGAAGTCTGACTTCTTCTCTTTGATATAATTCCATGAAAGCCTTATCCATTTGTAAAAGCTTAGCGTCATCAATCATTGACGTACTTGTTTGCTGTATATGTCTGTCTTGATCCTCCCAGATTACGACTGGAGGCTCAACATCGTCCATAATCGATTTTGCCTTACTTTTTTTACGTCGATATCTTCGCCTGCCTTGATTCGTCGATGTCCAATCATCTTTTTGAACATTTATCGTACTTTGACATGTTTGCTGCTTGTTCTCGTTCTCGTTCTCGTTCTTCAACGCCTCGTCGTTTCCATGAAGTCTGCCGCCACAAATCGTGCACCGCTCTGACGTATTCGTCCCATTCAAATTCCGTCCGAAATTCTTGTTTTTCTTGCGTTTACGTTTGCGTTTCCTCTTTTTCTTCGCTTGCATGGCATTGGTTTGATCGGCCAGAACGAATTGAGGTTGATTATTCTCCTGATTTCGCGCAAGTTCCGAAGAGAAAGATTTAACGACGGAGGCGTACGTTTTTCTTCGGCCGTCCTCTTTCCGCACTGGCGGATTCATGTCACGTCGTAACTTCACGATGTCGTCCTTTATGCGAGCGTAAGGAACGGGGGGCGGTTTCAGCTTGAAGTAGGTCTCGTCGAAGTCGCTCTTTTCCACCTCGCTCTCGGAATCGCTGAATGTGGTGACGTGGGCCTTCAGGCATTTCTTGTAGAATTCGTCCTCCAGGTCTACAAAAAAAATAACTCGGACAAAATAAATCAACTTAAAAATTCTTATCCTTAACCACCGAAGCAAAATTTGCGTGAAATATGTGGTTTTGAAGCTTCATCAATTTGGTAATTAATCAAACAATTAGCAAATAAGCTCTTAAAAGTCTTAGAAAGTTCTCTAAAGCTTTAAAAAGTTCTTGAACGTTTTTAAATGTGTCAGAAAATTCTTGAAAGTTCGTGATCATTATTTAAGGTTCTTGAAGGTTTACGAATTTATCCCAAGCTGTCTTAACATAGAATATATTTATTTGTGTTAGTCTCAATTCAGAAAAATATATAAATTTTAAATTATCTCAGTCACCGGGGCAAAGTTTGTGAAGTTTCGAAGCTTCAACAATTAATTAATTAATTAAACAATCAGCAAATAAGTTATTGAAAGCTTTAGAAAGTTTTTGAAACCCCCAGAAATTTCTTGAAAGTTTTAGAAAGTACTCATAAGGCTCTCGAAAGTTATTTATTTTTTAATACCCCCCTGTGTCTGCTGTGAAACGCTCATATCGACACGGGGGGAATGGAGAAGGTCGTTTCACTTATGCAGGTGTACTAGACCATCGATGAAACATTTGGTGATTGTTTACACAAATATTGATAAGCGTTTATTTCTATTGAAATGTATCGAAAAAGGGATTAGATCGGATCGCCAGGGGACAAGTGAAAAAGGTCAACTCACTTTAAGAAATAATAGTAATAATAACAATACTGATCCACATGTTATTAGGTCATATATGTAATATAATATAAAAAAAAGGAATGTGATGATGGAAAGGCTGAGATTCAGGTTGGTTTTCACAACATACGATATCATAACAGTTATTTAAAAACAAAGAAATGTGAATGCATTAGCTCTAATCAGGGTACTGCGAAGGTTATCTTGATCGTTTAAACCGGAGGCTTATCCCTCTCCGAAATGCTACTAAAAAATGAAATGAAAAGGTTGGCCTACAACGTCAAAGCTACGTGAGGAGTTTATCTTTAACAAAACATTAATTATTATTACACGTTATTTATGAACTGTCTGTTGTCTTTCTCTGAATCCTAGTGGTGAGCAGAACATGAAATTAATAATTTTATATATAAATAATTAGTTAAACTCGATTCCTCTGATTGAGGGGAAGCACCTACACACTTTGTTTAAAAGAAAAGAAAAAACTTACTGTTTCCGATGATTGGGCCGGCCATTTAATTTTATTTTGGAAAACTACCTGTACATACATCCACCTGTGCGCGCACTTGTTGCCGTAAACAATTTGATTTTTTTGTATCGTTTGTTTTATCGGTTTTCGTAGACAGAGTGTGCGCTGGTTTGACGAGCTTACGCGCGACGCGTAAGCCTTGAATAATGTTGCAACTGTGCAAAGTTCAACAAAATATTCGCTGCTTGAAAACGGCATGGCATAAATTTACTTAAACACAAAAAAATCATAAAAATTATTGTATTAGCAAAATCAAGTAATTCAAAAAGAAATGAATTAATGATTTCGATAAAATGCCAATCGGAAAAAAAGAACTTTGAGATCTTCATAAACGGGGCGACGAACAAGTTATTGGAAGAATTTGGTGTTACCAATCTTGGCAACGTATCGTATGTTTCATGTTGAGTTGGAAATTATTTCTCGCGCTCATTTATCCCAAACACTCCGAGTATGCCCGAAAGGCCAGAATTCAAATTTATTTACACCTTGCTTAAGTGATAACTAAATATCACCGCAGTAGGTTATATGAGATTATAGCTACATGAAGCAGTTCACCAATGCATCCTGGAAAAACATAAATAAATACATTAGGCGGTCTTACCGTCACTGAACAAGCATGATTCGTCTACGATTTTCTGATGACTCGTATGTCGGGACATGGTTTCATAAAGCCTTCCTAAAAAAGGAACCCTTTAAATACTGGCGAACTCATTTTGTAGGGCATTAGAGTGTCAACCTAGTCAGAGGAGAATTTTCTCTCCATGTAGTGTAGTGTAAATCATGTAAGTCTACTTAATATATTTTTAATAAATGTATTGTTTTATCAAGCTGCGTCCCTTATTTATCACCAATTATTATTTATCATTAATTTATTATCAAGTCATATCCTGTTCGAGAAGCTTAAAAGAAAGCTTAGGACTCGCCGCAACCAATTAACATCCGGGCTACATACCTACCCGTCTCCTTTTTCACTCCAAAACAAGCACCGTTTAATGAAAAATGTACACAAAGCGAGAATAATTCTCAATGCGGTCTGTTCGGCCCAGTGTGACTCTAAAACATACCTGGCGTAGATTCGACGAACACGCTTGGAGAACCTTAAAAGAAAGCTTAGGACTCGCCGCAACCAATTAACATCCGGGCAACATACCCGTTTCACTCCAAAACGAACACCGTTTAATGAAAAATTTACACAAAGCGGAAATAATTCTCAATGCGGTGTCACCAAATTTACTTTGAACTTGACTGCCTCAACCTTACCAGATGACAAGTTTGAGCTGTATCTTTCACCAGCTTTTCCCCTCGGCTAGCAACAGTGAGAAAGGGGTGGGTCAAGTACGATGTTCAAAATTAAGGGCGCCAGGACGGACGGTACCCAGCTGATAGACAAAAGACCTCGTCGGTGTCCCCGGACCTACTTGGTCGTACAACTCGAGGCTACGCTTGACTCACTGGTACCTGAAGGAAGGGTAACGTAAACACGCACTTAAAGTTAAAAAAATTCAAGCTTTACTTATTAAAAAAAGGTTCGAGTAAATGTAGGACACAAGGTTAAACATGTGCTCGATCAAAACAGAGTTCAAGCAAAGTCGCAGATTTCGATCAACCTAAAGTTATCAGCTTTATTTACTCTACGAGTTAAGTTTGTATATGTAGCGCTGCATTCGGCCGAAATCGCTCTCCGGAAAGGCAAGCATAAACCGATCAATAGGTACTTCGGAATTTAAAATAAATCAAATAAATAAACTAACGAATTTACTGTCAAAGCACAGTCGAAAACGCCAGTTTACTTGTCTACGGTGTGAAGTTGGCAGTCACAGCGCCACCTGGCGATTGCATTCAACGTCGGTGAACTGGAATGAACCGGCTTGTAGAGGCCGCAAATATGGCGGAACCACGTTCCCCGTAGACTCGGTAAGGCGTAAAGGAAATACACTCGGAAACAGTAAAACTAAAACGGGAACTAGGCGTAAAACAAGAACTGGAACTAGACGTAAAAGCCTGAATGGAAAGAAAGAAAATGTCGTTGACGTCCAAAATGGCGTTAGACAATTCGCTCATTTTTACCTGAATTTTGTAGTTTCTCAAGCTTGGTGTGGGGCTAAAATACCCGAAAACTCGTTAGGTGGTGTACTAGGAAATTTCGGCAATGCCGTAGATAAGCTCTCCTGAATTTTCTAAGCAAGGGCTTCGGTAATTTTCTTAGCGGTAATTTTCTTAGCGATACACACACAACACAGCACCCCGTTAGAACGAAAAATGAGACGAGGGTGCGGAAGTTAGTCGCGGGGCGCCAAAGATGCACGTATGCCATAAGCAGTATCCCATAGCTATCAAGGCTGAGATCACGCGGTGCCCTCCAACAAATGAGAATCGTGGGAAGCGAGAAAGAGCGGGGTTGCCAAGCGGACTCGAGACGCGGCAGACGATGCTTTGTTGCCACGTTTTTCAGTAACCGCGGTCTGTTGCGCAATGGGCGCAATGTGACTCTGAAACATACCTGGCGTAGATTCAACGAACACGCTTGGAGAAGCTTAAAAGAAGGCTTAGGATTCGCCGCAACCAATTAACATCCGGGCGACATACCCGTCTCCAAAACAAACACCGTTTACAAGTAAGTTACATAAATTATTTCGTAATAATATCTGTTTTATATTGTTCTAAATTCAGTGATGTGGGGTAAGTCGACTTTGAGGCCAATATTCGTCAAAACAAGAGGTAGGCGGTAGATACATCTTCCTGATTGCTTTTGTTCGTAAAATCTACGTTTATAGATTTTAGGCCGTTCAGTTTTATTCTGTGCATTGGAATCAGGGAAGGTTGCTATTTTTATGTCGTCATCCGTTTCTAGAATCAACATCATCGACGAAAGGTACATACAAGATGGGGCGAAACACACTACCTTGCGGTAATCCTGCTATAATCTGTTCTCATCCATGTTGTCTTATCCATGTTGTGTGCGACACTAGGAGTTGTAGAAATTGTTTGTGTGTAAGATTGGTCACAAGCTCGTATCATTCGTTCATGTCACTCACGTTCGTTTTTTTTGTTTTGTTTTGTTTTGGATATAATTACCTATATATAACTCAAGATACATCATCTTAGCGGGGCAGTTACCATTTCTTGTAGAAATATACAGTGTAGATACATTCTGGTAACGAGTGAATACATACTGATACTTCTGTTATTGGCGTCGATACTTTAGATCCGATCCTGATACTTTTAAGTTAAATACTAGGTAGGCACTTAAGGTTGCACTTGATGCAGAGATACCTTTTTATTTCAATGTTGTTAGAGGTCATTCCATCACTTCAGGATGTATTTGATACTGACACTAACAGCGGGGGTACATATCCAATAAAAGAATGCTTGAATACTTTATCAGGAAAAGAGTATCGATTTTACAAAATAAAAATGAGCGAAAGAACGTTTATTATTATACCTCGATGGTCGGCTGGATGAAGGTTGTAGAACGTATTCTTCGTATACGAATACGTTGTACCCTTGTCAAACCGATGGGTCGTGTTAAAACAAAGTGACATCGTTGCTTGTTATCTGACACTGTTGTAGTTTGATATCTGATACTTTCGAATCTCTACTTTCTTACTCATCTTACTAGTCGTTGCTTCTCCTTCGGCATTTGAATCTGGCGAACACGGACAATGTAAATAATCAACGAACAAAAGGTTTCAAAGCGACTTACACCAAACGAACTAATCTATGACAGTGTATGCGATAGAGCTGTGCCATGTACGTACTACATATAAATATAAATACAATAAGTACAAGTACAAGCACAAAAAGATAAAATATACGTAGGTACAAGTACATTTTACGTAATTCAGATAAATACAAGTACAAGTTCATGGATCAGTGCTTGCTTAGAAGTACAAGTACATTTTGGACTCACGTACAATAAGAGGACATATACTTACCGTTCTGTACAATAAAAATAAGCACAGTATTTTATAGTTTATACATCTCAAAAATAACATTGCTGTTAACTTGCAAGGTAGCGTATTTTATTACATTACATTAATGTCATTGACACTTCCGCACAAGCTAGAAATTACATTCAAGGACGTGCTCTGCCTATTGCTCAAATTAAATTGAGTTACGCTACGTTAAGTGTTAAATTAAACGATGTTGCATGAACCAACCTTTAGACCTTTAGAGTTTAGATCAAGAGCGCGAATGTTAATGGTGTATATGCGGCTTTACAAGTTCGTTTGGTGTGTATGCGGCTTTACAAGCTGGGGGAAATAAAAGCGACGCTCGGGTGTTCTTGTAAATTGTTTCTTACCGACCCAAGGTATTTTATTCCATTACATTCATGTCTTTGACTCTTCCGCACAAGCTAGAAATTATATCAAAGGACGTGCTCTGCCTATTACTCAAATTAAATTGCGTTACGCTACGTTAAGTGTTAAATTAAACGATGCTGCATGCACCAACCTTTAGAGATTAAACCAACAGAGCGAATTTTCGGTGGAGATGCGGCTTTACAAGCTCGTCTGGTGTAGACGCGGCTTTACAAGCTGGGGAAATAAAAGCTGGAAGTTACGGTGGTGTAACAAAAGAAAATTGATTTTTTTTTCTCGTGTTGGCATCATTTAATGCTTCTTCCTACAGAACTGGATTAACCCTTGCGTTTCCTCGAGCAATTTTCGGTATTTCCTTACGGCAACCGTCGCGTCGCGTCGACTCTCAAGTCTAAAAATAAATTATCCCGAATGGATATGGATACGGATTAAATCGCCCGTGGAAGAATTATTGCTTGCATAAATTCGGGAATTCTTTTTCTTTCCTTTAAGATTAAGCACGGTCTGCACCACCTCGAGGAAATCGATCACAGAGAAGGAAGTGTTAAGATAATCGTAACTCTGTAGAATTTATTTTCTCATCAGTTTATTGCTAAGCGAGTTTTTCGTCTTTTACGAACAACTTCTGATTCGGTCAAAAGAAACTAAATCTTAATGTCATTGTTGCTTTGGTCTAAGCCCTATTCGACTTATTATTAAGAATATTATTTTTAATGAAACTGTTAATTTAAAAATATTTTCTTTGATTCAAATGGGGTGAAAACTTCCCTCCGTCGCTTCTTCTTCTTCTTGTCCTTCTCCTCCAAGGCAATAACGAAATCAGAACATGAATATTTATGAACCTCCTCGATATTAGTTCGAAGGCGGACATTATGAATTCGGAATTTAAAATTAGTAGTGAAATACCCCATCGCTTTCATAATATTTGTAAATTGCGTTCCTCGCCCTCCCTTATTTGCATGCAAACGACACGGACCCTTAAGAATCCAATTTGCAAGGGCCGATGTTACCTTGTTAATAATTTCTTTTTAATTACGAACGGCGCTTAGCTTAGCGAGGTATCTCGTATTTAAAATAAACAGGATCCAATGATTTTTTATATTGAATAAACTCGAGGGGCTTCCAGAGCTGGTCGATTTTTTTTTGTTCTTAAAGGATCACTTACCTTTCTCTCTGGCTCGCTTCCGATTGCGCATATTATTTGATATGACAAAACAACCCTTATAAGCAATGTTCGAGCGGGAAGGGCCAAGTCCATCACGCATCCTCGTCGGTTCTGGAAAAGAAAAACGAAAAACAAAATTAGTTTCCATCGCGCAATTCGTTTCCGGGGGGGGGGGGGGGGGGGTAAGGGCGAGTTAATTGTACCCCGTGCGCCTGGATGCGCTTTAACTTAATTTATATCTAATTGAATTTTTAATCCCGCCTGTTGCTCGCCGTTAAAGAAATTGCTGCGCGTCAGGACTCGTTTATTCCGGCGCAGTTAACGACGTTAGCGAAGCTTTGACTTGACGACGCGAAAAATTTGTTCTGCATTTTTAAATGAGTAAGGAGAGAGGAAATTGTTGTTTTAACGACGCGACGTTCCTAGATAAATACTCGTAGAGACATGACGACGGCGTAAAAACAAAGAAATAAAATATTATGGTGTACAACCTCAGCCAAAGATAATGTCTCTTTGCAATCACGGAAGAAGCTTTACGTTTACACCAACTTTTTGCGAACATACATTTCTGTCAGTGGCAACTCACTTAATTAAATTAAAAGTTATGTAATGAAAATCTAGGGGTCGCATTCAGGTAATATTGTAAAATTAAGTTGGGGTTTCCAACCACAGGAAAGTGCAGGGCCAAGATCAAATTACGCGCCCTCCGTAAGCCCCTTAATTTAATGGTGGTAGTTGGAGGCGTATATACACAAATTACCCCCCGGTTAACACGCCCCCTATTGTTACAAACCCGGGGGCATTAAATTAAACTCATGCTTTGCTAAAGGCCGCGGTCGTTCATTGATATAGAAGGGGTTGAAAAAATAAAAATAATAAATGAATAAAATAAAAAAAAATGTATATACAGGATGTCTCGTGTTCATGTAATATGTCGTAGAATGTATCTTCTTTCGTTGATGAAATAAAACCTAAAAATGGCGGACTACCTTAATTAGAAACTCTATAAATACTCTCGAACGGGAGCGATGCCGCCGGAAGGTGATCAGAATCTGTGTAAACATCACGGAACATCGTCGGACATCGCGCGGGGAAATCACCTGCAGGAAGGCTTTGCTCAATAGTGCGTGTCGGTGCACTCAGGCCGATGTTATATACACTCCACCTTTCTGTTCCGGGCCGCTCAGCCGTGAAACTGTTACATGTGGGGTCATCCCCTGTGACGTTCTTAATATTGATTCAACCTATTTCTCTTTGTCGTGCTTGTAAATAGAACAAAACAGAACACGGAGTATCCTTCAGAAAGATTTGATCGCGTTTATTAAAATTAATACAAAAAAAAAAACTCTTCATCGCCCTTCTGATATTCTGATATAACACGTTCTACTTTCGAAATGTCACTCCGATGACACGAAATTGCGCTTGATTTGATTGGTTGCCTATTTCAAAATCTTCAGGGGTCATGGTTTAAAATGTATGTATATGTGCGAGCCATTATAGTCTTTTAATTTATTTTATTTATTATATCCCCTTAGAGCAAGCGAGTTAGCCTTCTACACACATTTCATGACAATTTTTTAAAATTTCCATAAATTACTTATATGGGGTGTAACCGAACTCAAGAAATTAGTTCACTTCAAAGCAACACTAAAAAGAATTCTGTTTCAGGTCAAAATCGCGTAATGATTAGGTTGGCAGTATTCACAGATTTTAGTCAACGTAAAATTTATTGTGGCAATCCTGATACCCGAGGGAGCAGGCGTATGATTACTGATCGCCACGTGACGTGTCCTTTGAAGGGCATTTTCGATGATAAACACTTCTGATTGGTCGGAGCTGACTACATCTGCACACATCCCGCGTCATCTTACTTCGCTTTGTTTCGTTTAACTCTGCTGGTGCTTATCGTATGTTTTAAGTTATCGAAGTTTTTGCTAAAGAAAAATGATATCGATCTGCACCGCTAAACGTTTAGAGAAGACTTCTATTACCCTGCCAGAGCCTAGGCTAACGACGCGACGTGACGTCATCTTGTTACTTCTTTAATACAGGTCTTTTCGTTCTGGTACTTTTATTTCGGGATACTTTTACGTCTGGATTCCCCTCTTGGTACTTTTCACGTTAGGATATCTGTTTTGGTACTGCCGAAACTCACCGCTTCGCTCAAGGAACATACCTGGTTGAAGGAAACGTAATCGCTTTGGATTTCGTACAAAAGACTCGTAGGAGGGCGAGATCGACCTTGACCTACGAACATATTTCTGGTTACGTGAGTTTATTTAATAATTTTTTTAACTATTTCGCTGCATTATTTAAGAGCGAGTTTTCGACAGACCTTACTGATGCGAATTGGTCTAATTTATCGAATAATAAATAAATAAGCGTACATTCAGGTGCAACTTTTTGTGTCGCTTTAGTCGTAGTGTATTCAGCGACCTGCAGTCGCATATGTTTAAGCTTTTTGTGACAATTGTAATTATTTTGTATGAGTAATTAAGGCAATTATTTATTGTAGCTTCATATGTATCTTCAGAGTAAATTAAAATCTGGATTTGTTGCGTAAAACTGTAAGAAATCTAGCATTTCATAATCATTAAGCTCATTACGTAAGTTAAACTCGATACAATATCGCCTACGCGAACGCGGAAAATTCGTCTTATGTAAGATTATGCAAGCAAGTATAACAGCGGCTCGCTTTATCAAAAGCCTTGGCCGATATGAGTCGTGATTGACCTTTGCAAATTCGATGAATTGCAGCGGCATAGGTGACTCATCGAAAAAGCTATTATGCAAGCGTATGAGCAGACGGTTTCGGAAAATCACGATGAATCATACACATGTTGAATATTACGTAATGAAAATGACCTTTGTAAAACCATATAAAAGCCCATGGCACAGCACGACAGATGAGATAGCTAGTGCCTGTCTTGTGGATTGTAATCAATCAACATTCAGAGAATTGTCATAGTGAGTGGTTGCTCTCCAAAAATCCGTCCGTCTGTCCGTATCTAGTACCATGGTTGGGTGAGAAAATATTAATTGCTGCTTAATTTGATCTATGAAATGCTGTTTCTCTCGTTATGAAAATCAATTTTGTGTCTTGTTTAAATTGTCTCAATTGTTTTTTGATAATACGTGACTTTGCGTTATTTTCTACTGTTTAGAATTTCGCTCTAGCCAAGCTTCTTGATCTGATTTGTAATTGCTTTTACCTATTTTGAATATGTACATTTATATTGTATATTTTCTCTTTATTTTAACTAAATTTCTTTAAAAAAAAATAGGACATACAAAAGGAGTACCATGGTTGGGTGATCAAGTGTTACGTAATCGGAATTTCCGTTGACAAACCATATACATAAACGAGACTGCTTTCCACGATAGATCTTCATACAGTAGTAAGCAGTATGATCGTCAACATCTCCGAAAGTCTGAAGTCTAAATACAAAATCGTAAAAATATTGGACACGATGGCCGACAAAAAAAAACAGAGAAACGATTTGTGATCCTTCGAAACATAACATGACTGGCGCCATCTAGTTTTTACAATGACAAGAAGCAGCAATCAATTGTGAACCTCCGATTTTAAGTCGTCCACCGCAACTCACGACAAGCAGCACCATCTGTTGTTTCGCTCTTAAATTAAATCCTTCCAGACCATGGCCAGCTCCATTAACATTCACTGACGTGTATGTATGGCCGTTTCAATTCGCTTAAAATTCAGTTCCGAGAAAGCATGCCATGGAGTATTCCCCTCAGCGCTGCCTATTAAAGATACTACAGAACTACTTATAGTAACGTAATGACAACTGCAATTACTTAAAAACTCACAAGAGGCGCTGAGTGGAGTACCGTCAAAATTTTTAAAAGTCGAATTGAAACGGCCATACATACACGTCAGTGAATGTTAATGTAGCTGGCCATGACCAGACATCCTAGTACGGGTGACGCCATCTAGTTTTCACAATACCAAACAGCCAACACCTACGGTTTCTTCCAGTTGTGAACTTCCGATTTCGAATCACTGCTCCGTAATTCACAACGCGCAGCGCCATCTGTTGTTTTGTATGAAAAGTTGATAGTCGAAAGCTGAAAAAAATTGCGGTCAATGTTAACCTAAATCACTGGATCCTTCGAGTGGCGCCATCTGGTTTTCACAACAACAAGCTCCTCCGATTTTAACTACCATCAGCAAAATTCACGGCAAGCATCGCCATTGTTTTACGTTGAAAGTTATGCGTAAAATTACTGGAAAGTCGAAAGAAGAACGTAATCGTGTCGGTGGTAATCTAATTCGATAGTTTAAGGGCGAAAGGGGGGGGGGCGGTATTGAGATTTCTCACTGTAACACGAACACAAAAAGGCGTCAGACATTTCGGGATCCTTCAAGGAATTTATTAATTGTTTACAACGAGCAGCGCCCTCTGTTGTTTTGTTTTAGAAGTTAAATAGCAGCGCCACCTATTGCTTCACTTTAAAAGTTAAATCGCTGCGCCAAGTGCCGTTTTGTCTTGAAAGTTGTTGCAGTTTCGTTTTAGAAAGTCGAAATAAGAAGGTAACAGCATTGATGGTAATCAACATCGCTTTATTGGCGGGGCTGGGACGACGGGGGCGGGCGGGCTGAAACTTTTCAATGTAACACAAATTAATGAAACTGTAAAGACCAAAAAGAAACGCTTCCGGATCTCTCGAAGGACTCAAGACATAACCTGGTCGGCGCCATCTAGTTTTTACGATGAGAAACGGTAACACCTGAGGTTGCCTTCAACTGTCAACTTTTGATTTTAAATATCACCGCCACAATTCACAGCGAGCGGCAGTGCCATCTCTTGTTTTGCAATGGAACTTAAAAGCAAACTTCAACAAACTTTCGAGATCCTTCAAGACACAACATGAACGGCGCCAACTAGTTTTTACGACGGGAAGCAACAACACCTGAGTTTTCCATTAACTGTCAACTTTTTGATTTTAAAGTACCACCACCACAATTCACTTTGAGAAACGAGTAACCAAAATAAAAACGTAAAAGTTTCATTGATTCTAACGGTGAAATCTCACGTAGCTTTCTCGTTCGTAAGTAATCGAAATTTGCGTTCATATCTTGTGGCGCCATCTTTTATTCAACAGTGCGGATACGTGGATACGTGGACCTACATGAACGCCTCGGGAGTTGCTAGATCCAGTGAAGTGAGGGAGATGACAACGAGGGATGTCTTCGGCCTCGGGGTAAAGAGTCGTCCAGAGAGCAGCGATACTGTGACGATCTGGTCGGTTCTTGGATGCGTCGGCAGCAAGGGTAGGAGTCGTCCAGGGAGCAGCGATGTTGTGGCGATCTGATCGGTCGTTTTGGATGCGTCAGCAGCAGGGGATGTCTTCGGCCTGGTGTAGATGACTGGTCTGGAGCAACGGCGTCGTTCATCCCCTTTCTGTTTTCATTTTAACCACCCCTCATTTACAACTTATACAAACTTGTCAACTACAAATTTATTTGATCTCTTTGTATTTGTACATACATATATTATTTTGCTAAAGTGTAGTTATTTTAATACAGGATGAGCTTACAACAAAGGGACGTCTGACCATTGAGGTCGGTCAGTTATTGTTTTCGCTGCACTAGTGCGTTATGATTTGTAGAGTGAATCACATACATGGTAAGGAACAATTTTGATGAATGATTCAGGTTCGGTAACACCCTATAAAATGTTACGGAAATAAGGGTCGTAGCTCAGTATAGCGAAACATTTATTTACATACATTTAAGGGAAACTTGCATGACCTGCTTAGTCACTTACACAATAACACAAGACTTCTGACTAGGTATCACATTAATGATCTAATGATCAGCTCGTCGACTATTTGAAGGCGTTTCGTCCGAGAACGTTTTTCCAGGACAGTTATGAAATTATGCCTTGGCATATGACTCATGCGGAACTTAAAGCATGTCACTCGGAATTCCTTCCTTGACATTCCCGAAAGATTCATTCATGGCGTTCTAATTTCCTCGCTACAATATGCTGTGTTTTGATGGATTTCTTGGAGAGTATATATAAACGGTATCCAAGATTTTGATGAAACTTGGTACGTCCTTATGTGAGTGTATTTAAAACCACTTTCATCCCTTCAAAGTGAATTTGGCGTCAATGGAAGAGGTAAAGTAAAAAGTTTCAAGGGGATGATGCTTCCTTGTAAGTACAGCAGACGTATTATCAGCGGCAATTTAGACGTCGGTCGAGGCGATTTATAGTTTGGGACCGATAACGGCCCGCGATGACGCAAAGAGCCGCCTCTGGACGATAAATTTCAAGCCAGCAATTCGCAAATTAGCTCGCGCCTATTAACGTCGCAGTAAATCTAACAACAACAGTATTCTAATATTTCGCCGATGATATTATTTGTCACTGTTCATATGGCGCTCTTTTATTATTATTCAAGACCACTCCGTCTTCCCCACAACTGCCGCACATCCCACTACATGACACCAATCATCAATCAATGGAATAACCTCAGTGTGCCCGATACGTTTTTGCATTTTATGACCCCTATTCTATTCCTTATGGAATTTTGAGCTACAATCAACTGAACTGTTGTTCTACTTAAATGGTAAATAATTTTAGCAAAAGATCTCTCATTTAGTTTAATGTTTTTGTCTTAAGCAAGCGTTTATAATTAAGGTGGTGTATTGCCAAATTGAATCCCACTATGAAAGCATTAATTTCTTTGAAGATGAAGTGAAGTGTTCGTACGTAAAATTAAATAATTTATTCCGAAATATGACCGACTTCCTCAGCATAAATCCAGCTGACGCGTAATCTCCCCGATAAGTTGTCGTCCGCCTTAAATTATTTCCGCAATTCCGGGCCGACGCTATTTGTTTAAGCGCAAAGAGGAGCGCTGGAATTAAATCCCTTTCATCTGTATTCCGTCTGGCGGCGGCGGCGGCGGCGGTGACGAATAAATAAAACGCGCTTTCGAAACAACATCAGAAAACAAAAGAGGCCGCAAAATTACCGACAAGATGGAAGGCAAGCAAACTTGCCGGCTGAATAAATAAGTAATGCGTTCGGTCATTAAAATGTGAAGAAGTGGACGTGTTAGTGTTTACCACGCACACCTGCTGGTGAAAGTAATTGGACATCGGTGTTTACATTCGCTTGATAAAAAAAAAAATTATAAAAATGTTGTTGCTTTGACAGCACGCATGGCCACCTTGTATGGGATGACTCATTATGTAGCAAACTGGCTTAAATTTGTCAATTCTAATGCAATGTTAGGTCAAAAAGCGATCGTGGATGTCGCGATTAAAACTTGTAAAAAAAAATTGTTGTTGTGTGGTTTAGATTTCGCTTTAAGTCTTACTTACACCTTCCATTTTAATTCGAATTCTAAATAGGAGAAACTTCTTCGAGCACAACGTAAAGAAAATGTTCCTCACACTTTTGGTGGAAGCGCCGGGTTTCACACAGGGTGATTGACAATTGAAGACGTCGGAGCAACATTCGTCTATATGCACTAAAGTTAGTTGTGAGTAAATTGAAAAAAAAAAAAACGTTTTATGACCGAGCTATTGGGAACAACAACAAGCTATGTATGACAACTAATGCGCTATATAGACGATTTATTTTCCCACCGATAGATAGTATTTTTTGACGCAAGAATCAAACACTAACTCATTTTAGCCAAAAAATGCATTTAGACGGTTGTTGCACCAAACCCTTCAATTGTTCCGACGCAAAAAAAGCACGATAAGAAGCGATGTCCGAGAGTATGGGAAAAATGTTAAAATAATTCTTTCTACTTTAGTTTTCGAAAAATACTTAATCAAAAATTAGCCCCAAAGCGACGATGCGCCTCTGTTTAAAAAATATAGGAGCAAATGAACGCGAAATAATCGCGAAAAATAATTTCAAACTTCGCGCTGAAAAAAACGCAGTGTAACAAAGTTTACGTAGATGGCGCTGGCGCAACACAATTTCATTTTTTAATACCTTATTAAAATTGTATAAAAACTTAGTAAAATTGAAATTAAAATATATATATATATATATATATATATGGCAGCGGAGGGGAGTAACGGGTAATACGGCAATTTTCGAAATGAATGAAATCCTTTTTAATAAATGTCTATATTTCGCGACTGTTTCGTCGCTTCTTCAGGACAAAAAAAAAATTATTTATGTTTCAACTTAATACCAACAACATTATCAAAAAACTTTTAACTAACAAATTCATCGAAAAAGAGGTATACAATCTTTTTATTAATCATAGTTCTAGTTTGCCTAGATTTTATGGCTTACCTAAGATCCATAAACAAAATGTCCCACTGAGACCAATAGTTTCGGGCATCAACTCACCCACCTACAACCTAGCAAAATATATTAGCAATATTCTTTCAAGCAGTTTTCCTATCACAAATACACATAACGTTAAAGATTCTTTCACGTTTGCAGAAAACATACAAAATTATCAACTACCTGAAGGATACATATTACTGTTTTTAGATGTAATTTCCCTTTTCACTAGTATTCTCATAGATTTAACAATAAAGATTTTAGAAAACAAATGGACTAATATAGAGAAAAATACAAATATTCCCAAAAAAGATTTCATCAACATCTTACAATTCATCTTTGTCTTCAATAATAAATTTTACTCTCAAATTCAAGGTACACCAATGGGTTCACCACTCAGTCACATTATTTCACAAATAATTATGGACCATTTATTGGAAGAATGCATACCTAATCTTTCGTTCCAAATTCCGTTTATATACAAGTATGTTGATGACCTGATCTTAGCCATTCCTGGAGATAAGGAGTCTGAAACTTTAACTGTTTTCAACAATTTCCACACTAATCTTCAATTCACAATGAAAAAAGAAACCAATAATACCAACCATCCCCTTTTTAGACACTAAGTTAATTCGTACTGACAACAATACTATCATCTTAGACTGGTACAATAAACCTACGTTTTCTGGCAGATTCATCAATTTTGCTTCTAACCACCCTCTAAAACAGAAGATTAACACGGTTTTAGCCATGAAAACCAGAATTGACAACATTTGCCACGAACCTTTAAAAAAAGAGAATTTCAACAAACTGTTTCAGATTTTCATCAATAACGGATATCCACGATCTCTTTTAAATAAACTAATTTACTCACACCCGAATTTTGATGTAACTAAGAGTGACGTGACTAAGAGTAACTTACCCGTTGTGTATAAAAAACTTACGTTCATTAAATCCATCACACCTAAAATAACGAATATTCTAAATTCAAAAAACGTTGCAATAGCTACATATAACAGTCTCAATATTAACAACATCTTCACTAAATGTAAAGATATCGTTCCACTGGAATTAAATTCTAACGTCGTTTATCAAAACTCCTGTAATCATTGCAATAAAATTTATATCGGTCAATTATATTTATATACAGGTCAATGGTCAAAAAATCGCCTTACACAACACAAAAGCGACACCAAAATAGAAAAAAGTTCGTGCGCATTATCCATACATAGTATTGACAACCACCATACATTTGATTTTCAAAATGTTAAAATTATTGAGCAGAAACTCCGCAATTTCTTAGAAATGACACATATTCAGAAAAACAATTACAGAACTGTTAATTTTAAAAATGATACTGATCAATTAAACAACATATACCAGAACATTTTAAATTTTCGAGTCAGGCCTCCAGTCCAGTAATCAATTGTTAGTAATTTTAGTTTTAAAAAGTTCGCTTAATATTATATACCAACTTACCTCTTGTCAACGCTGCAACAGCATTCTTTCCGTCCGCCGTTCTCCGTCCGTGAAACCTGCGTCCGAGTTTTAAGAATTTAATTTTACCTTAATTTTTGTGAACAACACGTTGCATCTTGTATTTTTCTGTAAGCAACTTAGCTTTACAATGCATTTTCTCCATTAGATGTATAACTTACCGTAACCACTTAAGTAAGTAACTTAACTTTCATTTTTTTTTTCTAAGCCGTAACACTCTATAACTTTTGTTTACAGTTTTTGTCCTGAAGAAGCGACGAAACAGTCGCGAAATATAGACATTTATTAAAAAGGATTTCATTCATTTAGAAAATTGCCGTATTATCCGTTACTACCCTCCGCTGCTTCATTAATAGTACGGTGTCAACTGATGCATTATATATATATATATAGGGGGTCCCAGCGAGACCTTTCATTAGAAGTTTATGGGGTTCTGGCCAAAATAGAAACTTGAACATTTAGAATTAGATACAAGTGATTGCGTTCTCTTCATCTAAAATATTTTCAGATGTCTAGCACTTCCGGTTATACCGGAAGTAGCCATCTACTTTGTTATTTTAAATGGAACACCCTATTTATTTTTGCACTTTTAGATGGGAATCATAATTTTGAATCTTTTTTATTGAAACCATACCATGTCTATCTATTACAGTTTTTGAGATAAAAATTATTTTCCGAAATCATGGCAGGTGGTTGACGTTTTCAAAATGGGCTGTAACTCTTATTTGAAACGAGATAGAAAATTGAAATCTAATTAAGTTTGTAGTTTAAAGATCCCTTTATCGTAGGTATTCTTTAAAATAAACATCTTTGCCTGAGAATAATTCTTAAATTTATACTTTTCATCAAGAGTTAAAAATGTAAAAATATCGATTTTTTCGAATGGAATGCCAGATTTTTCGGTGATAAACAAATTGGTGATAAAATTTGGCACAAAGTGGTATTACATGTTCCTATACCTAAATCAAATCGTTTTAGAGTTATTTCTAAAAAACGGAAAATTTTACCATTATAAAAAATAATTTTTCAAATGTCAAGTTATTGAAACTCATTAACTAATAGAATGCCTTTACGAAGTTTCATTTCAAGTTGCAAAATGAATAAAAGCAACGAAAATAATGTTTATACAAAACAAGAAATTCTTAATTTATTTTTTATACACGGAAAATGCGACAAAATTGTTAGCAGAACTTGCAGAATATTTAACGAAAACTATCCACACTTACCTCAGATGACAAAAGATAAATTTAGAAGAATAGAAGCAAATTTTGTGCGTTTTGGACGAATTGGTCAATTGTTAAATCGACCAAAAACTACAGTTGATAATGAAGAGGCTGAGTTGAATACCTTGGCTTATTTCGAGGCCAATTCCAACGCCTCACTTCGAGCTGCCGAAGAAGATCTGGGAATCAGTAGGAATTCAGTACAGAGGATTTTGAAGAAGCATCACTTCCACGATTACAAGTTCTCGTTAGTGCAAAACCTTCATCCTCAAGACCCCGACGACAGAGTTAACTTCTGGGAGATGCTATATCTTCGCAGTCGAGAGGAAGAGAACTTTTTGAGAAAAATTATCTGGACGGATGAATCTAAATTTTCACGTGAAGGGATTTTTAACAGGCATAACAACCATGTCTGGGCGTCAGCCAATCCGCATAAGATCCGACAAAGAAACTATCAGAGCAGGTTTAGTTTCAATGTTTTTTGCCTTATGATCGGTTCTCTTACATCATTTACGATGGCGTGTTAACGTCGGAGCGTTACTTACGTTTATTACGAACTGTAGTAGAAGATTTTCTTGACAGCCTGCCTTTGAACTTGCAAAGAAGCTCTTGGTTTCAACAGTATGGAGCTACGGCCCATTGCACCCAGGAAGTATCCCAAGAACTCACCTTAATGTTCGAAGACGGTGGATAAGGCGGTTAAGACCATGGAACTGGCCTGCAAGGTCTCCAGATTTGACACCTTTGGATTTCTACCTTTGGAGACATATCAAAAATCAGGTCTACCAGACACCGGTGAACATGGAATTGGAAGTACGCGTGCGAGCAGCATTCAACAGGCTCTCTCCTCAAGAAGTACGAACAGCGACACTTGAGGGTGTTTCTTCACGCTTAACACAGTGCTTGAATGCGAACGGCCACCATTTCGAACATTCATTATAATTTGTTTCTAGTTTTTTATATCCATTTTTTGCCATCTGAAGTAAGTGTGGATAGTTTTCGTTAAATATTTATATATAAATTTTATCACCAATTTGATTACGCAACGAAAAATCTGGCATTCTGTTACAGTTCATTTTTCATTTCTGTTTCGAATACACCCTGTATATGCATTGTCACTGCTCAGTTTTCATTACTGTTCCGAACACGCCCTGTATAGGCGAAATTCGACGTGCCGAATGGTTTCTTGGAAACGCGTCGTTGTCCACATTGCAGTCAGTGTAGGAATACCCGTATTTCACCGACGTAATTTGCTTAAAATTTCGTTCTAGCATATTTCCTTTAACGGGACTTTCCTTTAATTAAACAAATCCATTTTATAGAAGTAATCCATCCTTATTTAAGGGCAAAATCGCGTGTATGTGAGGAAGCAAACGACTTATAACAACGTTCTACTTCACGACGCGTATTTTTCGTGATTCTTGCCCTTGTCGGCCATTGGCTCCCGCTGTTACTAAGACAGTTCCCCGCTGGTAAAAATTGTAGGTGTCTCTCTTGTTGATAATCGTTCCTTTTCTGTCAAACGAGAAATGTCGCGCCATTTTTCAGAACGAAACTCGCAGTCTCCTGGGTCGCATGTTCTTTCGTTAACTCTTTGGTTTTGTGTGTGTCATTACATCAAAGGGATGGTAATGCATTTTTACGGCTGATTGCCGATTCTGAATAAGCCCACGTGTGAGACAGGAAAAGCCGCGTGCTTCGTGGTTTGTCCCAAGCTTCGATAAAGTGCCGGGGTAAGTTCTGTACGACGCAATTTTCGATTTGACCCTTACGGTCGTTTTATTTCATTGTTTATAGGCTTTTTAGCAAGAGCTAGTTTCGTTGGAAGCTATTTTTAGCAAGAGTTAGTGTTCGTTGGAAGCTATTTTTAGCAAGAGTTAGTGTTCGTTGGAAGCTATTTTTAGTAAGAGCTATTTTCGTTGGGAGTTACCTTTGCTGGGAACGATATTTTATAAGAAGATACTCTTGGTCGAAGTTACTTCCTTCGATTCACGCAGTCGAGTAGGCGTCTCCCCTCCACCACCGTGATTGCGCCGTAACCTCGCTGCGATGTAGTTAATGCTGGCCATACACGGGAGTGCTTGTTTGACGACCACCTTGACTATCGACGACTGACGTTTGATGTGGGAATCACAGGTCGGATCCATTTAATTATTATTATTATTAACAATATGCTTACGGTGAATTTATCATAGCCGCGATTGTGCACGAGTTTTGTGCAAACTCATGTAGCGACCTAGTTGACGTCGCCAACGGTTTTAGAATATTTAGAATAACTTGTTTCATACTAGATCAGTTAGCGTTATGCGGAGTTCGAACTCGAGAATATAGAAATTGTCTCGTTGGATCTGATCTTTTCTTTTGTGTCGATTGTAGCGTTGTACATTCAATGACTAATCGTTAGATATATATTGTGTGTCTGTTGTAATTGAAGAAGATCGTTGTACCCAAATAGATTGTAAGTGTGTTGGACGTAACGTGTTTTCTTAATTTTTCACCGACCCTCGTACAAAAAAAAAAAAAAATTAAGTGGCGCCTATTGGTTGTTTTGGCCTTCGCGATTTGGAATTGAACCCCCCCCCCCCCCCCGTCCCACTGCAGTTGGCTGGCAACATCGGAATATCCCAATCCGATGTAAAAACTACTGCCTATCTTCTCAGGTAGGTAGCAATTCCATCTGAAAAAATCGGTCTTTTTACATTTTTAACTCTTGATGAAAAGTATAAATTTAAGAATTATTCTCAGGCAAAGATGTTTATTTTAACGAATACCTACGATAAAGGGATCTTTAAACTACAAACTTAATTAGATTTCAATTTTCTATCTCGTTTCAAATAAGAGTTACAGTCTATTTTGAAAACGTCAACCACCTGCCATGATTTCGGAAAATAATTTTTATCTCAAAAACTGTAATAGATAGACATGGTATGGTTTCAATAAAAAAGATTCAAAATTATGATTCCCATCTAAAAGTGCAAAAATAAATAGGGTATACCATTTAAAATAACAAAGTAGATGGCGACTTCCGGTATAACCGGAAGTATTAGACATCTGAAAATATTTTAGATGAAGAGAACGCAATCACTTGTATCTAATTCTAAATGTTCAAGTTTCTATTTTGGCCAGAACCCCATAAACTTCTAATGAAAGGTCTCGCTGGGACACCCGTATGTCGACGTTCTTTAGTAACTTTAATAATTTTTACATATTTTACATAACGTAGTAAGCAGCCTTAGCACATAACAAAATGAAACAAATGACAGAATGAAACAAGTAGTGTACTGAACGGGAGACAAGATTTTAAATGCGAAGAATAATTTCGCGCCGAAAAATTCGTGATGGCGCTGGCGTAACATTTTAATACTTAATTAAAACTTAATTAAAATTGCATGAGACTTGAATTTAGTTAAGATTTGAGAAATTAAAAAAAAATTGTCAAGGTTCTTTGGTAACTTGACATTTCAAATTTTGCGCATAAAAAATGTAGCATGACGCGACGAGAATAGTAAGAAATATTAGTAGATGAAACAATAATAGAAAACAAAAGAAGATCGAAGATTTTAATCGCGAAAAATTTAAACACTTTAAACACCTGCTCTGACAGGTAAACAAATAAATCACTAAAACGAAAAACAATATAAATCTCGGTGTTAAGAATTCTTAATATTTTTCTTTCATTTTAATTTAAATTGTATCGGAAGTAAAGTTTATTTCCACAAGAAAAGTGTACTTCATAAACAACTTTTTTGACAAACAGAACTTAAAACATTTTAATCAGTAAATACCTTCGTAATCTGTTATATATTATAACTTCCGTATTGTGTGTAGCGAATTATTATTATTTAGTTTATATTATATAAACGACGTTTAAAATAGCTGTATATAATAAAGTTTTTATATTATAATAAACTGAAAAAGAATTTTGTCGGCGATGAACTTTAGATCTAATAAATCGTTTCATATTTTCCAAACAACTCCGGCGATTGACATTTTCTCGTAATCTGTGATATGCATTCACGAAGGCGATTTGATCACCAACGACATTTAAAACAGCTGTACGTAATAAAGTTTTTATAGCCTAGTTGTAACAGCGTAAAATTCCGTTATTTGTAAAAGACCGTCCGATTCCAGAATGTTCCAAGATGGTCGCCAAAATGGTAGGCGATCTCGTAACATCCTTGCCTTCAGGTCTAATAAATCGCAAGTAAAGTACCTAAACGTAATTCAGTGTGAATAAGATCCTAAGGCAACTTCAGGTAGACTTCCCTGACTCACATGTTTCTATGGCAATCAGTTAATATGAATTTTTATGGAAATTTTGAATTAAAATGGATTTATTCTTAAATCACATGTTTCCGTCGCAATCGTGTGAGTATGACTCGAACTCAATTCAATTGGTACTGCAATCAGAAGTAACTGACCTATTGAGATATTTCTATGGCAATCAATTAATATATTAAGATCTTATGGCCATCTTGGATAAAAATTGATTTATTCTTATCCATGGCAATCACGTGAATGTTACTCGCAATCAGAAATAACCGACAATTAATTAATATTAAGATCTTATGACAATTTTGAATGAAAATCGATTTAGTCTTAAAATCACAGCTTTCCATGGCATTCACTTGAATGTGATTCAAATTGCTATGGCAATCAGAAGTAACTGAGATATTGAGTTATTTCTACGGCAATCATGTTGTCAGTTTGAATTGAAATTCTACAAAGTGAAATAAAATGGCAATTACGAAAATTACGCAGTTTCCATGGCAATTACGTAAATGAGATTCGAACTAAATTCGTATGAAATTGTTAATGCCAATCAGATGTGACAAAGATGCTCAAATATTTCTATGGCATTTCACAGATTTTTGTGTCAATCACGTAATTCAGATTCGAACTTGATTTAAATTAAATTGCTATGGCAATCAGAAGGAAGAGAACTACTTGATATTTCCTTGTAATGTGGAAGACAATATGAATTGAGATTCTACTGCAATGAGAAAGAAGAAAGACCCGGGTGCCACTTTATGACATTGTTATGGCAATGGTAATCAAGTGAATCTGATTGTAACTCAAGTCAAATTTCTATGGAGCTTCAGATGATGGATGCAAGCCACTTGCTTCACTAACTTAGACATTGCTATAGTAATTCAATTCAAGTTTAATTTCTATGGCAATCAATTGAGAGATAAAATAGCACCTGAGACCGCCCATTTGGGAGTCTGTTCTTCTCTGACGCTGAAAGTGAATCTAATTCAACTGAAGCCAGGTATGAGAGAAAGGAGGGGTGAAACAACGGCTGTGTTTTTACGTCTTTCACTTGTTTCTTCCTCACTTACGTTTTGATTAATAATTATTTTGAAAAAAATTCTGTTATTTCATTTTCTTTGCTTCTCATCATTCGTTTCATTTTTTTTTCTTTTTATTATTAATCTATTAAATTATGGCGTAAAATCGACTGTCTTTTGTTTTTATTATTTAATTTATTTTATTTCTTTTATTTATATTATTACTTATTAATCATATTCTTTTGTTTAACTTGATGCATTTTTAGTGAATTTTTGACGTTTCTTTCTTTTTTATTTATTCCTGAATCTAGTAATAAATTAAGGGATTTTCTATGTTGAAAAGGGTTTCTTTTTGGCAACTCTTGAGGGATTGCTGCTTTTAACAATAACGCAGCTTTCGGCCCCTTCCGGAACGGTAAACACAAATTATTGACTAATACTTAAAGTCTAGCGTGACTTAAGACAGAAGCGATACTTCTTACTTATAAATAAATTTTAAAAAAATACATTTTCTGTTAATTTTATATTGAACCGTTTAAACGAATTCAGTTTTAATTAACCAGATTTACAAGATTATGCGAAAGAACAATGAGAAAAAAGCGATGACTCGAGTATACTAACGCCCTATATATTACAGTACATATTAATAAACGATTCGAGTATAGTAACACCCTGTATATTAAAGGATGAAAGCTAAGGATTTCAGAAACAAGTTGTTATTGACATAATATGGGGTTGCAATCCTTTTGTCAAAAAGCAACCCCCCTACAATCGTATCATATTATAGTCCTATTATACTGCCGCATTTATAGAACGTGGCGTCATATTTCGTATGCGGTGCCGCTGTTTGATTTTGATGTGAAGGGCGTGGGAAAGACAAGCGACAAAGTCATTATAGTTACTTCTAATATTTCGGGTCATCCTGTATTGTGTGGGAACCAAAGTACGTTGCGCGTTTTACTTTCGCTTCATCAGATTTCAAAATATTGCACAACTAGACAAAAGCCATACGCAAATGCTCTATTTCACTCACTCGCCTGCGTAATTCGACTGTCATCTCTTAACAACCCCCCTTGTTGTGTTTGTACGTCAACACCGAAGCTTCTACGAACGAATCAGTCTTTCTGCTCGAAGCCTAGAGTGCAAGCCGTCGTTTCTTAGGCTCTCTGGCCATCTTGTGTATTCATCAGACTAGGATGTTTGATTGAATAGTGAACGGATATTAACCCGTGATTTGACTGGGGGAGTTGTGCCTATGCTCTTCGAAGCCTGATTTCTGCACTTAAATCAGGTAAATTCGGCAAGAAAGCTCTATGCATAATTCAGAGTGTAACTTTTTCGCGTACTTTTGAATCGGGGCCAATACGGTTGGGGTTGATACGTCTTGGGGTTCTGATTGAAGACACTCGTCGTCTAGGTAAAGCCGCCTGGCCGTTCGACAACCTCTAATTGACTACCGACGACACGAGAGGGAGATATCACCTTGAGACGTGTAATGATCCTTATCCGGACGTCTTCGATCGTACTTCTGCAACCAACCTGAAATTTGTGAAGATAACACAATGTTGGATTTTGTAAGAACTTGTGAATTATTTTGATAATTTTATCATGCTGGTTATAGTTTATTTTTGTAAATGGAAAGCGGATCCACACTTCGTGTTTTGAACGCCAAAGTTTTGCGTTGCTCGTTTATTCTGTTGAATATCTAACTCATTCTTGCGACCTTTTAAAAAGCAGTTGATGATAACTTTTGTTTTATAAATAAAGACAAGAATGTCTTCGGGATTACGTGTGACTTCGACGCGTCCAATCGAGTTTAGCCGGCAATTTGGGACGAACTTAATTTGCCCGCCCAAGATGTGCGCAGCCTTCAGGTAGGTGCACAGTTCCATCTAGTGGATCAGGATCAAATTTAATGGTTTTCCTTTTTCGGGGGTTGAAGAATATGATTTATATATAATTGGCCCATAAATTCAGGTCGTCCGACTTAATTGGATTGAATACCCTCATGCGGGAGACAAGGGATAATCTACAATCACTTTTAGTTGGCGTAATAAATCGCCCGTCAATCGGCGAGAGGGCTCGGCGTTCTGAATATTTTACCCACCCCGACGCCCCCGTGTAAATAATTTGCTAATCTGAACGCTACATCGAACCCTGGAATATTCATCGAAAATTCTCGCTATTCTCATTAACGCCATCGTAATTCATCTATATGTAAATTCAATGGCGCGGCGGTGTGCGGGGGTGGAGATTACGGGTAAGGGTTATTGCATCCCTGATGATTTTGTTAGTGGTTGGTATGTAATTCTGTAAGGGATGCAATTTTCATCGAAGACGCTTTCGATTTTCCCTAAAAATAGATACAAAAAGTGCCTTCCGAGGAAACGTGACTCGATTTGCGAGAAATTGAATTTTAAGCGCGAGGGCACTAATTTGCTTCCCCTAATTCAATTCGAATCGAGCTCCCCTCGCGCTAAAAATATTATTTTTGCTCCCGCTAACGAATTAATATGACACAGCCGCGATGGCGACCGTCCAAAATTAATGTTTTAGTTTCGCCGAGCCAATGCGGAAGTAAATAAGGGATGGGGTTGAAATAAATTGCTCAAAGGTCCGGAAGCCAACGCCAGAAGCAACTGGTAATATTATCGAGTTCCGCAGAACTGACCATTAGTGTCAAAGACACTCGTTTGCGGCGCACGTTTTGTATGACGCGAGAGCTCTCCGGCACAGTAACGAGCGTGCGGGGGCGGCTTGATGCACAAAGGGGGTGGAGGATGGCCTCGTTTTATTTCACCCCAACCTCTCGACGTATTTGCATATTAAAGATGATATTCTGATTCATTATCATTTTTTGCAAGAGGACTTCCTTAGGGTTGCTTTTGTCGCTGCTCCTGCTGGGCGTGAATCGAATCGTTTCAGAATTATTCATCCCTTGACATTTCGTTCTTTATTATCCTGAAGACGAACACAACTACCATCAAGCATCCGCTAGAATTATAAAAGCGGTTTGAATAGGCGCGGTTTTATCTACGTGCTTAGAAGACGTCGTTACAAATTGGGCGAAACCCCAAAGGAAACGTCGGCGTGTATTATTATTCGGTCATCAGTCATGTCATGTCTTGAAAGTTTTCCGGTGGTACCCCCGCTGAGTTATTTGGGGGTATTTTTAGCGCGCGCGCGAACTTGTTCCTCAAGCTCATCGGAACTTCGTCGGAACTTGATGCATTTTTAATTCTTAGGTCGACGACTATCCATCAACCTTGTTAATGGGTTTTAGTTTTCAAAGTATATTAAGGCGACTCTCCATGGAGTTGCATTAAGGAATTTTTCTATTATTACTCACAGAATGTCATAGTGTATGGTAGATCTTCAAAAATCCAGCCGTCTCTACGTAACTACAGAGTACCATGGTTGGGTAAGAAAATATTAATTGATTTTACCATTTTGGCCACGTTCTTAGGAACTAACCACTGCTTAATTTGATTTATGAAATGCTGTTTTTCTCGTTATAAAAATCATTCGTTATAATTGTTCTTACTTACGTACTCGCATGTCGTATAAAATTCGTATTTTGATCATGAATAGGGTTATGATTTCGGCCCACATGTGCTCTATCGAAATGAAGGGATTTTGTAATGCAAGAGGATACCATATTTTGTACAGTTTGTCAACAAAAAATTTGCACCACACGGTACAGTCGAAATCGTAAGCTCGCCGTTGAAGCTAGAAATGATATCAACTCGAACGCTTCGTCTTGCGTTGACGTAATTCAGTAAGGGTGGTTTTTCATCGAACCAGTCAAACAACTATGCCTTTGACAAATTATTCCGGGGATAATTCCCACATCACTGCGAAATCTCTAGCGACATCTCGCGCAGACACGTTCCTCCGAGTTCAGAATTATTTGCCATCAATATCAAAGTTACAAAGCACCACGCGATCTAGCAGATTTATAGCCCTAAAATTAACCAAGTTCCTCAGCTTATTGCTACATCTAACATCAAAAAAGCTCCTTAAGAAATCGAGCACAATCACTAAGCTCATTACATACGTTAAACCCGATACAGTGTCGCCTACGCGAGCGCGGAAAATTCGCCCACCTAATGATTATTTAGGATTATGTAAGCAATATGAGCCATGGTTGACCTTTTCCACATCTCACCATTTTTTTTTTTGTAATTTCTTATTGTGTTAATAGTTTTGGGGATGTATGTACAAATGAGAGAAAATAAATAATTCCGACGCAGAAGCACGATTACGTTCGTGTTCGACACAGAAGAAATAACGGAGCGAAGAGGCATCGGGGAACAAAGAAATATATCGGCGAGTAATCCCCATAAATCCTTCGCTCTTTCCCGGAGTGCACCCCGCCAAGTGTTGATTCTGTACGGGGGCTTTATCGTGTAGAATTCGCCCTTTCGCTAAAAGCTTTTTCTTCTTCAAGCCGAACTTTGCTCGCAACATCAATCGCAACGGGACCCTGATGAATGCGTTGCACGAGTTTTGCCTCTCGCTGTGCACAGGCGGCAATTATTAAATTAGTGAAATGAGAGGTCGCAGGTGTGCAAACTAATTAAAGCTATGAATTAATTCCAGTGCACTTCGCAAACTCAAACTTTTCAACTTTGTACTTTATAGGGTGCATCGAAAGTTGTAAGTGATTTAGCACCGGAAGCCGTAAACCCTGAGCAGTAGGACTTCTCGTCTCCTCCGATTAACTTGCGTTATTTTATTGTACCTCTCGATGGACCGCGTCCATTAAGCAGAGTGTGCTTTGCAAAGTTGAAATGTGGTGGTGCATTTTCCATCGATAATTACGTTACAGTATAGTTGGAACACTCTGTACATAAGTTTTTTTGTTTGTACTTTAATTGAAATACTTGCACCTGCAATAAGGCCAACGTAGATTTCTTTAAAAAAAAAGAACGTACAAAAAGAGTACCATGGTAAGGTGAGAAATCAATAATTAATTTTGCCAATTTGTTATGTTTCTAGAAACTAACATCTGCTTATTTGAACACTTCTGCTTGTTACAAAATTGAAATATTTCCTCCTCCAATAAGGCCAATGTGAGAAGGAAAAAAAAAATTAGTTTCACGATCCGAAACTTTGCACCGTGGGGTGAAACCACGACTGGTTTGGTTTGTTTCCACCGACGCTAAATTATAAACGGTCTCGGATGCTTTGACGTAATTAAATTTCGCACAGGGAAAGTTGTGGGTCACCCTTTTCCCTTTTGGAGTTACATGCGATTCATGGCAAATTTTATTCCACTGTTCAACTTCGATTTATTATACTCGTACAGTTCACGCACTAATCGGATTTCGGCTGTAAGAATCCAGCATCTCATAAATCATTAAACTCAATACATAGATTAAATTCGCCTACGCGACCGTGGAAAATATGCTCGCGTAACCAAACGTTACAGCGACTCGCTTTACCATGTGTCTGCAAATTGCAAGAATTTCAGCTGCTTTGGTCACTGTAAAGTGTTCGAAGCCGGAATTACCGTTATAAAATCATATAAAAGGAGACTGTTTACCACGACAGATATCAGACAGCTAGAAGCCGTTTGGTCGTGAACACCTCCCGAGTCCGAAGGGGTGTACTTAGCATTCGAAGAATGATCATAGTGAGTCGACAAGTCTGAGTATCCGTCCGTCTCTCTGTATCTAGTACCATGGTTTAGGTGAGAAGACATTAGTTTGTTTGCCAATTAGCACGGAAGTAAAATGGGTTGCCTACTTTCGGTTTTTAAGGCGTCACAATTTAAAATGATAATTTATCAAATGTTATCATCACGATAAGATTTTAGGGCGCCATCTGAATTTTGACTTATGCTTTTCGACATGGGTTTGTCATAAACGTAGCTCCATTACATAAGATCGAGTCTCTAAACCTACAAGGACGGTAATAAAATCCGTCGAATGCATAAATAGGCAATAACGGTAGAATTTAAGGTCGGTGAAACACCGCATCAACAAATAAGCGTCGTTTGCCCGCGTCAATTTTACGCCGTCTCCGGCGTGCAGGGTTTATGAGCGCGCCGCCGTAAAGACGTTCCTAAACATTATCTTTCCAGCCGTCCTCGTATACAGCAACGCGCCAATGGGGCCGTAAACATCAAAGAAAGCATTGAGGAAAAAGCCGTGAGTCATCTAAAACATACTTTTGGCATAACCACTTACTCTCGTCGAGATATTTGGAGCAACGAGGGTAATTCATCCCCTTTCTGTTATCGTTCGTCATAAAACTATCAAGCGAATTCGAGACACTTTGGAAACTTTGTCTCGCATTTTCACTTTCAGTTGCGTATAATTGTTCACCCTGGCGCCTTCTAATATCTTTAAAACACGCCCATCTTCACTGAGCCACCTGGGGCAACAACTGATGAAACCATTGAATTACAATCGTAACGTGCATCATTTATTGATTTTTATAATTCAATTTCCAAGCGATCAAAATTGATGTGTTAATCTTAGTAATCAGTTACAGAGTGATCAGCGCCAAGTCAATTTTCGCGTCGGTAATTAACGAGTGGCGTTGGGCTCATCAAGTGCCAAATAAAACGCTCGCAGTTAGCGCCAGCTCGCGGCGAAAGCAAACTCCGTCGCAATTAAACCCCAAATTAAGACATCGCTCGATCGCTTTCCGGCCGCCGGCTTTGATTAGCGAGGCGCAGGAAAATTCGTTCCCGGATTAATCCGGGCACCGATTGAAAAGTTACGTCGTCGGAGCGGCCGAATTCTTCTTCGTTCGTTTCGAGTATTATTTTTGAAACCCCATTTCCGGTGTGGACATTAAATAGAGGCGAGCTTACTCCGATCTAATTTCAGAGGGAGTACGTGATCGAGTCGGATCCCCCCCCCCCCCCGATTGATTCGATTGGCTCAGTTTCGTCCTCGATTAAATTCCGACGTTCATTTCGCGGAAATTGATTTTGGATCTCACCATTGATTAAGAAAAGGAAGAAATTACAAATTAAAAGCAAGGAATAAGATGGAAACCTGCTTCGTATTGCGTGGGCCGCAAGGACTCCCGCAGGATTGCGACAGAAATTTGTATGCAAATTAACGGTTGGTACTCCAGGTTGTGATTGAATAAATAATGTTGCTACGCGGGGGTTTCCCCTATTTGTCTTGGATAATTTTAGTTATTTATACGTTCAATTTAATGCTGTAAACCGGATCAGGATAATATTTTTCTTCTTCACAAAAAAAGGAAAGATTTACCGCCGCGTCTTGGAGCGCGACGGCCAAACAACTGGATGTGAGATAACAATGAACCCGAAAAATTCGGTTTTACGAGCTTTTGATCGGGTTATCTAATATCGCCTTGTTCCTCTGCGTTTCTGTAATCTAAATGTAAATTGGAACTTGAAGTTCGGCCCTAAGCCCTTTCGCGGACGAACGGAGGGGGGGAGGGAGGAACAATATAAGTACTTTAGGGAAAGTGGTTGGTGTTTTACGCGATCGAGCAATCGATGAACGGGAAATGATTAAAGAAATGAAGGACAAGATTCTTCAAGATTCGTCTTAGTAAAAAGCAAAATTTGTAATGTCAAACCTTCGTCAAATCGAAAGCGCGTAAGCTTTTACCCGGAGGATTTCGAAGCATAAACCTTTTAAATACAGGCAGAGTGTGAAACCTGCGAAGGAATACTTAAAATAATTGCAACCGAGCAATAACAAGCAATTAACTTAAGGCAACGAAAGCAGCCGGAAACTAATTTAGAACTGCATCGCTCATAAAATTCCATTACTCCTCGTAATAAACACGCGCTGTAAAAGCGAGATGTAAACAACAAAGAAAAACTGGGTTACACAACCCCGACATCTAGGAGAGCAATAAAGGGTGCATTCGAAGCCCGGAGAGCGAGCGGAGCGTGGGCGGAATCGATGCCGAAACGTCGGTGCTGCTGCAGCGGTGCTCAACAAGTGGCGGCGGCATCTGCCCCTTTTATTCGCATGTACCGCAACAGACGAGCTTAAAGCGAGTGTCAATAGTGAATAAATAATTCAACGCATGCCGGTAGAACAGACGAAAATACACGATTCATAGCTTTCTAGATTGAACAACCAAAAAGTTTTTTTTTTCGCTTTCATGGAAATCAAAACTACTCAAGCGATACCTTTCCACCGAAGTATCGTTAATGCACATTTCATAAATTTTACAGGAGAGGACTTTTTTTTACAGATGAATTACATTACCACTTATGTGTTATGATAATGTAAACTGGGTCACTTATTATAATTTGGCAAATATATAAAAATATATTGGGTGTTCCAATTGAAACGTTCGCTAAATTTCTTCCAAAACAAAATGAAGTATTACATGTTTAGTTTTAAAAATAACAAACAAATGTCCGTATTCATGGTATTTTTTGCAACCCTGCATAAGCCAGCAATCAAGGGGTGACGCGACGTGCCGTCCCTTGAGTAATGTTGGACCACACAGCTAGCTATAAATCTGTCAGCCGAGTAACCTTTATCTTTGTATTTCGAATTTCAGTACAAAAGTTTTTCGCGTTAAAATGACAGATAAATGTACAGGGTGTCCCATTTTCGATGGTATTCCATAGGTATCTTCGTTAATAATGGAAATAGAAAGAAACTGAGCACGCAATATTGGGTCAACTTTTTATGCTAATTTGAATGGCCAACTTAAAAATTTGCTGTTCCTTGCCATTTTCGCGATACAGTTGAAAACTTTTCAAAATTTTCAAACGCGCATATTTTTTTTATTTTTAAAGGTATCGAAAAATGACAAGGAATTTTTATTCAACTTTTAACGTAGATCATGATTCTTTAATCAAATCGCATCAAAAGTTCATAACAACCGAGATATAACAACAACTAATGTTTCGAATACCATCGAAAATTGGACACCCTGTACATTAGCGGAAAAGGCAAATCGAATTACGCTCAAGTTAAAAGTAGAGTATAAAATGTTACTTCTAGGTCAGGACATTTGGCGTCTTAAAAAACAAGGCAGAATCCTACAAATTTAGCTGTTTGCCCAAAAGCAAACAACCGAAAAAGGCCTAAAACCTCTCAAAAAGCATTAATTTTTATCCACCCCAAAAGTACCCAAATATGTGTAGACCACCAAAAATTGGGCACATGAAAAAACCGTTAAATCACCCAAAATCATGCAAAATTATCTCAAGAGCACTCTAAAAAACTTACAAAATCCGTTGTTTTTAGACATTCCAAATGGCTTTTTATTTCTCGACCAAGCCATTTGGCGCAAGCAATAAAAAGGAAAATCAACTACTTCTGGACCACAACATTTAGCGTCTTAAAAATCAAGGTTGAATCTTACAAATTTAGCTGTTTTCCCAAAAGTCAACAACCGAAAAAGGCCTAAAACCCTTCAAAAAGCATTAATTTTTATGCACCCCAAAAGTACCCAAATATCTGTAGACCACCAAAAATTGGGCACACGAAAAACAGGGTAGAATCCTACAAATTTAGCCGTTTTCCCAAAAGTAAACAAGCGAAAAAGATGTAATAAACTTAAAAATGCCTCTTTTTTTAAACACCTCAAAATGGCTTTTTATTTCTGGACCAGGACATTTGGCGCCTTCAAAAAACAAGACAGAACCCTAAAAATTTAGCTGTTCTCCCAAAAGTAAACAACCGAAAAAGACCAAAAATTTTTAAAAAAGCACCAATTTTATGCACCCCAAAAGTACCAAATATCTGTAGACCACCAAAAATTGAGCACAGAAAAAAAACCGTTGAAAATCACCCAAATCATGCAAAATTATCTCAAGAGGACTCTAAAAAACTTACAACATATCTTGTTTTTAGACACTCCAAAATGCCTTTTTTTATTTCTGGATCAAGCCATTTGGCGCATGCAAAAAAAGGGAAAAACAACATCAAATCAAAGAGGAGAATATTTGACGCCTTTCAAAACAAGGCAGAATCCTAAAAATTTATATGTTTTCCCAAAAGTAAACAACCGAAAAAGACATAAAATCCTTCAAAAATCATAATTTTTTATGCGATCAAAAAATACTCAAAAGTTTCTTTTCTTGTTGTAAATCAGTAGACCACCAGAAAATGTGCACATGGGAAAACTGTTGAAAATCATTCAAAAACAAACATAATTACGTTAAAAGCACCAAAAAAACCTTACAGAATCCGTTGTTTTTAGACATCCCAAAATGGCTTTTTACTTCTAGACCAGTCCATTGGCGCATGCGAAAAATTCACCGGTCGGAATGGCGACTGGTAAAAATATTAGACAAATAAGAGCTCTTGTTAAAATACCCCATCTACGATTGTGCATATTGTTAATATTAGTTAATAAAAACCTGCCATCTAGCAGAAAATAATAGAATTAAAGCCTTGCAGAGCTCTGTAGCGTCAGCTGAAGCAGACTCCTGTCTGCGACTAAACATAAGGCCCATTAAAATTTTTTTTTGAATTTTGGGATTCGTTTTGAAATTTTACTTTACAACTTGAAATTTTTATTTAAGAATATATTCTATCGCTATGAAAAACGTTTTGCGCTGTATGAGGGATTCGAACACGCAGCAGATGAATGCACATGTTCGAAAACGCGACGCTTTAACTTCTGCGCTAACCCAGTTTTATTTTACCAACGCGCTTATAATAGATTTCATCTACGACTAAAATATAATGGAAGTATTATATGTGTGGTTTGTGAACAATAATGCCATGCAATATTCTCTTAGGGAATAATGACGAGGGATTAATAGTCATTATTCCCTCTTGCTCACCAATTACAAAATTTCTCTAATCAAATAATACCATGGCAACAAAATACACAAACTCAAAACTGTCATTGTTAAACGCGTAGTGTTTGTGAATTTAATAATTTAATAATTTAGTCGTAGATAAAGTAGAGTATACTACTCGCAATAATGGCTATTATTCCCTCGGAGTGTTACTCCCTTGCGCTGCGCGCTCGGTTCGTAAATACTTTTCCTCGGGAATAATAGCTATCATTATTGACTCGTGGTATAATCTACTATTATACAGACGCTTTCGGATTGAATATATTACATTATATATGTTTTGAAAGAGGTGAATGACCGATTTTTATATATATAAAAATAAAAATCGGTCATTCACGTCTTTCAAAACACTCTGAAGTACAACCACACCCCTAGTCAACAGCTTCTGGTCATTGTAGACACGAAGAAGACACGTGAAGACCTTCTGGTCATTGACCTATATTCTCTGAAGAACTTATGACCTTCCTTTTTTAGCGGTCGCGGCAGAGGACATGTCCATCCACCTAGAGGTCATTTGAAGGTGATCTGGAACAGCCCCAGTAATACTACTCATAAAACACAATTTCATATTCCATGTGGTTATGGATTATATGTTAAGAGTGCTTATAATAATATTGATAACCCATTGGAAATTTACAGAGGAGAGGAAAGTGATAAATGTTTTATAAAAAGAATAACTGAACATGCCAGAACAATATATAAGTTATTAAAAGAAAATAAACCCATAAAAGATATCGAACTAGAAGAATATAAAAAAACAAAAATTTGTTATCTTTGTGAAAATATGTTTTCTATAGAAAACCCAAAAGTAAGAGATCATGATCACTACACTGGAAAATATAGAGGAGCTGCTTGTAGAAAATGCAATTTGAAATATAGACAACCATTGTTTATTCCAATTTTGTTTCATAATTTAAGTTCTTACGATTGTCATTTGTTTATAAAAAATCTAGAAGATAAAAGTCAATTGAAATTAATACCTAATAACGAAGAGAAATATATTTCTTTCAGTAAAATTTTAAGAATGGATGATAATGGATATATCGAATTCAGATTTATCGATTCATTTAGATTTTTGGCAAGTAGCCTAGACAATTTGTCATCTAATCTAGAATCAAGTCAGTTGACAGAAATAATTAAATACTTTTCAAATCATGAATTAGATGTGTTATTTAGGAAAGAAAAAAGCAAGATAATTAGAAAAGGAATATATCCCTATGAATACATGAATTCTTTTGAGAAATTTTCTGAAACAAAACTTCCATCAACTTCCGTCCAAATTTTATTATTCGCTCACAAAAGAAGGAATTTCTCAAGAAGAATTCAAACATGCAGTGAAAGTATGGAAATATTTTAAAATTAAAAACTTCGGCGAATGTCATGATTTATACTTAAAACTAGATGTTTTGCTATTAACTGATGTATTTGAAAATTTTAGAGATTTATGTTTGGAAAAGAGTTGTGGACTGGATCCTGTTTGGTATTATACAACTCCGGGGTTAGCTTAGGACTGTTTGCTCAAATATACTTCAGTGGAATTGGAATTATTAACTGATTATGAAATGTACTTGTTTTTTGAAAACGGAATTAGAGGAGGTATTTCACAGTGTAGTAACAGGTATTCGCAAGGAGATGAAAATACTCAGATTATCTATATAGATGCTAATAATCTATATGGATGGGCTTTATCTCAGAAATTACCAGAAAAAGACTTTAAATGGTTGACTTGTGATGAAATTAAAAATGTTGACGGTATATTGTTATCAGATAGTGATACGGGTTATGTTTTAGAAGTTGATTTAGCATTCCCTGTAGACTTGGCTATTCATAACAAATTCAATGACTTGCCTTTGGCTCCAGAAAATAGAATTCCTCCGGGCGGAAAAGTAGAAAAACTGCTTTGTCATTTCTATGATAAGAAAAATTATATAATTCATTATAAAACATTAAAACTTTACAAAAGCTTAGGTATTAGAATAACAAAGGTTCACAGAGGTATAAAATTTACTCAGTCAAATTTCATAGCATCGTATGTAAAATTTAATACTGAACACAGACAAACGGCAAAAAATGATTTTGAAAAAGATTTCTGGAAATTAATGGTTAATGCCCCATATGGTAAGTCTATGCAGTCTGTTAGAAACCAACAAAATATTAAATTATATTGTGATGAAGAAAAGTTGCAGAAAGCGATAAACAAACCTAATTTTAAGCACAGAACTATATTTGGCAAACATCTGGCAGCAGTTCATAATTATAAAACCAAAGTATTGTTTAATAAACCGATTTACATTGGGCAAGCCGTATTAGATTTATCGAAATTATTAATGTATAACTTCCATTACAATGTAATTAAAAAAGAATTTAATGAAAACATAAAACTTCTTTATGGAGATACTGATAGTTTTATATCTGAGATTAAAAATGCCGATTTCTATGAATTTATGAAAAACAATCCCGACTATTTTGATACATCTGATTATCCAAAGGATCATCCATTATATTCTGATAAAAATAAGAAAGTAATAGGGAAATTCAAAGATGAATTGAATGGTATTAAGATATTAGAATGCATAGGTTTAAGGTCAAAAATTTACAGTTACAGAACCGAAGATTCTGTTTCGAAAAAATTAAAAGGTATTAAGAAAGCAGTATTGAAAAAAGAAATAAGTTTTGAAGATTACAAAAATTGTTTATTTAATCAAAAATAATACTTTCATAGACAGAAAGTGATCAGGAGTCATAAACATGATATTTTTACTGAAGAAGTAAAGAAAAAGTCTCTAAGTTGGAAAGATGATAAAAGACATCTTTTACCCAATTCTACAGATACATTAGCATATGGCCACGTATTAGTATCATCATAGGTATATGGACATTTTTGAATAAATTGCTATTTTTTATTAGTGTTGAAGTAATAAATTAAGAAAACAATAATAACAATTACGATAATAAACATAAGAACAAATTTACAATTTTTGAGTTTTTTCATTTATTGCTCTCATATTTTTAGTATGTCTTTCAAATATTCTTTTCTTTACATCATCGATGTTTGATGGTATTACTACTGTTTTGTTTCTTAATTCTGCTAGTTTCTTAGGATCGTAATTATTGTAGTTATCTAATTTATATTCCAATTCATCTATTTTATTATTAGCGGACTCTAGTTCACAGTCAGTCATAATTAATTGTTCAAGGAATAAATTAGCTGTTTTTCTTGCAATATATTTATCTACAACTTCTTGTTTGAAACCAACTATTTTTGCTCCATCTTCTAATCTGTCTATTTCCGTAATAATAGGTTTTAAATCTTTTTTCCATTTTTCTTTCTCATCGTTGGGAATGTATGAAACTAGTTTGTCCATTTATGACTGAAAAGTTTCTAAAGATTTACTAATTAATTCATCCGCTTCTTCATCTAAACTTGTATTTTTACGACTACCTGCTTTGTGTTCTACATTGTCGAATAGTTTTTTATTTTTTATTTTGTTTTTTTTTTTCTCTTTTGTACCAAATTGTTCCGATTTGTTCTCTTTTGTTCCGGATTGCTCCCGTTTGTTCTCGTTTTACATGCAATCTTAATGCCAACTGAATTTAGCCCCATATTAAGGGAATTTCTGGAAATACTTTTAGATTTGCAAAATTCTGTCTTTGTTAGTTTTTTATTTACGGTCGAATTGAGATATTCAATAGCAAAATTACGATTTCTCATTTGAGTTACTTCATTGATATTTTTTGGTATATTTAGTTTCTTATCTTGAGTAAAAGATTTGTAACTATTTTTAAATTGCTGGAGGTCAGATTGTTGTCTTGTTTTTAATGGTGTATAATATTCTGCTACAATTTTGTTCTCTTTCATAACAGGCGTATTTTTATTTACTACAAAAAATTTATTGAGATATCTAAATTCTAATTGTAAAAAGTCTAGAATCAATAGCTATAACAAGTCTTCTGGATTCAAGAATGCTTTTAAAAATAAGCTTTTTTTTTAGAAACAATAGAAAATCGAATTGGTTGTTTAAAAAAATGTGTATTATCCATCAAAACATCTTATTAAGTAATTTTTTATTTACTCTACAACTCTTACTATCTAATTACTCCTAATATTTACTAAACAGGGAAGAATAGTTTATGAAAATAATTAATAGGCAAGCTGGAAAGGACAATGACGTATAGTAAATAAATGAAATGAATAAAACAATCCTACTTTAATTGTAAAAGCAAAGCGAATTAGTATTAAAGTTATTTACTACCCTTTGTTAAAGATGAAGATGTTTGAAATAAATATTTTCTTGACTGTTAAGAATAATTCGATTTGAATTTGGATTTTAAGCATCACTGGTTTTGTACTACACGTTAGTTTCTCTGCTGTGGGACTTCTTACTGTTAGCTGGCAAACACGACAACTCAGTCATTGTAGTACAAAGTATTCGAAAAAGGACACTCAACACTAAAACAATCACTTTTAACCAACACTTGGGTCGATTTACAGAAGGCGAATTAAATATTTAATTGCAATTAAATGTTAATGCGCAGTTAGCTCGTGAAGTTGACGATTGGTTCAATTTTATCACATGATCAGTTAATCCACCTTTGTTTGCAATTAACTTAATGGCGCTTCTATAAAACACCTCTTAATCTATTAAAATATAACACATAGTGGAATAGATTATTTAGGAAAACATTACAACTTGTGTTCGAAAAATCGAAATGCCTGAAAAACCACTAGTTCCTAGTTCCCTGGCAACCCACTAAATAAAAAAAATGCCTTTATCGTAACATGGACTTTATCTGTCTAGTGGTCTAATAGTAGATTATACTACGAGTCAATAATGATAGCTATTATTCCCGAGGAAAAGTATTTACGAACCGAGCGCGCAGCGCGAGGGATTAACACTCCGAGGGAATAATAGCCATTATTGCGAGTAGTATACTCTACTTTATCTACGACTAAATTATTAAATTATTAAATTCACAAACACTACGCGTTTAACAATGACAGTTTTGAGTTTGTGTATTTTGTTGCCATGGTATTATTTGATTAGAGAAATTTTGTAATTGGTGAGCAAGAGGGAATAATGACTATTAATCCCTCGTCATTATTCCCTAATAGAATATTGCATGGCATTATTGTTCACAAACCACACATATAATACTTCCATTATATTTTAGTCGTAGATAAACATATAAGTGAAACTTCTACTAGCAAAATTCTGTCAGTAAAATGTCACTGTTATCACTTTCGGAAAAGTATCTTATTTAGTGTATCAGTTGGTTAGTATTTACATCATACTGGAACAAAGAAACAAGAAAAATATGAACTCTAGTTAGCAATAGCTAAGTTTAAATATATAAGACTTCAAACGCGCTTTACATATTGATTAGCGGTTATTCAACTATTTGAATGCTCTAAACAACGGATCTTAAATATTCAATTATAAAATTAGTTGTTAGTAATTAATTAAATAAATAAAAAGGTTAAGAGTTCCTAACATTTCTATTAATAGATATTGTTTTAAATAAATATTTTTTGTATGTATTATTAGTTGACACAACAAAGCTGTGGAAACTATTTTCAGCCTTATGATCGTTTGATAACTGCAGAAATTATAAATAAGAGAACTATAACAATGGTAATTTGTAGATTTTTATAACATTAAAGTGAAACGAGTTTCAGGTGGACATTATCATTATGGACATATTAAATGGAATATGGGTTGTTATATCAGTTCTTGTTGTCACTTTGGGATTGATCTATATCATTTGTAAGGATCATATTTCATATAAAGCCAGCTAAAATTATACCTGCGATATTTTTTTGTTTTAGATTCATTAATTAAACAGAAGGATAAATTAGTCCAAAAATACGAGCAAAAATACGAGCAACAGGTCCAAAAATACGAGCAACAGAAGGATAAATTAGTCCAAAAATATGAGAAACAGAAAGATGTGGAATTGCAACTGAAACAGTCTTTGGTAAGATAATACACTAAAAAGTAATTTATACATTTTATCACCACCCTATCTGTTTTAAAACTAATTTGCTAATTTCTTGGTAAATATTTTAGGAGAAGACTAAACTCGAGTACCTCCATGCTACAAAAAAGTTATCTGCCCGAGGAGCTTTCGAGCTGTTTCAGAATCGGTACGTATTCAGAAATAAAGGGAAAAGGCAAAGTGCACGAGAAATGTGGGATTTATTCGTCCAAGAAGATATGGGAAAAGAAATTAAGAAAAAGATGATGGAAGCAAACTGTAATATTCCTGTTGGCGAGATCGCTGCTCGCGTTTATAGTGCCATTAGTGATGGTATCCATAGCTATTTCGATGAGGGGCTAAGAAAAGTTTATTTAGTCAAATCTGAACTCAATAACTGCGATCTTATTTTTTTGCAAACCATCTACTCGGCTCTGCCTCTGAGCCCTTCGGATGTTTTTATTTTAGATAACAAATCCCAGTTTTTGTACTCGCCGCCACGA
The DNA here is from genome assembly GCA_958336345.1 of Dorcus parallelipipedus. Classification (NCBI taxonomy): domain Eukaryota; kingdom Metazoa; phylum Arthropoda; class Insecta; order Coleoptera; family Lucanidae; genus Dorcus; species Dorcus parallelipipedus. The sequence goes on from OY284478.1 coordinate 30,201,180, forward strand.
AAAACTTAATGTTTTACTTTTTTTTAAAATAAAAAATTTGTAGCAACTGCAATAAGTTGAAAGCCCTTTTACAATTTCCTTGGTCAACATCCCCCATCATTAAAATACTAAGCTTTTGTGTGCCAGTGATTCAGTAATTCAGCAGTAAGATTCAGGGAGCCGCTGTTATTACTAATATTAATCATAAAAATAGTCTGTACTTTATTATTTACAAAATATAAAAATGTGTAACCTTTTTAATATCACAAAATAAAAAAATCAATTTTAGTAAGTAGTTGTGTTACAAAAACAAATTATAAAAAAAAAACAAATATTATGTTCGCATCGTTACTTAGGTGTAATAATAATTTTTTTAGACAATGTAAAATCGTAACAATTAGGATGTGAATGAGGTTGTGATAATATTATGTCTAGTATTCAATTAGACATGCAAACTAAAAAAATCAGCTAAAAATTTAAAAGTATTGATTGTTAATCAGAATAAAAACAATTTCTATACCGGAAAAAATTGTTTTTTATAGTGTATCCGTTTTTTTAACGAGTAGGCCGATGTTTCGGCGTATTTTTGAGGGATGTTTATAGACCATACCAACGCTCGACTATCGACCGTCTTCTGTTTAATGAAAAGGCTCAAAAGTCAAAATGCGTTATTCGTTATTAAATTTAAGCGCTGGACGATCAAATCAAATCAAATCAAATCAAACTTTATTCAAACTTTACAGTTTTCGTTACATGCCTATTAGCAATCTAGGTGCCAATCGAATAGATAAATAGGTAACAATAACAATATGCCATAACTGGTGAGAGGCTAACATACAAGAGTATCCTCTAAATATTCGTTTACGCTATAGTAAGCCTTGTCAATTAATTGTAACTTCAATTTATTCTTAAACAGTCTTTTTGGGAGTTGGGTCCACACTGATGGAAGTTTATTGTACAAAAACAAATGTCTGGTTTGCACTGCCGTGACATTTATTCTCCGCTGTTGTACATAAGTTTCATGTATTAAATCCAATGTTTCTTTAATCTGTCTTAATTCATCAGACATTGCAATCCTTTGATTTTTTTGTTGTTTTGTAATTGTAGGAATTATGGTTTCAAAGTGACCCACAAGAGTACTTAAAAAATTTGTATATTTTGTTGCTGCATTGTCAGTGTGTAAATGGATGTCCATGTCTCATTAGAAAGGAGCTGAATGAAAGAATGTATATTGCTTTTTGTGTAATTCCTGAATCTATGGCTGTTTCTAGGCGTTGAATTTATTTTGAAAATAAAATTAATGGCATTGTGATCCGAAATACATGATAAAATAATGTTGGTTTCATGTTCAATTATATTGGTAAAAACATTGTCGATGCACGAATGGCAATTGTTCTGACTACAGGTATATTCTTCTGTTACATTAGTTAGGCCGAAGCTTGTCATCGTATTAGTTAAGAATAGTGACGAACTGTTCTTTTTAGTAATGTCAACATTATAATCACCTGCAATAACAATTCTAATTGTACTTGAGTAACTCCGAAATATGTGTTCGAGTGCTTCATTTAACAGAGTCAAATACTGATGAAGATCACTGTCTGGAGATCGATAGGTTTCAAGTATAATTAAATTCAAATCACTAAGATATACACTGGCAATTTTCACATATTTTCTCTTGTGACATCATGGTTATCGATTGCTCTTCTTGGTATTTTATACTTGACCGAACGTAAATACATACTCCACCGTGATTATACTCTTTCCTGCAAAAGCAGCTGGCTAGGTTATAAGAAGATAAATTATAAGTATTTTGGTTATCTGTATTGAACCAGTGTTCAGCAATACAAATGACATCACTTTTATTCTCTTGAGCTAATATTTCCAATGCGTCTATTTTGTTGCGTAAACATTGGACATTTAAATGTAAAACACTAAATTTATTAATTGGGTTTATGACAGTGTTTAGCATTTTGAGTGAACTTAAGCGGTTGCTAACGGTTTCTTCATTCTTCTGTATAAAAAATGATTTACAAACGTACCATTTGGCCACAATGCTGGGTCCATCGCTGCTGGTAAATGGTCTTGTTGTACTGATATCTTGAACGATGCATACACCTCTGGGTGTTTTGACTTTAATTGTTCGCACGTCACTTCTGGAAAATAAGGATTCAAATAGTGAATTAAGTTTTCAGGTTTGGTATCTTTATGAAGGCGCGTTACGTGAAGCGATGCATATTTTGGAATCGCTTCAAGGCAGGAATCGTTACAATTCTTTTTACCAACTATGCCTGTAGATTTTTTCTTCCTTTTGATTTGATTCCATTCATTATTTGTCAGATTCTTCATATCTTCAATTTTATTCATTGTTTCTGCACGCAAAATTGCCGTATTAACTTCGGCCTTAGTAATTTTTGCTATTGTCGCCGTGGATTTATCACTTTTGTCAATGGTTCTCCCGTTTGAAGATTCGCTTAATTGTGCTTTGTTCGTAGCTCTTCCTAGCTGTTTTCCATCAGCTTGTAATGGTTTTATTGGGCTTTTTTTCAATGTATCACTGTAGGATTGTGGAGGAGTTGCCGGCTTCTGAAGCTTATCTCCTGAAATGAATTTCTTTTCATCCCTTTTCACGCAATCCTTTTCTGGAGAGCCTACTATTCCGGTAACATTTACCTTTATTTGTTGTTTAATTTCAGCTAATTCTCGTTTTAACTCTCGATTTTCAGTTAAAACTGTCTCAAGTTTTATTTGAATATTTTTGTTTTGTTCAATAATTTCCTTGATCATTGAGATTAGTTTTTCTTTATATATACTAGATTCAATGGATACTGGAGTATCTTGGTTTTTTTCCTGATTAATCGGATTAGTCCCTTGATTATCATTGTTGTCTTTAAGTTGTTGTATCGAAAGGTCATCGCCAATATCACAAGTTGCACATTTCCACGATGCTCGTCTCGTATGGAAACCCCGCTGATCCCGGATTCCTCCACAAATGCGATGGTACATTTTTTTGCAGAAATTGCATTGTACAATTGCTTATATATCGGTAAAAACTTTATTGCATTGGGCACACTTATCCGTATTATCACACATCGTTAAATTTCGTCCAAAAAATGTAATGTTATTTTCGTACAAAGCCGGTGCATCCGCACTATTTCTTTGCGCTTATTTTTCCACTTTGACCGAGCTGGTCAATGTTCACTTTTAAATTTGTTGTTGAATTCACGTTAATTGAGTCTATAACTTTTCTAATTTACTAGGCGAAGAGCGCGTCATCGCAAGTCAACGACAAAATTTCAAAATATTCAGTATTTAAAATTTTCATCAGCAGCACTTTCAGTTTTGTTTGTATAGTTTTTCTTGATAAAACACACATTAAAATCGGAGCGCGTCAACTACGTCCGTACGCGACGAAATTAAAACTTCGAGCGTACCTATTACGTGCGTGTTTATCTTTAAGAATTAAATTTAGATACAATTGTTACAATTAAATTTCATTATTTTAATCAATAAGAAAATTAGGATAAACAATATAATATATTCAATCCGAAAGCGTCTGTATAAAATCTATTATAATTGGTAAAATAAAACCGGGTTAGTGCAGAAGTTAAAGAGTCGCGTTTTCGAACATTTGCATTCATCTGCTGCGTGTTCGAATCCCTCATACAGCGCAAAACGTTTTTCATAGCGATAGAATATTTTCTTAAATAAAAATTTCAAGTTGTAAAGTAAAATTTCAAAACGAATCCCAAAATTCAAAAAAATTTTGATGGGCCTTATGTTTAGTCGCAGACAGGAGTCTGCTTCAGCTGACGCTACAGAGCTCAGCAAGGCTTTAAATCTATTATTTTCTGCTAGATGGCAGGTTTTTATTAACTAATATTAACAATATGCATAATCGTAGATGGGGAGCCTAATACTTGGTCCAGAAATGAAAATCTATTTTGAGGTATTTAAAAACAAGAGCTCTTAATTGTCTAATATTTTTACCAGTCGCCATTCCGACCGGTGAATTTTTCGCATGCGCCAATGGACTGGTCTAGAAGTAAAAAGCCATTTTGGGATGTCTAAAAACAACGGATTCTGTAAGGTTTTTTTGGTGCTTTTAACGTAATTATGTTTAATTTTGAATGATTTTCAACAGTTTTCCCATGTGCCCATTTTCTGGTGGTCTACTGATTTGCAACAAGAAAAGAAACTTTTGAGTATTTTTTGATCGCATAAAAAATTATGATTTTTGAAGGATTTTATGTTTTTTCGGTTGTTTACTTTTGGGAAAACATATAAATTTTTAGGATTCTGCCTTGTTTTGAAAGGCGTCAAATATTCTCCTCTTTGATTTGGTTTGTTTTTCCCTTTTTTTGCATGCGCCAAATGGCTTGATCCAGAAATAAAAAAAGGCATTTTGGAGTGTCTAAAAACAAGGTATGTTGTAAGTTTTTTTAGAGTGCTCTTGAGATAATTTTGCATGATTTTGGGTGATTTTCAACGGTTTTTTTGTGTGCCCAATTTTTGGTAGTCTACAGATATTTGGTACTTTTGGGGTGCATAAAATTGGTGCTTTTTTAAAGATTTTAGGTCTTTTTCGGTTGTTTACTTTTGGGAGAACAGCTAAATTTTTAGGGTTCTGTCTTGTTTTTTGAAGACGCCAAATGTCCTGGTCCAGAAATAAAAAGCCATTTTGGGGTGTTTAAAAACAAGGCATTTCTAAGTTTATTAGATCTTTTTCGGTTGTTTACTTTTGGGAAAACGTCTAAATTTGTAAGATTCTACCCTGTTTTTCTTGTGCCCAATTTTTGGTGGTCTACAGATATTTGGGTACTTTTAGGGTGCATAAAAATTAATGCTTTTTGAAGGGTTTTAGGCCTTTTTCGGTTGTTGACTTTTGGGAAAACAGCTAAATTTGTTGTTAATTTTACTTGCGGGATAGGAACACGGGAAACAGGCAGATAGCGTTGACGTTTTATCGAGAATTCTAATTTGGCTTAGCTGTTTTTTTCTTAAGCGCTTGTAGTCTTTATTCATTTTACAGTTAAATCATTTATTCCGGCACGGGTGAATAAATTGTGTTGATAAAAAGGGCAATTAAAAACAAACAATTACGCGGCGCGACGCGGGTGTATTTAAACAAAGTGCGCTAGGTGCGTGAGTGTACGCGATCCGCGGATTACGCGAACAGGTAAATTACGCTTCTTTGTATCCTTTCGTCACAGATTTGGTGGTGTCAATTGAGTGAGAATAATTTAAAATTGCATTAATTAGTGATTAGAGAGTCTAACAGTTCCGTATTCTCATTGCTTTAGATAAATTTAATTAAACCATTTTATTTTCATTGAGTCGAGTTTTAAACTCCAACAAATATTGCACTTGGTAAAGTTTTGTCTCATTAATTATCAGATTAGTTCTGTGATTAACCAACCAGCAGCGATTAACTATCCATCAAATCTACCTGTAAACTCATATACAGTGTACTTTAGAAATCGTCTCCCTTTGGAAATGTTCTCTGCCAAGTTAGAAACACGCTAACGGCTGTTTTCGATTTGTACAGGGAAATCGCCTATCTAAATCACTGGCTTGAGACAAGTTATATCTGCCGCCGAAATCACGTGTGCCAGCACAATTTAACTCAGAAATCAAGACAATTAAATTGTCTCTACGAATTTCGTGAAACCACGGGCCCGAATAATTTGAACTACATATTCATAGCCATCTTCTTAACAAAGTTTCTTTCACACCCTGTATGTGTGTGGGCCAAACTGTGGTCTTTGCCAAGAGATTTGCCGGTTAATTAGAAGCGATTACCGAGAGACTGAAAGTGCCAAAAACACCCATAGTGCCAAAAAACAGTCAACTGGGTTCTTGCGCTATCAATTAATTAGATAGGTTTAGACGGCGAAAGAGCGACAAATAGAGGGACCTGAAACCCAGGCAAGCGGATACAGAGTACCACCCTCGACGCAAGGCGAAAGTAGTCGAGCTAAGCTCCTACTATTTCGACCTCAATTAAACGCTCTGGTGAGAGGAGTAGCAGTAGGAGTAGTAGTAGTACATTCCACCTTATTAATCAGGTTAGCTAGAGATAGGGTTATACCACCATCTCCCACGGGAGTCCCTGAAAAACAGGTGATTGCTACTGATTTACTTGCAAATCGATCGCTGAAGGCAGCATTTTGTATCACATACGCACCCGAACGTCTAATTAATTTTTATTCCACTAATTAAGTACACTGTAGGCCCATTGTGTCACATGTACGTTGGTTAACTGAACTGAACGAGTCTCAGAGTACGATTAAAATGACAAACACTAGTACCAAGACCAATTGAAGTTGAATGCTAATTAATTGTTAATTAAATTGAGGAGTAGAGTTCTCCTACGATTATCTGTGTGTGTAAACCACCAGCTGTGACAGAAGGCAGGTTAGACCGCCGATATTATCTCTCGCACCAAAGAATTAGGTTACTACAACGTAATTACGGGGTTACATTGACGATCGGGCCATAATTAGGAAATACTAGAACGATTAGCAACTTATCGCACGAGTTCCGAAAGGACATTCAACTCTAAATATAATATAGGTCATTAGGACCAAGCAGCCGGCCGGCAATAAAACCTTTGGCTCGAGTAGGTAGAACAGACAGAGGCCAGACTAAGGCATGTTAGCTGTAGCATTAACATCTGGATGATCCTTCCCGGAACTCTTGGAAGGTAAGTGCTCGCTACCGTTACTTAAAGTAAAAATAAATTGCAATTGTCGGTTTGTTTGGACAGTTTATTGATTGTTTGCTTGTCCGGGAAGTAAACAAACAAAAGGGGGTAAGTGGGCGCGTTACAAAATTAAAATAAGAAAGATGACAATTAGCGGTGTCATCTACATCAGACGTAGGAATAATTATTATAATCATTCTTTATATTATTTATTTAGTGAATAAAGTATAGCGTGTAGTAATCGAGGCACGGCTTTCAAAACGAGTTATCCCCGAAGGATACGTGCGAACTATATTGTATACGTCTCACGTTTTTGCGGAAAATATTCCTTTCAAAGGGCCAAATTTCGGGACAAGGTGGAGGCAATTTTTCTGGCGAATTCCCGCATTCCCGGAATCCCGCCGTCGTGTTAGCCGAGGACTCGCCCTGCATGTGAAATTATGCGGTGCACAAGAGGGGCTATTTTTTCGGAGAACCCGGGTGGAATTTAAACGAACCGCCCTAAAAATACATATTATCTTGACGTGAATAACTTACACAAACAAGCAACTCACGACCTAATATTAGTTAAAACGTATACTCAATGAAAGTAGTACGTAAGTATTTTAGCAAGGTTTTATTTTTGCAGTCTAATCAATAATAATAAAGAAATAACAAATAAAAAAACTTGCTGTTGAAGCATAGTAGGATAACTATGGACGATCTGGCTCAATTTCCCATTTCATTTAACATAGGGGGCTTATGTTCTAAATAATAGTGTAGGTATGGTTGCCTAACTAAATGGCATAATTGATTGTATGTGGGGAATACTTTGAATAAAAGCTGTAATTTGATAATAATCTTCCTTTGAATTAATTTTATTCAGTGATAAAAAAACCAAAATATTTCTTCCTACGATAATATATTTTTAAGTAGAGGTTTGGTGAGAAGAATATCCTCCAGTTATACCAGCCAAAGGTTCCATAAATTTTTATTTGTGTGCTGAGGATGACAGCTTAGTGGTTGAAATACGTATTTACGTTAAAAATATTGTTAATTTAATTTGTCAAACCACAGTCTCATAGATTACACACTTGTGTAAAAAATTGCTCCAAACATCGATACAATAATTAATATGTAACGAAATAACCTTTTCCATCACTGTAATATTAGTGAATTTTTAAATTTGTTCAGTTTAAATTCATTACTGCGCAGAATTAAAAGTTTCGTTTTGGGGTGGGAGTTCCAGTAGAGTGGGGCTCCTTACCACTCACATGTTTATTTTATAAACGTGTGAAAGAGCAGACAGAATAAGTCATCTGCCCGTTGGTGCATAACCTGGCTCCGGTTTATACCGTCCCTTTGAGTGGGTATCTCGCTCATACCTACCAGATACGGGTGTCTAGTATATACCGTCCCTCTGAGTGGGTGTCTCGCTCATACCTGCGACGAGTCGAGTAGACTCGATTCTGAAAGGTACTCGTTCTACTCGAGTAACTATCACAGTGAACTCGAGTCAGCGGATAACGAGTCAATTCGAATTCGATTCAAGTACTCTGGTACGGAAGAATTGATGTTATACGCAACCAGCACCTGACAAGTTTCAACTCGTCCGTTTTAATGTTATTTAAGGTTTGTTCATTTGTATTGCTCAGAGTTATTCTAAAAGCTGTCAAATGTAGTTTTCGGTCACATCCGTTTATCTTGCGCCGAAGAACTTCGAGAATAAACGAATGTGACTAAAAACTATACCCGACACCTTTTAGAATTACTCTGAGCAATACATGATAATACAGATCTTTTTTCGAAAGAAATAGATGTTCATTTTTTGTTTCTTTTATATTTTATGAAAAACGTTTATTGTTCCTTATCAATTCAAACATAATGAATGAAACCTGAAACTTCAAAAGGAGTACATTTTTTATATTTCATTAATTGAAAAGGCTATTAACTATTGCTAATTAAAGACTGGTGACTCATGTGGACTGATTTTGTTTTTGTATTATTTAAACTAAAAGATTGTAAATAATATGTGACTCTATATATATATATGTATAGTGTTCTCTCGTAAAGAAAATAATTTTAATTCAATTCAAACACATTTAAGTTTTAATCAAGTGGTTTATAAAAAATTTATAACTTTAACTGCAAACGCTACTGTAAGTAAAACAAGATGTGTTGAATCCTCAAACGTCCCACTTTCAAAATTCGAATATAGTCAAGTACTCGAGTCTTCTGATCTGGACTCGAGTCTTGACTCGATTCTTTTATAAAAGTACTCGAGTTGACTCGATTCTTAAAAACGGCGACTCGTCGCATCACTAACATCTACCAGATATGGAGATCTCGTATATATACCGTCCCTTTGAGTGGGTGTCTCGCTCCGATTCGTGGAGCACGAACCGCACCGTTAAATACCGAGTTTTAGTCATATTTAAATCGGTCCTGATTTATATATACTTTCCAAGTTGTAAATATGTAAATATAAACTTTACTGTGAATAAAGTTGTGTTGTTAAGTGATCAACGTGTTTTTATTTACGTTGAACTCGGACGGCGACGAGCAAACCCGAACCGCCAAACCGACGTCGAGCAGAGCAACGGAAACAATACCAGAGAGAGAGAGAGAGAGAGAGAGAGAGAGAGAGAGAGAGAGAGAGAGAAAGACGACCCGTTACAAATAAAAACTATAAATACACTTTTAACTAGTTTTTAAATCGTTTTATTAATAACCCATGGTTTGCCTTTTGTAAATTTGGAAATTTCTCTATGTGCCGCCCGTGGCACCAACTTTTAAAAATAAACTTCGGAGCGGGAAGTTCAAACGTCTTTCAGTCATTTATGAATGCTCTGTAGTTTCTTGAAAACGGAAAGATGGCAGCAAATTCGGATCTGTCTCATCACCATTCGTATTTTCATCTTGTGTATTTTTTTCTAATTAATTTTCGTTTCTACTTTCTTTTTTTGCTTCCTGATGGTCTTTCAGTTTTCAATCGCTTTCAATTGGATGAAATTTTCGAATAATTTGTCGCCGGAGAATCAATGATCTTTTATTCTTTATTCACTTTCTTCCTTATATGTACATATTTTGTAATTTTCTTCGTTTATTTGTTTTTTTGTTTACAATTTTCTTTTGTTTCCTGTTAGACTTTTGATTTTCTTACCTAATTTAGTTTTTTTGTTTAATAGAAACTGAGCTCTTCCTTCCACGTCAATCAATTAGGCAACCATACTTACACATTTAGAATACTGACTTCCTTATATTAAATTAAATGGGAAATTGAGGCTTGAATGTCCATAGCAGTCGCATTAATTTAAGTGTTAATTAACACTTAATTCCAAGATTTTCTGTCGTGTGTAAGTGTAAGAACGTTTTCCAGATTTAGTTTTTCTTTCTCTTTTCTCTTCCTTGGCTAACCATAAGGTGTGACTTTCTGTTCTGAAAATTCTTCTGATCATATTTTTCTTCTTCTGTCTGTTCTGCTGTTTCCTTTTCTCTTTTGCTTTTCTTGACAATTTGACATTTATGTAGATGGTCTAAAGAACGCAACTGTTTGATATTTTCTATTGGTTTCATTTCAGTTGCGCTCACTCCTAAACTTGTCTTTTCCATTTTGCTTTACTATTTTTCTTAGGGATCTCATTTTCATTGTTTCAGGTGATTTCGATTTCTATCTGAAGATACAATTACATAAGAAATGATTTCAAACCACGTGACCCATTTGAATTAGGTTTTGTTTTCTTAGAAATGGCAACACTAAGGACACTGTTTCAAATTAGCGTGCACTTGTCAAAGTTCAACATTGTTGCAGATAGAGTACACTGTGTTGTCTATACGGCAGAGTCACGTGGGTTGAAGTCTTTTGTGATGTCCCTGTATCAAGGTCACCCAAGAAATTAGTTAGAAATAAGAGCATACTCTGTACATATCAAGAAGAAGAAGAAGAAGTTTACGAATAACCATACTGTAACAAGGAATTTGGAACGCTGCCAATCCAAGATATCCGAGATTATAGCTGCATACAGCAGTACACCACTGCTTCCAAGAAAAACATAAATAAACATATTAGACGGTTTTACCGTTACTGAACGAGCACAGATTCATCTACGATTTTCCGATGAATCATATATAATAATAATAATAATAATAATATTTATTTGCCACAAGCCAAAAAACATACACAAAAGAGTATAGGTGGGCAGTGACGTGTCAAGAAAGAGAAATGAATATACATCAAAAACTTAAAATAGATTAAGGGCAAGGCTAAAGGTAAAAGTAATATCAGAGATGCTTATTCAAAAATTCATCGACGGAATAGAAGGCATTTTCAATTAGCAATTGCTTTAATTTATTTTTAAAACCATGATTACTATGGGAAATCGTTCCATAATTTTTTAACTTTATTCAAATATGTAAGACCAGAAAATATGGGACCATTTTGTGCAGTGGTTAACCGATTGAAAGGTAACCGATACTCATCATTATTTCTGGTAGGGTAATCATGGTAATTTTTATTTCTATCAAAAGAAACATCAATTGATCGCGCATACATCACAGCTGCAAAAATATATAACGAAGGAACAGTCATAATATTACAGCAACGAAAAAGCTCTTTACAGCTTGCACGTGAGTCCAAACCGCCTATTAACCGAACAATTTTTTTCTGAATTTTAAATATATTATTAGCGGTAGCACAATTTCCCCAGAACAATATACCATAATTAAGAAGTGAATGAATTAATTACATAATTCTTAAAGTTATAAAGTCAACTGTGTTCCGCAGCCTATAAAATAAGAAAACTTGGCTACTTAACTTATTTTCAAGATATTGTACGTGGTATTTCCAAGTCAATTTACAATCAATTTCTACTCCTAAAATTTTAAAGTTGGTAACGCATGAAACAGAGGGGCCGTTGAGTCTAACTAAAGGAGAAGAGTCTATTGTAGCATTTTTTGTCACTACAGGTATAATTTGAGTTTTAGTTACATTCAATGTTAAACCATTCCACTGACACCATTGATTCACTTCACTGAGTATGAGAGTATTGTTCATACTGGTAATTAGCTCTTCAGTTTTTGGAGCAGATACAATGCAGGTGGTATCATCAGCATAAATAATTATTTTTAAGGACGACGGGCAACACTCAGGCAAATCGTTTATGAAGATGGAGAAAAGTAAGAGGCCCAGAATGGAACCCTGTGGAACTCCAGCTTTAAAAACATTCATTTCTGTGTTACCCAACGAAGAATGTAAAGCTCTAATGTGCAAAGAGAAGCTTTTACTACCAATCTAGAAGAAGTATGGCCATTAACAGTCACTTCTTGACAGCGACCATCAAGGTAAGATTTAATCCACCGGTTCACCAACCCTCGTACGCCCAACACTTCCATTTTGTAGCACAATAAGTTATAGTCGACGGTGTCAAATGCACGGGCTAAAATCACAAAATAGCGCGAGAACTTTATTTCTTTTATTAAGTTCAACAAGAACAAAATTATATGTGTCCGTTATAGCAGTTGCAGTAATAAATTGTCTTTATTGGCCTACATAGGAAACATATTATTTTTCTTTACAAATGAAAAACAACATATTACATTAGACCAAAAGGCGAAGTTCAGTGCAAGTATCTGCACTGTTCTTCCACTTAACCTTTTAGATTTTAATACATTACATTATTATTACTTTTTTTTTAATAAACAAACGAGGCGAAAGCATGTAGTAGTATATATATCTATAAAATATTAATTGAATTTTGAATGAATTAAGTTACACTTTAACAGTTTACATTTGTTACAAATTTATCTGAAACGGATTAAGTTTTCTGATTGCTGCATGAGTAAAACGTGGCTATATTTCTTTTTAAAAGCTATTGTATTATTCAAAAATTTTAAGTCTTCCGGCAAAGTATTAAATATAGATGCAATATTGTATTGAAAAGATCTTTCAAAAAGAGCGGTTCTATGAGCAGGTGGAGTTATTACATTTTTATGGCGAATGTTAATATTGTGTATATCAGTTCGGAAGCGTATTTTATTATATAGATAAGGTGGAACTTTATTGTGAATTAATTTAACATAGCAGCTCGCCAGATGAAGATTACGACGATTTGACATATTCAACCAATGCAAGTCGATCAATTTGTGTGAAACCCCGTCTCTCCTTTTTAAACCATATATAAAACGTATGCAAGCATTCTGAACTCTCTGTATTCTCTTACTCGCTACCGAGTCCAAACATGGTCCATACACATTATCAGAAAAAGTGAAGTAAGAAAGGATTAAGGGGACTCACATAGTAATTTTTTAGTAGTATTATTAAGAAGCGATCTATAGGCGTAAAGCAATCTTAAATTAGTAAAGGCCTTTTTTACACAATTACTAATATGTTTAACAAAACGAAGATCGGCATCCACAATGAGTCCAAGATTGCGAGCCGAATCAGAACAGTGCACACGCTCATTACCAATTTGAATAAAGAAAGAATTCGTCATCAGCTTACGTTGTAGTGCTTTGCCAAATAACATTACTACTGATTTTTTTGGATTTAAAGTTAAACAATGTTGAGCGGAAGTTCGAGACAAACTTAAAACATCAGAATTAATAATGTCAATTGCTTCTTCGATATCATTAGCTTTAAAAGAATAATACAGCTGTGTATCATCCGCATAGTAATGACTGGTGCAACGTGTTAAGCATTTATTAAAGTTACTCGTATATATTGTAAATAAAAGCGGGCCTAAAATGGATCCCTGCGGTACGCCAGACTCAATCGCACATGAACTAGAAAACTCATGGTTGACACGAACCATTTGACACCGGTCTTTTAAATAACTATCTATAAGAGTGAGTTGTGGTCAATTCTGTCAAAAGCTCTCGAATAATCCAAAGCTGTAAGTCTATATCGGTCTGCAGCCTCTAGAATGTCATCGGTAATGTTCATTAAAGCTGTCGCGCAGCTGTGATTTTTGCGAAAGCTAGTTTGATTACCCGGCAGCAAGTTAAAGGAGTTCAAATAATTCGTAATTTGCATATACATAACTTTTTCTAAAAGCTTAGACATGGTAGGTAGAATGCTTACAGGTCTAAGATCTTTATATTCCATAGGTACCGAAATCTTAGGTATAGGTATTACATGAGAGATTTTCCAAGTTTTAGGAAATACCATATTTGAAATGGAGAAGTTGATTATGTACGTGACGTATGGTATTATGTAAGGACAACAGTAGCTCATCATTTTGATATTGATTCCATCGCATCCAATCGCATTCGTCGTAATAGAGCATACCATTTTACTAACTTCCGTTTCAGTAACAGTAGAAAATTTAAAATTTTCACGTACATTGCCATGGAAATTTCAGCGCATCTTCATCAGCAGAACTGCTATCCGAAATGGAATCTATAAAGTAATCATTTATTTGATTTGTATCTAACAAATCAGGATTATTTTCACGTCTAGAATAAATATTCAAATCCCTAAGATCCTTCCAAATACACTTACGATTACAATTACGCATTCTGTAATTTAAGTATGCCTTCTTTTCATTTTTAATTGCTGCGTTAGTTAAATTCCGTAAAGTTTTATAATAATCGAAATGGTGTGCTAAATGAGTAGCTTTGAAACGTCTCAGAGCATCGTCACGAAGTTTCCTTCATGAATTTTAAATTCTCAGTAAGCCATGGTGCCTTATTAGGTTTTGTAATACGACAACTTTTTAACGGTGCATGAATGTCAAATAAATTAATTATAACAGTATTCAAATAACTAACTATATCGTCTACATTATTCATTTTGAAAATGTCATTAAGTTTGGCAGATTGAAGGTCCAATTTGAACGCATCATAATTAAACTGACTGAAATCTCGATAAACTTTCATGAACGGAATCTGCGGTTTAGATTTTTGGAAAAGTTTAAAAGATATTAGCTCATGATCTGATATGTGATTTACATTACTGACGAGAACATCATATACGTGATTGGAATTTGAAGAAATTAATAAATCGATCAAACTTACTGAAGATGGCGTTAGTCTAGTAGGTTCATTAATCAGTTGTATAAGTCCATATGAATCCAACACTTCACTAAATTTGATTGAGGATGTATTATGTAATTGTAAGAAATTTATATTTAGGTCACCATCAGCAAACAGAATTTCATCGTGAATTGGAATTAATGAAGATAATGTCTCCTCCATAATATTTGCAAAAAAGCTATAATCCAGATTTGGTGGACGATACAAGACACCAATACAATATTTACATTTAGAAATATTTATAGTAATCCATAATTGTTCAATGCTGTCGTTGTCTTCGACATTAATAACTGAATACACATTATATTTTTTTATATAAATAGCTATCCGTTAAATGCAATAATCTCAGTCAAAATGTTATCATTTAGCCACGTTTCACACATCAAAAATAAATCATAATCATTAGTAAGAATAAGTTCCTTGATTTCAGAAAAACTTGCTAACAGTGATCGTACATTCAGATGACCGATTTTCAATTCTCGCATTATTCACAATAATAAACAGAGCAAAAATAAAACATTGCTTCATCCGAAATTGGGAGAAATTGTAATATGCATAAAGTTACACAGTAATATAATAGAAAAAAAAGAAGAAGAGAGAAAAAAGAAAGAGCAATTACAATCAAAAACAATAAAATATTCTCTAAAATATTCGTACATAAAAAAAAGTTAATTCCAGAACAATGTATACCAATAACTATTACGCCTAAAGTCTAAATAGAAGTAACAAATGAGAGCTAACTTCGAAACTATGAGAATAAATGAAAATAGGAAAAATGAATTCACAATAATAATAAGTAATAATTAATTACTTACTCAATTAATAACTTGTTAATAATAAAGATAAATCAGCAAACTACGATATTCAAGTAATATTTTAAATAAATGCCCTTATTAATAAACAATAACTCAATTCTAAAATCTCCAATTAATAATATTCCGAAATGTATAACGCAAAGCAAAAATCTATGTAATGCAAAATAGTACATTATAGTACATTGCTCCATAAGAAACGAAGTACAGATAATTATTTTTCTTTTTAATTAGATTATAAAAATGACATAATTTGGGAAGAAAAAACCAATAATAAGGCAAAAAAAGGAATCTAACCCACACCTATGATAAATTAAGAAATAGATTTATCAGATGTTTTTAACTTACGACGGACCTCCAACAAGTCGGATTCACTTTTTATAACAAATCTAGTGTTGTTCATTTTAACATTGATTGTACCATCGCACAGCCATACATTTCGGCGCCCGAAATCTGCTTCAGCTGTTTTAAATAGCAGACGTCGAGAATTTGTGAGATCCTCCACAACAAAAATTCCGGATCCTTTTAAGGACTGACGCCGTTTCAAAACATCTCTGCGAGCTTTATAACTTTTAAATTTAACAATTAAAGCTTGCTTGTTATTCCTAATTGGACCAATAGTATGACAACGATCCATATCTTCAGCCGTAATAGGTGCGCCCATTTTTTCTTTGAAAATTCTAATCGCCTCAACCTCAGCTTCCGTTTTCGCCACCGGTGTAGCATCCAGTATCCTGACGTTGTTACGCCTGGAATACTGCTCCAAACAATCGCACTTTTCACTTAGTTGTTTGTTTTCATTCTTATTTATTCATTATTATTCATTCATATTTCCTGTTCATATACAGCAACTTTCTTATCAAACCAAACATCTAGTTCTGCGGTAAGTTTTTCCAACAGCCGCTCGAGAAATTGTTTGTCTTGCAATAGCTCAGATACACAGTCCTTAATTAGTTCTTTTTTTTCGGCAGCGGCACGAGTATTGCGATCCATTTTTTTACAACTAATAAACTACACACTTCAGCTATATTTGGTGATGAAAACTTAATTAATTTTTCCAGATGTAACTAATAGCGTTTTCGATTGACCGCTTTAGTGCGCACTCAGAGTATCTTCATCTCGTGTTATTACATGAGGTTAAAAGAAGTGCAACCGGTGCACATGAATCGAAAACGCTATAAGAAAATCACACAGATTTACGGAGCAATGAATAACACGTGGTTACTCTGCCATGTTCACACACGTATTTCTAGTAGACTTTCCTTTTCGAAAGCAGTTTTGAGCGTTACAAAACGGCACTTTATGAACGATGTTTTTCGTACAATATTTATTTTAAATACAACAACTTACCCTCTGAAATTAAACACTTAATCCGGTTGCTTTTAAAGTACGTCTGAGAAAGACGCTCTTCGTGAACCAAAATTAATTTTAATTTATAAAATGTCTATCTTGTTCACTTAAAATTACCTTTTTTTCTGTAAATAGTCATGTACTCGCCCTCCGTGATTTCGCTGCTTGTGCACAATGTATGTAGTTTTAGTCAATATAGTTCTAGTTAATATTAATTTCTTTAAGTATGTATTGTTTTTTTTTCCTAGTATGATTTGCTAGTTTAGTAATTTAGGCATTTTGGTTGTTGCTTATATTAGTCTAATGGTCAAGGTTAAATTAAAGCAGAGAGGCTGCGGCTTAATCTGAATTTCGCCTTGTGTTTGTGCTTATTATTATTTGCTTTTTTTCTGTGTAATTTTTAATTTAGAAGCTTAATTTCTGTTTATCTTACAATAAGCTTATTATTAGTGTGTTTCAGATTAATTTGCACAATAAAGTCATTTATTATTATTATTATTATTATTATTATTATTATATGATTTGATGCTTGTTTAGATAAGAATTTAGTCGTTTGTGAAAAATTTCTTCAATTACTTTTCCAAATTGACATTGTACAGCGATAGGGCGGTAATTCGCAGCCTGTAATCTGCTACCCTTATTTTTATATACAGGTACCACTTTAGATACTTTTAGTTCAGAGGGATATTGACCACAAGAGAAGGACTCATTAATTATATGGCTAAGAGGTAATGCTATTATATCAGCAGTGGATTTCAGTAAAATTCCAGGGATGTTATCAACGCCTGCACTTTGTTTAACACGTATGGTTCGAATTACACTTTCAACTTCATTTCGATCAGTTGCAGATAAAAACATGGACTTCGCGTTACACGTTTTTTTTTCAGTTGGAGATGTTGTTGATTGCTGGACGAAGTGTTTGTTTAAAATATTGGGCAAGAGATTCTTACGTCTGAAATTTCTTTTTATTTTGACGAGAGGAAAAGCGATGTTAAAATTATACATGAAAGTAGTTTTAAACGCATCAAATTTCGGATCAACACCCACTTCAGAAAATACATCTTTCCAGTCCTCAGTCAGCAGGCCATTACGGAAAACACTGACATTAGAGGCGTTAAAGTGACGTTTGTAAATATAAGTGTCGCTACTGAAATCTTCGGAAGCAGCAATGTCTAACATCTGATAGGTGCGGTCGGAAAGAAAGGTTTTTTCAATACAAACGGAGAATTCAAAATCAGTGAATACATTGTCGATGCAAGTTTCGGAGAATTTATTTATTCTAGTACCACTATTGGTTTTAAGTTCTAGATTGAACTGCATCATTATATTTATAAGCTCCTTTGATTCAGATGATGAACGCAGGGTATTGATATTAAAGTCACCACAAATTACATGAAAATTACCATTGTTGTATAAATGAAGAAGTTGGGTGTCAAGGATGCTGAAGAATTCCATTAAATTTGAATGAGGAGATCTATAGAGGGTTGCAATTAAATATTTCTCCTTTCCTAAACTTATCGTGCATGCAACTAATTCACAAACTTCCTCAGAAGAACCACATGAAATGTCAATAGCTGAAATGTTGTTACTTACAAAAATGCATACACCTCCACTGCGCTTATTTTTCCGACTAAAAAAACTAATATCACAATAGTATATTATTATACAAGTTTCACAAGAAGGTTTATTGTAACACGAGTGGGGTTGCGTCACTTATTGAACAAAAATATGAAAAATATTGGATCTTCTTAGTATATGGGGAATTTCAGTTGTAATGCGTGGCAACACTGAAAACCTTTCGTTTTAATCAAAAGTCACATTAACAAGTTATTAATTTTTCTTATCCAGCTTCATTGTGAGTATATTGTTAAGTAACAAATAAATACTGAGCTATTTTGTAAAATCTATTAAATATTTTCAATTAAAAATGACTAAAATTTCCCCAAAAACAGTGTCACAATGAGCTTCATTGTGAAACTGTTTTTGGTGTCACAATGAATCCATTGTGAACGCAAAGTAGAAAAACTCTTTTAAACGGACACTAAATGGCGCATAAACACTTAACGTTTCGCAGTCGTTTATGCGCCATTTAGTGTCCGTTTAAAAGAGTTTGTGATACAATTTTCATCGGACAAGAACCAGCTTTAATTAAAAGAACTAACTAATTTGTAGTTCATAAAAGACACCACTTCGTCTGAGGCTAGCCAATGTTCAGAGAGGCATACAATGTCAGGTTTGGTATTTTCCAGAAGCACTTCCATCATAGGTATTTTATTACGTAAGCTACCGATATTTAGGTGTAAAAGTTTTAATTGACGATGCTTAAACGGCAAATTTGTCTTCTTAGGATTTAATGGCGGTAATTGCTATGCAGTGTATTGCGTCTTATTGACTACAGCTTCTTTTATTCGTGCATATACTGAGCAATCCATATCAAATACCGAGTGATGTGTATCGAGTGTTAAATTTAGTTTTGCATTATGTTCTAAGCAGTTTACACAATTGAAAGAATTGTTATCGCAATCAATAGTTCTGTGAGGGTTGCTGGCGCATTTGCCACAAGTTTCATTATTTTTACATTCGGTAGCCTTGTGGTTATACCGGTTACATTTCCAGCATCTTAAAATGTTATGGTATTCGTAAACTTGACAACAGCCCCACCCGATATTGAGTTTCCTGTTTCTCTTTTGCATAACATCAATGAATAATTCACAGTTGACCTGAACAATCGCCATGAAATTCTTCTTCATTTTTTTTATGACTTTGACATCCAAATTTTTAAAAGAAAGCTCAATGTTTTCGTTTTGCTTCTTTATGTGTTCCGTTAGAGATTCCTTGGTGTATTCTTCGGACATACCTATGATTTTAAGCATAGGTTTCAAAGGTTTCGGAAATCGAACGGAGTAGGAATTTCCTAATTTGTTTTCTGCCTCTGCCTTCAATTTTGCCATATCATTTTTGTTATTACACACCACAGCAATTCCTCCTTTTTTAAAATGTTTTTATTGTAGATATTCCTACGGCCAAATCTTTAGGATTAACTTTATGAGTCAATTCCGTTTCTGTCTCAATGCATTTCTGTAGATTTATAGATTCAATAATTATAACACCTTTGTTGGTAACATCTTCCCTGTAAGATTTTGTAGCAGTAGGGGCCGATTTTATATCATTTTTAGAGGATTCGATTATAGATTTCATCAAGTCCTTAATTTTTACAACTTCACGTTCAAAATTAGAACTATGTTCGGTAATAGTCGTTAATTGCAGCTTTAAATTTTTATTTTCATCCTTCAGTATTTCATTTTCGCGTACAAGAACACTCCCTTCATATTTACTGTCAAATAAATTTCTCAATTCCTTATTTTCGTTAATAACTTTTTCTAATTTAATCCTGCTTTGCGTTAACTGATCATCTAAGATATGAAACATTTTAAGTATACGTTCAAAAACCGAAGTATCATTATCATTTAACGAATCACTTTTTTCTGGAGTAGATCCACACAATGGGCATTTCCACTTTGGGGCCTTCATATGAAAACTGCGTAAGTTTAGCACATCTCCACGGTCGTTGTGAAACCAGTACAAGCATGAGCAGCACCATATTGGGTAGCTTTCCTCGATAAATAATAGTTTACAGATTTTACAATAAGTACGACGTTCTTCATCCATTTCGTAGTTTTAAAGATAAACAGCATTAAAGTTAATAATTAATATTATCGATGGTGAACGAACGTAAACAAAACGCAAAACACAAGCGTTTTTGCCATGTAGCACACCAGTATTTTCTGCGCTAGTGCGGTTCGCCTTCAAGTTTATGCACTCATTAAACGTTTTTTAACACCGAATTCAAAAGAAAAAAATTAACTCATTGAAGGAGTTTATTAATACACTTCCACTGAGTTCAATTGAGAATTATAACTTTTGTTCATTCCACTAAAAAATTCACATTAATCGAAGAGCACGTGAACACAGGTTGTATACGCGCGCGCGCAACTCTTATTCTATATCACGAAAGAATTGCATAAAGCCTTGCTAGAGAAACATTCTAAAAAGGAACCCTATACATACTGGTAAAACTCATTTTGTAGAGTATTAGAGTGTCAACCTAGTCAGACGAACGTTTTCTCCCCATGCAGTGTAGTGTAAAACCATGTAAGTCTACTTATTATTATTATCAACAGAATTATGTAAATCGTTCCTAGAAAAACATTCTACAAAGGAACCCTATACATACTGGTAAAACTCATTTTGTAGAGTATTAGAGTGTCAACCTAGTCAGACGAACGTTTCCTCCCCATGTAGTGTAGTGTAAAACCATGTAAGTCTACTTATTATTATTATAGCGTGCGTTCAATAAAAAAAACGGTCTAGTAGGCTGTAATTTTTGTAAAAAGTTTAATAAATTAGTAATAAACATTTATTTTTGCAATGTGTCTTTTGAGTTGGAGTGATGTTAGAAGAAGACATTCAAATATAAACGTTTATTACTAATTTACAAAATATTTTACAAAAATTAAAGCGTGTTAGAGCCTACATGACCGTTTTTTTTATTGAACGCACGATATTTAATGAATGCGTTGTTTAAGTGAGCTGTGCCCCTTATTCTCGTCATGTAAATTATTTCGTAACAATATGAATATGACAAAGTTTGTTCGATTACTTCCTTAACCACTTCAACCATTACTGCTTTTAGCGCTTTTTTTCCCCCAAAATTGCAATCGTTTTTCCTATTTTGAAGACATGCTTCATCATCGCAGGATATCCGTTGAATTAAATAAAAGTAAGGTGCCCGAACTTGTGACGTGAACACAATTGAAAGTAAATAAATACCATATGTCCAAATAAATTTTTGATAAAGGTAGGTCATGGAGTGTAAAAATCTACGACACCAAGCAGTTTTTGAAATTAGTGACATATCAATCTGTAAGATATGGCCAATTAAACTTCAACTTTACTTAACTACTCAAGAACTGGACATTATTTTAGTAATAATTCATCTTCCATGGCCTACCTTTATCAGAAATTTATTTGGACATATGTTATAAATAAAAATATTTTATTGCTCATATCTGCGCAGTAAATATCCACTTTCAAATTATGTATTAAATCCGTACGATTTGCATTAAATCCGTCTAATAAATTATGATTCCCGAAAGTTCGAGATTCCACTAATGGATTTGAGGTTGCGTAACGTTGGTACCTATGTATGTATATTCACTGACGTCGTTCGTCAAAGAGCAGCTCTCAACAAAAAGTACTTAAACGTGTAGCAGCGTTTAATCTTAAATTCGTTACTCGCAAGTAAATAACGTAAAGAAAATGGAACACACAGGAATCCAAAAATTATATTGACGTGTTAAATTTATTCATGAGCTTATAAATAATGCCCAAGTATTATTTTCAGATTCATTTTTATGACGTCCGCGCCGGATTTCATTGGGGGAAAGGGCATCGATGAAATTTATCGATTCGGAGTGTACCTTGTACTTTGCGCAAAGTGTTGCAAAGGACGAAGGTCTACGACTGACGCAACCTTTCCAGGAGCACAAGTTTTTGCGCCCCTTTCCCTTGCTTGCTTGGTTAAGCAACGAAAAAGGGTTTATTTATTTTCTTTAAATAACCGACGTATTTTATATTAAACGACGCAAAAAGATGTCTGTACCACTCGTATGAAAATAACCGATTGTGGTGGAGGCACCGGGTACGTCAAGCTTGAAATTATAAACCACTTCGTTTGACTACCTCTCATGAATTACTATGAATCACATGACGTCCGTTATTAAATGACTCCTCAAAAAATTTTCGATGGTTACACGTTACACCGCTTTCGTGGGTTTTCTATGTGAATTCCCTTGAAACAAAAGCGTTTCCGTTCGAAACGGGAAGTTTCGCCGTTCTCTGTGCAAACCTGAACGGAACAAACTCCGCTCCGGCGGCGATCGTTAAAGACTATGCAAATTATATTCCAGGGGAGTGGATCTTAATCCTCGAATTATCCGACCGCTACGTTTCAAAGAAAGAGACAACTTATGGTCCCATATTCCGTTTCGTAATTGAATTAAGTTCGCTCATTCGGTCCCTGAATAGAACTGATTCATATTGCACGCCCGGTTCCGCTCTTATACGGGTTTCACCTTCCCAATACAGTTCCAACGCCATCTAGTCGAACACACGTCGAACGTTCAGGGATCCATCGGTACGCTAGATGGCGCTACGATTATTACGGAAGTAAAGATTGAAATCACATTACCTGCTACGTTCAGTTTTATTCAGTTAATTTTGCGCGTTTAGTTGGATCCAAAATGGCGGTAATTGCGGTACTTTAGCCATCTAAGGACTTGATGTAGCAGGTATTATTTGCATCGGGTTGAATGCGGTCGGATAATTAATGCAATTTTCTTCACCGGTGGATGCAACAATGCACCGGTAAACACAATTATCAATTAAATATTGCGAAGCCGAGTAGCGACGGGGAATATAATTAAACTCGGCGAATAAGTGAGGCGATAAACAATTTATTTGTTTGTTTCATGGGGCGGTAATGCTTTTTTTTTATTGCGGCTTTTATACTGTCCCGCCGTTAAGTATCCCCGGCGACACGTGACGGGTAAACAATATTTATTCGGTGATAAATTTTTCAAGTGTTTATTTTGTTCGGGCCGTACGATAACTCAATTGAAAGCGCAACACTCTCGAACGGACCTCTTGACGAGGCCCTTAAATTGAGATCAAGTGAAGATGATTAGAAGAGACTGTACGATAATTAAAATCGAACTTTGCCATTTACATACGTAATGGCGGAGGCGCTTCTTATTGGGACCACCATTGGAATTTCAAACGCACATGGAATTTCATTGAAGAAGTTTTATATTCAACAAGGGCCGAGCAATTGACATTTATACGTTAATCTCTTTCTACGTTACATCCTCGATTAATAAATAATTAATAAAGTGGTACACACAACGACGAAATAATAACCACTTACATATACAAACGATGAAATAATTGATGTAATGTGGGAATACATTCTGTAATTAGGAGCTAACGTGACATGATGATAGATCTGTTTGCGTCGACTTTAAGTGATTAGAATCGTAATCGAAAACGTATACGAAGAAAACTTGATGTTAATGTCGTAGACTTGAATTAAGTTGAACTACAATAGTTACGAAATTAAAAAAAATATATATATTGTCTTTAATAAACAAAGAATTTCCTTACTTTACTTCTTGATGCGTCCTCGTAAATTAAAAAAATTAGTTAACCGTAAACGGTTCATACAAAGGCCTACGACACGATACCATCACCTAAAGTCGCGTTAAAGTGTAATTTGCAATTTAAAAAAATGCAATTATATACATAGTGTTACGATATCTTGTCTATTAAAAAAAAAAAAAAAAAACAGATTACGTAATACAGAGAGAGACACCGCCTTGACAAGGACCTTCACAGTCTTGTATTCGTCAATCTTTGCCAATATTGTAAACAAAGAATTTCCTTTATTTCTTGATGCCTCCTCGTATATTTCAAAACAAAAAATGTTAATCGTAAGCGGTTCACATAACGCCTACGACACGACGCGACGTGATGATTTAAAGAGTCGCGTTAAAACGCAAATTGCAATTTAAAAAATGCAATTTTATATACAGAGTGTTACGATATACGTATTACCATCCTAGAAAAAACAAATGACATACGACAAGAGGAAACATGGCCTTGACAAGGGCCTTCGCATGAAGTGAGGCTGAAGTTCGATATACAATTCGAAAATGCGATCGTTCCACAAACGGAGCGCAAACTTTAGCTTACATCTCAGCATTGCGACGTTCGATTGTTTTTGCGTAAACTCCAATCGAAAGCGCGCTAAGATTATTCTAAGACACGCCTGTGATATTTATAATTTATTTTTAAAAACGAACGACATGCGAGAGAGACTTCGAAATCGGTAACTGTAAAACCATATACTATACGAAGTGACGCATGAAATGAAACTGAAATTCGACGTAGAATTATTCGCAAACACGTTAATATACAGGATGTTTCGAAAATACAGTGCGAGCTTTAGCTTATACCTCGCTAGTGCGACGTCCGATCGTTCCTGCGCAAACACCATTCGAAAGAGCGCCAAGATCACTCTAAGACAAGCCCATAACGTTTCATTTATTTTTAAAAACAAATGACACACGATAGGGAGAGACTTTACATTGACAGGGGCCTTTTTGATAGCCGATCGTAAAACAGTATGCTCGAACGAAATCCATAGAGTGACACATGAAATCGGGCTGAAATTCGACGTAGAATTCGAAAATACGTTAATATACAGGGTGTTCCGAAGATAAAGTCCAAACTTTAGGATTCATTTGAAATATTGTTTAAATTACAATAGACCGAAATGAGTTTTAATTTTTGGACCATTGGGAACGTAATAAAATGTTACAAGGTCGCATCATTGACAACCAACAGGAAATCACTGAATTCGTGTTCGCTAATAGGTGAAAGTGAAGTGTGCGCGGAAATTGTTTTCAAAACAAAATCGATTGTTGCATATCTAATTTCAAATAACAAACACATGGTCGGATTCTCGGAGTTTGCAGCGGTAGATTTGGGGTTCAGAGGCGCCGCGTCGTCCCGGCTCGAGTGACTTTGGACCACAAAACACACGCATAAACAAATCATCGTAACATGTAGCTTGGTGCTTTCTAAATTTTAGGACATGTCAGATATAGGAATAGATCAAATTACGTGCATGTTGAAGCATTTCGCGCTTGTCTGTCCTGTCCAGGTTCTGTCTCTAAACTGGCGACATTCGAATGCACTATAGTTGCACAGACGTCATAAAACAAATCTACTTGACGTTTTAGATTGGATTTTTGTATACAATTTGTCGCGTTAAAATTGCAGATACTTGTTCCATGTGGATAAAGATATCAAATTACATTGCGAGTGGAGCCTTCGCTGTAGTCTGGTTTCCGTCAGGCAGGCAGCAAATACTTTAAAAATGTCAGCTTGTGCACTTGTATAGTTAAAGTTATGTGTGCTTAATTTGCGACTGACGACAGCGAGTATTCCTGATAAGCTAATGGGGTGTCTCTTGATACATTTTGGGCATCTGGAATAGGCGTGAGTGGGAACTAAATGCAACGACTATGATTGGTTGAAGTGATTTCAAAATTTCGCTGCAAAGTCCGAGGGGGGTGTTTTAATTGTTTTCTTGAAAGGACGGGACGCGGAAAACAGGGGGACATTTTGAATCTCTCGAACGAACAGTCGACTAATTTTAAAGTCTGACTTAGGGTTCATTTGTAGCGCTTGCAGTCATTTACTCATTTTCTAGAAAAATCATTTATTTCGGTACGGTTAAAATACAGTGTGTTAAGAAGGGCAATTAAAACAAACACGTGCGCGCCGCGACGCGAGTGTTTAATCAGAGTGAGCAGTGCGCGGGTGTTACACGGATTAACCGGTTTTAGGTAATTGACATTTATTTGTATTTCTTCATCGGTAACAATTGCGTAGGTATAATTTAATTTGCATTAATTAGTGACTAAAGAGTCAGTAAAGTTCATATTACCATTGCATTGAGATAACTCGAATCGAAAGAAAGTAGATCGCGCCGACATTCGAAAGTAAAATCTGTTAAGCGGGTTATACTATACTTTCTGAAAATAGTAATTTTTGTTTCGTTGTATTTGATTTCAACGCAAGGTTTTTTCGCTCATTATATCAGACCCCGCAGTGGCTGGTACAAGGAGTTTTTTTTTTTTTTCAATAAATAATTAATTAAATCTAATTATGTATTTCATTTAACGTAATTAGCACCTTGTTCTTTCAAGAGTTTTTACCGGTATGCACCTAGAAGAACGGGTTATCACGGCGTAGTTTCCTGTTAACAACGATCACGAGCCGTCATTAAAGTATTATTATTTAGAGCGGATTCCCGCAAGGGCCATTCACCCGTAACCCAATCCATAGGTATTAACAGCTAGCGCCGGCCAGCAAGTAAATCACAGTAAGCAGGTAGCGTAGTTAGAGAAGTAGTAGTAAGTAAGAAGCATCTGGATGGCCTTTTCTCGGGAATCTATTATTATATTATTATTCGCCCAACAGGAAAATTCCCAATTAAAGGACAAAATGGAATAGCATAAAATTAAACAAACATGCAAATATATATACATAGAAGGTAATAACAAAATAAATAACAAGGCAATTAAAGCTTGTCATAAAATATGTCATCGTAGATGACGTCAGCATTACGACACATAGAGTACAAAGGCGATTTCAATCGTATATTGGTGTTAGCTGTTGGCAGGTGGAAAGTTGTAGTCCACCTAGAGTTAATACGTGGCACCAAGAAATTTAAGGATCCCAAGATTTCAGCACAGTCAATTTGGTTATGAAGAATCTTCCATATAAATCGGGCTCCATGGATATCACGACGTTGACTGAGTGATTGAAAATTGTGCCTGCGTAACAAGCAATCATAATCAATGCCTCTAGGAGGATATTGCCCACTGATTTTAAATGTAAGGAACTTAAGGAACCTTCGTTGTACACGTTCAATATCCAAACGGTAGCATATGTATAGGGGTGACCATACTTGAGAAACATATTCTAGTCTGCTAACAACCAACGAATTAAAAAGGCACCTGAGCACATCTAAGTTGTCGAAATATTTGACCGTACTCAGGACGAATCCAAACATTTTTGAGGCAACCGTAACAATATTTTTTATATGATCAGAAAAGCTAAGTGCTGAATCCAAGATCTAGAGTGAAATCCTTTATTGTTAACGGTTGACGATTAATAAAATAGCTGGTGTTGACGGGACAGAGCTTTCTGGTATAGGTTACAACGCAACATTTATTGACATTTAAATTTAGATAATTATTCGAGCACCACGAAACAACCTTGTCAAGACACCGCTGAAGTTCTGCGGCTTCAAGAACATTAGTAACTGAGGCAAAAATCTTGATATCATCCGCAAAGGCAAGAGCTCGACTTCCTAATGACACTAACAACTCATTGATAAATAATACAAATAATAAGAGACCCAAATTGGAGCCCTGTGGGACACCAGACGTTACTCGATATTCGAATGATTTATAGCCATTATAGAATACATAATTTATTCTGTTAGTCAAATATGACTTCATTAGACCTAAAGCGGAAGGTGTCATGCCAAAATAACTTAACTTTTTAAGAAGGATGCCATGGTGAACCGTATCAAAGGCACTGCTGAGATCAGTATATATAACATCGACTTGACCTTGTTTATTCAGATGTTCAGAAATGAATTGCGTTATGGTGACCAAATTCGTTGTTGTAGATCTACCAGCGACAAAGCCATGTTGGATGCTATATAGGAACGAGTGTGATTAAGAACTTGCCTATAGATAACCTGCTCAAGAATTTTAGCGAAATTGTTTCAAATTGCTATAGGGCGATAGTTTTTTAATTGAGCTTTATCATCCTTTTTATGAACAGGCGTAACTCTGGCACGTTTCCAAGCATCTGGAAATAAAGATGTAGTGATAGCTAGATTGATAATATACAACAACGGTTTGACCAATACATATCTCGCATCACGAATCAAGAAACTAGGGATTTGATCCTCACCAGCAGTAAGCTTAACAGGAAACCTAGCCATTATTTCTAATATATCATCCTCAGTAACAGGTAAAAGATGGAAAGGAGAACAGTTTGAATAGATATCTTGCGATTCATTACAGTTAGAATTAGGTAAATAAATTTTGGAAAATAACTCAGCAAAGCCATCAACAATATCCTGAGGACTATTATAAGTTTTGTTACCGGAGGAAGACATTTATTAGGGATCCGAGAAGTGCCTTGTCTCATATGTACATATTGAAAAATTTGTTTTGGATTAGACAAAATGGACTCTTCCGTTTGACGCATATGTTTGATAGGCAGCAGATATTTGCAATTTACACAAAGCACGCAGGCGTTTGAATTCAATATAAGAAGATAAATTATTACTAGTCACCCATTTCTGCCGGTAGTTATTCTTTAATTTCAAATTGGTGATAATAGATGCTGTGAACCAAGGAGGATAAGTGGATTTGCGAATGATATGTTGCGGAACAGTCGAATCCAAAATATTATGTAAAATGTTATACAGTGTATCAATGCACATATTAACGTCCGAATAAGACATAACGGGAGCCCAGTCCACATCCAGAAGCTTATTATAAAGATCCATGAAATTGGCTTTGCGAAAATTGTATCTTTTACCCTGAGCAAGAGGAAAGGCGGAGGTTTCTAACGGCAAGCCCTTAATGGTAAGGACCAGAGCAGGATGGTAGGAGTCCTCAGTAACAAAGGGTAGTTCTTCATGGGTAACTGTAAGTTCACAAGCAAGATTCGATAAGATAAGATCCAACAATCTGTTATCATTATTGCGAACGTTATTATATTGTATTAATTCTTGAGAGGCACAGAAGTTATGCATCAAATGTACTTTTGGGCATGTGGAGTTTAATTCAACAAATCTTGATATATTGAAATCACCAATTAAAATAATCAATTTGTTAGTTGAAAAAACTTCAAGGGCATCAAGAAAGAGCTCATAATCATTAACCGATAAATTTGGTGGTATATAAAATGAGGCCAAATAAAATTCACTTGAGGAAAATTGACACCTACAAATAACAACGTCTATCCATGGAACATGTTCAAAACAGTTAGACGCATCAGTAATTTCAAATGTAAGACGTTTAGAAATTCCAACAATAACACCACCACCAGTCAACTTATTTAAGGCATCATAATTTCTGTCACATCTTACAACATCATAATAATCCGGAGGAAATAGTTCACTATTATTAATAGAGTTGTTTAGCCAGGATTCAGTAGCAATAATAATATCAAAATTATGTTCACACGCATTAAGATAAAATTCATGTGTTTTAGTGCGTAGACCACGAGTATTCTGATAATAAATTTTTAGAAAATTGGGAATATTGTTGGGCGAATTTAGTTTAAATTTAACTGAGATCCAGATACAATAGTTGGCACACCGTTCTTGTATTTAATTCTTAAGTTACTTTCTCCACTAGAACCACGACGCTGTAATTCATCCTTAGTATGCTTATAAAACTGAATTTGTAAAGGAGTTCGATCTGACGACGCATCTGACGATGCATTACGCAGAGCCTTGGTGACAAAGCTAACTGAAGATAAACAGATTTTAAGAGGACGACAACGATCCAACTTAGAGCCATCAAACTTACCGAGACGCACAGAATAGAAATCTTGATCCTTTATATCAAGTTTTTGCAAAATTTACGGAATTTTAA
The DNA here is from genome assembly GCA_958336345.1 of Dorcus parallelipipedus. Lineage (NCBI taxonomy): Eukaryota > Metazoa > Arthropoda > Insecta > Coleoptera > Lucanidae > Dorcus > Dorcus parallelipipedus. The sequence continues at coordinate 30,231,350 of OY284478.1, forward strand.
TTGCATCAATATTTGACTGATCAGCATTACTTGCAACCTGTTCCTCGTTTAACCCAAAAATAATGATATTAGTTGCACGCTTTGCTCTCTCAGCCGATTCTTGCATAATATGTTCAGGTTCAAACAAAGAGTTGGACGAAGTTGAATTTTCGAGCTGAGACAATTTAAGTTGTAAGTCAGAAACCTGATTTTCCAATGTTTGAATACGCCCTGTGATTATTTTAAACTCATTCTGAATAATTTCCTTCACTTCAATTTTCATTTCATATTTAAATAAATGAAATTGTTGTTTAATGACTGTCTCAATAAAAGAAGCAGACAGTTGATCATTGATGGGCGAAGCAGAATCACATTTTAGACATAACCAAGGTTTCTTAAACTGAATGAGTGCGGTTAAATCAGAATCAGGCAGAGGCACACATTTGATATGAGCATGCATTTTACAAGAGCCTGAGCATTTAATGGAGGGTGTAGTAGGTGTGACAGCAGAGTCACAATATAAACAATTATTTGGCATACTGAAGGTATCGAGAAGGATGGCCCAGAAAATAAATAAAATAACAGCAGTGTATTCAGAGAAGTCTAACTAGACAGGTGGACAACGTTTAATCATTAAACGCAAAAACAGCCCAAATATCTCGTGCGATAAGGAGACAGTACATTAAGAGATAAATGCCTACAACTCAATCAAATCGGCAGAAAAAAAAATCTAATAACAGAAAACTAAAAAGTTTCTCTGCATTATGGTGCAAACCTTGCGTTAAAAATTGCACTACCAATACCAGAAAAATAACAGATAAATGAGAGCAAACACACACGTACACGCACAGTCACGAGCACTTACACAGTACAAACTTCTTAATACTATGAGGAAAAGGGATATACAGAATGTGTCACGACCCTATTGTCAGACACCTCAAACTTCGTGATTTTTCGCCGTCGGGTCGACCCTCTTACATCACGTTCATCTTGATCTCAATCGTTCAGCGAATTTTATACGTTATTAGCTATATCACAGCGTAACATTTTATTTTGTCAAGCGAATTTTTTATATTTTTTTTATAGTTTTTATAATTTTTATAATTTTTTTATAATTTTATAGTATAGCCTGTTCGCCCTGTTCTGTCTCTGTCGTTTTTCAAGTTTTAATGAAACAGTCGGTATATACTGTAAGAAACCGGCAATTTAATGGATCATTGAGCTCATTACATAAGTTAAATAAATTAATAGCTGCAACAAAAGACGATCGACACTTTAACAAACGCAAGAAACAAAAAAAGTTTTGCTCGACGATTTGAATATAAAAATCTAGTACCATGGTTGGGTTAGAAGATATTAATGGCTCCTTAATTTGATATGTGAAATGCTGTTTTTCTCGTTATAAAAATCAATTTGGTATCTTGTTTAAATTGTCTCAATTATTATTTGATAATACATGACTTTGAGTTATTGTCTACTGTTTACAATTTCGCTCCAAGCCAAATTCCTTGATTTGATTTGTAATTGTTTTTACCTATTGTGGATATTTATGTATACATTTATATACATATATTTTCTGCTCTGTAAAAAAGTTACTGGAACCCGGAAAAGATAAAGCTGCGAGTAAAGAATTAACAGGAGGGAACCTACGGCAGTACGGGAATGCAACAAGCGCGTTAAGAGTCTATGTCTTGTGTTGAGTAAGGTCAGTCTCTGGGAGAAAACAAACCATACATTTAACATCGAAATTATATATTTAATCACTTTGGAGGAGTATTTCGTATACAACTGTGGAAAAAATTGAGGTAAGTACTCGCAATTGTTTTTATTACATCAAAAGAAGAAGATAACAACGTTAATATGTAACATAACCTCAATTAATTTCTTCGAGGTTATGTTACATGTTACACATTATTACTTCCTCGTCTTTCACAATAAACAAAAATTGTTAGTACGCGCCTCAATATGTGTTACGATCACTTCAAGGTCAAGATACGTCGCTTTCACTTTTCAAAGTAAAGTAGGTAATTGTGTATTTTCTTTCAAGATCAATAACAAAATAATCACAGAAAGAAAGGAGATTATTGTGAGGTAAACGTCATTTTTAAAGATAAAGATTCAAATGGTTATTTCAAGGTTAAGATCATGTGCTAAAATTTTTCAAAATCAAACCAAATCTTCTTAAAGGTCAAATGAAATAATCACGAGTATGATTATTGAAAGATAAAACCCTTCTCAGACCAATGCTGTTTTCAAGCTTCGAATAGTTAAGTGACTATTACTCAAGGTCAAGATCAAGTGCTTTAAATTTTCAAAATCAGGCAGTCGTGTGACTCCTTGAAGGTTACTAAAACAATCACGAGCACAAATATGATACAGTTTATTGACTGAATATTACAAGTTGGTGAGAATACAATAAAATATGTATAAGAAGTCAGTTAAAAGGGCAAAAGTCAAGAATCCTAAGCAAGGATTCCTGTTCTTCCTTCGGCCCTTGACAGCCACATAGTATAAAATCAGAAGCACACTGAAAATTACACAGTAGATCAATTTCCTTGAAAGTTCTGCTCGAAAGATGAAACACAGGTTTTCAAGGTCGAGTAATCAAATGATTATATCAAGGTCAGGTGTCTTCCAAAATCAAGTAGTCATATGTCATCTTGAGGGTCACTCATAAAATAATCACAAGCACAAATATCGAAAGATAAAACGTTCTAAGATTTTCAAGGTTGACTAACCAAATGATTATTTAAAGGTCAAGAGCACATGCTTTAATTTTTCAAAATCAAGTAGTTTCGTGTTTCCTTGAGGGTTACCTACTCATAAATTAATCACAAGCACGATTATTGAAAGACAAAACATTCGAAGACAAGTCCTGTTTTCAAGGTCGAATAATTAAATGGTTATTTCAAGGTGAAGATCTGATGCCTTGGTTTTTTTTTAATTAAATGGATTTGTGTGTTGTTTTCAAGATCAATGACGAAATAATCGCAAAACCGCTCATCAAAGTACAAAACCTATCTTCAAGGTTGATTAGTTAAATGATTACTTCAAGGTCAAGATTTGTCTTCTGTACTTTTCAAAGTCAAGTAGCTACATTTTCTTTGAAGATTAATCACGGAGCAATCACAAAGGCGATTATCGAAGGAGAAAGTGTTTTAAGTCGGGCGATTAAGTGATAATGTCCAAGTAGATATCTCAAGGTCAAAGTCAGGTGCTTTAATTAGTCTGAATCAAATAATCGTGTCTCCTTGAAGTCAGTCATAAAATCATCACTATTTTGGAATGATACGACGTTCTGAGACGGACTCTGTTTTCAAAGCTAAATATGTAATCAAATGGCTTTAAGGTCAAGATTGGGTGCTTTAATTTTTCAAAATCAAATAGCCGTGTGTCACCTTGAGGGTTAATCATAAAACAATCACGGGCACGATTAGCTAAAGTTTTGTTTTCAAGATCGAATAAACAAATGGTTATTTCAAGGTCAAGGTCTGATGCCTTAGTTTCCTTAAATTAAATAGGTTTTTATGCCGTCATTCAAGGTCAGTCAAAAAATAATTGCAAGATCGATTATCAATGGACAAAACCCACTTTCAAGTTTGAATAGTTAAATGATTACTTCAAGGTCAAGATCTGTGATTTTTACTCTTGAAGTCATATGTATTTTTTTAAAGATTACTCACGAAATAATCGCAGTCTTCAAAATCAAGTAGAGTAGGCGTTTGTCACCTTGAGATTACTCATAAAATAATCAAGGTCAATATCTGTCATTTTTACTTTTCAAAGTAAATTAACTGTATTTTGTTTAATTCTATATACGTATATAAAATACACTTCCAGTGTGTTGAATATGTTTAACTTTTAAAATAGAATGGTTCGTTTTCCCCAAATTACTGCATGGCACGACTAGAGTTGTTCGATTCAGTTCGATACAATTCGCCGAAATATCGATCCTTTTAAAAAAATATTTGCTGACGCCGACATACTGATTGAAGCCTAATGGCGTAACATAAATTTCCGATCCTGGCGCTCCTGGCAGGTGTAATTGACTTCTCTCATTGCAGTAGATGCCAACTTTAGAAGACGCAGCAGTAAAACTTTCATTATTTTCTGGTACCGTTTTTACGAGAATTTCCGAAAATTACAAATTTCGATTCAAAAAATCGATTCACCGAGGAAAACATTTGAAACAAAATCGAAAAAATCGATTCTTTCTCCAAATCTAAACACGACACATCAGACAGCTAGTGCCCGTCTTGTGGAGTGCAACTCCACAAGTCCGAGGGCGTAATCAACATTTGCAGAATGTCATAGTGTGTGGTTGCTCTCCAAAAATCCGTCCGTCTTTCCGTATCTAGTACCATGGTTGGGTGAGAAAATATTAATTGGTTTTACCATATTGGCTGTGTTTTTAGAAACTAACCGCTGTTTAATTTGATATATGAAATACTGCTTTTCTTTACAAACAAAGAAATTGCTATTTGGGTCCTCTGTGGTTTGATTAAAACTTTGTTAAAGGAGTGGGGAGAAGAATGTGGAAATTGTAGTTGTAGTGTAATTATTATGTGAATTGGACGTAATAATAGAACTTCTCTCTTACTCTCGTCGTGACATTTAGAGGAGCATAGTGTGGCAAGACGAAAGTAAATTAAAAGCGAACTTAAGATCAGCAAATATGCATCCGGACGGCGCGGCGCCAACAGCAGGTGGATAAAAACCTTAGACTATTCCAGCTTGTTTGAAACAATAAACGTACAGCTTTTCCTCGTTAATACTCGGAATTGTTCGAGTTCCAAACTGTATATAAACCCCGTAATTTCCCGAATCCGAGAAATCATAAACTAGTTGTTACCAGAGCATGTAAGCTCTTCTCTCGTAAAGATGTAGTGTGAGGCTGGCAGACCATGTAAGTGTAACATTGTTTAGCTGTATTAAATTATGTACAATATATTATTTAAGCTACGCCCCTTGTTTCGATTAATACCGTAAGAATAGTGTCTCGACGAGGCCTTGTAAAATTGATAAAGTTAAAAATAAAGGTATATCATCCCCTTTCTGTTATCATTTTTAACCACTCGACCATCACGATACAAACGTGTACGAGTTGCGTTAATTTCAACTTTGTGCAGTGACTTTGGGGTAGAATGATCGATCATTTAAGCCTCATACACACTGAACGCACAAACACCGAATGGCGAACGAACGTTGAAAACCGAAACCGAATTTGACTAATGTAACAAAGCAAGGCTTCGGTTCGCCTTCGGTAGCATTCGCTCCAAAGGAAATGGTTGCTTAGTATGTACATAGAAGATATTGTTTGCTCGTTTGCCTCTGTATACGATTCAACAATTAGGTGTACATTTACTCAGTCTATACACGGCTTTAAGGGTGGATTGCGGAAATGTCTAGCTCTACCTGTTTCACTCTATGTACAACTGATGAGCTGAAAGAATATTTAAATGTAAAAAGTAAGTAATTTGAGTATCAGTGGAAAACAATGAATATTAATTAATTTTTTTCTTTGATACTTTGATATATCGTGTATGCAATACACAAATGAATATCGAATAAAACAAACACCTTGATTTCTGATATACGTTTCATTACATGATAATTTGCTTGGTGTATACACGGCTTTAAATGCGGATCGCGGGAATGTATACATTATTTTTTCTATTTACTTGGAATAGTAGTTCGAACGTTTAGTTTGGGTTCGATTGGCTTTGTTTCGTTCGACGCGCTTTGATTCTTGGTGTTTGCTTCATTCGTTGTTTGCTTGCTCAGTGTATGCACGGCTTTAAATGCGGATTGCTGGGAATCTCCGGCTCTGAACTTAGTTCAGGCATTTATTGGTTATGCTTCCATGTTCCCAATTTTTGGTAATTTTAGTACTTAAGGTGACTAAAGATGGGGGAAGATTTTGAGGCTTTTTTTGGTGACTTATTAACTGTGTGCCTAATTCCCTTGAACTAGAAGTAACATCTTGATATCCTCTTTTATACCAAATCACAAAACATTCAAACGTTCAAACGTTCAAAATGAACTTGAACGCGCATTACAAATTACAAAAACAATAGAGTGCGCTCTCAATGAATTTGACAGTTTCAATCAAGCGCTGCTCACGTTTCATCAGGAGCGCTGACGACTTCCCAACAACAAATATCGCTTAAAGACTGCAGCGTGCCATGATTGAAATAAAAAAAGCTTTCAGCGTGATGAAACGACCGGAAATGACGATGATCTTTCTCATTGCAAAACTTTCCGGAGCAATTACGTAACGAATTCGGTCCTGCTCACCTTTGAGCGTCAATTGCGTTCATCTCAAGCTTCCTGGAGCTGCCCGGATCCGACTCCGGCACTCGGGTTTTCCTTCGCATGGAAACGCGCGGCGCGAAACTCTCCCCGGTGGCAGTTCACATGATATTCAGTCATTCATGGGGGGTAATTCGCGAGAGCAGTTTCAGCGGGCGCATCTCAATCCGGACCCCGTCACAGACTGCGTTTTCCAGCTGCTGAAAATCGCTCGCTGAAAGCGCGCAACCGCACGAGAGTGCTCGATTACCGACGATTATTCGATCAGGTCCTGCTTCAGGTGGAACGAATTTTAGCTCGGGGGTGAACCCTTCAACTCGTCAGAAAAACTCGTCGAAATGTAACTCGAAAACTTGTTCTGATTGAAACGATTGATTTTCCGACGGTATTCAGCGTCGTTGAAAAGCTGATAGTCGAAGGCAAGGCTAAAAGAGCTTTTTTAGGGTAGTCGCTACCCCCCCTCAAATGAGACACTTCGTCGGAACTCGGCGGAAAAGCTGATAAATCTCTAAAACTTGTTCTCGCCAGAACTGATTGAAACCATCGATTTCCCCAACGGCATTCAGTCTTATTAAAAAGTATTTTCAGTTGCTGAAAAGCTCATAGTTGAAGACGATTCTGAAAGTCGGAGTGCTTTCAAAACGCCCTAACATAAACAATTATAAATGTTCTACTTAAATAATTGAAAATATACGGCGTGTTTTATTAAAAATAAATGGAACTCATACAATTACGATTAGTTTAATATCTCATTACTTAAATCCTTGGAAGCAGAAACAATTTATGACTTGTTGAATGTAACGTACCCAACTAATAATAACAGGTAAACCCGAGCGCTTTTAAATATTAACATAATCGCCGGTTCTCGTGTTCGACTTCATTGGAAAAACATTTGTATGGACGGGGGGGCTATTAACTGTAATGATTACACGGCATTGTGCACTAAATCACGAACGAGTTGTGGAGGGAGAGTCCATCGAAGTCCAAAATACTTTTACATCTCCGTTGGTTACATTGAAAACATTGCTTCGATGGAAAATTGCATAAAATCAAATAGAATCTCGGAATCACATTTCCTTTTGGGCTTTCGAAGAGAATGAAGGGCGAGAGTTTAAAATTAAAAATTTCTTTTTGGTGTATCTTAAGGAACAACACCCAGTATGAACTTCTACTGTAAACTTCTTGCATATATAAGTCATTAATTATACATCTGATAATTGTACTAAAAATAAAAATCATATTAGATACTTTTGATTAAATCCAACGCGCGTTTATTTATTTGAGAGGAAGTGCAAACTTCAAACTTCAAATTGTATTTTATTGATGTACGAAAACAAAACAAAAGTTTATAGAAATTAAAACAAAAAAAATTGATGAACGATGAGTCATTGTTGAAAGAAACAAGTTTTGTGTATAAAATATTTAAACATATTAAGGTCACAAAACCAGCCTTAAAAAAGCTAAAAATGACATATCGCCGTAAAATGACGTTTTCAGCCTCACAACTACGCTTACGATTTGGCTTTAACGCGATAAAGACAATATACAGGGTGATTCTGAAACTACTTTGGAAATTCCGACAATGCAATTATAAGCCCGAAAGAAACAAGTTTTGTGTATAAAATTTTTGCCTAACTCTCACATTACGGTCACAAAACCATTCTTGAAAAAGTTCAAAATGACATATCGTCGTAAAATGACGTCTTCAGTCTAACATTGTTTTGTCAATTGAACTTAAACTGCAGTTCTTAAACTCTAGAAGAATTTTGTTAACGTGCAGATGTGTTCGGACCTCAAATACAAGTTTTCCAATACAGTTTTGGAATCACAGTGACTAGATAAATGGTTTTTCGAGTTGGATTTTTCCGTTACCTGATGAAGGATTGCATGCCGTTGTTTCTTTGTCTCGTCCGAAGTCCATTCAAACGTTTTGACATGGCAAAATAAATGGTCCTTTCACTTTTATCTGGTGAAAACTTCATTATCCACTGTCGTTGTTTGTTTATCTTGTCCGAACAATCTGACTTTTTCGTCAAATTTCAATATGAATGTTCTCGTTTGGAAAAATAGCTGGTCCTTCGAGCTGGATCTTTTTATGGTTGTTCCTCATCTGGATTCGATCCTTCTTCCTTTACCTTGTCCGAACAACTTTGATCCTCTCTCAGAATTGAGACCCTTTCCCGTTGTTTCTTTATCCGTCGTTGGTCTATCTCGCCCGAACAAAGTGACTTTTTTTTCCCTCAAAAATTCCTATGATCAAAATAGGGGTTTTCACTTGATGAAATGTATGGTCCTTCCAGCCGGATCTTTCTAAAAGATCATGCACCGTCTACCAACAACCACTCAATTGATCCTGAACTTTGCAACCTAGACAACCTAAGCCTAGAGAACCTTTGCCGTTCTTCATCTACCCCAAATGGTCTTCAAGCCAATAGCATCATAGTCAACTCCATGTCTGTCGCCTGTCTGCTTCATTCTTCACCTTGGTAGCATTCCCAAGATCACACTCGCCATTCGAAACTGTCTATTCCAAGCAACACATTCCTTCGAACATAGGATGTAACCACTTCTGTTTTCTGATTATGGACGCAACCTTCGTACCACAAGTCTACAAAACGATTGGAGTCAAAGCTACTCCAAATCAAATGAACTTCCTGGTAAAAACTTCAATACAGTCCGCAACATACTACAGGAGAGGTCCCCCTTTTGGCGCAACGAGGACTCAGTAACTTACCCTTACATTTATATATGTATAAATTTTTTTTGCGAGGGGGAAATATGTAACTAGGACAAGGAGAACGCCAACGCAAAGAATTCGCAACTGCAAAAATCAGGCAACCAAAGCTTTTTGTAAACAATTATAACACGTGATCAATATCTTTTCTAATCAAGTGACCTAATTAAAGACACATGATTTTATTTCCTTGATTAGAAAAGATATTGATCACGTGTTATAAGTATGAATCGTTCGGAAATGTCAAGGAAGGATTACGCAAATTCTGAGTAACACGCTTGCAGTTCTGGAAGATTCAAATATTAAGGCACAAATTTCATAACATCCCGTGAAAAACGTCCTGGGACGAAACCCCTTTACATAGTCGACAAGCGAATCATCAGATCATTAGTATGACAGATCATTACAGTGACAGCGAGTCAGAAGTTGTGGTTATAATTGTGAACAATCATGTAAGTCTATTGTGTATAATTATGTTTGACTTTATGTATTTATATTTGATATATTATTTTAACTGAGCTACGACCCTTATTTCATGTTACATAAATTATTACCGTAACAATATATAAATTTAATTTTAAAACAAAACAAAAGAGAAACTAAGTTTCTTAAATTTCTTCGTTGTTGCTACCAAGATGTAACGCTATTATTTGATTATTTACAAAAGACTCACCGCGGTGTTAAACAATCAGTTAAGCGCACGTTACTATCCGAAGAGGTAACGAAATGGCGGCAGCGGTAGGATGTAAAAAGGGCCCGTTACCGTACTAAGTGATAACTGGATGGTGGCAGCGGTGGGATCTACATAGGGGCAAGCATTTATCAAACTGCGGGGTTTCCTAGGATATTTCGGGGCATCTCATGCGCATATTTAAGTTTTTAAAACACAAGGTTATGAATTTTCCGATAATATTCCAGACGGTTCATATCCCCCCCCCCTCCAAAAAAACATTGTTTACGAATATAAAGCGCCCGCCGTTAATAACTCGTCAATTGATCAAGGTGACATCATAAAAGAGACCTGTGAATAAGAATTGTAGTTAATTGTTTATACACGACTATTTATTATACTTCTATGTATACAAAAATGCGTACAGTAGAGAACAATAAAACTTAGGTAAGAATTTGGTACATAAATCAGGCTTTTATTGAGGTTATGTTTCTGTCAAGAAAATTTTGAAATGTCAAACGTAATAAACGAAAATTCAACGCAGCAACTCCAACCTTTACCTAACAAAGCCATTACTCTTATTTTTTGAGCGGAACTTAAATGATGCATATGCATTTTGTCAAAGTACAGAATAAACAAACAGTATTGTTTTACTAGCGCCATCTAGTAGAGTGTCGCTGCAGTTTTAGAGCATTCACTCCTGAATTTTATGATTACCGCGGCGTTATACTGCAGGCACCATCTGGTGACTTAGTACAAAACCAAATTCACTTTAAAGCAATCGCAGTAAACATACTTATTTCAATTACAATTTTTTTTTTCCTTGTCTTATGACCCTCTGTTGATATCTAGGTAAATCAGGAGCTACAAATTTAACTTTTGTTAGAGAAAAAGAAAATTATTGCGATCTCTGCTGTGTTAAAAAAGTACCTACGCATTTTTTATTTCTCATTTCAGTAAAGAGAAACTGGTAACAATTAAAGGGATCTAAGTTCCTAAAATTTTAATATGAAACTGGCGCCATCTAGTATCAACTAATCGAAGTATTTTTTTTCTTAGATTCAAAGAGGCGCTAAAGAAAAAAAAATTGTCATTTATGGTCTTTTTTTTCTTAAAAAATGTGCACTTCAGGTAGTGTTGTATTTTGTCAAAATACAGAATAAACAAAATAAATATTGTTTTACTAGCGCCATCTAGTGGATTGTCGCTGCGTTCACAAAAAGAAAAAGCGCGCCAAACAAGGACACATTTTTTCATTTCTCCTTTCAGTAAAGAGAAACTGTTAAGAATGTTCCTCAAATTTTTAAATGAACTCGGCGCCATAGTATCAATTAATCGAACTATTTTCTCTGTGATTCGAAAAGTCATGTTTATCTTTTCTCAAAAAATGTGCGCTTCAAATAATGGTTTGTCAAAATATAAAATAAACAAACTATATTGTTTTACTAGCGCCACCTACTGCATTGTCACTGCAGACTTAGAGGTTAGGTTTTTACCTAAATTAAAGAAGTGTAGGTAAAAGAATTTTATTTTAAAAAATTATTAATCGTTATCATCAATATAACACGTGTTAATAGATTTAGGCCCGGTTTTACAATCGTCGGATAAACTGAGTATAACACTATTCTTGGAATAATCTGACGTAGATATGCAGGAAGATTAAAAGATATTCGGCGAATAGTTATTCTGCTCTTATTCCACGATTGTAAAACTGGGCCTTAGAAAATTAAACTTTATTTTCTTGTACAGTGAAAGCTCCCATAGCGGACACCTCTCTTAGCTGGACAGTTTTTAATCTCCCATTTATGTAATTTACATGCATTTGCATCTCTCTTAGGCCGACACCTCTAATGGACGAACAGTTTGCTGGTTACGGTCGGTGTCCGCCTAAGAGAGCTTTCACTGTACCACATAACTTCATTTTAATTGGTTCTTCATACACAAAAAAAATCAATAATGCACTCTTTCTCGACTTCTGTAGGTATTATGCAATGCCTCTTCCTCCCCGACATTAACGCAACGTCTCTGTCCACCGCCGCGCCACCGTATCATAAATATCATATCATGAACTATATGGCTCACGGCGACGCAACGTTGAGTTCACCAGCGAGTCGGGATCTTAATGTAATATTAAATTATTAATGTCCTAGCAAACACCGCAGTCTGGTCATTATCAGTGATTCAATAAATGACTCTGTATTAAATTGTACATATTGAAAAGGAAGTTGTATTGAATAAATAAAATTTTGTTTTGAAATAATGTGGCGTTTTATACGGTAGGGCTAAGTACTTACCCGTACTCCCTCGTATAATAAAAATTTCAAACAAACAAATTCAATGATACTTTTGAAAATGAGGCAAGTCTGTTGAACGCTGGTAGCGAATTTTGGAACGGACCTTTCAAAAACGGTCATGACATTTGAAGATTTGTTGAAATTGGTACAAAATATAATCAATTTCATCCAAGAATACTTTCAGGAAATGGGAAATATTTTTATTTATCCTCGAGTATAATACAAAAGATGTGTTTTTTATGCGTTGCAAAAAGTTATTGGAACATAGAAAAGATAAAGCTGCGAGTAAGGAATTAACAGGAGGGAACCTACGGCAGTGCGAGAACCTACGCCACGGGTTGAGTAAGGTCAATCTTTGGGGAGAAACAAACCTTGTATTTAACTTTATTTAAAGTTGGTTCTTGTATTTAACATTGAAATTACATATTTAATCGCTTTGGAGGTGTATTTCGTATACGACTGTAAAAAAATTTTGAGGTTAATACTCGCAATTGTTTTCATTACATCAAAAAAAAGAAGATAACAACGGTAATATGTAACATAACCTCAATTCACTTCTTCGAGGTTATGTTACGTGTTACGCGTTATTACTTCCTCGTCTTTCACTATAAACAAAAGTTGTTAGTACGTGCCTCAATATTTGTTACAATTCTATATAAAATACGCCTCTAATATGGTTGAATGTGTTTAATTTTTATGGTTTGTTTCCCCCCAAATTACTGACCTTACTCTATGTATGATGCGGACTTAATGCGCGTATCAGATTTGACAGAAGTTACCACTTTCAAGTACTTTTAGAGTCGGTTTATCGATGCTAGGTTAAATTTATCTTTCAGTTTGTTACCAATGGCAACGTATACTTTCATAATTGTTGCCATTGGTAACAAACGGAAAGATAAATTTAAGCTAGCATCGATACACCGACCCCCCTTAGTCATAGTACTCAGCTGTATAGAATACAATTGACAGTTTTCGGATCTTAACTAGTTAAATTTAGTGAAATAAGTGTGATATAAACAATGGTGAACTATTCGTTTATGGACGTTCCAGAATTTTGTAAAGTTACCAAATTTATGGCGTTTTCGATCTCCAGATCAAATTGCGCATGCGCACCACATTTGTGGTGGCGTATTCGGAAGGGTGATGTTCTTTTGGTGATCAAAAATCGATGCATTCTGTTAAACTGGATTGCACTGAAACGGAACAAAATTTTTACCCCGTGTCGAGAGACGCTGCAAAAGAGCAGAGCATTGTTGGAGGGGATGCATGTGGTGTTTGACGTTACAAATAAAAAATAGAAATGATGTATGGCAGAAAAGAATAAACTTATTGTAGTGACGTAATTGTTTCTTGAAATATTGGAAAACATTCTGAAGAGGATGAACGATTTAATCAAGTTTTAAAATATCCCAGAAAAAATATCGGACAGCCGAACAGGTGAAATTCAAGTAAAACCACCTCAAGTTATTAATATTTAAGGCCTAATGGCAAGGCTGATTTACCATCGTTTTCATTTATTTATGATAGTCATTATAAGAAGTGATCAAATGAAAAATGAATTATAGTTGGCGCATGTATTCACCGAACGTTCCTTCAATCACTTTTGACGTTTCTACAAAGCAAGAAAAGAGTTTTATTAAAAAAAAAAATTAAGGCAGATGCGTAAAATGACCACTGCCTGCTGCATCAAGACACGTTTGAACTCTATGAATAACTGCGTGAGTAACGTTAGACAAAGAACATTTCCAAAGTGTTATTTGTGTTACAATTGATGGGCAATTATCATTAATATGACGTTATCGAAGGACATTTAAATTCCAACGCCTACCCTAATTCATTTTTATATTGATCGCTTGCTACTGTTAGCACAATATTTACCATTAACCCAACACTCAACATAGGAATTTGAAAGCATCTGTGGAGCGGAACAATCACTGTTCAACGGAGCACGTCTCATCAGATAAAGCGCAATTCTATTATGAATTGATTTGCATGGGCATTACGCCATTAGTTACCACTTTGGACAAGAAAATACTGTTTGACTCCCTCCTGTTTATTATTTACTCGTAGGTCCGTTTGGGATTCATTTTGTTTCTCGTTCAATGGTCGCGTTCAGGTAAGCAAGCATCATTTCAACAGGATTTTAAATGAATTATTTTATTTTGGCGAATGATTTTTGATGTTTATCTTTATAAATAAATAATAAAAAATAAAGATTATTTAATTTTTTTTAAATAGAGAGGTTTCCCGCCCTATGACCAACCGATGAACGCATTTCTTCTTAAATTGTTTATTGTCCCAGTGGCTAAATCAACGCTTTTAACTCTGCACCTGCACACTTTTAAATAATACAAATTGCATCTCAATTCCATCTTATTTCCGAGTAAATTATTATATGTACTTGAAAAATAAAAATTCCTATGCGTCAGTCTTAAGTTGGTGACACTGTATAACTGTCAACATGGTGATACACATACAAAGTGGCGCGAACAACATTCAAACAAACTGCTTGCCAGCCAGCATTCAATCCGTGCCTTTCAAAATTTACGCCGATTCCGACGCCGGAGTATCCAAGCACTTCGACGCCTGCATAAGGAAAGGCCACCAGGACGCTGACGGCGACGTCTTGACAACCGCTTTTCGAGGTTATCCCCTACAAGGTATTTTTTAAATAAATTCTTCGAGTTTTCAGTCTTTATTTGTTAAAATTAATAAATGCACATACGTTTCACAGCGGTTTTGTTGCTTCTTCAGTTTATAAATTTATAAAGTTGAAATAATTGCAAGGTAGGAAGATCACTCTACCCAAGAGTTACACCGGCCTGGTTTTCCACGAGGGCGTAACCCCCGACACCGACAATGACGACCGCAAATTGTACGTGATACACACGTTCAATTCGTTTACTTATTGGAGGTGGAATAAGCTGCCGACTAAGAACGATGTAATCGTGCAGGCGATGGACTGGATCGATGTGGCTGAGGCGTTACATTCGCCTATAGTCGAGGAATGACACAGGTTCTCCTAGGTATAGTTTCGTTTCATTATCAATGTTACCTGTCGATATATTTTTGTATAAGAGAGACAAAGTTAATAAAAATGTTATTTTGATGCCTTAAAATATATCTCCTGTTTTCGGTAATCATAAAAGTCACAGAGAAAATAGAAGGTATAGAATAGATATTTCAAGTCTGGCCTCATGTTTATAGCTCACAGTTTTTATACAACTTGGCACTTTATGTCTTTGGCTTGTTGTACCATATGTCCAAATAAATTTCTGATAAAGGTAGGTCATGGAGTGTAAAAATTTACAACACCAAGAAGTTTTTGAAGTTGGTGACGTATCAAGCTGTAAGATATGGCCAATTAAACTTCAATTTTACTTAACTACTCAAGGACTGGACAGTATTTTAATGTAAATAATGTAATAATTTATCTTCCATGGCCTACCTTTATCAGAAATTTATTTGGACATATGTTATAATAGATGATAGTTTCTTCCCATTTTCATTTAGGTCTTTTTTCCATTGTGGGTCTTTCTTTTATATCTGATCTCCAAATTGTATGTGATTGTATTCCTTTTTCCTTCATTGATAGCCGGTACAATCAACAATTTTACAAATATTTCTATTTATTCTTTATATTCTATTCTATATATTTCTATTTATTCTTACCAAATTTATTGTGTTCTGCAGTGTCATGCTAAGAAGTTTAATTCAGTTTATACAGTATATTAATCGCAGTTTTAAACAAAGTAAAATATTGTAAGTAATTGATTGATAAGTAATGTTTCAAATCTCTTAATCCTGTGAAACTTCCAATACAATTAGCTTTTATTATTTTAGAGAATATTGCTTCCTGTGTGTCTGCAAACTTGGCGATAAGTATCTTTATGGTATCGTCCAAGGATTTTGTAAGATTGCGAGCCATTTCTGTAGTAAGAGATTTCTTCATTTTGGTTAACGCAAACTAGATGGTGCCGTTATCCGCGCGTATTTCAAATATACTTAACGAAAGAGCTAGCTTTTGTTAAAAAGTAAGAATCAGAGTTTAATTTTTAAAATTAAATGTAAATGATTCTGAATGTAAATGACTTCAAACTGTGTATATAAAAAAAGCAATTTTGATCTGCCACTAAGTCGAGTTGCAAACCGTCTCTGTAATTCTACTACTCCAAAATGACCGAGGTAGTCAGAATTTTGACCTTAAACATTAGATGGTGCTAGCATTGTAGTGCGTTCCTGATTTTGAGAAACGTTTCGAAAATGTTAACTAAAATTACGGCGTAAACAACGAACCAAAATGTTAGTAATTTAATTTAGTTTAGTTTTCTTTTTCTCGCCTACAAATTGGTTGGTTGTTAAAAAAAAATTTGGGGAAGACATAATACTGTGATCAACGATTGAAAGTTGGCGACTGAAATAAAAAATTGTTGTAGAGCGGCACATTCAATCGTTGTTGATCGCAGCACAGTAGTTGTTATTAATTTCTTAAAATTAATGAACAATTCGTGCAGTAAAATTAATCACACAGTTTAAATCGGACATAAATATAAATTTGTTAAAATAAAATACCATGCGATCAATTAAATTTATAATTAAAGTAGGCGGGATTTTTTTTTATACGGTTGTACACCTTGCGAATCGACTCGCTGTGTAGATTAGAGGTTAACTAAATATTTTGACGTTTATAGGATTCTCATCGGGTTCAATCGTCTTAATTTAAAGGAAGTGAAACAGTTTTAATGACAACCATAGCAAATGTTCGAAGTGTTCGCCCCCGGCAAATAATTAAACATTTTGGAGCGTCACTTTGACAATTCAAACTCAAATTAAGCTGTCAACATTTAGTGTTGCCAATCTAATTCAAAATTCATAGCCTACTCTAATTATAAATTTAAATGATCGCGTGGTTCGAGACAAAGTCAAACCTTAAAAGTACTCTAAGAACTGTACCTAACGGAACCTTATTGCTACTTTCCCAACTGAGCGGTACAGTCTGATCAAAAAAATGTTATCTAGTTGCCATAAAACTAACTTTCAAAAAGATTTTGCTGTTCACCCGGTATACAGCCTGTTTTATTATAAAGGCACCAAGCTGTAAATCATTAATTTTTGTTCAACCACCCAATAAAGTGTATTATATGTACCATCGTAATGAGAAAAACCGACTACACTCGAAATTTTAGTTAATTGAAGCGTGCTTTAAAATGAACTTCTGTCATTTTGACACTAAGATTATTTTGACAAATTAAATAAAAGTACCCAATTAAAAGCAATTCAGAAGGCAATAATTCAAATGCGATTGCAAAACGGTATCAGTATTCGAGCAATTGCAACTAAATTTGCTGTTAATGTTAGTAATCATAGAGAATATTTACTTCTTTGGAATCGAATGAGATGGATGAGATTTTATAGGTTGACAAATACATGACAAATGGTGTCAAACCTAATGTTACACAACTAAATTTTTTGAAAAATGGAAGTGTCGATTTTACTTCGCTGTAGTCTATTTTTATGATCACGATGGTACATATATTCTTGAATGAGACGTAGTTTTGTTGAGAATAAAATATAAAAATGTTTTGAGTGATGACGTCATCGATAATTTTTTTAATTGGTACGATATTTTTTGCGAAGTATGATAGAAAATCCTTTTCTCGTTTCAACCACGTAAAACTTTTACATTTGGTGGATTTCAAAAATAAATATGTGAGCTGCGAATCACGGTAGGGTAAGTATCAATTCTTTTTAGTTTGAGTTTTTTGTCGGTAGGGTAAGTATCAATTTTTTAGTTTTTGGTTGAATATTTTCCAGACATCAAAAGTAACTTTAATAATAATTTGGTGAAGTGAAGCGGGTCCCTAACACCCATCTTCATTTGTACCTTTTTCACAGTTCTTATAAAAAATATTATTGTTGCAATTTTAGGGATGTTTTTTCCATAACAATTGCGATTGAGTTAACCGGACGTGTAATAAACACAGCCGCATGCAGGATGTTGATAAAATATCGACAAAGTACCTCGCTTTGTGCTTTGTCACAAGCTTTGTTAAAAGCTCCAAGTTTCTCTAGATTCTAGCTAGATGCTCTAGGTTCGATTTGATTTTTCTCATCAAAACCGGTCGTGTCGCAGTTGTTCGTGTAATTTTACCTAGAATTCATCAGCGCCATCTATTGGCTTAAATTAAAAGCACTTCTGTGTTTTTACAATTTATTTCATCCATCAGATTTTTAAAATACGTTTTTGCATCATGTTTCAAGTTGCGACTCTGCTTGTACAACTTTACCTAGAATTAAACAGCGCCATCTATTGACTTAAATTGAAAATACTTTTTTTTACTATTTCATCCATCAGATTTTTAAAAACGTCATTGCATTAATTAATAGTAAGTTTCAAGTTGCGATTCTTTTTCAAACAGAATCACATTTTACAGTTATATTGAGTGATTAACAGCGCCATCTCTTAGTCGATATTAAAACGTTATTTTTTGCGATTCTACTCGATTTCGAATATAGCTCCGTAAGATTGTTATTCTCGTCACAACCGGTCCTATCGTAGGCGTTTGCGCAAGTTTATCCAGGATATTATCCAGAAATTAGCAGCGCCATGTATTGACTTGAATCGAAAACATTTCGATGTTTACGGTTTTTTAAGCACTGATTTCAACGACAAGGTTTTCAGGAACGCTCTTGTATTGTTTAAGTTCCATTTTTTAGTAGCACTTGACGCGTGCGGTTCATTGATTTTGCGCGATTTCAAACTTTGTGTTTTACCACTGAATTTGTGGTTGAAACTAGAAACGGATCTTCTCCGAGATTTGCTAAAGCACGCCGAGTGACCCACAAGCCGTTTAAACGACTTATCAAAGGCCTGCTCTGAGAAAGGGAACGGGTATGCTTTGTTGGCCTTTGTGAAATTGACCCCTGCAAGTAACGCGTCTCTCTCTTCTACTAGGCTTCTAGTTAATTCCCGTGATAGCTACTAGGCTTCTAGTTCCCGTGGTAGCTCGAAGTCCAGGTTTTTGCATCGAACGATGTTTCACCTTCGAAGAGTGGTTTCGTCCGGCAAGTCGACACTATTTCTGGCGGCTTTGCCCGCTGGCCGCCCCATTGACTCACTCCGCTAACCACCGCGGGAGGACGCTCCGATCTGTTGACATTGACACTGGATCTTAGGAGACCAAGGTCGGAGTAGCCTTATTACTTTTGTATTCGCGGTGTTGATGTACAACTTTTTATTGCGGGGTTTGTTTATCGTTACCCCTGTCTTTGAGAATCATTAATTTCGTTGTTCGTTTTAAACCGTATGTGTGACCGAAGCACAGATCTGTGGTACAGATTAAATTCAACGTGTTACTTATTTATTTATTTTTCGTGTTTGAGTTGTCGTTAGTTGAATGTTGAGCAAGTTAAATATAAACAAGTGTGCTCAGCTGGTGCTTTTCATTTTAATCACTTTGTCCACCTTTTGTATTGGGGTTACGTCGAACCTCCCTTCTCCAAGAGCTTAGCCGAGCGGTGTGGAGAAACATTTGTCACCTCGCACTAATTTGCAGACCTACAGGTAGGTAGCAATAACACCGCCATCTTTTGGCTTAATTTGAAAACAGCTCGATGTTTACGCTTTTTAGTCATTTCAGCGATGAGATGTTTTTTTAAAATGCTCTTGCAGTGTCCAAGTTCCGAGTTGCGATTCTTTATCCAACAGAATCATATTCCGCCGTTACGTCGGTTGACTAAGAGCGCCATCTCTTTATGAACATCGAAAATAGCAACTCGTTTTCTGCAATTCGGCTCGATTTTGAAGATAGCTTTGTGTACTTTTGATTCAAAATACCTTTCTCATCAAAATCGGTCCTGCTGCAGACAATTAGATGCAACTGTGTTGAA
Source organism: Dorcus parallelipipedus (assembly GCA_958336345.1). NCBI lineage: Eukaryota > Metazoa > Arthropoda > Insecta > Coleoptera > Lucanidae > Dorcus > Dorcus parallelipipedus. The sequence continues at coordinate 30,251,229 of OY284478.1, forward strand.
GAGTTCGCAGCGTCATCTTTTGGCTTCAATCGAAGACACCTCGATCTTTACACGGTTTCTTCAGCATTTCATCGATCAGATTTTAAAGTTCCAATTGTTTCTCTGACAGAATCATATTTTTAAGTCGCAATGGGTTATCGGGAACGCGTTCTCTTGGTCGACATCGAAAGTATTAGCTCGTTGTCTTGCGATTCCATTTAATCTTGAAGATGGTTCCCGTACGCATCGCTTTCTCTAATCAAAACCGAATCATATTTCGCCGTTACTTCCGTTGATTAAGAGCACCATCTCCTTGTGAACATCGAAAATGACAACTCGTTTTCTATAATTCTGCTCGATTTTAAAGACGGTTCGGTTCCGTATACTTTTGATTCGAATTACCTTGTCTGATCAAAACCGGTCGTGCCGCAGACAATTGCACGCAACCATGTTGAAGACGGTAATGTTGAAGAGTTCGCAGCGCCATCTTTTGGCCTAATCGAGAACACCTCGCCGTTTACACGGTTTCTTCGGCATTTCATCGTCCAGATTTTAAAAACGCTTTAAGTTGCGATTGTTTCTCTAACAGAATCATACTATTTTGTTCGCGTTTTGTTATTTTGTCACACTTAAAATTTTATTAAAATTTTATAAGTAAAACAATAATTATCCTCAAATGTCCAAATTTCCAACTGTCTTTTTCTTTCGCTTAACCGTGTAACGAAGTAACCTTTTCGTTACCGACCATATTTTTATTTATTTTGTGAAATGCTTTTCATTTGCCGTTTTTGTATATATTATTTAGTTTGTATAGATAGGATGTCTTTGCGTAGAATTTAAAGTCATATTTTGGTTGGGAGTTCCAGCAGGGTGGGGCTCCCTACCACCTACAAGCTTTTATAAGCGCGCCAAGAGCACGCATTGAGGCAGTCATCTGCCGAGCCATCGAGTCGCCGGTCGTGGCTCGACTCGTCTTTCGTTGAATCATCCGTCTCTTGGTGCTTTGACTCAAACGCGCTACGCGGCCTGTGCTACGTTCGCGTTATCTACAACCGCTCCTCCTGTTTGTTACTTGTCCCTGAGTGGCCGCTTCACTCATACATACCAGACACGAGTATTTCGTGCATCCTAACCCTGAGTGGGCGTTTCACTCTTGCGTACCTGACACGGGTGTTTCGTGTATCCCGACCCTGAGCGGGCGTCTCACTCTTGCTTACCTGACACTGGCGTTTCGTGTATACTGACCCTGAGTGGGCATCTTACTCTTACGTACCTGACATCGGTGTTTCGTGTATCCTGACCCTGAGTGGGTGTTTCGCTCATTACCGTACTACCGATCCGATTCCCGGAGCCTGTACCGAAACGTATGCACAGTGTGTTGTCATTAGTTAAACCGTCCTCAAGACCCATCATATATTGCCGTTCCTGTAAATACCATTCCGAAGTTTAACAATAGCTTACCGTTAAGTGAAATATGTTCGGAATGTAAACATTCCAAGTTGTAAATATATGTAAATTAAACTGTGTTTGTAAATAATGTTGTGTTGCCAAGTCATCGACGCTTTTATTTGCGCTGAACCTGGACACCGACAAGCAAACCCGAACCGCCGGACCGACGCGACCTCGAGCAGAGCAACATTCAGCAACACCAGAGAAAGAAAGACAATCCGTTACAACCGGAATGCATTTGTTCAAAGTAATTTGTTTGGGACGCTTACGTTTCGCGGCCATTCTCTCGAAATATTTGACTATAAACTCAAGACCTCATCCGCCCGCCATCTAATGTGTAATGCAGAATGTTTTTTGAGCGCTTGTTTCTGATTTTTGACCATTTGACAATATTTAATGTATACACAACAATAAAACAAACGAGCGAGTGTTTGACAAATATATTATTGTATGTGGTCATTTGTTTTTAGATACACTGTACAATAATTAATTTACAAAATATTCACTTCTGCAATTAATATTAAAAATAGTTTTTAAATAATTACACAATAATTATACACATCACACGGTCCGTTATTGTTTGCATGCGTCGTCGTTTTTCCTTCTTTCTTTTTTTGTTTTGTTTTGTTTTGATAAGACCTCGGACGACGTCCGACCGTGGCGGAAATACACTTTGGTTGACGTACTAATACCATATTTAAAAATACGAAGCGCTTCGCTAAGCGTACCCAGAAAGACTCGAACGTTAAAGTTATTGTTATCATTATTATTACTTTTTTTGAGTGCGCTTAGGCGAGCGGCAAAATATCACAACACATAAAAGATTAAAGGGGATTAAATTGAGGGGGGGGGATAAGGGAGAAAGAGAGAGAGAGAGCGGCAAAAATACTTGTATAAATCGTGTTTCTTTTTGAACCTTTCGTGTAAATATAACCGAATATACAGGTGGTGAGGTTTGACTCGAAGGACCATTCGAAATCCTTCACTCTGACTATATATTTGTACATTTGGTGCGTTGGAAGTATCAGAAGTAGTTTGTTTTACGGCTGGCAGTTCATTCAAAATTAAAATATACAGAATTATACAGGGTTCATCAGAATCTAATACTTTAATTTTTTGAGGTTGAAGTACAGCTAAATAAAACTTACAAGTCTACTCACATTGTATTAAAAAGAAAAACATCCTGTATATAACACAAGAATCTCATTTGCTGATGAGATTTCTTTTATAAGGGTCAGTCGTTTAAAAAACTACACGCTGATATAAGTGCCCTGTATAAGGAACCTACTCCAGTTAGTTCATCCTACCCAAAGAACTAAAGACTTTCAACACCTGTATATTACACACACGCGCACAAATTTCAAGATCGTTAGATCTCACAACTCAACTCTTACTATCGAATATAAGGCATATTGTTTTTCATTATCGTTTCTGACAGTGGTAGATTTGGTTCCGAACGCGCTAGAATACTGCAAGATACAACGTGTTTGCTTTCGTCTTTTCAACAATTTAGATCATTACACAGTATGTATACAATGTGTGGGCAAAAAAATAAAAATTGACTAAATTACACACGTTCTTGTGCACACTAAGACGTACGTGCCTACGAGCTAGGGTTTTAAGTCTTTGCTTTACAATTAAATAATAAATAAAGGTATCTACATAAATACATAAGTTTAGGTTAGTCCAGTTCGTCCGAGGTGCAGTTGTGCATCGGCGAAGGTGGCGCGTCCGTGCTGCCATCTTCCGGGGTGGTCGGTTTCGAGACTGCCACGTTATCGTTGGAGTCTCGTTCGTGGTCCTGAGTGACGAGACACTCCTCCTCGGATGCCGCTACGTCCTGCCAGTGCTCGCGGTTTTTCCTGACGCCGTCCACTAGGACTTCCAGTTTATCCGAGAGTACGGCAAATGCCTGCAAGTGTTCGTTCGGTCTTATTCAATCCCAATCAGACACTTGGCTAAAGTTTACTTGAACTTACCTCGTATATAGGTAGGCAAATCGAATCGATGAATCCGACTTGCATTATAGGTAATTGGTCCTCTTTTTCCCTGTTCATAATGTCCTGGAAAGTTAAAACAAAAAAGAAAATAAGCGAATCTGTGAACAGGAAAATTTACTATGTATATACAGGGTGTGATTAAACTGAAGTTTGAAATATGTAAATGCATTCTGTATAGTAAGCGAAAGAATACCGGGTATATACCGGTACCAATGAACACCATATGTTCGAATACCAATGAACGTAAAAATAAATGCAAATCGGTGTGGCTCCAGTTGATTAAAAAACATAATCTATGTGTTCTCATTGGGTAGAGGATGTGACGTAGATTTCGATGTAAAATAAGATAAAAAAAATAATTTTTATTTCCGTTTCTGTTAAAATTGATCTTCAATGACGTCACTGATCGCAAGATAAAGTTGAAATCGCTGTGAATAAAACGCGAAAGTAATTCGCGCGTTTGATTGGTCAGGGGGCGTGTTTCATTTTTATTTCCGATTCTGTTAAAATTGATTTTCAACAATGTCGCCAATCGCAAGAAAAAGTTGAAATCGATGTGAATAAAACGCGAACGTAATTCGCACGTTTGATTGGTCAGGGGGCGTGTCCTACTTCTTCCATTTTTATTTCAGTTTCTGTTAAAATTGATCTTCAACGACCTCACTGATCGCAAAATAAAGTTGAAATCGATGTGAGTAAAACGCGAACGTAATTCGCGCTTTTGATTGGTCAGGGGGCGTGTCCCTAGTTCTTTCGACTATAAGAAAACGGTTTCTCTTTCGGCTTTTGTTAAAGCTCATCTTAAAAAAACGCCAATAATCATAGAGACAAGGGCAAATCGGAGCAAATACGACCTATTATTGAACCCAATTGGTTAGGGGGCATGGCGAACTTTTTATAGTCTATATATAATAAAAGTAACTTTGACTTCTTTTTGACTTTTATTAAAATTGATTTTTTAAAATTAAAATTGGTTTTTAAGGGCTAAAGAAACCAACCAAATTCTACATGGTCGAGGGGGCGTGGTTACATAATTCGTAAGTCGTACTTCTAATTGGTCGAGGGGCGTGGTTACATAGTACGTAAGTCGTACTAAGAGTAACTGCAATTTCCGTTTAGGTTTGACTCTTAAATATTGTAAAAATAAGTACACATGGCTGCATTTGAATTGATCAAGGCGCGTGACAGCTTTTCTCGCGAATGCTAATTGGCCAAAGGGCGTGGCCTAATTTTTGGAGTAAAATAGAACCAATATGGTTTAGATTCTTCTTGTAATCAATTTTCGAGTAAGCGAGCACAAGAAACAAGTGCAAATCCATACGAAAGACGAAACGTGACGCTGAGTAACCTATAAAAAATTGAAAAAAAACTTCATATCTCCGCTCTCTGTTGAAAACAGTAAGGTGAAACAATGTTGTCGATGTGTGACTCCAGTTTATTAATTAAAAAACACAATCTGTATGTTTTCATTGAGCGGCAGGGGGCGTGGCGTAACTTTCGTTGTAAAATAAAGCTAACTTCCATTTTTGTTCTTGTTAAAATTGATCTTTAAAGAAGTCGGTGAGCGCAGGAACAAGTTTAAATCTATGCGAATAATTCGTGCCTTTAATTGGTCGGGGGCGTGTCCTAATTTTTCGACTACAAGATTACGATTTCTCTTTTAGCTTTCGTTAAAGTTCATTTCATTTAAGGCGCCAACAGTCACAAAAACAAGGGCAAATCGGCGCAAATATGGCTTATTATTATAAACACAATTCCTGCGTTTCAATTGGTCAGGGGGCGGGGCGTAGTATTCATAGTATAATAAGATTAACGTAGAAACCACGCCTTTTAATCCAGCTTTTTGAACAATGAAATTGTACTGAATCTATTACAGTTGCAATTTCGTTAATTTCTTGTACTCTTTTTGGATATTGAAATAATAAGTCACGCCTTTCGTCTCTACGTCTTTTTAGGGGAAAGTAAAAGTGGTCGAACTTTTTAAAATCGAACTAAAGTCGCACTGATTTCATTGCAATTGTTATTTCACGAAATTTTCTACTTCTTATTGGTTGATATTATAAACCACGCCTCTCCCCTCCACGTTGTGAAAGTAAAAACCACTCTTTTTAGTCGAATCTTTCAAAATCGAACCAATGGAATCGCACTGATTTCATTGCAATTATGAAATTCTCGAACTCTTATTGGTTGTTGATAGTATAAGCTACGCCTTTCCTCTTTTTGTTTTTTAGGTAAAAGTAGAAACCACATCTTTTAATCGAGCTTTTTAAAATCGAACAAACGAAATTGTACTGAATCTATTGCAATAGCAATTGCGTTAATTTCTTCTTAAGTCTTATTGGATGTTGAAATAATAAACCGCGCCTTTCTCCTTTACGTTTTTTAATTTTTATTAAAATTGATTTTCAAGGGCAAAATAAACCAAATTCTAAACAGTTGCATAGTAAGTCGAGTGCATTTTGAAAGGGGCCTGGCACCTTTTTCGTGCATGCTGATGGGCCAAAGGGCGTAGCGTAACTTTTGGAGCACGATAAAACCAATTCAAAACGAATGACCAAACGTGACGTTGAATAAAATCAATAATAGTAAAAAACAAGTTAATTTCATGTCTTTACTCTTTATTGAAAGTAGTAGGGTGAAACGATGCTCTCTAATTGGTCGAAGGGCGTGTCCTTTCACTTTTGCTTTCGGTTACGAATAGCACTTTTCCTTGAATTTAGTTAGGCCAAACCTTTTCGAAATAAAAACCAATTTAATATAACCTTGATTGATTACGAGTTCTCAAAAATGATATTAACTCCGAAATTGGACGATGCATAAAAATTACTGCAAATTTCGAACTACTAAAATTAACGAATAAGTAACATAATGCACTCCAATTGGTTGGGAGGCGTGGCATTCTTTAGTTCCTCACTTGGAGGGGGTTTCAAATAACAAATAAATAAAATGTTAACGCCCCAAGGTTCCCTAATTGGTTAGGGGGCGTGGCATTCTAATTTTTACGCGAACTGAGATCCTGACGCAAGTAAATTTGGAATTAGCAAAACAATTTACTTACGATAGGGGTTATGTTAAGCTCCGTCCTTTCGATGTCCCCCTGTTCAAAAAATTCCGAGGAAACGAGCTCCGCCACTCGCTTTTCCACCTCCCAAGGCTTGGTGATGGCGGCCAAATCACACACGGTCATCAACATGGCCCTCAACAACTCGCGATGTTCCTCCAAACTCCAGCAAGGTCCGTCCCTGACCACGTTAAAAAATGCCCCGCGTTTCCTGGAAAACGAAGAAATTACGAACATTTCCGAGAATTGCCCTTCGTAAAGACTAACCGGAAGTAAACCGCTAAATCTGTGGATAGGATGGCTTCCTCTAACACCCTTATAATCCTGGAGTACTCATCGGACGAAATGTTGGATAACAGTTGGTTTCCGGGTGAATTCAAGATCATAATGCACTGGTCGAAATGGTGGTGCTCCATTGTCGAGGTGGAGTAGAGTTGTGCCAGGGGGGATGATGCTCTAAAAAAAGGCGAACGTTGCAAAACTTTTGGGCAACGAACCAAGGTGGTTTGGATCTCGTGCGGAATTTGGTGCTGTCTTGGTCATCTACACCCATACAACTCACCGTGACTGACACTCACTTTATTTGAAACGAATTGTTCGTCCCGCGGTGGTCTAAATCATGACAAAGACAGCCAATCATCAAGGCCAGGCATTCAATGTCTCCGAAGATATTCCACCATTGGGTGACCTGCGAAAAACAAAGTTGGGGGGAAGTGTTGGAAAAATCGACGGTGCGTTTTGCTTACGGTCAAAATTGAAAACATCATCTGGGCCACGTTGAAGGCGTGCCTCCAATTGTGGTAGGTAACGTTGCGGTAGTTCTTCTTAACGGAGAGCAACCACCGACATAAGATCTCATAGTCTATATGAAACCTTTCGACTAGATCCAAGTCAAGGAACATTCTAATGCAGGCCTGGAATTTCTCGCGTTATACAGGGGGTTTTTATATTCAACTCGGGGCACTTACAGTGAGAGTTTCGTCGTCGCTCATCTCGATGTCGTCGAACGAGAAACTGTGGAGGTTGAAGTGCGCGGCTGACGGAACCCTCATCGCCTTAACAAATGAAATCGGAATTGGACATTGGCTTCGGCCGAAAAGCAAATTTGTTTACCCTAAGTCTTTGTGCGTCTTCTAAGCTGGCAGTCGCGTGATAGGAAAGCACTTCTAGCGTGACGCTCTGTTTGGCGATGGCGACCACCGCCTTCTCGTACATGTGCGTGTTGTGAATTCCCATGCCGCAGAAGATGGCGAACGCTTCCACGAAATTCTCGTCGTTCTTCGTAAAGGGCAGCTCGTTGAACTTGTTGATGAGTTGGATGACGCCTATGATTTGCCCCAGAGAGTTTTTTATGGCCATGCAGAGGATAGTCTTGTGCTTGAAGGAGGTACCATCGTCGACGCTCGCGTCGAACCTTGGATCTTCATAGGCGTTCAAGATATTAACCGTCTGGAAAAGATTTTTATTTTATTTTTTCCCTCTTCTATTTTCCCCCAAGAATGGTGGGCCCGGGTGCGTCCTCCTTATGGTTATGGATTCTATTGACTAGTATATTTTGGACGCCTAGTAGAATATGAAAAAGTAGAATGAAAAACTTACTTACCTCTCCTGTGGTGGCCACGTACCCCGTTACACCGATGTTGATGGGAAAACGACTTTCAAAAGGACTGCAAACACACGCAAAAAAAAAGATTCGTTATTCCCTTTTGGATTCAGAGGGCCGCGCCATACCAACCTAGTTCTCGATTCACCTTCCTCCCCGCTCAAGTCGCTGGCCTCAAAATCGAAAACCCTCGAGAAACTTCCTTTGGACGCTTGATGGACCAGAAGGACCTACCAAAGGGAAAAAGATTGTTTCCAGTTAATTGTTTCAGAAGGTGGTAGATAGTGGGGCGCGGGGGCGGAGAAGACGCAATTAATTGATTATGACCGACGTTGTCGTTTACGGTTTCACGGCCGTTCAAAATTCGAGCTCCAATTAATAATAACAATCACTTTGGGAATGGGGCGGCGCGGCGCAGTGACAGGGCCGGAATTAAGCGCGCTCGTGTCTTGCTGAAATTTGCATCCCGGCAATTAATTTCTCCCGTGCGCGTAATTATCCCACGATCGAAATACGTAATATTAAAGGCGCCCGTTAATTTAATTCGTGCTTAGAATCGCAATAGGAAATCGATTCCGTTTCGGATACGTAAATTGAGATTGTGACGTGTTCCTATATGATTTTTATTCAACACGACTTGAACTTTAACAAATACAACAAATTCAATAATAAAGAACTGAAAAAATAATTAAAAACAATGTGCACTACAATCTCGACAATGGCTGCACAAGAGGTGTGTGCGGTGATTCTGACAATGGCTGCACAGAAGGCTTGTCTGTGCTTCCGACAATTACTGCACAGAAGGCTTTACGTTGCTCCTGACAATGGCTGCACGGGAGGCTTGTAAATGTGTCCGACACAGAATGCACTGAAGCTGAAGCGGTTATCTTTTATAGAGCTTTTTCTTGCGGGGATGAAGTAACTCTATTTCATTGTGTCACAGTTCGTTTTTGCTTTTTTATTAAATTTTGGTTTCCTTAATCGTTCTATTTAATTACAAACTCTAAGGTTCTTTTTTATTTCTTTCTTCTTGTGCGTAGATTGGTTATTTTTGAATTTGGAGCGAGAAGGGGCGTATCGGCGTTTTCCGGTTTGCAAGAAAAAATCAGCGTAGTTCCAGGTCGCCATTTTTTTTAATTCATGGGCGTTGGCCGTTGTTGATAGTCCCAGAAGATAATTATGTAACTTGTGTTTGAGTCTGGCCACCTAATAAATCTTGGGGATTTTTCTTCGCTCGTGAACGGTTGTTGGAAGCATAATCCAGTACTGTAATAGCACTTAAAACCTGTGCCATGAATTCCATTTAAGTTTACCACGAGTTTGAACAGATTCGTCGCAGTTACTTATCGCTTCAGGCCCTCGTCTTAAAAAGGAGTAAGTATTTTGCTTCAACTTTAAATTCATCAAACTCTTACTTACTTTTGTGTTTCTTCCATTAGCAAGTATTTGCGGAGGATCAAAAACTCATGAAAAATCCGTGTCACTTTTCGTAATCTTGATGTAATCATTTGGATTCCCCGTACGAATTTTGCGGTAAATATCACCAGTCCGAAAGCTGCTTTACGTTCACAACTATAGTTCGTCGTTGGAACCCTTGAAAGAGCTGTCAATCGGGATCGAGCTAGCTATGGCCCCTCAGACTGCCCGAACTTAATGTAGAGTTGATGGGATACGTGTGTGATATTGTACAAACCCTCTGCCTTTTAATTACATGCGTCTATAAGTTGATTACTGGGTGCCTTCAGTGCCTTGTGATACCATACTTGTTTGCTTAAGGCCGAAATTCCTTAAGAACCGCGTTTCGTAACATGCGATCTTAAACTCTCAATCTTGTAATCGCGTTTACTGTGTGCAATCTTAGCGGTGCCACGTATTTCACCATATTGCTTGGAACATACATAACACTAGGTGGCGCCCCTTTAATTTAACACCTAGGTATAGAGCTACCGACAATTCTATTGTAGCCCATCCCGTCTCCACTGAGTTTGGCATAATTCTAGGTAGGTTTTCGCCAACATCGACGAGTTTCCCTCAACGTTAGCAATTCACGCAAGGTCAGTAGATACTGAAGGTAGGCAGCAATTGGTCTAAATGTGTAATCGAATCACCGTTGATCAAAGCTGCAACTCATCCGTCGGGGGGAGTCTTTTTGCGTTTACTCCGGGGGTTATCTTAGCGACCAAATTTGAGGACGCGATCCTATTTGCGGGCTACTCACGAACGAATGCGGTTTCGCTTGAATTTGTCAAGGGGCGGCCTTAATTTTGTTCGTTTGCGACGATCGACATCGTTGCTTTGTTACGTACTTATTACTGTAACTATTAGGGCGCCCCGTTATAAATCTGTTTACCTTCAGACAGAGCCGGCTCTTAAATGTTTTTAAAATAATTTATTATAAAACGAGCGTCGACGAACAGCACATTCTAACCCATTCTGATTATTATCAGACCGGAGAGATGGCACCCTCTCAAATTTCGTCAAAAATCCATTCGCAGTGTCCCCCGAAAATTCCTAATGAATAAATAATAAGACGGGTTCAATTACAAAGGGAAACGAACGGGTTGTTTCACGAAATGCCGGGGCCCCATTTGCACACAATAGAATTTCCGGGGCGAACAGGGCGAAACAATAAAACGCCCGCGGCCCAGTCGGGCGAATCTAAAATTCAATTACGGCGTAATCCCGAAAATCGTCGCATTTTTTAATGAGCGCCACCGCCCGCCCGCCCGGCCCGAACGGGCACGTTAATAAAACGGGACCACCCACCGCTGTTACAAAGAACTCGGGGGTTTCTTGCCCGCATACAATTTGTCCTGTGGTCCGTTCGCAATCGATCTCGAAGACAGTGATTAATCTCCGGTATTATGTAAGTACCAACATAACCGAGAGGCTCATCAAAGTGAGTAGTACAACGAGAAGACGAATCACCGACGAACTTTTCAGTTTCAACGGAGGAGTAAATGATACGTGCAGTAGTAATTAATCATTCTATTCTATCACTATCACTAGTTATAAGTTTTACTTACTTGAACCCGCTGACATTGAATCAGGCTTTGGGTGTGGGTCAAGATCCTAAATACTACGTGTTCAATGGTGCTTTGCTCCTCGAAGATCATCCTAGCCAGATCCAGGAGGACTTGGTTCCTTTTGACTTCCAACTGTGACTTTTCGTAGAGGTGCGCGTTCCTCAGTCCGATGCCGCAGAACTGGAGGTAACTGGAGAAGATCTGCTCGTCTTGCTGCGTGAAACAGGCGTCGCCAACTTTGTTAATTACCTAAAACAATTATGACATCTAAAAAAATTGAAATGTCCCCCTACTGGTTTTTACATGGATTGCACCCTTGCGCCTTGCACTTAGGCAACTTCTTATTAATGTGATCTTGTTCCTGCTCGTACTCACATGCACCCGAGAACTAGACCTTTTATAATTAATAAGGAATAACGCTTTGGATGCATCAATGATCACAGAGGAAGAGATTCCCCCTCAACATTTCGCAAATCTTTGGTTGAAAAATGCCAGGGGTGACCTGCCCTGGCACGAGGCCGCAGCTTCGTTCCGCAGGGACTTCGTTAAGCCAGGCCCAGTCAAGTTAACGCTAAGAACAGCGACGGAAGGTGCCCCCTGAATTTGGCGGCCTTGAATGACAACGCTGATATGTGTAAGGCACGTTTCATCACATCGACATAGCGAAAAGATACTTCAAACAAGGACGGAAATAAACAGCAATTTCCAAAAAATACTAATACATAATAATCCTCACATGATTCCGTCTCTCTCACCTGAATTTTTAAAATAAAAACGTAAAAAGTGTTATTTCTGCATTCATGTAAAAGTCGCTTCCATCGTCGTCAACGAAATGCAAACGGAATTTGCGTTTTTCTTTTATGGCACAGGCATCTTCGGATTCGCGAGTAAATTTTAGCCTGAAATGATGTGTCGCACCACTGGTCTAGCTTGAACGGTTTTCAAGTTGATAACGTCGTACGGGCGTTTCAACCCGGAGACCGTCCGAACTAGACTCATAGTGCGACACATCAATTCAGGCTAAAATTTACTCGAGAATTAAAAAATGTTATAATAATTTGTATTTTGTTAAAAAATGCAATTCTAAATGCAATCTCGAAAATTGTTGGTTTGCACGTGGTGTTCGAAACTGAAGCAAAATATCTGCGACATTTGCAATTAGAATTTTCTTCTAAATTAAAAAATAATGGCAGTGCGATGTGCATTTTTTTAAACGGAAGGCCCCCGTACATAACATTTTTGAATTCGCCAGTAAATTTTAGCCTGAAGTAATGTATCGCACTACTGGTCTAGCATGAACGGTTTTCAAGTTGATAACGTCGTTTAGGCGTTTCAACTCGGAGACCGTTCACGCTAGACACACGGTGTGCCACATCAGTTCAGGCTAAAATTAACTCGCGAATTCAAAACTGTCATAATAATTTGCATTCTGTTAAAAACGCAATTCTAGTGAGTGCCTGTCTCGAAAATACGACGTTCAATTGTTTCTCCCAATGAAGCAAAATATTGCGAGATTTTCACTTAGAATATTCTTTTAATTTGAAAGATGATGGCAGTGCAAAGCAAATTTGCATTTTTTTATCGGAAGGCCCCCGTATATAACATTTTTGAATTCGCCAGTAAATTTTAGCCTGAGTTGATGTGTCGCACGAGCGTGAACGGTTTTCAAGTTGATAACGTCGTTTAGGCGTTTCAACTCGGAGACCGTTCGGGCTGGACCCATAGTGCGACACATCAATTCAGGCTAAAATTTACTGGCGAATTCAAAAATGCATAATATATGTCGCTTTCCGTTAAAAAATACATGTTTAATGCGTATCTCAAGAATACGTCGTTCAATTGTCTCTTAGCGAGCGGCGTTTGAGACCGAAGAGCGAAAAGATGAAGTCTGTGGCTTCACTTTTTAATATGTTTACAAAAAAAAAATTCTCGTTCTAGTTTCAGTTCGTGTATGGGTTTTACAGCCTAAAAGGTTTGGTACACGAACCGGAGACTGAATGCGATGGTATACATAAGACAGTATATGTTGCAGAATTGGTTTACTTGTTGGCTATGGAAACGATCTCAGGATAGAAGTGGGCAGATTGAGACTTTTCTATGCAATCGGTACGTGCAGGGAAAAAATCGATGTAAAAGATCGATGTTGAAGACTTTCCAAACAGATGTTTTATTTAAACGTAATCCCGAATTTTTCGAAGATCTTTCGATTTGGCCACTCATGAAACGAGTTCGTTGGGCAAATACATATTTTCAAATACACGCTTCTAAACCTAGAGGCGGTAAATCAACAGGAGACGGAAAATGACGCCGCAATAACGAATTTTATGCCGCCAAATCCTAACAAACGAGCGACATAATTCATTTATTACCAGGCGCAGTTGCAATTAATCAGATTTTATTGCGATGCTTGCCGACTTCGGTATGCAGACGGATTTGCACGGTTACTTAGGAGGCGTCCCTGCCTCTCGAAATTAGAAAATCGAGTCGTAAACCATTATGATGCTACTTAAGTTCTTTAAGGCCAAAAGGCCAAAGAGGAATGATTTCTTGATGTGAAGATGTGCAGGGAAAGTCAACGAACAAACAAAGTCTCTTCACTTTTGTACCGAGTGATTTTTTCAACTTTTTAACAACTCCTGCCAGGAAATCTGGACGGCACGTCCAAATTCCATGGCAAGAGTTGATAATCTTTTTTTTAAATCACCCGGTACTTCCCCAGAACAGAGGAGATTATTAAATGCCTACCTGCGCAACTCCAATGACATCTCCATTGGTATCCTTGATGGGCATGCAAAGAAGCGTCCGCGTCTTATATCCCGTCAGGACGTCGATGTCGTGGTTGAATCGTTCATCCTGAAACAAAAACGAAAATCAGCGACCTCTTTTTTTTTAATACGAACTTGCTGCTGAAACGTCGCATCGTCGCAAGGCGGGCGCCTCATTTTGATCTCTTTTCCCTCCGCAAGTTCCCCGGGCAACTTCGCGAACTGCATCGAAAAGTCGACGTTTATTTTCATTCACGTCGTCGTCTAAATATGTTACGAGTTGCTTTAAACCTCGGGGAAATATCCATTTACATATTTACTAGCACGTCCGAATGTATTCGCTGTATGTACATTTATGTAGGTATGTATGTAGAAATGTGGAGTTTGCGAAGCAGAACACCAACTCCGAAGGATTTCGGACGCCACGTTTACACGGGTGAATCGATTGGATACATCTAGCCAGCCATAAGACCCCGCACTTATACAGGGTGTTACGCTTTTGTGTTTCCCATATCGAGAGGAACACGACAACCTTAGTAAGGCAATGTTGTCACAATCGACTCACAAAAGCTCGCATTGCCTATTTAATTGTTTCGGGCATTTTTGAGGCAAATTTGTTTTATTGTATGCTTAATTCGTGAGCCCTGAAGACTTTAGAATAGGCAACCCATCAATCAGATCAGAAATAACTTCGTATTTTCATGATGTACTAAAAGCATGGAGGTCGAATTGGTTGCCTACCTTCAGTTGTACCTACAAAGTGATTATCTCAATGATTACGTAGTGATTACCTCAATGAGTGATTATGTCAATGAGTATATGTGAAAAATATACCTGGGGAAAGGGGCCAACAAAAGCTGAAATGGTTTACTAAGCTTCGTGTATGTGTATGATTCTTCGAACATGTTCGCGAGTATGCCAACGCGTATGTGGGGGCCTTTAGCCTCGATAAAAACAAAACGATAATAACATCGTCTTATTTAGTTTACGTGTTCTTTTACTTCTTTTCAATTTTTATCATCAACTGGAAGCAACAGGCTGTCAATAAAAATCAAAAAATGATTTCCCACATAAAGCCAACTTTACGAGTGACGCTCGACATAAAATTAATCGCGACGACGCGAGTTTTCGGCCTGTTTATGAACTCGCGCCCCCAAATGATAAGAGGGGGGGGGGTAATTGAAACGGGCCGCTCCCTCCTCTACAATAATCCGATAGTAAGCACGACCTGCTAATGTGATTGCAACTACGCTGAAAATAGCCGTGCAATTAGCATTTTCCGTTTAATTGTTAATTTCGCTGAGCTGCGATCGCGTTACTCTTACAATATTTGCATGTTGGGGGGCGGGGGTGATTTAAATTGTTTTCCGTGTATTAACTTGAAAAGAAAGAAAAACGAAACCCAGATGACTTGATCACCGCGCGGAAGAGTTGGGGTACGTTCAGTAGCTACTCCCCGAGGGCAATTCGAAAATCAATTTGGGGTACATTCAGTAGCTACCTACTCCTCGAGGGCAATTCGAAGAAAATCAATTAATTTTTTTTATGAAAGAAAATTAACCAAGTAATCTGCTCACGTTCTACTTCGTTTAATTAGACACGCGCCTCATAAACAAATGTGTTAGACCACCCAGCGGCAATTGCACGAAGTTTATTGCCACCGATAGAGGCGAAGGCCCGATAAGGCCTGGCTTGTACTACACCGAATTCTTTCGCCTTTTACAATTTGTTGCTCCTCATTTAGCAGTGTTGTTATTACGTTATTAGCGAACCATTGAGCGCGCCGACGATTCACAAGTGCTCGATAATTAAGACTACCCTATAGGTCCGTCCGTCGCGTCATGTTGTAAAACGCCGGCCTGTGATGTAATTACGTTTCGTAATTAAGTTACATTTTCAACCAGGTCATTGTTTACTCGTACGCTCCGAAATGAGCGACGGGCTTGAAACAAGTCGAGTGATTACGATCACGATTAAAAGTGATAAAAGTGATTACGATGAAATTTGGCGCAGCTTCGAAAGTTGATACAACCCCGAGAGGAAGGATCGAAGGGAAGCTTTTTTATTTCGAACTTTAAAAACTTCGACTCTAAAAAAAAAAGTCGTTTAATTGATTAGCGACGAGATGAAATTGAAACGGACGGTTTCAATTTTATAAATCAAACTGAGCAGACGTAAACAACTCGTCTGGATTCGCAATGAAAAAAGTCTGAAGAAAAAATACAGTGATTTTCGCTCGTTTGAAAACTTGAGACCGCTCACGATTTTGCCGTCACATAATGAACGCCATCTTTCGACGGATGCGAAAATAGTCTTGGTTACTGAACGAGCCAAAACAAGTTGTCCGGATTTGATTTGATTTGATTTGATAGAAAAAAGAAAAACCTAAAACCGTTCACAATTCAATTAATTAATTAAATTCTCTTAAAAACGATGAGCACAATCCATCCGCCAAGTTATCCTCAGCGCCATCTGTTGATTGATATCGTTACCCGTAAACCGTCAAAAGATTGTGCAAAGGCAAAAAAAAACATCACGTAAGAGTTGTTGAGCGCGTTACATATCGACAACTACAAGAAGCTCCGAACATATTTCACTTAACTGTAATCGATTGTTAAACTTCCGGATCGGCAATATACGGTGGCTCTTGCGGACGGTTTAATTAGTGACAAACACTGTGCATATCTACGTTTCGGTACAGGCTCCGGGAATCGGATCGGTAGTACGGTAATGAGTGAAACACCCACTCAGGGTCAGGAGTCACGAAACACTCTTGTCAGATACGCAAGAGTGAGACGCCCACTAACGGTCAGGATACACAAAACACCCGTGTCTGGTACGTAAGAGTGAAACGCCCATTCAGGGTCAGGATACACGAAACGCCCGTGTCAGGTAAGCAAGAGTGAGACGCCCCTCAGGGTCAGGATACATGAAACACACGTGTCTGGTACTTAAGAGTGAAACGCCCACTCAGGATTAGGATACACGAAACGCCCGTGATAGGTAAGCAAGAGTCAGATGCCCACTCAGGGTCAGGATACATGAAACACCCGTGTCAGGTATGTATGAGTGAAACTCCCAATCTGGGACAGGTAACAAACAGGAGGAGTGGTTGCAGGTAACGCGAACGTAGCACAGGTCACTTAGCGCGTTTGAGTCAAAGCACCGACGGACGGATGATTCGGCGAATGACTGCCTTCGAGCCACGACTGGCGGCTCGATGGCTTGGCGGATGACCGCCTCAATGCGTGCTCTTGGCGCGCTTACAAAGGCTTGCAGGTGCTAGGGAGTCCCGCTCTGCTGGAACTCCTACCCAAAATATGACTTTAATTCTGCACAAAAAGACGTCCTACATATACAAACTAATTAAAATATACAAAAACGGCAAATGAAAAGTATTTTACAAAATAAATAAAAATATTCTTGGTAGCGGAATGAAAGTTCAATTTTCAAAAGCTTCGCGTTGATTTTTCATTTATTTTTCGCTTACAAAAAAAAAAAAAAAAAACAGTCAGACAGTGAAATGCTAGGAAACAAATGAAAACTTGATTTGTTTGATTTTCAAGCGGCGATTTTTTGAGTTTCCAGAGGAAAAAAGCAAAAAAATGAAATACAAAGAAACAAATGACAGCTCGATTTAACTTTCAAATACTTCGCGCCGACTTTTCATTTGTTTTTTGTCTTCGTCCAATTTCGTACGTATTTCGTCGTCGTTTGTTTCATTTCTCTTTTGTTGACTGTTTACTTCAAAACTGTTTCAGAAGTCTCCTACTCAAATTATTTAGAGAAAAAAATAAAGACAGCGCCATCTGCTTTATAAATCGATGAAACGAGAAAAAATATCAAAGGAAAAATAATACTTTACTTGAAATTTAACATTAAAAACAAAATAATAATAAAAATAAAAGAAGCAGAATTCAGTTTTAACATGATGTTTTAACAGATGACGATGCTGAACATCTTATAACAACGCAAGTAATTTTTTTGTGACCGTCCAACAATGACTGTCAGTTGAGATGACACTCAAAGTAATCCAGTGTTTCAACTAGCGCAAACGCTTGAAAGAAGGAAAGAAGAATTGTTAACAGAATAGTTGCTTGAAGACGCTGTTGACTGTTACCGATTTCCAATATTATTTATTTATTATTATTTGCAACAAATAAATCTAGCGCTTTTTGGCGGATTTGCAACATCAATCTGGTGATAGGTACATCAGTTCTAGCAGTTGGCAACCCTGGCTCAAGATATATTCAGCACCGCTGTCAATGCTTTTACTTTATTAACCGATCCATTACCATTTGCTAAGAAACTGATAAAATCTATTAGTTTTTGGTTCTTTAAACTCTTTATATATTTTATATCCACATTTAGCGCCATCTGTTATTTAAATTGTCAAACAAATTCCAGATGTCACAAAGTTGCGTTCGGAAACTACACCCTCGAGTGCATCTTAGTCGTGTAACTGCATTTCCCTCAATCGCGATTTTTAACTTATCTTGCATCTCGCTCATCTGTTTCACGAAAAGGCTTGCGTGAGGTTCTCATGAAATCGTTTCAGTTGTTTCAAAAACAAAAATTTTCATACGTTTATAGTCAAATGGTTAGCGAAATTAGATGAACTGTTTTTTATTGAAATTGTTTTCTTTTTGTCAAATTAATTACTTGCGTACAATATCGGACAATGAAATAGAGGCACGTCATTTCTACAATGTGAAACTTATGGGTCAATTCTGCGCATATCTGTAAGGACCGTAAGATCTGTAAGCCTGTAACTCAATTATTAAAATATAGAATTTTGAAGTTCTCTGGAATGTATGATTTCTCCTAGGTCTCTAGGATTACTCATAAGTCTCTGCGACATTATCTTAGAGACTTACAAGAAACCGTATCATCCTAAGAACTTCAGAATTCCATTTTTTAATAACTAACTTACAGGCTAACAGATCTTACGGTCCTTACAGATATGCGCAGAATTGACCCATTACTTTAGTATTTTCGACGTTTAGTACAAGGCATCGTGAGTAATTTTGACTGTTAATAGTTTGTGTTTACGTTTTGACAGAACGTCTCATTTAAGTCCCGCTTAAAAATACGAGTATTGACGAAACTTGAAGCTGAAGACGACCAGGAAAAAAGTCAAACCGAAACGAAGGAAGAAGTAATGACAACCGAAGAGTAATTTAACATGACATAAGAATAATTCCCTTTTTTCCTTAGGAGGGAAGAAACAGAAGGAAAAAAACCGAATGCAAGAGACTTGGAAGAGTGCAACTGAAGACAATAATGGAAACAAGAGTTGAAAAGGAAGACTAATAAAAATGGAAGGGACTTGGAAGAGTGCAACTGAAGACAATAATGGAAACAATAGGGAATAGAGAAACAACGGAAGAAAAGGCGAAGATAGAACTCTCAGACTGAGACTTGAAGTTGAAGATGACCAGGGAAAAAGTCAAATCGAAACGAAGGAAGAAGAAATGACAACCGAAGGAAAAAAACGCCGAATGGAAGAGACTGGGAAGAGTGCAACTGGAGACAATAATGGAAACAAGAGGGAATAGAGTTGAAAAGGAAGACTAATAAAAATGGCAGAGGCTTGGAAGAGTGCAGCTAAAGACAATAATGGAAACAAGAGGGAATAGAGTTGAAAAGGAAGTCTACTAATAAAGGCATTTAAAACAAGACAAGAAAAATTTTTCATTTTCTTTAGGAAACTAGATAGATGGAAAATGTATAACGCAGTTAAGGGGAGAAGAAAAAAGATTATTTCGTAAGTATCCTTAAACAAGACAAGAATAAAGGAGAACAGAATGAAATCACCAAAAAAACCTCACATTTCAATTTTCTCTTTTAATTAAATGATTTAATTAAATTAAATGATGATGATGACAAAACTTCATGATGTTTCGATGTGAGACAAATGGAAGCGAAGAGAGGAACGGAAGAAACATAAAGAATGGAAGGATGTAAGAGACTTGAAGAGTGCATCTGAAGACAATAATGGAAGAAAGTAAAGGCGAAGTTAGATTGGAAAAGGAAGACTAACAAAGAGGGACTTAAAACGAGATAAAACAAGACAAGAATTCTTTTCCATTTCCTTTAGGAGAGCAAAACGAAAAGAATGCCATCTCACGGCGTAAAAGAAAAAGTTCTGTAGCAAATCATGTTTCTTTTTGGATAATAACATTGATTATATATATTACATGGATGCACTTCCTCCATAAGAAACATACTCAGACTTTATTGTCAGGATACCCAACCTACTTTTTACTACTTATCTTCTTCTACTATACTGAACTGGCATTAACGCTATCCTTTAGTTATTCCACGTACGGTCACGTAGTTCGGTGATTGGTGATCTCTGTCACTTATTGAGCTTTATGTTCATCGCATGCAACTGAGAGAAACAGCTAGCAAATAAGTTGTCTTTGCTACGTGGGCAATATACTTTCCAGGCTGTTGCGGTATCCATGGTAATATATATAATCAAAGGATAATAAACAAAAGCAACTTTGCAACCATTAAAAAAAAACAGGTGCGAGTCAAACGTCGAAGTGAATAGTAGCGAGCGCCATCTCTTAGCTCAAAAGAGAACAAGTTCAAGAAGCACTGCGTTTCAGAAGATTTCTTTCCAAACACGACCTGTTTCGTTTTTGGAAAATAAAAAGAAAAACTTTGTAGACAGGTGAAGTTTGGACAAAAAGAAGAGTTGCTGCGAAATTTCAGTTTATTAAGTTCGACCTTCCATGTTTTCAGAGAAACATAACCTCAATAAAAGATTCACAAAAATTTGCGTAAATGCGCATGTCAAATGTCAAATTCATGTCCGAACTTCATTGTCCGTTACTGTACTTAAAAGTTCAGGGAATACAGCGCGCTATTGTCGTTCCTACAATACTACAATAACGTTTTCAAAATAGTTTTGTTCAAATTTTCCAAATGAATTACTGCCACAGTATCCACCGTTAAGTGACGCGAAAATTGACATACGAATGAAAGTTCAGCGCCATTTTTGGTTCAAAACGCAAAGCTTCTTCAACGTATAGACAAAAGAACGTGAGCCCCGTCTACTCGATTCTTTTAGCAATGATTTATGGCAACACGGAGGTAAGTAAAAAGAAGACGAAGTATGGTAAGTTTCGGACGACACCACCCCCGTATTCTCAATTAATTCAGTGGCCATGACCCACTTTCATCCGCGCCCTCGTTCAAATGTTTCAAATGGAAATTGTTAACCGTTCCTGAAGTATGTGTACAAAACGGAGCGCGCGATCATCGAAGTTCCTCCGCATTCACCATTCAGCCACCACCTACACAGCAGTTTACGCGAAATTGAGTAATTGGATTTACGGCTCCACCTCCTCCCGCCCCATAAATAAATAAATAAACGCGATTTTTAGTTCGGAACCTCGTCCAAAAACGAAGCCATAAATTTTAATCTATTCGGCCACCCGAGTTTCTTTTATAACAACCCCTAAAATAGGATATCGCTTTTGATTAGGGAGGTCGTTTAGTTTCGAGTAGACACTGCCGTTTTCATTTTACTACGAAAGTCAAGCGTTTCAGAAACGGAACACCCTGTATCTAATTAATAAAAATTTGAATTGCATTCTTTCACTAGTTCTTTTTAATTTATTTCATCAAACCTATTGGTCATTTTGGATTTTTTCTCGGAGAATTCCATTTTAAAAGAAAAAGAAGACTTACCTGATAAGCGTCCGGAATATTCACAGGCTCTCCACTCTCCGCCACATATCCGACGATTCCGGTGCCCCACGGAATCCGGATCTCCTCTTTCTTCTCCATTTCGAGCAACGTGCTCTTCGAACACACGTCGAACAGCTTCGACACCAGACATCTACCCCGGGGGACCTGGCCTGGGGGCAGCGGGGTGCAACCCCCGCCCTTTTCACCCTGCACCAGAAACAACGAGCCCCGATCTGCGTGCAGCAACATCGACACGTTCTGGAGGATCTTGTGGCACAAAGAGCGCACCTCCAACTCATTGCAAATGTCCTTCACCTGAAACCGACAAGTTGGAATGCCTTTAATAAAATCGAAACTGTGCAGTTTGGGCGTAAATCAACGCCGGCTTCTTCGAAAAACAATGAACAAAAGACCTTTTTATAAATCATCATCATCTAACAAGCGCCATCTCTTGACGAGCCCAGATAATTATTTAGTTGGAGTTTAAAGATAACTGCGACATCTAACGGTCGATTTTGACCTTAAGTTATTACACGATCATTTCGCCGCGAAGGGTTTGCAATTTAATAACGTTTTTTTGGTGGGGATGACACTTTTGATTTCTTTGATGGGTTTTCTGAAGATCAGTTTCAGAAGATTATAGTTTTGATGAAAAAGCGCCCGCCCACTTCAAACAAATTCGAGAGCTCGCCAATTTATTACGTTCGATCCGCACCTTCCCTTTCACCCTCCGCGAAAACAAAAAAAAAAGGAACGGCACGAAATTAATTTCGGCGCGTGGAAAAACCTAATTGGAACGTGAAACTCACCAATTCAAATATAAGCTCCTTTTCATCCAGCTGTTTGAGTTCGTGGCGGGAGCGCCTCTGGCGTCTGCCGGGGGTGGGACTGTGCCCCCCGGGCGACTGTCCTTCCGTCGAGCCGGTTATGAACGTGGGCGTGCCGTCTATCGTGCTGATGATCGGTTTCAGGAGACCCCCGCGTTCGAACTCGTGGGCAGAGATTTTTCTGACGGGGGTGGTCGCCCCCGAACCCGCTCTCGACTGATTGTGCGTTGGGGATGACAGTTCCACGCTGGATGAGGTAGGTGTTGCGTGAGATATTAACCAGGAGTCTACCACCTGACGTGTTGCTTTCCTGTAACAATCAAAAACGGATTCACTTACTAAATGAAATGGCCAACACCCCAAACTAACAAGTTTTAAGGAAGACTGTTATCGCTTGAGAGGCGATAAAGAAATCCTTGGGATGTATTCAAAAAAGCATCAAAGGGTGTAACACTACACCCCCAGTCCTTGATGTGGAATGCAGGAAAATGCCTGGAATTTATATTCCCCGCTACTCTTCGCCCGGTGATGAGATATTAATGCGCCAAGTGAAAATATCTCACCACGTCGTTACCACCGCACATACGGTTGGGGGCTCGCGAGTTCAGATTATATGGCACTTGGCTGCATTCCGCAAGGCGGGGTGCAATCGAGATGGAACCGGAGAAACGTAATTAAATACCTGCTTTTGATGATTAAAACGTGTGAAGGGGTGGGTGTTAAAGAGGTCACGTCAAAGTGAGGTGTTCTTATATACAAAATGGTGTTGAATGGCTAATTAACCCCCAACTTGATTTAGGCAAAGGCAGTGCTTTCTTTTTTCTTTTCTGATGTGCCAAAAAAGTATCTGGATTGACGCTTGTTCATTAGCATCGGCCTCTCGACTGACCCCGATCAACTATTATCGGCCTTCATTTGTCATCGATCTTATTCAATTCATCTACGATTCGTAAATTTATCACGTTTTCTGTCTTTCGAAAAGACAGGCAAAGGCGATACTTTCTGTTTTTTCTGATATGCCAAAAAGTATCATTAGGTGCGTTCGTTTATTACAGATTTATTAGATCTGACAGATCAGATTCCTCTAAATCGGTCGTTTATTGCTTATCGAGGAAGTAGATGTACATCTATATCGTTCGAATATTCACGATGCGACGTTTCAGATTTACCTCGACTTGCTCGGGGTATTTCGATGGAGGTTCAGATTTTTCACAATCGCGCATGCGCTATGATTATTTTAAATGTAAAGTGACTTTCACTTATAAAAACAATAGTTTTCCTATTCTTAAAATGACTTTAAATGAAAGTCTCCCAGTTCTATTAAGAAAACGGCCCTTAGTTCGTTTACTTCATGTTTAATTTACAGTAATATAACGTCAACAGAAATCGACGTGCTCTGTTTCGTTCGTTTATTTGTTCGAGAACTCGCTTACATCTGAAGTCACGTGACAAGTATCTGTTTGATTCAGCTCGCATCTGAGATATAATAAACGAACGCAGCTATTAGCATCGGCACCTGTCTCTTGATTAACTTGTTTGGATGGCTAATTAACCCCCTCTTGATTTAGGCAAAGACAGCGCTTTCTGTTTTTTTTTTTCTGATGTGCCAAAAAAAAACCTGGATTGACGCTTGTTCATTAGCATCGGCAACGGTCTCTCGATTGACTCCGTTCATTTAGTATCGGCCTCCATTTGTCATCGATCTTATTCAATTCATCTACGATTCGTAAATGTCTCACGCCTTCTGTCTTTCGAAAAGACAGCAGATTTAGACAAAGACGACACTTTCTGCTTTTTTTTTATTTGCTAAAAAGTATCATTAGCATCGGCACCTGCCTCTTGATTGACCTGTTCATTTAATATCAGCCCGAGCTTGAAAAATTTATCACGCCATCCCTTTCGGGAAGACGGCGTCCTCTGATGTGTAAAAATGTTATAATTGTAACTGATCTGTTCATCGGTATTCGTTTGTCACTATCATTTAGCCGTTCAGGTCTAAGGAGGTGTCTTTCTTAAAGGCAGCGTTCTCATCCTTCCTGACGCGCGTTAGATAAACTGTTTATTAGCACAGAGACCCATCTCTTCACTAACTCGTTCATTAGCATCATTAAGCAATTCATTTACAATCACTTGGCGCGTTCAGTATCTGGATTTCAAACAAAAGCAACGTTTTTGCTTTTTTCAGAAGACCGAAGAAAGTAATAACATATTCGTGAGCATCGGTTCCATCAGTCCTACTGACCTATTCATTAGCATCGGCATACTGTCTCGTATTAAGCTGTTCATCTCTTAACTAATAAATTTGCGAGCCAATTTTGACTTCCCCAGATGCGATTGGACATATTTATTAGCATCGGCATCTGTTCACTTACCTGTTCATTAGTATCGGTACCTATCGGTTACTGATCTTGATTTGCAAAGACGACACTGTTTGTTTTTTGGGCATTAAATCAATGGTGAATACTTATTTATTAGCATCGGCCTCATCTATCACTGATCTGTTCACTGGCGTGTATAGCATCAATACGCAAACATTTTATTAATAATAATAATAATCAATATTAGCATCAATTCGCAAATAATTTATTATGCGATTTCTTAGTGTTATGTTATAAGGATGCATTAAAGATCATTAGTAACGGCTCCTGTTCACTGACCTGTTCATTAATATCAGTGTCTACCGGTTATCAACCTTGGTCAGTTTGTTCATTAGCATCGGTTTCACCTATCACTGATTAATTAGTTCACTGGCGTGGGCATCCATCACTCATTCATATCAAATTGTACATCAATTCGCAAATATGTAAATTATCATGTGATTTAATGCGTGTTCAATTCGATTGTGATTTATGTAAGGATGCATTTAAGTTCATTACCATCGGCATCTGTTTACTGGCCCGTTCATTAATGTAGATATCTACTAGTTATTGACTTTGGTTAGACAAAAAGTTGTTAGTAGCATCGGTCTTTTATTTCCTGTTCACTGACCTGTTCATTAATATCAGTGTCCTATCAGTTATTGACCTTGGTTAGGTAAAATAGCATCGGTTTCATCTATCGCAGGCGTAGGCATCCATCACTCACTCACATCAAGTTGTACATCAATTCGTAAATAAATATCACGTGATTTAAAGCGTTCAATGTTTTGATTTTCGTAAGGATACATTTCGGTTCATTAGCATCGGCATCTGTTAATTGGCCCGTTGATTAATGTCAGTATCTACCTTGGTTAGGCAAAAAGTTGTTAAATAGCATCGGTTTTACCTGTCACCGATCTGTTCAGTGGCGTGGGCATCAATAATTCATTCATATCAATGTTGTACATTAATTCACAAATTATTACGCGAGTTACGTCTCGATCTTCGCAAAGATGCGTATCAACAATTCACTAGTATCGGCATCTGTGACTCGTTCATTAGTATCGGTTTCTACCTGTTACTGATCTCGATGTGGAAAAAAATGTATTTTGGGATATTCCATCTCCCTTTGTTTTTTAAGCACGGCCGAAAGTATTGGTTTCAATGGGTAACAAGTTGTTCATTAGGAACGGCATCTGTTCACTGATCCACTCAGTATTCACTGGTTACCGACAAAAAATTGCTTGTGCTAAAAGTTGTTCATTAGCGTCGGCTTCATCTATCACCGATTTTTTATTGATGTATCAAGTATATCAATTCACAAATAAATTATTACGTGATTAAAATGTTTCATCTATTGATGCGCATCGGCATCTGTTCACTATTCCGTTCACTACTATCGGTTTCTACCTGTTACCGATCTCGCATCATAGTGATCTATTAAGACTTCGGTTCGCGTATTGAGAAAAACTTGTTCATTGGCGCTCCAAACTGTGCGATGTCTATTTAGTCCTCGGTTCGTGCATTGAAAAACTTGTCAATTGAGATCGATCCTTGTATTGCGAAAATACAATACTTGAACTGAAGTTGCAGAATTATTTTTTCAAAGCTAAATATGCTAAATTTGGCCTCGCCTCCATGTCTTTAAGGGTTAATCTTATACAAATTAAAAACGAAACTGATTTCGTTTGAGTATTTTTTTGTATACAGGTGGAGAGGAGTTGTTACATCAAAAGGGAGCCACCAATTTACTTATACCATTAAGCGGTATCTAAAACATATTACCTAAGCTTTCGTTTTGAATTTTGAACGCCGAGCTTGCGCGAGCTTCCAGATAAAAACGTCCTTAAGCGTCTTAACAAGTTCGCCGATGTTTTTAAGCGAAGACATCAAGGGAACGAATTCCCGAGGCGCTTGTGTATGTATATATGAAAATTTCATGCAGATTGGAAACGGCAGTGGGCAAACAAAAAGAACAAATTCGGTCAGCGCGTGGCGATGAATACGAATGCAATATCGTATTAGACCGCCCCCGCCGCCGGAAGACACGATCAAGGCGAGCTGCTTAAGGATTACTTCCGCGATCCTGGTTCGGGGGATAAAAAAAAGGATAAGATTGGAAACATACGGATTTTAATAAATAACTCTATGAATACAGAATGATGTTATTCCAGCTGTGACTGGACTTGACTTAATTAATCACTTAATTAAATATTTGAGTATTTGGGAGGGATGGTTGGCTTAAGGGGCGCGTTCGTAAATCAAGCTGAAATATTATAGTACCATTTGCTTACCTTAAGAAGTAATCTTGAACAAACTCTGGATGTTCGTCCAGCCAGGATTCCATGCGAGCATACTCGGGGTCATAACAATTCCTGTGCTGTCGGTTCAAACCCGACTCCGGCCCCGCCCCCTCGCGTGGCATCCGAGGCTCGTCACTACTGCGCAAGTGCAAGCCTGAAACAAGAAGACGCACGTTATTTTACGTTCACTCCGTATGATATTTGCTACTACACTTGCCTAGAGAGGAACAGAAAAATAATAAATTAGGAGGCGAAGCTTGAAGGAGACAATCTATTTTTATCTTAATAAAGCGCACAGATTTTTTTAGGCAATAAAAAAAGAAGGGGGCATTAAATTTCGCGGAAGAATTTTCATTTTCATTATTTCTTGTGTCATCGTTCATAGTCGTTCTCGCCTTGGCGAACCGCCAAGAGTACCAACCAACTATCAGATGAAGACGAACCGAACGAAAATATGATGCTGTCGTCAGTCAGTTCTGATTGTAGCGATATTTCACCCCGAGCGGTTGGCAACACTGCTGTTAGTACAAAAGTCTTTAAGCTGAAGTACGGCGGAGTACTCTTGCGCAAATATTCACAATTAGATTACGCCCTAAGTTCCTCAAGCCCCAAATGTAATCTCACCTGTTTTAAGTGGTGGCTGGATTAGTAACACACTCTAGCGCTAGCGCTCGGAAGCAAATCCGGGGATTACCCCCTGAAAGCCGTCTGAAATTTGCAGACACTTCCGGTTAATAAATACGAGCACGTTATCTTGGTAATTAAGGCTTTCAGACTTGCACTTTGTCCTAATTAGTTACATATGCCCGAATAATATTATGTTTATATGTCTAGGGTTAGCATTGGGAATGGTTGCATGGCGATTGAAATATGTAGTGTCCTGATTGATAGTGTTCTGTTCAATTTAGAGGTCAGAAAATAGTCGTGCGATGTCGCGATTATGTGATATGTAGTGTTCTAGTATTTAACGTGATCATTTTTTATTGTTCACATACCAAGTGCTAACGCAGAAGACTGCAAGAACCGCCTGCATCCTCTCACGCAAAACAACTTCTCACACAACACCTCATGCAATTTCGAAGACATTCAACACCGCTCACAATCCGACGTGATCGACCAACGAGCAAGTAACGTCGATTAGGCCGAACTCGACGAAATCGTTTGATTTGCATAAGACATAAAGATTCCCAATACGGCCTCGGCAATAACACTTTAGTGCCGCACGAAGAAGTCGCGCGCAATTAAACGACCTGGCTAATGCGCGTCTTAAAACCACCTCGAAGAACCGTCGTTATAATAATGAATAATCAGGGATTACAATCCCGCAGAAAGAAAAATTGTTAAAGCCTCCCAATGGCCATCAATTTTAGTTGGTACGTTTGTAACTGCAACGTAAGCTAATTTTTAAATGTATAATATCAATCAATAGGTGGCATTGAGATTACGTTTCAAATCAACCGATAGATGGCGCTGATATTATGCCACAATATCAAACAATAGATGGCACTGCTTCGACGTCTTTGCTTTTTACCTTATTTTGTTACTGTTCACGTGGATTAGTTATATGTAATAGATTTTTTATCGCTGGTTTGTCGACGTTTGAAGTTTCATGCACACGCACCCTTTTCCTTGTCCCTTATTTATCATGTCACGCTGCTAACCTTGTTGCGGGTTCCCACCTAATGATCAAAGCTCAGAAAGTGATTACCCGCCCCCGCCGAACTTGTTCTGAAGTGATTCTGTGAAACGCGCGAGGAAGTTTCGCAAATTCCGACGACGACGACGACGACGGCCCGCCTCGCAAAGGAGACGCCGAAACTTGTCCAAGTTTCAACGGAGAAAGCTGAATAATGCATCGCACACGTGCCAGCGGGCGACTTCTTCTTCTTCTCCAAGTCGGATGGCTTTTTGTTGTTTGTTTGTTCGTCGGTTGTTTGGGCGGCGAAAAGTATCCTGCGGAACTGACGAGATTAGAAGACGTTGTTTCAAATCGAGAAGGAACGAATATCTTACACAAAAAAATATAATATAGTGCGTTACTTCTAGTACACATTTATTAATGCCGTCGTATTAAAAAAAAAAACAGTTTTGCTTTATTTATTCTACGCATGCGCAATTAAACAGTGTCAAATTCCTGTTAACGACAATCAAACATGAACTATTTAGTAAAAGTTTAATAAATGACTCGTGCAGTGGCAGCTCGTACTTTATTTTACAGAAGGGCACATATTTAAAATGTTTCTTGTATACAGGGTGTCCCAGCGAGACCTTTCATTACAAGTTTATGTGGTTCTGGCCAAAATAGAAACTTGAACATTTAGAATTAGATACAGGTGATTGCGTTCTCTTCAGCTAAAATATTTTCAGATGTCTAGCACTTCCGGTTATACCGTAAGTAGCCATCTACTTTGTTATTTTAAATACCATGTCTATCTATTACAGTTTTTGCGATAAAAATTATTTTCCGAAATCATGGCAGGTGGTTGACGTTTTCAAAATGGGCTGTAACTCTTATTTGAAACGAGATAGAAAATTGAAATCTAATTAAGTTTGTAGTTTAAAGATCACTTTATCGTAGGTATTCTTTAAAATAAACATCTTTGCCTGAGAATAATTCTTAAATTTATACTTTTCATCAAGAGTTAAAAATGTAAAAAGATCGATTTTTTCAAACGGAATGCCATATTTTTCGTTGCGTAATCAAATTGGTGATAAAATTTGGCACAAAGTGGTATTACACGTTCCTATACCTAAATCAAACCGTTTTAGAGTTATTTCCAAAAAACGGAAAATTTAGCGTTTTCGATTGATCGCACTAGTGCGCACTCAAAGTTTGCTCATCTCATGTTATTGCCTGAGGTTGAAAGAAGGTACAAATACACTGAGTGCAACCAGTGCAGCTGAATCGAAAACGCTATATAAAATATTTAGTGAGGGTCCACCATTTGCAGAGAAAACGACAAGAATTAAATTAAAACGAAGTCCAAACTGCGATAATTTATTAATATTCCACCAAAACATATGAAAATAATATGTACGGTGCGATGGCAGAATCGACTTCTTTTCCATTAACAGATGGCGCTTATTCTCGGTTCTCTTCGTTCATTTTACGGTTACTGTGCTAATGAGTTACCACCATTTAGCATTTTTCGTTCCCCAAATTAAAAAGGAGTTTGCGATGATATCGCAAACTCCAAATTAAAAGAGACAGAAGCTTTCATTTTATGCCAAGCCATGCCAACTATTGGTAAAAAAAAGTAAATAAAACATGAAAACATTTTCCTTTCCGTTTCACAGAGAAACTTCCTTTAATTTAATTTTCTGGCGGGAGATGGCGAAAAACTATAAAGTCCCTAGATAGATAAAGTACCGCAATTATCGTCATTTTGAGTCAAAATAAGCGCGCCAAATTTGAAATCACGTTACTGTTCCGTTCAGTTTTAAATTTGCGCGTTCAGTTTGACTTGAAACGGCGATAATTGCGGTATTTTATCTAAGTGGGGACTTTGTAAAACTATATACATAAACTATGCAAATAAAAAAACTGTCCTACTTTGAGAGATATACGCTATTTTGTTTTGTTTATTACATTAATGTGACTAAGTAATTTCAAATTCCTGTCAACAAGCACCTACTTTTGAAGTATCATTGTGTATAGTAAGTTTTCTGTGATACGTGACAGCCTGTATGTAGAAACTATTTTTTTTGTGATGATTTTTTTTGTTTTATCCTCAATGTACCATACGTTATTTATTGTTGTTACTGTTATAACAATTAAGAAAAAGACACGAGTATGTGACGAGAAAAATTCGAGCGCACGAAGCGAAAGCAAAACGCCGCTTATCTGACCACACACGTTCTTTCACCTCGGGCTGTTGTTAGTCACCCGTGAACTCATTCACAAAAAGTAAACAAACATACAGTAGGAGAGGAAAAAAAAACACTCTCTCCGATCCTTATCGGTTGTTTACATCTGGTGCGCCTTGGCCGATATAAAATCGAAGGCGGCGGCATCCAAATAAATCAAAATAACGCGCGCGAAGATTTGGTTCAAGATTGGTGCGAGATTTGGTTCAATTTCTTAAACAGTTTAATTTATCTCGAAAGCCCAACAATTTCTCGTTCTAAATTATTCATTGTAAAAACTGAACCAAATCTTGTATGTAGGTACAAGGAATGGGGTAGTCTAAAACTTTCTCGAATCAAAATTTGTACTTTGGCTTTTCCTTCAACCCTACCCCAAACTGTTCCAAAAACGGATCTAATAATAATCAGGCTTGTTCTTTCAGGCGTGCATTAGTACAAATAACGAATTATCGCATTCAAAACGGAGGAAGCTGGTGGGCGAAGTTCCTTCCATCCTCGTACACAAATACATTTATCAAAGTCGAAAAGCTTCGACCCTATTAACCGAGGTTAAGCAAGAGTGCGTTTCGTTCGTAACAAAGGGAGGACGACAAGAAGCATCGTCCTCCGCTTTCTCCTCCAGCCAGCCACATCGTTCGCAGAGTCGTTGCTTATTATCGTTCGTTTCTATTTTTAGTCGTAGACGAGGAAGAAGAAGAAGAAGACGTCGGGGCTCACCTTGTCTCTGGGATCCTTTCACGCCAACGTCGAATGGGGGGCGGGGGAGCTTTGGGGTCGAAGCTTTTGTTGGCGGTAATTTACGTCAGCGTAAGCTTTAAAGACGTCAATCAATCTGAGCTTTAAAACATTTTGAAGGGTTGTACTTTACGAATGTTGTATGTTTGGGGGTCTCTAAAAAAGATGTCAAAAATATCCTTGGCCTTCTTTGGACGGTATGTACCTTGAAACATTTCACATGGTAATACGATTCAAATGGATTCTGATCGAAATTGAAATCAAATTTCTTATAAAATATCAATCTGTACGGTGTGACAATGCAGAATAACTGGGCGGCAACTTTTTATTCGAATTGGTCTCTAAACAGACAATACATACACATTTTTACAACCACAAAGATAAGATTCAAATAGAAGCTCCTTAAATTGAAGCCAATTTTCTTATAAAATATCAATCTGTACGGTGTGACAATGCAGAATAAATGGGCGGCAACTTTTTGTTCGAGTTAGTCCCCAGGGACATTTTTACAACCACAAAATAATACAATTCAAATAGATCCTGATTAAATTGCAGCAAATTTTCTTATCAAATAATATCAAACTGTACGGCGTGACAATGTAGAATAAATGGGCGGCAACAATATATTCGACTTCTTTGATACACAAAATGGTAGATTCTCAGGGACACAGTCGAGGATAAACCGTTGATTTATTCGAAATAATCGAGTGGGTTGCGCTTCAGCTTTTGTATTACAAACGGCCGGACTTCAGCTTAATTAAATTAAATAACTCCCGACGCTATTTGCGTAAACACCACCTAGTAGCCGAGCGGCAACTTCTCTCTTTGAGGGGGCGACGCGAAATCCCGGGGTGTTTGCTCGCGAAGACACTTCGGATTATTTATAGCCGCGGATTATTTGCGCACACCTGGACCTTAGACTAAATAAACCGATGCCAAACGAGCGCTCGTAATAATCTCTTGTGTTTTTTTCCCCTCTCTCTTGCGCTCTGGCTTAAAATCCCACTCGAATGCGTTTATCTAATCAAGTAATTGGGCACGCACGAATTTATTGGCCGAATTTAATTTGCGTAATTAATGTTTATCGGCCGAAATAAACTTGTAACGTTTCATCGATTGAAGTGAATTAATCGAGGCCGATTTGATGGAGGGTCGCTTATAAAGCTCATAACCAAAGAGCGGACCGTCGAAATCCTCTACTGCTTGAGTTATGATTAAAGCACGGATTTAGATGCGACTCATGATTCCTAACGTTTCTAAATCCGCTCTTTAGGTATGGTTCATAAATGACTTTACATGTGGCAGATTGTATGCATTCAATTTACAACTGTGTGTCCCACCACCCATCACACGTTATCGTATTATCTCACCTAGTTAAACATTTCGCAGTGTATGGACCGAGTCCTCTGCGTTTACACACTGTATATTCATGAGCCGAATGCATAATTGATTTACTTTGCGCTTAAACTGCGCCGATGATAATGTACATAAGATCTGCATGTAAATGAGACTGTAATCATATTGTTCAAGTTATTATGTCCCCGAAACGCGCATCCTCCTAGATAATGCAAACTCGATTCTAATAGGTTCGAACTTGGCCGATAAATTAAGTTCGATTCGGGTTAGGAAGCAATAGAACTACTAGACCGACCGTAGATCAAACTTCTAAATTTGCAAAATGTTGTAACGCGTTTCGATAATGATAGAGTAGAGTGAGGGGGGGGGTCCCCCCTAACCCTGCATTATCATTTAAATCACTTCGATCAGAATATTATGTTAGCTAAAGAGTTGCTCCTTTCTCGTGAGTTTATCTGCATCGCCGCGACATAATGGGGGTAAATCGATAAATATTAATGAACTTCTGGTTTTTCTTTTGCTAATAAGTATTGGTAACGGTAATGAGTTACGTTATTGAAGGTATTATACATTCGAAATTAGTAGTACATAGTTGGTAATTGCATTCTCCCACTGCCAAGCCGTAGGTTCTCTCCTGTTAATTCTTTCCTCGTTGATTCATTCCAACGAGGAAAGATTAACAGGAGGGAGTGATACACACCGTAGTTTTTTGTCCAACGCGGTCACTTAAAATGGCTGCTGTACATCATTGGCGCACAAAACGACACAAGCGTTTTAAAACAATCTGGAACGACCAATAAAATCGGGACACGAAACGTGTATCTTATGCAATTTTTTCCCCTTTGGTTCCTTAAGTGTAAAAAAAAACAGCGAAAGTTCTGTTTGAAAATGTGACGGTTGGTGACATTGGTTGACGTTTTAATACAATTTCAAACAATTGTCAATTTGAAGGTCATTTTTACAATTTTAGGTGTCAACAGATACAAGTATTGTCAAACAAAAGTCAGTTTGAAGGTTATTTGAAATGTATATGCTGTCGCCAACTACTTTATGACATCCAAATGGGTTTAATAAAGCAGTTGTTAAGACCTTAAAATAGAAGAACGTCATTTCTAATCTGTCTGAACTTGGCTGATAAATTAAATTCGATAGTTTTTGTAACGTAAGTAGTACTCAATACTCCCATCTAGTGCGTGGGAGTATTGGGAGTCATTTAAACATCTTGGGGTGCGTTCGAAAACTATAGCTTCGAGCGAGAGAGATGCGATTACACATGCAAGATTCACTCGAAGGTATACTTTTCGAACGCACCCCTGGAGAGTCCTTTTACAATGGGGCCTTGGCGTTTTTAGAAGCACGAATCAGTCAGTAAGTAATTCCTTAAATCTTGAGGAGTGAAGTTCTTTCAATCTAACTCAACCTGTGAGGCGATACCAAAGAGATCGTGAACATAAAAATAAAGCACAAACCAAAACATACCAAGCAAGCTGATTGACTATGGAAATTAAGCATTTGGGGGAGTCCGGCCGCTGATAACTGATGAAGCGAATCCAATAGCAATATAACTACTAGGAAGCCGAGTGAAAAAGAGAGACTAATAAGGAAGAGATGGTTTGTGGAGAAAATGGAGAGAAGCGCAAAGGCAGGGCAGAAGAAAGTGTTCAAAAACAAAGCAGAACAAGGCAGAAGAAAAGAAAGCACCAAAAAAAAGATGGATACAGAAGAAAAACCAATAAAAAATAAAGAGAAAGAGAAAGAAACGTAATTGACGAGGAAAAAGCAAACCGGCACAGAAAATAGTAGTAAGTACAAATAGACGAGAGAAAAGTGGCATAATGGAATAGGAAGAGTAAAGAGGAAATGCGACAGAAAGAAAGAAGAAACAAATTAAACCGATGAGGATTGAGAAAGAAAGAGAAAAAGAAGCAAATCGTAGAGAGCGTTAGAAAGATGAGATAGGCAAAAAAATTAATTGACTAATCAATACAAGATAAAGAGGCAAACTCATGTAGAAAGTATGAATAAGGAGAGGTGGTAGAAGAAAAAAAAACTACAAAATCATATCGACAAGGAAAGGAATTAATTAACTATTGGAAAAAGACTCGAGTAAATTTTTTTGAGGGTCGAAGTTGACCTATCCCTTCACTGATGATAATGAAGAATAGAATGGAATAGAAAGTTCCACAAGTTGGCCTAAAAATAATAATGCTGAAGAGAGAGTGGGAGAGAAAAGGTCGGATGATAGAAATGTAAAAAATTGAGGGGTGATAGAAAGAGGAAAAGTGGTGACGCCGACAGAAAAGGAAAAGTAGACGAGGAGTTTGAGAAAGGGTTTGAGAAAGAAAATCCGTGAACGAAATTAAAATAAACCCAAAGGACGTAAGAAGAAAAGAAGAGGAAAATGCGTCAAAAAGACAAGACGATAAAAAGAAGAGCAGCGAAACAGAGACAAAAAGTTCTTACGACTGACAATGACACACTGTTCGCTAATGAAAATGACAAGCAGAAAGTAACTTCAATACCTCATCAAGTCCAAGGAAGTTGATGAATTATGAAATCCTAATATCGTCTTCGATCGACGTTACGCAATCAGTAAATGTACTATGGGGGTCCTGCTTCACTTTTTTATGGAGTTTTTACACGGATGTATCAAACTTGTATGTATGGTTGTCTATAGTGATTTCTTGATTAATAAAATGTTGTCGAAACTCTGTTCAATAGCGGACAACCGAGCATGTCCTTTTCGTTTAATTTGTTATAAATAAATACTTATCAAATTTGACATCTCAAATCTATTTTACTACATTTTGCCAGTAATGTAGCCGTCTCAATACAGGCCTGCTTTGCCAAATTTGTCTGAATAAACATGACACGTTATGTTCTTGACAGGTTTTTATTGTCCTCCTCTGTAAATTCCGTATTTTTTGACTGAATATGAACAAAAAACTCCTTCAAATTCAAATTATTTTCTAACAAAGGACGTCAACAAACCGCCATTGTGCAGAAACTTCCGTCAAACGTAATTGCACTCTCCCACTGCCATGCCGTAGGTTCCCTCCTGTTAATTCTTTCCTCGTTGATTCATTCCAACGAGGAAAGAATAACAGGAGGGAGTTTCTTGTCCAATGTGGTCACTTAAAATGCTGCTGAAGTCTTTCGGTTTTCTTTTTCTTTCAACATCGTCTTTCTCTCGTACCTTCTTCACCTTTTTGCAAAAATCGACACGACTAGTTCTTTTATTTTTCGTTTGTTTGTGCCTTTTTTTTTTGGACTTCGACTCTTATTTTATTGAATCGCTTTTGTTTTAATTGTGCGCTTCATAAATTGATCATTTATTATTCAACCGCTGCTTTTAATTTAATTTAAATTTAATTTTTAATCTTTCCATCATCATTTATTTTCTTCTTCAACGATTAGGAAATAAACTATAAATAAAATGAAATACATAATAAAAAGACAAGACATGAAGTAATTGAAAATCATAAGAATAAAAAAAGGAAAACGCTACGTAACATTAAAAATGTAATAAAAATAGAGAAAGCTAAGAAAATACAGGTAGGCTAAGATAAGTTGAGGCGGGAAAGTGAGAGGGAGAGTATATGCATTTTTTTAATATTTAAAATCATCGGTACAGTTTAATATTTAAATCAAGCGATCAAAGCCATCATATTTTCCTTTGTGGAAGATGAAAAGGCGAAACCAATTAAATCGAAACGCGGGAGAGGATCTTATGGAAGTGTCAGAGCATGAAATGATGGTACAAACAAGCAGACGAGGGCTCGGTGGTTAATAGAGCTGCCTATATACATGTTTGATTAGTGAACGTAAAACTTACAAGGTGCGTCGTGAAAACAGGAAAAAGAAAAGTTACAAAGCCCCACGTCGGGCGCCAAAAATTGTCGAAACGAATTAGCGCAGAAAATAGAGGTAAGCTAAGGTGAGGTAAGGAAGAGGGAAAATGAGAGGGAGAGTATTTTTTTTTCTAATATTTTAAATCATCGGTACCTACAGTTTAATAAGATTTGCATATTTACAACAAGGGGTCAAAGCTTCCTTTGTAGAAGATGAAAAAGCGAAAGCAATTAAATCGAAACGCGACTGAGGATCTTATGGAAGTGTCAGGGCGTGAAATTATGGTAGCTACAAGGCAAGCGGTTAATAGAGTTGCCTATATATTTGGTTACTGAACGACGCAAAACTTCTTGCCAAAACATATTCACAACCTGTGACGGAAAGCTCGGGAGCAAAACACAATAAGGAATTCTCGGTTCCAAACTGTTCGTTCCGCCAAAGAAACGACGACTTTTATCTCGAAGAGTGACACTTTAAAAGACCCATTCATGCGTTAATGGCGCGCCGAATTCCGACGGTCCAGAATGATACTCAGAGGTGACGTTTGACGCATCCGAAATTTCATTGTGTGCGTACATGTATGGGGGGCTTTTGGACTTGTGCAGCTGCTCCTTCCGTATTGTAGAATCGGCTGGCGGGTATAAATGCGTCTGGAAGTAAATTGGACTGCGACACCTGGTCGTGTTAATGCGGCAATCTATTTAAAACGTAACGACTATGTTTCGATTTTGTAACTTCCAAATCTAACAACTGCACCACACGCTAGCCATCCGAAACATAAAATTTACAAGATTTGATGTATTACTGAAATTATCCGAGAAAAGTCCGATGTCTATACAAAATTCAGTTACAAAAGACTTATACAACAAAGACTTATACAGATTAGCTTGTGTGTGTAGGTATAATATTTTTTATGAGGTGGATTTTTCTTGTTTTTAACCCCCACGTTGGGCGCTAATTTATGTCATGATTGGTTCAATGAGCCCCAAGTTTGAATGCCAATTTATGTTACGTCTGTTCTTGGAGAACCCCACATTGGCGGAATTTATTGCTCTTTTCATCACGTATTTTCTTTGCAACAAAAGAAAAAAAGAGGCATCAAATCTGACGTGTTGTAAATTAATTAAAAAAACATTATTTTTATTTATTTATTATTATTTTAAAGTCGTTTTCTCTGGGCGAATCTAAAATATGTAAAAGGAAGTTGAATAATTCAATGAAGTTGATTTAGTGCAAAATTGAGGACGATATTTGCTACGCGTTAATTCATTTCATAACAAACAACACGAAACAAAAAAAATCGATGTTTACGTTTGAAATTTTCCACCGTAGGCAATTACATTAGCCAATAGCCAATCGTTGCCCAAATACGACGCAAAAAAATACCTCCCTGGGCATGCGAGGGGCCCATCAAGTCCCGAAATAGCGTCGGGACGACGTGCAGGAGAAACTCCGATTAATTCAATTTGGATTGACTCATACTTTCCGGTCGGATAAACAACAAACGGATCGGAAGGGGGAAATTTCCATTTTTAAACGTCGTGTTTACGATTTAAAAAAAGCAAACAAAACAAGGAAGACTGATACGCATTGTTTTGAAACGGAAATTAACAATCAAATAAATAAATTAAATTTTGATATATCGAGTCAAAAATTGATTGTGAAACAGAAGCTGATGATAAGGAAGAGGTAAACTGGTGGAGAAAACAAACACAAAGTGCGTCGTGAAGACAAGAAAAGGAAAAGCGACACAAAGCTCCACGTTGGGCGCCAAAAATTGTCGTTCCCCTCCTTTTGTGGTAGCCTAAAATTGCTTGCTATGTTATGGGGGAAAACAAAACTGCAAATAAGAAGTAGAAAGTAACGTCAAAAATTGTGTTTCGACCCTCACCAAACAAGCCTTTGATGGCCCATCAAGTCCAATGAGACAAGAAGCTGATGGCTGATGAGGAAGGCTGGTTTGTGCTTGTGATTTTCGTATTATTATTGATCTGTCAACACTGTTCAAGGTTCGGTTTAAGCAGAGTTGTCAACTTGAGGGATTTATCCCATTTTGGGAATTTTTACACACTAAAGAGGCAAAGGGCAAAGTCCTGACAATCAAACGACTTTTTCACACTCCACTAAATCAAGTAAACTTAGATTTTACTTAAGAAAATGATGACTGACGACGAATGACCGATAAAGAAAACAGAACGAATACTGAATACCCCATCGAATCCAATCAACTCAGACTTGAGATAAGAAGATAAAAATTGAATGAAATGAGGAGAGTCAGAAGGTCCAAAGAGTCAAAGCATTTTGAATTTTTCACCAGATATGATGAACTTAAACTGGAGGTAAAAATGTGATGACCCTGATAAGAAGAAAACTCCAAAAATCAAATCATCAAAGCCGATTAACTTAGACATAAAATAAGAAGCTGTTGGCTTCGATGACCAAACCAAGGACTTCTCCTAAGCAATCATCGCTTGACAGAAAAAGTAATGCATTAAATGACTCGGCAGTAGTAGGAAGGATATCGATGATGTATGGTATCTGCACTTTACTGATAATACGACACCTCACTGATGATACGATTATAGAAGAAACGAGTTTCAGAAAGCCTTAAAACTTTTGCTACCAAACCAAATCTAGGGTAAGAAACTACAGACTGACGAAGAAGAGAGAATTACAAAGTTCCAATAAGAAAAGGAGCTCAATTTGAGACGAGAGGAAAAAGACAAGAGAATGGAAAAAGAAGCAAACAAATCCATTTTAAATCATCTGTTGTTAGCCAAGAGAGTTGAAGTAATTCATAACGATACAGTTTTTTGGACAAAACGTTATAAAAATTGTGTTGTGCCTCAAGGTAGTGATTGTAGACCCTTTTAAGTTTTTTAGTGTAAACCCTTCACGCTTCAATGAAATGGTAACGTATTTTCACGACCAATTTACTTTGACCAAAAGCGTAAAAGTGATGCTTACTTATTGATGGCAACTTCCACATTAACACAAACAATCAGATCGCACTGACAAGTATCAGATTACTGGTAATTCAATTCCTCTTTCGAAAGGGGTTTGATAGAATCACACATCTGAATTGAGTGGCCGTCACCAAAACGACGGACGTTATCGAATCAAACAAACGAAATGCGTCCGCATTTCTCATTGGTTGACTGCACTTATAATATGCCGACGTCCTTTGCTTTCAGCTGACATAATCCAGATGACCAAGATCAATTGCGTGAATCACAACCATGAGATTTTCTTTTATACGGAACTTATTTGTTCACGTGTCGGCCGCATCACCGTCACAAGGTCGACTTTTTCGATAACTTCTGAGTATTCCAAATCAACGATCAACGTGGAAAAGAAAAATTGTCCATTTATCAATCGATGATCCATTACTTCGTCCTTACTGGTCCTGTGTGATATAATTAAAAAATATTCCTGGAGATATTTTGGCAAAAGAATAAACGAATAAATCGTACCGTTTTATTGTACGGATGACCTAATCGCCTCAAGATTTATGTAAACACAAACCTTTAAGTTTGACCTCAGTTTTCGGTTTCACTTCCGAATATTAATGGCCGCCGCGCACCAGGTGCAATTCGTCTTCTTACGTAACGCGCGTCATCTACGAAGCAAAACCCGAAGAAAAAATCGACCAAACTTGATCGTTCAAGGACGATGAGGCTGCATTTCGCGCGGGAACGCATAAATTACCGCACGATTCCTCCGCGGACGGTCGCCTGATCGTAAATGAGTTTTTTCGTCGTTAATTCCATTGAGACATCCGACGAGTTGACAATGCGTCGTAAAAAGGCCACGAAAAGCCAGGTGTTCGGTCATAAAAGAGATTTTTTTGCAGAGAAGTTACGTCTTTTGCCTTGTAAATTAGGCGATTAGGACGGCGGGTTTTGGCGGTCGTAAATTTAAGACATATGGGCAGGGTAGTCCTTGAAACGAAAATGGGCATAGAAACAAATTTGGACGATGAAAAATCGTTAAAATTTGGCTTGAGCGGATTTAGAAAGAATCCAAAAGCGAAGTACCGCAAGGAAACACTTTTAGGCCCGTTTTGTTTGTTGTCCAAACGGAAGAAGTATGGCTTCAGATAAAGGGGAAAGTCAAGTTGGGGCAGTACTTCCGGGCCTCTTTTGCTTATCGCTCATTTTTTTAGATTACAAGAAAAATTTGGCCTAAAACACTTAGTACTCCAAATGAACCCAAAATAAAAATCTGAAGACTTAATTTAAAATAATAATAATAATAATAATAATAATAATCTGAGTACCACATCACAAGGCAGTATTTTTGGACCTTACTTTAGCTCAAATTTGAACGGTCTGCAGCTAAGGAAGTCAATGAATCCAACAATTTGGGAGAACTAGTTACAAACGTAGGAAAATAATTTGGAATTAGATGTGCCTTAAGTCACTAGGTGTATATTTTTTTAAATGATCTCCCAATCCAAATTATTTTTGGTCATTGATATCGTAGATAATCCTTTGATTTAGACAATCAAATAAGAAGAAGAACAATCAAAAAGGAAACGAAATAGAACACGAATTCGGACAAGGGTACAGTCAAATATAAACACAATGGAACAGGTTTTTATTTGTTTTAAAGTCGACCACTTGAAGCCCATGCAGCCGCATTTCATAACGGCGGTTTTTCAGGCCCGCTTAATTCGCCAGATTGTAAATAACGCGTTTAATTAAATCCGCG
Source organism: Dorcus parallelipipedus (assembly GCA_958336345.1). Lineage (NCBI taxonomy): Eukaryota > Metazoa > Arthropoda > Insecta > Coleoptera > Lucanidae > Dorcus > Dorcus parallelipipedus. The sequence continues at coordinate 30,292,826 of OY284478.1, forward strand.
ATTACGTCCCTGGAAGTTCGGCCGAGTTTGGTGCACGTGGGCGTTTGAGGCCGGGCACGATTTCTGCATGCGATCCACGTCTCCGTTATTGACACCTTTCGAATCAGGGTTTTCCACCTTTAAAACAATGACTCGTCCCCTCCCTCCCCCCCACATTTCCACGTGCACGTTGCTTTAACGAACCGTAGAATAAAATTCGGACTTCCCTAAGTATTTCCTTTTGAAAACAAAGTTGACTGAAAAAATTCTAATCGCTCCTGGACTGCCAAAAGCTTCAACATAGCTTTAAAATTCATAACATAATGGTGTCATAAAGTTATTGGAAAAAATCTTGAAGCCTTGAAGCTATAAATAAAATCTTCAAACTTTTAAATCACAAGTGTTCCAACAGATTTGGAGTCGTTAATCCAAGGTTTTAGCTTGAGTTTCTAAAAGTCGATGAAAACGTCTTGAAGCTTCGAATCATAAAACAGTTTAAAGCGTCTTTAAGTTTTCAAAGCTTGAAAGTTTGGAGAAGTAAATGATCCTGAAGGTTTTTGCAAAACTAAAACTTGACGCTTTGAAGTTATAAAAGTGCTCCGGATAAAATATTAAAGTCTTGAAGAAGTAAAGATTCTTGAACTATCAATTGTAGCTTTAAACTCATGATATGGTACTGTCATAAAGTTTAAAAACTGAAGCTTTGAAGTTATAAAATGAAGAGAAAAAACTTGAAGCTTTGAAATCCAAGTTATCCCAAGTTGAAGTTATCAATTCCAGAATTTCCAGAAACTCATAATAGTAGATACTATCAGAAAGTAATTGGAAAAAATTGAAGCTTGAAGTTATAAAATATTGAGAAAAAGCTTTGAAGTCCTCCAACAGATTTCTTGCAGCTTGAAATCATCAAATCAAGGATTTTAGTCTTAAGTTCCAAAACGCTAATGAAGAGTTCTTGAAGCTCCGAATCATAAAAACTAAATTTTCAGATTAAAGTCTCCAAGCAGTAAAGACTTCTGAACTGTCAAAAGCTTCAACATAGCTTTAAACTCGTAAAGTTATTGAAAAAATCTTTCAAGCTTTGAAGCTACAAAAGTGCTCTGAGAGAAATCTTAAAACTTTCAAATCACAAAAGTGTTCCCAACAGATTTGTTGCAGCTTGGAGTCTTGAATTCCAGTATTTTAGCTTGAAACTTCGAAAAGCTGTTCAAAACTTCTTGAAGCTTCGAATTATAAAAACAGTTTATAGCTTCAAGATATCTTTAAGCTTCCAAAGCTTGAAGTCTTAGCGAAGTGTGATCTTAAACTCCCAAAAACTTCAACATAGCTTTAAACTCTTAGGCCCGATTTTACAATCGTCGGATAAACATTATTTTTAGAAAAACGTGACGTAGGTGTGACGCAGATATGGAGGAACATTAAAGGATATTCGGCGAACAGTTATTCCGTCCTTATTCCACAATTGTAATTGCCTTAATATAATATTATCGTAAGGTTATTGCAAAAAAAATTGGAGCGTTGAAGTGCTCCAAGACATTTCTTTGCAGCTTGAAGTCATTAAAACCAGGAATCTTAGCTGGAAGATTCAAAAAGCTAACGGAATCTTCTTGAAGTTTTGAATCATAAAAGCAATTTAAAGCTTCATGGTATCTTTAAGCTTTCAAAGCTCGAAGGCTTGGAGAAGTAAATGGTTCTGAACTGTCAAAACCTTCAACATAGCTTTAAACTCATAATATAATACTGTCATAAGGCTGTTGAAAAAAAACTTGGAAGCTTTGAAGCTATAAAAGTGCTGTGAGAAAAACTATAATAAGGCTTATACATGCATAGCTTTAAACTCATAAAGATTTGAAGTCACAAAACCGCTCTGAAACTTTTACGTCGTAGAAACAGTTTAAAGCTTCAAGATTTCTTCGTAATTTGAAGACTTGACCTTTTATAGCTTAAAATCTTGACCTATCAATATTAAAACGTCATAAAATATTGAAGCTTTGAAGTTATGAAACTGCTCAAAGGAAAATCTTGAAATTTTGAAGTTATGAAACTGCTCAGAGGGACATCTTAAGCTTTGAAGTTGTAAAAGTGCAGTGAGCAAAATCTTAAAACTTTGAAATCATAAAAGTGCTCCAAGAGATTTCTTGCACCTCGAAGTCATTAAAATCAGGATTTTAGCTCGAAATTTCAAAAAGCTAACGAAAACTTCTTGAAGCTACGAATCATAAAACAATTTTTAATTTTTTTTTCTTTTAATATATCTTTAAACTTTCAAGCTTTCAAGACTTGAGGTCCTGAAAGAGTAAATAACCTTGAACTATTAAAAAACTTTAACATAGCTTTAAACTCGTAATATAATATTGTCATAAAGATTTTAAGTCACAAAACCGCTTTGAAAAAAAAAGTATTAAGTTACGTTTAAAGCTTCAAGATTACTTTTTTCTTTTATAGCTTAAACTCTTGATCTATAAAAAGTCTAAATGAAGCATTAAACTAACAATTTTAAAACGTCATAAAATCTTGAAGCTTTGAAGTTATGCAACTGCTCAGAGGAAAATCTTGAAGCTCTAAAGCCGCAAAAGCGCTGAAACAGATTTCTTGAGGCTTGAAGTCATCAATAACAGGATTTTTAGCTTGGAATTTCAAAAGTTAACACGACGCCATAAAATCATATTTCTTTTAAATGTTGCTAACGAAAGCTGTCTTTAATCTTTGAAAGTCTAAGCTCTAAGCTACGAGGCCACAAAAGCAATATGAAGTTCGAAGATGTTAAGTCAACAGTAAAGTATTAAGTTTAAAGCTTGAAGATTACTTTTTCTTTTATAGCTTAAACTCTTGAACCATCAAAAACTTAAATGAGGCATTAAACTCACAATATTAAAACGACATAAGCTTTGAAGTTATGAAACTGCTTAGAGAAAAACCTTGAAGCTCTGAAGCTACTAGAGAAAATACTTTTGGAGCTACATGTTTCCATCTCACATCCCCCCCTTTCCACTTTCCTCAAAGTGACACTATACATATCATAGAATGAAACAGAAACTAATTTTGAAAGATCCTAATCGCTCTTTGACAACTGACAATAATAAAAGAAAGCCGGGCGCTCTTTTTTGCTTTCCGATAATCCGATCGCAGATGGCCCGAATTTAATTTTTTTTGCCGGCAGCCCCGACTCTAATCCCCCGAACATTTCAATATTTCTGCGGTTCGCATATGGCTTCTGACATCTGCCGGGCATTAAACGATTTAATTAATCCTCCGAAAAGCCGCTTCGTCGCCGGTCGGCGCTCGTTTTCGAAGCGGACCGTCTGATAATTAAAAAGGCAGGATGATAGGTTTATCCGGAAAGAAGCGAAAGCAAACGTTAACATTTTGGAAATCATTAAAATTGCGTCGCCCTGACGATATTTAAATTTGCGATTTTCATAGTTGCGTAGAGAAAAAACGGTAGAGGATCAAAAACACCGTTCTGCGGAACTCTTATAAGTTATTATTAATCATGTGTAATTTTACCTAGACAGGGCGGGGGGTGTATGTAAGTACTTACTCTTCTTATGTCTGCATTGCTGTAGCTTGCACATGCTGAGAGAATGGCCCATGGATCGGGGCCTTCTGCTTCGATGTTTCGTTGCGGTAATAGAGCCTATCGTGGCGCGTGGGGCTCGGGGGCACAGCCCCACATCGCGCCACCACTGTTTTAGAGTCACTGCTACACTGGAAACTTTGACACCCGTCCTACGTATCGCGTCACCCAGCGAGCACTTTTCCTTTTGCGCGGAAATTTTGAGAGAATCGGGAAGCACCTTCGCCGTCCTACCCTGCACCTTGATCCTTTTCGAGGGTAACCTCTCCGCCTCACCAACGCTCTGCGTACAACGTTTGTACTTTGAACGCAAAGCCAGCGAGGAACTGCTTGAGGGAGCCGTTTTTGCTTCGTTTCTCCAAAATCAAGGGGAGTTTAGGTCACCACTGCTTTGTCCGGAGCGTGTTTCGTTCAACGCAATTTTTTTCGAGACACGAGGAGAAGGAATTACCATGTTTCGCCTAATGTTGCACAACGACCTGAAGATAACGCGTGGCGTTTTACAACAAAGAAAAATAAAATAAAATAAAAACAAAGTGTGCCACTCAAAAATTTTGAGACACTCTGTTTTTTTTTTGGGTGGGGGGGCGATGCAGAGAAATCTCGCTCGAGCGCGAAAAACTCATTGAAAGACTGACTTCGTAAGTCCGCTTTCAAAAACAATGTACTATCGCACCAAGCAGCGATAAAAATTGGTGATAAGCATAATACGCTCGCAGCAATTGCGATAAGAGTTTCCAACCATTATTATTATCGGGCTGGCTTCATTTATTTACAAGATATTTTGTTGAAAAAACGCGGACGAACAAGATTGTAAACTATAACTAATGAAACGGCTTCGTGAATGGCCTACGATCCTGACTAGGCGTTTCGCCGTTTGACTGACGGCCTTATCAAGAACGATTGCGAAAAGCTACGTTTGCAGTTTGCGAAGCAAATAAGAGCGTTTCACTAACCTTAACATTAATTTCGTCATCATTTCAATAACATTTTTAATAACATACATCAAACAACAGCATCTCTGCTTGAAGGACTTTTGGGATTTCAAAGCTTCAAGATTTATTTCAGCATTCCATAACTTCAAAGCTTCATTTTTTTTGTCGATAAGTACTATCATCAATTTAAAACTATAATTGATAGTTCAAGATTCTTTATTTCTTCAAGACTTCACACCTTGAAGCTCAAAGAGCAAAGATACGAAAGTGTTTTCCGAAGCTTAAAACAGTTTTCGTTGATTTCTTGAAGCTTCAAGCTAAAGTATTGTTTTTGACGACTCAAGCTGCAAAGCAATCCGAACTTCAAGTTTCTTTTGATAGCTTTATAATACTTTACTGCTCTATAGTTTGAAGACATGAGTATTAAAGTACTATAAAGCTATCAAAAGAAAACCTTGAAGTTCTGATTGTTTTGCAGCTTGAGACATCAAAAACAATACTTAGCTTGAAGCTTCAAGAAACCAACGAAGACTTCTTTAAGCTTGGAAGTCATAAAACCACTTTCATATCTTTGATCTTCGAGCTTTCAAGGCTTGAAGTAGTAAAGAAATTCGTAGCTTTAAACTCATGATAGTATTATCGGTAAGTTATTGGAGAAAATGAAGCTTGAAGTTATAAAATGCTAAGAAAAAGCTTTGAAGTCTTTCAACAGATTTCTTGCAGCTTGAAATCATCAAATCCAGGATTTTAGTTTCAAGTTTCAAAAAGCTAATGAATGCTTCTTGAAGCTCCGAATCATAAAAACAACATAAAGCTTCATGATGTCTGTAAACTTTCAGCTTGACGTCTCCAAGAAGTAAAGAATCCTGAACTGTCAAAAGTTTAAGCGTAGCTTTTAAATTCATAAAGTTATTGAAAAAATCTTGAAGCTTTGAAGCTCTGAGAAAAAATTTCAAGGTTACAAATCACAAAAGTGCCGCAACAGATTTTGAGTCATTAATCCCAGGATTTTAGCTTGAGTTTCTAAAAGTCGACGAAAACTTCTTGAAGTTTTCAAAGCTTGAGAGCTCGGAGAAGTAAATGATCTGAACTCTCAAAAACTTCAACATACTTTTAAACTCATACTATAATACTGTCACATGGCTATTGCAAAAAGAAATTTAAAGCTTTGAAGCTATAAAAGTGCTCCGAGAGAAATCTTAAAGTCTTGAAGAAGTAAAGATTCTTGAATTATCAATTGTAACTTTAAACTCATGATGTGATTCTATCATAAAGTAAAAAAAATGAAGCTTTGAAGTTATAAAATGCTGAGAAATATCTCGAAGCTTTGAAATCCCAAAAGTCCTCCAACAGATTTTCTGCAGTTTGAAGTCCAGGACATTAGTTTTATGTTTCAAAAAGCTAATGAAGACTTTTTGAAGCTCCGAATCATGAAAACAATTTAAAGCTTTAAACATTCAGCTTGAAGTCTCCAAGAAGTAAAGAATCCTGAACGATCATAACATAAGATTCATGAAGTTATTGGAAAAAAATCTTGAAGCTTTGAAGCTATAAAAGTGCTCCGAGAAAAATCGTAAAGTTTTCAAATCACAAAAGAACTCTAACAGACTCTTGCAGCTTGGAGTTATTCGTTCTAGTATTTTAGCTTGTAGTGTCGGAAAAACTGACGAAAACTTCTTGAAGTTTCGAATTATAAAAACGGTTTAAAGCTTCAATATATCTTTAAGCATTCAAAGCTTGAAGTCTTGGTGAACTGTGATCCTAAACTCACAAAAACTTCAACATAGCTTTAAACTCATATATAATATTATCGACAGCTGTAGTTCTTGCCAAATGAAAATTGTAAATTAAATTGATTTGTTTAATTGGCAACAATTAAACAAATCAATTTAATTTATAATATTATCATAAGGTTATTGCAAAAAAGCAATAAGTTTTGAATCATAAAAGCAATTTAAAACTTCAAGATTTCTTTAAGCTTTCAAAGCTAGAAGTCTTAGCGAAGTGCTAGTATAGCTTTAAACTCATAATATAATACTGTCATAAGCTTGTTCCAGGATTTTACCTTGAAGTTTCGGAAAAGCTAACGAAAACTTCTTGAAGCTTGTAATCATGAAAACAATTTTAAATTTCAGTATAATTTTAAACTTTGAAGCTTTTAAGACTTGAGGTCTTGGAAAAGCAAAGAATCTTAAACTATTAAAAAGCTTGAACATAGCTTTAAAGTCATAATATAATTTTGTCATAAAGATTTGAAGTCACAAAACCGCTTTGAAATTTTTACGTTGTAGAAATAGTTCAAAGCTTCAAGACTTCTTTGTAAATTGAAGATTTAACCTTTTATAGCTTAAAGTCTTGACCTATCAAAAGCCTAAATGAAGCATTTAACTCAGAATATTAAAACATCATAAAATCTTGAAGCTTTGAAGTTATCAAAATGCTCAGAGGAAAATCTTGAAGTTTTGAAGTGTTTGAATTGGCTTCCGGTTGGAACCGCGTCACGTTGACTTCTACTGCCGACGTTTCGTTCTTCATTGCAGAAGAACTTCTTCAGGGCTGCTGCTGCTGGTGGTGTTGCTGCGGCTTCGGGTTAGTCGTTGAGACTGAGACTCAGTCTTCAGAGACGCTTCACTGAGACTCAGTCTCAACGACTAACCCGAAGCCGCAGCAACACCACCAGCAGCAGCAGCCCTGAAGAAGTTGTTCTGCAATGAAGAACGAAACGTCGGCAGTAGAAGTCAACGTGACGCGGTTCCAAGCGGAAGCCAATTCAAACATGGACGACGGCCGCGGAAGCCTTCAAGTTAAATTTGAAGTTTTGAAGTTATAAAAGCTGAAGAATGAAGCTCGTTGTACAACAAAATATCATAAAGTTTCGAAGTCATAAATCTTGAAATATTAAAGTTACTGAAACCTTGGATCGTTAATTTGAGGAAACAATACAATTACAAAAGGATACTATACAAACTCTTCAATCAGCACAATTTCAATCAATTAAGAAAATGGCAATGCAATTGTACATCTTTATTAGAGTCTTCGAGCACTGAAGATTCATTAATAAGAATCCGGCTTGAAGGACCAAAATGTTGGATCCGTGATTTGTTTATTATTCGAAGCACCATATATTAATGTAGTAAGACTATTGCATGTTGCAGTGATGACACTAAGAACTTGTTTAATTAAATTGGAAGTCATTGCGTAAATCTTAAGGGTTTGAAGTTATAAAATAGTAGTACTTTAACATCAAACTTTGAAGCTATTAAACTATGAATTGTAAAGACCTGACGAGGCAAGAAATCTTGGACAGTTAGACTCAATGAAATCAATGGAAGAAAGTTCTTCAAAGTTCAAGAAGTTATAACATCTTGAAGACGTGACCGTCTTCAAGCTTTAACTGCATAAATGTCTTTAATTATAGAAGTCTTTCTGCACTTCTTTAACGCAAGTATCTTCGATTTCATCAATTCACGAGATTAACCCTGAATATTTGTCACAAGTTCTAATTCTGCGTTTTTGATTTTCTTTTTGGGGTATTTTTCCAAGTGGGTTTTCAGGGTTGGAAAAAATCGGCAAGGGCATGAAAATTATCTACGAGGTGACGTTTACTTGTTTATTCCAAAGTAGCTACTTCAGACCCGAGCCGATAAGTTATCATCGCGTCGGTTTTACGTAACCCCTGCTTAACTTCCCGGTTAAATCAGAAACGAAACGCTTCCTGAAAGCCCCGGACGTTTTTATTAATTCGCACAAACAGACGAAACATCGAAAAATAAACTTCCGCCATAGTCACTGATAAAGCTGCGCCAGTTTTCGCTTCACCCTGAACGTAAACTCGACTGCACACGTCGAAAACGCGGACGCATTTACGTCTACCCTTAGAAAAAAAAATTGGTTTCATCGAACTGGAATGACGTGAAATCCGCATGTTGTCGATACTACTGCACGTGTACTCTATTTTTGCTGGGTAAATATTTGCGCGCACTTACGAGCTGCACCACACCACGTCTAGGTGCGCGTACTTTGTAAACTGCATTTACTAATTCGTAATCGATTTTTATCTTAGGTGTCAGCGAGACAGGTACGAACCCATTAAGAGTCGGGGGCTCCTTGGATATGAAAACCAGTATTTTATGATCACCCGGTATAATTGAATTTAAATCGACTTCAATTTCATCTCTTCTAATAAGCATTAGTCGTACTAATCTTGGACGACTTGGGCAGAGGGCTGGTGGTTGTTTAGGTGCAGCATACTAACCACTGGAGGAAAGTTAGAAGATGGCGTATGGAAATAAAGAACAAACAAAGAGGTATATGATCTGTTCAACAAATCAAACATAATAGGAGTAGTGAAAGCGCAGCGCATAAGAGGGATGAGACATATAATAAGACCAAGATAAAGATGGAAGAAGGAAGTAGAAGACGACATAAAAAAGATGGACATCGGACAATGGAGGTAAAAGGCAAAGGATAGGAGAAAATAGAAGATGATCGTTAACCAAGCCCTGGGTCAACCGGAGCTTGAGGTCTTAGTCCGGACCTGAAAAGGATGAACCGTGGGTTCAATAAAGTTGGCACTGCATTATATTTTTCACTGAAGAACGACGATTTAGGTCTTCTTCATTCGACCACCAGTCAAATGTCTTCTGCATAGGGAATTTTAGGTTCGCTTAATTCATGTAATGAATTGAGAAAACTATGACAATGTAGAGAGGCATTATTTATTAATAAAAGGCCAAGGACCTGAATCCTGCCCTGTTCTGCCATTCAACACTGACTCGTTTAAAAAAGAACCACAAGAGAAATGTTTCAGAATTTGATGATGACTAAAATCAACAAAGTAAACAGATTTCATCGAACGAAAATATTTTGCAATGTAAATCAGGAAGATTTTATTCGCCTATTTGGACGAACACGTTTCCGTGCAAATCTCATGATAATCGGAATTTCATTGACGCCATTAATTACAACAAGCGAAACACCTGCAGACGTTCCCGCCTCATCACCTCAAGGTCGGCCGCGTTTTTTTCGCAAACGACGTTATTTACAACCTTAATCGGCCGTTTCCAGTCGTTTACCCAATTGGCTTGAGGCGGGCGAAAACAAACAAACAAATTCCTCGAATTTTCCTTCTCGGAAGACTTCCAAGTCGTTGAAATTTGAAACAAGAACAAACGGTCTCGAAACTTCACGGTTTAAGATTAAAGGAAGCATCGATGCTTTTTTCCTTTACTCCCTGTAAAGGAAAAAAGACGAATGGAAGGATGGAACAGATTTGAATGGAAAAACCAAAGGCAAGGTCGAAATCTGAGAATGAGACTTGAAGCTGAAGACGACCAGGCAAAAGGTCAAGCCAAAACGAAGGAAGAAGGAATGACAACTGAAGAGTAATTAAAAATGACGTAAAAATAAATACCTTTTTTCCTTAGGAGGGAGGAAACAGAAGGAAAAAAGTCGAAGACTTGGAAGAGTGCAACTGAAGACAATAATGGAAACAAGAGGGAATAGAGTTGAAAAGGAAGACTAATAATTTTTTTTTTCTTTAAGTAATGTTGGTTAAGGTCATCAATGTGGACGGTGTTGTAACATCTAAGAAACTACTCACATTTAGGGAAAAAAAAACGTCGAATCTAAACTTTATCTGTAATAAAGAGACACTTGTTTGTTAATCACAAAGTCAGCATCTGTTGGGGGATTCTTGAACTAATGGGGGTACTTGGACTAACCAATTTTGAAGTTGCATCACTCTGATGTCGTGTAAGGTCAAACTACGAAGGCAAGACATGAACGAAAAATTAAAAATCAAAACTAAGGAGGCGGCGTTAACTACTACAGGTTTTGAACTAACACCTTTGGGAAAAAAGAGAAGAGAAGACTTTGGAGGATTTGGACGACGTTAGTCAAAAGAAAACGTGGCTCATCCTCAAACTAATTGGGTCTTAATACGTCTCTGTCTCTCAGAAGCTTGAACGCATCGGTACTTCCCAGTAGCATTCTTATTTATGGTCGCGCGATTCCTCGTAGCACTTCACGCACTCGACCTCATCCGTTCTTCCGAATTCATAAATTATGCATCAGATCGCCGTAATTCTGCGAGTGTTTGTCACGAGTAAACACGTCCTATCTCACCTCCGACTTGATTTACGACCGCAGGACGTGGCTCGCAAAAATGCAAATCACTTGCACACACGCCGAATGCAGCAAGTTTCCTCTCTGCAGAGACGAAAATATTTGCACGCTGGGATTAGGACCTCCTTGGAGATTTACGACCACGTTTCGGAATGGACCAAAAAAGTTTCTCGTCCAAAATACGAAAAAATCCGGGCGAGATTCTCTCTGTTCAAAGTGCAAAGCGTGCCAACCAACTCGTGGAATATTCCCAGCAATTTTTAAACTTGACTTTAAGCGGCGTTATTTAACTAACGCCGTCGTCTAGACTCCGGTGATGACAGGAATTCCAATGTCACGATGGTGAAGCGAAACCTTTTGTTAAGGTTGAGAGTACAACTCTTTTTCAAATTAATCATTTTTGTTATTATCGAAACAAAATGGGCGTTCCGCTTTTGAAGTCCGGAGGTGTCTGAGTTGATTAGCTAGTCCCCAAGTTTGATCACAAAATGAACATAATCATCTGGTGTTCATTAAAATCATGAGCAATCTGGATTTAAAAAAAAACTATTTTATTCTTGCTGCTTTAAGTTTCACGTCACGACGCACTTTCCCAATAAACAATCGATCAAGTAAGCTGTTTTGATGGGGGTTTAAGAAGACGCGCGTGGGCTCACGCGTGAGTGCCGCAAATGGGAAAAAAGCAGCGATTTCCTTCCGAGAAAATCCGCCCGGAATATGCCCAGCGCGTTTTCCGATCCGGTGATGAAAAACGACATCGATCGAACGAGGAGTTTCACTTCGCCCCACATACTTACGCGTACTTGTGTGCCGTTGCGGTTAAAATGAAACAGCCTTGCAATTTTCTATTCAGTTGTGAAGATGTTGTACGTTAAGGTTAAGAATTTTCTTCAAAATTATTTCGGATTATGAAACCAATACACAATTCTGTCCATTTCTCTTGGATTCCCACGCCATTCGTGGTCTTCATAATACCTTGGTTCTGTTTTCCTTCAACCTTTTCTCTTACGGCGTCTATCCTCCTTTTCGTTTTGGTAAACTTTAATTTTTTTCCCCAAAGGCGATGCACCAGTTAATCTTCTTGTCCTTGCTTGCTTTCATAATTTATAGCTAATATCTTTATCACCTTCAACCATTCTCCAGTTCTGTGCATACTATAATTTTCCTCAATGTTTACTTCCTTCGCTCATTTGCTTGTGTTGTACCTCCCTCTTTATTTAATAATTTTTCATATTTCGTCTTTCCAAGTCATGCATTTCGTTACTTAACGATAAAAGGGAGGGAAATAAACCCTTAAGGATTTATGGGAGGGACGGGGAGGAGAAGAAACGAGGGATGAGAAAGATGAGTAAAAACAACGAAATCTGCGAGCTGTATAATGAACCACTGATAAGCGCAAAAGTGAAGACAAGAAGAGTAATGGGGGTTGGAAAAGGAGTGACTGGAGTAGTGAGAGGGGGAGTAGGAAAAATAAAAATTCATTCATTAATCAATTGTGGTCTCAAAATCGATGGAAATATGGAAAAGATTTAAAAATGAAAGGCATACAGCTTGAAGCTGAAGACGAAGAGGAGGCGCAAAAGTCAAGTCGAAAGTAACAGAGATATTAAGAACGAAGGAGGGATGACAACTGGAGAGGGCTTTAAAATGACGTATGAATTCATTTCTCTTTTTCCTTAGGAAGAGGCCTATGGAAGGACGATCATAAAACCTCACGATATTTCGAATAAAACATACAAACGGAAGTGGGCAGAAAAAAAGGGAAAAAGAGAAGTGGGGTTGGAAAAGGAGTGACTGGAGTAGTGAGAGGAGGAGTAGGCAAAATAAAAATTCGTTCATTAATCAATTGTGAATTCATTCTCTGTTTCCTTAGGAAGAGGCGATATTTCGAATAAAACAGACAAACGGAAGAGGGAAGGAAAAAAAAAACGAATTCTATAATGAATAACTAGTAAGTGCTAAAGTGAAGTCACGGTTACTATAGTGGGGGTAGGAAAATGAGGGATTGAAGTAGTGAGGGGTAGGAAAAGGAATATCAAGAAAAGTTATTTCTCAAAAGTTTTTCATTCATTAAACTGTGGCCTCAAATCTTCATGGTTCTTAAGATTAAGGAAGAAATCGAGTGGAAGAATGGAACAGATTTGAAGGAAGGAAAGAACCAAAGACAACGACAGAAGGAAAAGTGAAAAGAAATTAAAATAAGGACATACAGAGGCCTTGAAGTTGAAGACGACGAGGTAAAGTCAAATCGAAAGGAATGGCGAAATTAAAAATGAAGAAGGGATGACATTTATTTAATTGTTAAAATATTTGCCTCATCACTAAAGTCTAGTATAAAATTTTAGCGATAATACTTTAACAATTAAATAAATTTTATATAATTACTAACATCATGGAGAACCCTTTACAATTTAATGAGATGATAACTTGAGAAGGTTTTAAAATAACATTTTTCGTTAGGAAGAGGCCTTTAAAGGACGTTGATTAACTAGACGTGCGTCACACCCTGTATCTGTATATAACTTAGGAGACCACGCAAAGTGTGGCCAAAAACAACTTTTAACCTCATTCGATGAAGACATGGAACGTACCTCTCAGTATTTTGAAGGAGAAGTTGCACAAACGCCCTGTATATAAATGCTTGGCCTTTCAAGTAGCACTCGAGCCCATTCGATTATCATTCGGGTATCTGGGCGTTTCGAGGACTGTCAAAACTCGTACGTACAACTTAAAGAGGTAACATTCGTTCTTTTCTCGCAATTATCAGCACGTCAAAGGGAAGATTAACCAGAAATGGCATAGTTTTCTGTGATACACCCTGCATATAACGCACGCGACCTCGCAAATGCGGCCAAAAACAACTTTTAACCTCGTCCGATGAAGACATGGAAAGTACCTCTCAGTATTTTGAAGGAGAAGTTGCACAAACGCCCTGTATATAAATGCTTGGCCTTTCAAATAGCACTCGACCCTATTCGATTAACATTCGAGTGTCTGGGCGTTTCGAGGACTGTCAAAACTTGTACGTACAACCTAAAGAGGTAACATTCGTTGTTTTTTCGCAATTGTCACCGCGTCAAAGGGAGTATTAAGCAGAAATTGCATAGTTTCCTGTGATACATCCTGTATATAACGCAGGCGACCTCGAAAAGTGTGTCCAAAAACAACTTTTAACCTCGTCCGATGAAGACATGGAAAGTACCTCTCAGTATTTTGAAGGAGAAGTTCTTCTTTCTTGCTTTATTAAATCATTCAGTTTTTATAATTATTTAAGCGTAGTAGCCTCGTTTGTCTATTATTTCAGCATTCGGAATGTAAGCAATTATTTTAATTGGCTTCGGAAACCGTAATCATAACATTTTTCGAGTCACTGCTTTAACGATCACAGTTAGGAATTTCGCGCGGACCTTCAGATATCATCAAATTAAAAATCCATCAGCCCCGACCCATCAATCAAGGCATTTTCTTTCGCCTCAAAAAAAAAAAAAAATACGATTCCGCCATTCCAATTTTAGATGTGACCCCCAAAAACAAAGCAGCACATTATGCATTTGGAAGCCGGCCAGAGCGATAACATCTCGGCGGTTATTTTTTTTTTAAGAACGCACCGGACCGGGCCATCCAATTCGTATTTATATCTCATTTTCCCTCACTCGAACGAATGTTTTTTTTTTCACTAAGAAAATCGTGGAAAATTCCTCCCGCGCAAATTAGTTTACGATATTCGAACGCGATCGGGTGGTCCTTTTATCTCGTTCCTTGTTTTCGCTCGCCTTCATAAATTATGCGGCCTTAAGATACGGCGGCGGTAAATATTTGGACGCGGTTTTCACGTGAGCGCCCTCCCTATCAGATTCACGCGTCGCAAAAGTGAGAGTCATTATACGGATTGTTTATTGTTGTTAATTAGGAGGAGATTAAAAATGTTTTGTTTTTTCGAATGTCAGGCGACGATAAGTAAGTACGTGAACCTTCGCGGGATATCTCTGGATAAACATAAGAAGAGGAATTTGGGTTTCATTTAGAAACACCTCAACAAAGCTATACGTACAAAAACGATTAGATTTTGACATATTGCATGCAATTGTGCAAGATTTTGTAAATTGTTTCTTTGTACATTTTTTGGTTTCTCTCGGGCTTCCAAAACAGAATGCTTTTTGAATTATTTCCTTTCACTTTGAAAAAGTATGGGGCTGCCTGCAGAAACGAATCATTTAAATTCTGTTTGCTTTTACGTTTCACAACGACTCATTGGGCCATCCACTTAACAGAAGTGTTACAGAGATAATGATCCTGATAACGCGTGATTCACTTCTCCACACCATTTCCGATGTCAATCATTTTATTGCGTACTATGCACACGATGGAAACGCGTTCGCTTCGCTTCGTGTCACTGCGATTTAAACAATAACAAATAGTTAAAATCATAGACGGACGGACATGCCCGCCGAAATAAAACCGTTCACGGCAAAAATTACATTCATTCTCAAATCATGTCACATGTCTGTTTGAGAAATACAATTCATATCAGCCCATTACTCACGTAGGTATCAGCTAGTTCCAAAGAATACGTCGATATTTTTTACGTACAATATCTGCCGGCGAGCCGTCGCTCAGGGTTCTACACTAGGCCCTTTGCTACTTACGATTTACGCTTAAACTTTTGCACTAGTCATTTTTTTCCGGCTGATACCCAAGCTACGCTTTTGTTAATAATAGGCTTTCAAAATCGGCACAGTCTCGTTTTCTTTGTTGCGTTTTGTTTCATCGAAAGTACATGGGCGTTTTCTCTCTGCCAAAGAAAAACGTTTCGCGATCAGACGCCGTGGGGATGGGGGGGTGGGGATTTTGTATGGGGGTTTCCGCGGGATACCCTTCTTGAGGCTTCGAAAAATTCCACGGCCCTTATTTACCGATCGAATCGGACCAAACTCGGAACGTAGACGTAACACCGATAGGTGTTTATAATTCCGGACGCACGGCCCCGAGTCCGGTCCTGGATTTGAGTTAGGGCACGAGAAGAGACGAGAAAACGACGCCGTCAGACATTGACTAAAATTTCTCGAAAACTAAGCCCAGCGATTTTACAGAACTCTCTCACGTGCTAGGAGACATTCCCAGGTACGTAGTCTGTATGGTCTGTACCCCGGGAAAATGCGTTTTTTCGAGAAATGATTTTTTGAAAATCGTCAAGTTTGTAAGCATTTTTTTCCGGTACTGGAGGGGGGGGAGTCGGAACGAATCGAGCCGCACGTAAACGCATTGCAGAAAATGACGAGGAACGCGATGCCGCCGCGCGCTCGAAGCTCCGATCAGCAGGAACGATGCAACAACACCGGATTTCTCCGGGGGGGTGAATCGACGAAAAGGGGGGGTTCGTGCACGTGGTTGGACGTCGCCCGCCGCCTTAGTTCAAAAATTCGCTCAGAATCGTCCTAGCATGTACCGTTTGGCCACTACGGGGCGTTAAAGTTCCCGTGCAATCTTATGGAAGAATGAACTTTTTCTATGACGACTGGCACTTTTCCGAACTTTTCTCGAGAAATTGATCTCGGAATTTGTTTAAACTTTCGAAGCCGGTTAGATTGGTCCTTCGCGAGTCTTTCGAGGCCTCGCTCGTTCCGGTAGGAGGACCAGGGCAGGCTCTAAAGCGTTTAGAATTTGACTCCGGTCGGTTACCTCTTTGGGTAAAAAAAATTATTTCTGCGCAACCGCGGGTGATATTTTCCAGGTGTCGCAACCGGAGGATAGCTGCCTCCTCCCTCTTCGCGAGGATACCGGTTTCCAACCGACCGGATCGTTAATAACCGAACGGCGAATTTCTTTTTAATTCGCCTCCGGTAAGGTGACGTTCCGAAAGAAAAATTATTTCTCCGAAACCGCCATAAATATTGTCGAGATGTTTAGACAGGAGGATAGCCAACACCTTCCTCTAAGCAACGGCACCGGTCTCGATCCGGTAGCGCTATAAATAAACGGACTATATAGTTAACGGTTGCCAACTTTGCCAACTATCAAACAGAACGGTTGCTAACTTTGCCAACTATCAAATAGTTAATTATCAATTTGACAGTTAGATTTTATGATTGCAATGTCAGAGTGTTTGACAATTTCGAATCGAAAAAAAGACATTTCAACACCAAACATTCATAGTCATTTCAAAACTATCCCCTTTAAACGAAGAACATAATTTAATTTAATTTTAAAAAGGACAAAGTAGGCTCTGTAATATTTTAACTGCCAGTCATGTTGAAAATAATTTATTTAGATGTCAAATGAAGATTGTCAATTTTTTGACAACAGTTATAGTTAACAGTTCCCAATTATTGAATAGTTAAGAATCAATTTGATAGTTAGATTTTAACATCGACAGTATCAAACAACTACAAAATCTCAACACCAATTGTTTTAAATTGTACCTAGTTGTCATTTATTGCCTCCAGGGTTGTTTTCTGTTTCTCAAGTCTTCGAGAAAACTATCTCAATCTTCGATCCTGGTTAAACCAAAAGCTTAGGGCAACGTGGTATTTATTATTCTCTGTTGAGGATGTAAGCTTCAAGCTTGTCCCAACTATTAAAGTCACCCAGCAAAACTAAATTAAAAAAAAACTCTGTAAATCTTAATCGATCTTTAAGGAAACGAAACGAATAGCTTAACTTTTGGAACCCTCAAAGTGATTCTTTTATTTATTTTTAGGGTTTATTCTTGAGCTTGATCGATTTAGTATGACGTTCAATTTGATTTTGCTACGTCTTCTTCCATCTTGTTCTACAATCGGGGATTTCATTTCAAAAGAATCTAAAGTAACAGAAAATAATTTTCTGGAGCTGAAATAGGTTTCCTTTTTAAGGGTTGGGCGTCGTGGAACTCTATTTAATTACTGCTTTAAATACTCTTACAAATTATGACTCATGTGTGACCTTGAAGTTAACTGAACACGACAAGTTAAGATTTGAAATTAAATTCAAATCCTTCCAATCATTTTTGAAGGACCAGTTCAGTGAATCAAATCATCAATTCATGTTGGAACTGCTCTACATTGTCTTCCTTATACGACCTTGAATCAAACTGCTAGTTAAAATTTGAAATTAAATCCAAATACATCCATTTGTTTCTCGAGGGCTACTTCAAATGAACCAAATCACCAATAATTGACGTTGGGACTGTTTTGAAGTCTTCATGTATGACCTTGAAGTTCACTGTACCTATGATTTAAAATCAAATCCAAATCCTTCCGATCATTTTTGGATTTTGGAGGGCTTTAAGAGCACCACTTCAAATGAATCAAATCACCATATGACCTTGAAGTTAATTAAACGGCGAGCTAAGGTTTAAATTAAAATCCAAATTGTTACAGTTATTTTTGGAGGCCTTGAAGAGTGCTACTTCAAATGAATCAAATCACCAATTGACGTTGAGACTGCTGACAACAAGGCAAGGTTTCAAGAACACACGGGGCAGTTGGCAACCCTGATTTCACCTATGAAGTGATCGGATTATGTCAAAGCCACGTGATCAATTTACACACGAGAAAACATGAGCCAAAATATTTCTAAAATAGAAAAATTCGTAAAAACCGACAACAAGGCAAGGTTTGAAGAATACACGGGGCAATTGGTAGCCCTGATTTCAACTATGATGTGATCCGATGAGAGTCAAATTAATATGATCGGTTCCCACACAAGAAAATACGAAACAAAAGTATTTCTTGAAAACAACCGAAATATTTTCAAAATCAATTCAAACCTGTAGGGGTAATTGGTAGCCCTGATTCTAATTATGAAGTGACCGAATGATGTCAAAGTATAATTACGTACAAGGAAATAAAAATTTTGAAAAAAAAAACAAGATATCTTCAAAATTAAAGACTATTAAAGAGTTAGGAGGAGACGACGTTTCAAGCAAGTAGGGAACAGTTGGTAGACCTGATCTCCGAGACTACGTCGTGATCGAATGATGCGTCACGTCTGACGAAGACAACACGATAGCCAATTGTTTTCAAAGAAAATGACAAGGACAACACAAATAGCCAACTGTTTTCAAAGAAAAAAAAAATCTTGAAAATTTTACAATGTGATCAATTAAAAGGGAAAAGCTTTTAGACACGGTTGGCAGCCCTGATTTCAAGTACGACGTGAGCAAGTGCAATGGAAAAAACACTCAAGATTAGCCGCGGAACGTTAAATAATTACAAATAAAAAAATACATTCTCATTGTTTTTTTTTGGCACTGCTTCACACGTCAAGCTTCGCAGACTTCTCAGGAAAACGTCTTCAGATCTTTTTTTTTAAATTTTATAGACTGCTGCGGCTGCGACTGGCTTACTAGCTGTTTATTTTTCCCTTGGGATTCGCCTTACAGAACTAGAGAAATGTAATAAATCCGATTTAGAGCTCTCACTCTGTGCGTGACAGGACAAGATCGAACCCACACCTTCATGTATGACCTTGAAATTAACTATATGATATGAAATTAAATCCAAATCCTTCCAGACCTTCAAATTAACTGTATGATGTCAAATTAAATCCAAATCCTTCCAGTCATTTTTGGAGGGCTTGAAGAGTGCTACTTCAAATGAATCAAATCCAAATCCAGCTGACTTTAAATGGTCTTCATATTATATGACCTTGAAGTTACCTAAACGGCCAGCTAAGATGTGAAATTAAATCCAAATCCTTCCAAGCATTTTAGGAGGGTTATTTCAAATGAATCAAATCACCAGTTAATGTTGGGAATACGCGAAAAATATTGTCTTGATTTCAAGTGCCAAACTCTGAAGTTCAAAAACTCATTCAAGCTTAATAGAGCGAACTATCAAACGTGGTCGCTCTCTATTTCTACTTTCTTTCCCGATCTTCGCTTGTTTCTCACCCCAATTCTAAGAGAAAGGCAACTCATTGCCAATTTCCCTTAAATAGTCTTTTCGTATCTTCATTAAAAAATAAATTAACATGATTCGTTCGTGCTTGAGTGATGGAAACACGATTATTTCATTGTGCTTTCCTCCAAATTGATCCAAATCTCTAGGGTTGAGGTTGAGGGACCCCTTTCTCGTTATTAATAGTTTGAAGTACGCTCGCGAGTGACCTTGAAAGAATAAATTAAAATCAAATTAGGTTTTGGTTCTTCTCCTCATAACATTTCGTTTATGCTTGAGAGGTTGAAGTTACTCGATTGTCGAAACGAATCGGATCGAAAGGCTCGAAAGGAGATGTTCTATTTTCATGAATGACCTTGAAAATTGGTTCGTGTAGATGAAGACTTTCTTTGCACCATTTCGTCCACACTTGCGAGGTTGAGGTATAGCAAGATTGTCTCCTCCAAATGGACCAGATCGCTAAGGTTGAGGGACTATTCCTTTTCACTGATTCTCTGATGTATTCTCACGAGTGGCCTTGAAACCAACCGAAAGTTTTGGTGGTACATGTAGATGAAGGTCTTCTTTTTTTTGCTCGAGGGGTTGAAGCACCCATTTATTTGTCTAGTCCAAACGGAGGATCAAATCGTAGGTCTTGACGAGTGTCCTTGAAAACAAGTGCAAGTCGAGTTTTTGGTTATCAGGTGAGGTTGAAACGAGGAAAGGTTCGATTCACACGCAACGAACACACCATTATGCAAATCACCGTCACGAGTGGGACTTTTAATTGCTCGGCGCAATAAATTACGGCTTATTATTACGTAACCAATTAATCCAGTGCAACAACTATAATTTCACGCAGCCGCCGGCGGTGGAAAGTTTCAAGCGCTTTTGCACAACGGAATTTGCCGTGGTGAAAAAAAATCATTGTCCGCGTAATAATTTTTTCCCCGCCGCACACATAGGCGGAGGAGGAGAGGGGGAGGAGAGAGAAAGAAAAAAGGCTCGCGCATAAATATCAACAAATTATGCGGTCGGTTTAAATAACCTTCGCTTAAGAAAGGTTAGGAACGAACGAGTTGCACAAGCGAGCTGTACGTATCGGGTTTTCGCATTAAAGCGATGACCTTACAGCGTTTACGAGGTGTTTTCTTTTTATGCTAATGGGGAAATTGCTATTGCATAACGGTGCGTGCGAAATGTGAAATGTCCGTCGTCCGTGAGAAAGTGTTGTTTATTGCAACAGCTGCTGACACAGATGAATACCCAACAACCATCGCTCTTCTTGCAGAAGAACCGAAACAACTGTAACATTGAGGTCACTCAACCTCAATCACCGACGACGTGATCGATGTGTGGTGGACGGTCAAAATACTGCCACTCCTCAATTCAACCAAACATAAAAGAAGCCAACCCATTTCGATCTGTTGTGGCTCACCTCGTTATTTAATCAGTTTCAAGGTCACGCTTAGGGAGTTGCCAAACATTAGCAAAATGAGCTATAATTCAATTCACAGCAGCTCTGACCTCAAGTTTCATAGTCTTTGAGGAGGGGTTCGCACAAGAACAAAATTGAGGCCATTCAACCTTAACTCTAGACTATTAGCTCCAGTTGAATCAGATAATTAAAGATCTGCCCACTTTCAATCCCTTTAAGTCATGGAATGGTTTGACAAACACCCAAACTCTAGAGCTTTAGGTAAACTTCCAGGTCACGTACTAGACACACTTGGGGAGTTGCCAAAACATTAACAAAATGAGCTACCTCTGAAACTTAATCTATATTTCAGTTCACAGCAGCTCTGGTCTCAAGTTTCATGGTCTTTGAGGAGGGGCTCGCGCAAGAATAAAATTGAGGCCATTCAACCTTAACTCTATTTGATCCAGTTGGACCCGATAACTAAAGATCTGCCCATTTTCAATCCCTTTCAATCATGGGATGGTTTGATTTGCACCTAATCCTGGAGCTTTTGGTAATCTTCAAGGTCACGTACTAAGTCTTAGAAGAAAAGAGGAATACAATGTCCACGTGAAAATAGAACTAATAACAGCAAAGAAGTCCTCCTTCTGGTGGTCATGAAAGATTATGAAGAAACTTTTCCTTGGAGGTGGAGTTATCGTGCCCCTATGAGGCACATAGTAAATATTACTCCATCTCTGTTGTTATGGAAATGTATGGAAATTGGGCTCATAGTCCAACTGATTACAGTGATTACGTCAGTCTCAGAAACTCTCCGGTTTAAAAAGTCGGACAGCTCATGTGGTGACTTGTCTATCAAATCAAAACCAAACAACAACCTCATTAGCCGCGCGCATGACGACATAACATTCAAATAAACATAATTAAGGCGCAAAAAAAACGTGTAACAAACAGTATTACAAATTCAATGCAAAGAAAAAAAAAAGACTTGAGCGAGTAATTACTGGCGCCGCCGATGAATATGCATTGTGAAGTTCGCCGAGGAGAAAAAAGCGCGCCATTTAAACGCGAATAAATCACGCAATCGCCGGGAAACATTATCGGTTCGGTTCGATGCGGTGAGGTGAGGTGAGGTGCGGCGCGGTGCGGCGATGGCGTTTCGAGCGCGGCGGTTTCCTTCAGATTATTGGAAGCGACGTACACTCTCGTCGCTTAACCTTTAGCGTGCGGTTGCGCAAATCTCGCCGCCGAATTGTGAAATATCTACAAAGTTTCGTTTGTTATCGGCCGTTGTTTATCGCTTCCGCGGAAAACCAAACTCCGATTTGAAACCGCACGTGCCCGAGAGGAATTTATTTCGTTAACTGTCTCAAATTCTGAAGAGCAAGCAGATTGTTGTAAATTGGAAAGCAACACCTGCCATCATCAATGTCTTATCCGTTTAATACTAGGTAGTTCCGCAGAAATGTTTTGAAACCTTTGCTTTGCAGGAAAAAGTAGATACTTCCCTAGAAATCACTTTGGGACTACTAACTGCTTTCATCCAAAGTCATCGTTTTCTTCCTCAACAGAAATCGTTTGGTAACCTCTGCTTTTACACAGTCTGTCAACTAACGAGTTCTTTGTCCTCTTATTTGTTAGTTTTGTTTTCCAATTTGTTTCTATTCTACTACTGTTCTGTTGGTACTATCAACCAACCTAAATGGTATACACTCATCATCAATGTCTTCCTCATTTGATATTACTTCTCCAATCCAGGATTCTTTTGGGAACTCTGCTGTACGCTTTATCTTTCTACAATCGACCTTTTTTGATACTTATAATCCTTCTTGCTTTACTCCCATACGTTTCTTGTACTACTACGACTAAAAAGGGTTACCATCACGAAAGTCTTCCACATTTATTACTGCTGTTTAATTTAGGACCTTCTTCCACATGTTCTACACTCGAAAACTTTTCTTCCTATTTGTCTAAACGTCTAATCATCAGTCATCTCCTTTTGCTTCTTTAGTCTTTAATTGTCTACTACCTTCAACCTTTTCATCTTCTTTACGTCGTAGTTCGTGATCCTCCTTCCTCTTTTGGGCTGTTCTGGGATGTCATACATGCCTTACGCCTTTTGCATTCTGGCCGAGTCCATTTCAACTGATCCATTTTTTCATTGGCTGTTGCCAAGTTTTACTTGTTTCCTGCTCTACGACGAACAAAAGCTTCATCATCACCAAGGTCTCTTTAATTTAAAACTGCTTCCCCACGGTTATTTTTGAGATCTACACGCTGCTTCTTTCACAAGCTTTCGAAAGCTCCATTTCACAACTGATCTATTTTTCAATTGCCTTACGTCTGTTTTCAATTTTTTTCTTACTTTGTTTCCAAGTATTTGCTGTTCCACTATGAACAAAAACTTTTTGTTTTAGGGCGTCTGTTCCACTGCTCCCCACTATCTTCTACATTCAAAAATATTACTTCTCCTTTGAGTAAACGTAATTCTATCTTTTTTCTAACCTTTACCGTCTTTTTTTTTCCTGAGTTTTCCATTGTCTACTACTGAATAGGCTTCTTTTAGGTACATATTTCATTTTTTGCGGTCTTCTTTGCGACGTGAGTTTCTTCTTCCTCGTTTACCCAAATTGCTCCATTTGCGTTTTGACCAATAGCATTTCAATTGACTTGCACCTGTTTCCATTATTTTCTGTTTCATCTCTTTATGTCCTTCTCTGCTACAAACAAAAACTTATCATCACATATCTTTTTTATTTAAAACTGCCTCCTCAGGGTTATTGCAGGACCTCTACTGCTCCTTCCACAATCTGCTACATTTGACAGCTCCATTTCAACTGATCTATTTTTCCATTGCCTTACATCAGTTTACAATTATTTTGTTCGCGGTTTTTTCTCCATATGCTTGCTATTCTACTACCAACAAGAACGAAGGTCCTCTTCATTCCTTCCCCGGGATTATTTTAGAACCTCTGCTCTACTTCTTTCACAATCTTCTGCATTCGAAAACTATTGCTTCTGCTTGGCCTCAAAAATATTCTCACTTGTTTTAATTTTTCTTCTTCTCTTTAGTTTTGTCATTGTCTACCAGTGAATTCCAATTTCTGTAACCTTGCGGTCTTCTATGCGACGTATTCTGCGAGCTTTCTACCTCTTTTGGGAAGTCATTGGTCATTGCACGCCCAACTCTTTTTTCCATTGCCCATTGTTCACTTCTTAGCCCAAGTCACTCCCAACATTCTTCTTTGCATAACATTCTTTTATCTTAGTCATTACTGGTAGATCTTTTCTCTTGGCATGCCTCGATTTCTTTTATGTATACTTACTCCAAAGGCTGACCAACTCTCTTGTTTTGTTTGCATTACTTGCGACTTACTCTCTACCTGTTACGTTCTTACATCACGTCCTCCTCTAGGGCGAGATATTCGCAGCGACAGGCAAACCTTAGATGATTAAGGTCTCCACTTTACTCTCTGCGCAATTCCTCAGACATTTGCCAGGACCAGGGTAAAGTGTTTTGGACATCTACTATCTTTCTGACTTACGTCCCCACCCTCTCCTCTTTAATTCAGTTGTACTTTGGTACATTGGGAAGTCACTTGAGGTCTTAATTACTTTCAATAAGCCGATTGGAGTTCGAAGTTTGTCGATCTATTTCCACTATTATTATTATAATCCAATTTCTTAAACTCGTTTCTAAAAGTTGATGTAAGTCCAACTTATTGGGCATTATTAAAGGTAAGGATGATAATTTTCAAAGTAAGTAATGATGGAGAAAGGCGGATAGACGATTATAGCTAAAAGCACAAAAAGTCGTTGGATAAAGTGGATAAAGCAAGACCTACTGAAAGGAGGTAATACACTTGGAATTTGGATAGTAGAAGTTAGTAATTACGGACTTTGGAAACTGGGGAAAAACAGGAAAGAAAACTCCACGGAAATTTCCTCTTCTTGAGGATGTATTTTTCATCTTTGGCGCAGAGACCTAAAGTAGGAACAAGACTGATATGTTTCTTTCAAGTCAGTCTCTTATTCCGCAGTTACTTAGAAGCTTGGAGTTTGTCACCAGAAAATCATCACGTGATTATTTATAAGGGTTCCAGGGGGTTTCAATCACCTTGGCATCACCATTATTGGGAAAATTACCAAGATTGCAAAAAGGAAAAACCAAAAGTGATGACATCCAAGAATGAATTTCCTATCTCCTCACAATTGAAAGCTCCCTTGGGGTTCCACTATCCTTTCCAACATTGAGGACATTTTAGGAAAGTGAATTTATTTTTAAAATCGTTCGAATCTAATTCACGTCTTGTTCCAATAAAAAAAGCTCAGTAATCCACTGAAATGTGACGCGAAGCCCATGATAGTCTTGCTCGGAAGCAAATGGCTCGTAAAACGAACGGACGTTTTTCACGGGTCGTTTGCCCAAAACTGCAACTTTCTCGATCTGCAACGATTAAGGCCAACGGAATTCCGAAAATCTGTTAACTTTAATCGCCGCGCAAAATCAAATTTCACCTCTCGACTTTCTAACGAGAGCGCGGAGAGCTCAGGGCCGGGCTCGATGAAAGTGCATCGATCACCAACGCGGAGGGAAAGGTTTTATTAATGATAATGGCCGCTTATGTTGGCGGTCTTTTGCTCTTCGTCCCACGCGCCTCGCCCCGAGAAAAATCCAATTCGAAGCAGTTGATTACGGACGAGGTCTAATGACGCCATTAGTAAGCGATCGCCAGCCACAGTTAATTGCACATACAGTATAAGGATTACACAGTAGCGCGACTCTCATGAAAAATATTAAATTCACGCAATTCGGTCTGATTCACAATCTCGGGATGCAGAGCTCATTCATCCACGGCTTTGGTGCCGAATGGATCTTTATAATTATGTTAATACACATTATTTATGCCTTGTTATTTTTTTACCACGTTCACTAAACACTACAATCCGCCCCTGGTGTGTGAGCACGTGTGAGTTTACAATTTACAACAAAATCGCTCACACATAAAGCAGAACAAACAGTTCGACACATCCCCTTTAATCTACTCGAGGTCAATGAAAACCCAGTAAAGAGTTCAAAGCGCCGACAAGCAAGTTGCGCTACTGTATTCTTTATACTGTGGTTGCACATAAAGGGGGAAAAATTCAGGGAAAGGATGTGGGATGTGGAAAGTACTCGTTAAAGCATCTCGGCAGGCAGGTGCATTAGACTTGCAAATTCAAGGCCAAACCAAACGATTTATCGTCGTCTCGATTGTACTCCTAAACAAGCGAAAGTCATCGCAAAATGTCACTTGAATCTCCAATTCTAAACAAACGAAAGTGTTATGCATTTGTTACGCAAGAAAACCTCGTCGGAAAAATTAAAAAAAAAATAAAATGAACGTGTATGTGATCGGCATGCAACGCGCCAAGACATAAGTAGGTATTACCGATGAGGTATTGACGCAATTGCTGAAGTATGTGTTGACAGGCAGACGTGAGAAATGCATCTAGACGTCGTCGTTATTATTGCACGTATGCAGTTCCTGGCCGTGTGTGACTGGCATTGAAAACCAGAAGGATTGGATCTGGGTTATAAGCGACTACTTTTTCTTCTTTAAACTATTAGGAACTCTTTAAAATACAAGGTGTCACAGCTACACCCAGACAAAACACCTGGTTTTGAAAAACATTGCAAAAGAAAAACTGATTTTTTTTTAAGAGTACGAAGTTGTTATAATTAAATGATTCATAGGTCCCCCAAAATTATAAAAGGTGTTCAAAGACAACTAAATCGCGTTTGAAGCGCGCTGGAATGTGTCTAGCAACCGTAGACGTAAGTTTTACATTCATTCAGTAGGTCCTAACTGATTATTAAAAAAAAAAACGGAATAACTGTCGTAAGACATGATTTAGTCTTACACGAACCGAGGTCTAAAGGCATCAGCTCGAAGCTAGACTATTTTAAGAGTCAATGAATGAGTTTCTCTCTACACACGGACCGAGGTCGAAATAAATCAGTCTATAACTAATGGGATCGTTTGCATTTTCTATGTGTAGGTACTTTTCAGTAAGTATGTTTACATTAAAGTCACCGGCAATAATGAAATTCCAACCTTCTCCAGTCAAAATCTTCGGAATATTTTCCAGTTTTTCAACACATTTCCACATTGGCATTGGGAGGTCTATAGATGCCGATAACGCCGACCTTCATGGTATTAATTTATTTTAAAATTCGCAGCCGCGCATTCAAATTCGTTAGTTATGGATTGCCGACATATTATTTTATTTTTAGTTGTAATCACTCCTTTTTGGCATAGAATTAAAAAGTACGTTTTTTTACATTTTTTAAATTTATTACGGAGTACGCAGTAGTACACGCACTGAGGTCTAAATAAATTAGCTCAAAGCTAGACTAGTTTAGAAGTCAATGAATAAGATTTCTCAATACACGGACCGAGGTCGAAATAACTAATCGGATCATTTTAATTTTTTATGTGTAGATATTTTTTCCAAACCGAATTTTAAAAAATGTTGCCCGGCAAACAATTGTCTTTTAAAAGTATTTTTTTAAATTAATTACGGATTATGCATTAGTTGAAATCGTACACGTACCGAGGTCTAAATAAATTAGCTCGATACTAGACTATTTTAGGAGCCAATTAATGAGTTTTTCTCAACACGCGGACCGAGGTCAAAATAAATCAGTCCATAACTAATCGGATCGTTTTAATTTTCTATGTGTAGACATTTTTTCCAAACCGGATTTTAAAAAATGTTGCCCGGCAAACAATTGTCTTTTAAAAGTATTTTTTTAAATTAATTACGGATTATGCATTAGTTGAAATCGTACACGTACCGAGGTCTAAATAAATTAGCTCGAAGCTAGACTATTTTAGAAGTCAATGAACAAGTTTTTCTCAACACACGGACCGAGGTCGAAATAAATCAGTCCGTAACTAATCGGATCGTTTTCATTTCTTGTGTATAGATATTTTTTCCAAGCCGAGTTTTAAAAAATGTTGCCCGACAAACAATTGTCTTTTAAAAGTATTTTTTTTAATTCATTACGGATTATGCATTAGTTGAAATCGTACACGTACCGACGTCTAAATAAATTAGCTCGATACTAGACTATTTTAGGAGCCAATGAATGAGTTTTTCTCAACACACGGACCGAGGTCGAAATAAAAGAGTCAATAACTAATCGGATTGTTTGCATTTTTCATGTGTAGGCATCTAGATCTCTTTTTAAGCGCGCTAAAAGGTTTTTAGAAAACAACGGGGCCATTTTGAACACGTTCTGAGATAAAGTTTAAGAATTCTGAAAATTACAAAACACGTCGTATTCTTGAAAAACGATTTGCTGTATTAGTTTTTTTTTTTTTTTTTTAGTTTGAATTGATTATTAAGTGAACGGATAAATGATTAGATAAACTTCAAAATTTAAAAAAACCAAAAAAAAATAAACAGTATTTTTTAAACGGTTTACTTTAGAACAAAACTTTGAATTGATTATCACGTGGGAGAAGTGGTGACATTACGTCACCCGGACACTCTGTACGCTTTGTTTGTTTCTTTAGTAGCCGGTTATAAGTTAATAATTAAATAAAATCGTTTATAACACTTTCTGCTCTTTCCTCAGTGTGGTCCTTCGAGTCGGATTTGCTTCATTTTCTTTTAACTTTATTAATTAGTCTTTGATACTTTTATGATTAAATTCTTTTGAATCGTCTTGAACAAGTTTCTGCATTTTTCTTTGAGACTTTGAAAATCCATTGTGACTTCTTCTTCGTAATTTTCAGAAATGTCAAGATTTTTTTTTTGTACTGCGAAAGAAAAAAATAGAAACAAATCAAAGAAACGATGTCCAAACTAATCGAACTGTGAAAAACAAAAAGTGACCGATCCTTAGATAGAATTTTCGAAGAACAATAGATCATCGATTCTCGTAAAACATAAGCCAGAACAGAACGATTGGTCATAAAAAAAAACCTTGTATTTCAACAATCTGTGGTCTCTAGTTTATTGCATCTCTTTCAAAAACAAACGATAGAAAACAAAAGACGATCGATCCTTGGAAAGTGAAGGACGATCGATTTTCGAAGAACGAAGCGTGATTGATTTTCCATTATTTTTCTTCATTATTTCGCAATTTTCGTCTGGAATATTTTTTCCGATGGAAACTATTTTTGGGATCGCGTCGTTTTTCAAGGTCGACGTGTTTTTGAACTCGAATCGTTCAGAATCTCCCGTAAACAAAGATAATTTTTTATCTGCACTTTATTACACGCCAGCGATTAAACTGACACGCTTATCTCGTGCATCAGAAAACCTTGAGGCGTAAAGTGATATAATTGATCTCCTTTAATAACTTCATTTACGATTTTTTTATTTAACTTATAAACCTCAAAATCATTTCGTAATTTCGCGAAGAAGAAACACAGAATTAATTTATTTTTTATTCGTTAGGAAATAATGTCCTAGGTGCCGCGAGCCCAAGCGGCGAGCGGCCCTTAAAACACGAGGCGCTTTCTTCGAATTTTTTCTCCGTGAATTTATATTTTATTCGTTAGGAAATCAAAACAAAAGACGTTTTCTCTTATACGCGATTTGATTGACCGTGACATTTTTTGTCCAAAAAAAATGTGGCTATCTAAATTACCACAATGGAGTTTCGGTGCTCTGTAATCGTGCTCATCAATTTCCTGCGCGCACAAATAATACATTAATCATCGTGTTGAGTGTACTAATGACATAACAAAATATTTGCTTTAATCTCATTAATTATCTCATTATTTAATTGGCTTGAAAGTTAAACGGCGGCGTTGGTCTTAATAGTAAATTAAAATCGTCTGCGTTTTTTAATTAATTGGATTAATTAACTTAGGCGCCGTTTCATTATTAATGAAGAAAGAAAATATTTCTTTCATTGCATTTTCATCGAAGGAATTCCGAATCCAAAAAGTATTCGGATGAAACATTCACATTCAGTTTTAATGTGGGTATATACAGGCTGTGTCTCAAAAAGTACTTTTTTAACTCCAAAGTAAATTACTCGAACAATAAACATAAACAATTAATTCGGCGAGTTATCTGTGTTCGTATCTGTCGTGTATCGCTTCTTCAATTGATGATAAGGCATCACACTTTCATTGTTTAATTTTTTTAATTGCCTAGGAAAGACCGAGGTCATGGCCGATTTCGACGAATCAATGGCCGTTTAACTGATAACAGCGGTTCTGAATTGATTCCATTTCTCGTTCGCTTGATTGGCCGACATACTGTAGATCGATTTATGTTCGTACGTTTCGTTCTCTACTTTCCAAATAAAAGAATGTTTTTTTTGACAAACAAAAATTAATCGGTCTCTTACCCAAATTGCTCCATTTGCGTTTTGGCCAATAGCATTTCAATTGATTTGTACCTGTTTCCATTATTTTCTGTTTTATCTCCTTATGTCTTTCTCTGCTACAAACAAAAACTTATCATCACATCTCTTTTTTATTTAAAACTGCCTCCTCAGGGTTATTGCAGGACCTCTACTCCTCCTTCCACAATCTGCTACATTTGACAGCTCCATTTCAATTGATCGATTTTTCCATTGCCTTGCATCAGTTTACAATTTTGTTCGCGGTTTTTTCTCCATATGCTTGCTATTCCACTACCAACAACAACGAAGGTCCTCTTCATTCCTTCCTCAGGATTATTTTAGAACCTCTGGTCTATTTCTTCCACAATCTTCACAATTTTTTCATTGTTTGTTGCCAATTTTTATCTAGTTTCCTGCTCTACTACGAACAAAAGCTTCATCATCACGAGGGTCTTTTTCATTTAAAACTGCTTCCTCAGGGTTATTTTGGGACCTCTACTCTGCTTCGTCCACAATCTCCTACATTCGAAAACCTCATTTCACAACTGATCTATTTTTCAATTGCCTTCTTTCATTTTTCATGATATTCTATAGTTTTTTCATATTTTTTCAAAGTTTGGCATTTAGAAAAAAAATTTTTTTGCTCTTTTTTTTGATCTAATGAAGAATTTCATTAAATTCTAATAAATATATGAATCAGCGAGCGAATCTGGTGATTACCAGCCGAACAAATAAAGCAATTAGCGCGTTCTCTGCGTGCAATTTACATCGCGTACAAACATTTCAGAAAAACATTTCGCGGCGACTTTCAATGAGCTCGCGTGTTTGCGGACCGACAATGGCCACCAATATATTAATGAAATTAAGCAAACAGAGGTCGGCGCGAGAGGCGCAGTTAATTTCACGGAGAGGAAAGCTCCTCTCCGACGGTGTCTCGTTTCTTGCGGTGAAGACCGAGAGAGTCGAAACGCGAATGACCGACTTGAAAGCGATCCGGTGTATTTTTCGTGCGGGGTTCAAGAATTTCACGTCGGTTTACTTTCAGCCAGAAACGTGTGCATGATGCAACTTTGGTCGAAAATGATTATGGTTTGGTTACAAAATGTTGAGACTCACGATTACCTACTATCTCCTATATTATAATCACTGTTACAACACAATACTAGAAAAATAAAAGAGCATTAGTAGTTTAGAACAGAAAAAGAATGACAGAACAAAGCCTGAGACAAACAAACTATGTACTTCAATATTCACTAACGCTACGGTTAAGAAACTTTCAGCTTCACAACAAATTCTGTTTTTATGTGCGTGCCCTTCGTATATACGTTTTTATAGTTACCTTGGCAACGAGTCTGAAACTAAAACTGATCATTTCTCATTGCCAATTAGATCCTCGATAAACATGTCTTCCACTATTCAAAGTTAAAAAAAAATAATAATTGATTTATGGGTCAAAACTCTTTATAAAGTTTTTCAAAAACGAAAGTTTTTTTTTAATTTTACGGGCAGGGAAACTTCTTAAAATTGAAGACTCGTTGGTCTTTTATTTTTCTTTCGTTTTAACATTTTTTTTATTATTCGTAGATCACTTTCTTTTTAACCGAATACAAAAGCCAATAAACGAAAGTTTATTGGCACGTTTTTGTTTCAACTTTTTCAAAAGTGCCAATTTGTTAACGATTTTATCACCTTTCGTTTTTTTAAGCGATAACGGTAAGTGGCGACACCTTTGTTTTTGTTTTTACTTCAAACTTTTCATAAACGACACATATTTCAAACGTCATTCGTGTTACGTTGCTTTCGATTGTATTCAATTTCTTTTTTGTTATTGTCTCGTTCATTTTTTTAAGCTTCTCCTTGTTCTTGAAATTTCACATTTAAGGTAAAGAGCGGCGGCTTTCGTTTCAGCTTTCTAAATACATACATGCGGGAGCTAATAACGGCAGAAGCAACTTTTGAAACATTTTGGTCCTTCGAACCGGATGGGATATTCCGGAAGTTCAAAAATTGGATCCTTCTCGTTTTGTTTTGCATTCGACGTCGATTTGATTGCAACGCCTTCAAGAAGAAGAGTGACGACAAAAACGTGTCGTGCTTTAGCGGTTGAGAAAAGAAAGGAACAGACGATTAGGTTTTCTTACTGTTACAAAATGACTACATGTAAAGAGTTTGTCTATAAAATCACTTGTAAATTTGTTGATTGCAAGCTACTTACAGTTAATAGGTCCTTCGAACCGGATACTATTCAATTCCGTTATGAAATTCCTTCGACTTGTTTGGTTGATTTCGTTGCGACGCAGTTTTCAGTTTTCACTCAAACAATAAAGTAAGAAAATATCACTTGCTTCTGATTTTCAAGAAAAATAAATGAGAGGCCTTCCTAATTATTATTATTATAATTATACCATAAAACCGTAAGAACCGTCAGTCAACTAGCAACATCCTTGCCTTCACTTAAGACAACAATTATGGTTAAAATCTATTGGATCACCATAAACATTTGGTCCTTCGAACGATTTATTTTTATTGTAGTATAGCCTCGAACACACGTCCGCGCATGTACAATTTCTCTTGAAGAATCACTTATACGTACAACGATAAGCGCGTTTGTACAAGTTTTGATGAATTTTTACGCGCCAATGTCATTTTAAAAACTGCGAACGCAACGTCAGAACCTCGGTCAGAACCTTCACCACGAATCGAAAAGTCACTCCAAATGAATGTAAGGAATTAACCGGAATTAACCTTGTGAGTCAGTCGCACACGTTTTGGTCCTTCGAGCCGGATACTTAACTATTGTCGTTATTTTGGAGAATTCAATCGTATTTATTTTGATTTCATTTGATGCAGGTGATTTCCTAAATACTTTTTATCGATAATACCTTTGCTTTAATTTTCATTTTCGGATGCCCTCCGGAGAATGTCACTCTCAATGAGTACATGGAGTAAATTCCTTTCTTTATTCCTAGAATTTATTAAGCTACCACAAACATTTTGGTCCTTCGAGCCGGATTATTATTACTATTAATATTATAGTATAGCCTCGAACACGTCCGCGCCTGCACCTACAATTTGCCTTACAGAATTATCTATACGTACAATGATATGCGATGTTGCGCGTTTGTGCAAGTTTTGATAATTTATTTCGATGAATTTCTACGCGCCAATGTAATTTTAAAAACTGCGAACGCAGAGGCGTAAGAGATTAAACGGAATTAACCTTGTCGAGCCGATACTTAACTACTGCCGATATTTCGAGAATTCAATCGTATTGATTTTGTTTTTCATTCGATCCTTGTTTTCAACGTAGGCGATTTCACCAATCATTTTTATCGATAGCACTTTTACTTTAATTTTCACGAAACGTCGATGCCCACCAGAAAAAGTTACAATCGATTATTAGTACATGGAGTGAACGTTACATTTTTTAAGTTAGTTACCGTTCGTCCTTTATTTTCTTTTGACTTTTCAATAAATTAATGAATCGACACCTTTCCCCGACAAGCTCTGCGGTTGGCGAAAAAGTAGGTGAAAAAAACAGTTGTTTTCTTCCGCTTCAACTTTCCAGGAAGTCGCTTTGCTCTGTTCAACTTAAGAAGAAGAGGGGGGGGGGTTAAAGTAGTAAATAGTAAACTTTTTTGTTTTGAGTGAATGTTAAATTATATATTTCTTCCTAAAATGTAGAAATCGATCAGATTTTGGTCCTTCGAACCAGATATTTCGAGAATTCGATTGCGTCGATTTTTTTCCATTCAGCGCTGATTTCATTGGAATGTCTCTTTTATCGACAGTACCTTGACTGTGATTTTTAAAACCGTCGGAACTCTATTGGCAACAACATTGTCTTTCAGAGAAAGTCACTCTCGTGGAGTGAACGTTAAATTGTTCTTAAAATTTATGAAGCATTTTGATCCTTCGAACCGTTATGTTTCAAGAATTCAATTGCGTCGATCTTTTTCCAGTCAGCGCTGATTTGATTGGAATGTAGGGGATTTGACAAATCCCTTTTTATCGTTGGTACTTTGACTGCAATTTTAAAAACCGTCGGAACTCTATTGGCAACAACATTGTCTTTCAGAGAAATCACTCTCATGGAGTGAACGTTATATTATTCTATCACAAATTTCATCACACAAGAAGAACCTGCTTGAGTTATATTATTGTTAAAATGTATTAAGCATTTTGGTCCTTCGAACCGGATATTTGGAGAAATCAATTGCGACGCGATTTTTTTCCATTCGGAGCTGATTTGATTGGGATTGACAAATCCCTTTTATCGATAGCACCTTGACTGTAATTTTAAAAATCGTCGGAACTCAATTAGCAACAACATTGTCTTTCAGAGAAAGTCACTCTCGTGGAGTGAGTGTTAAATTACTCTTAAAATTTATGAAACATTTTGGTCCTTCGATCCGGATTTAACTTAATTTTTTCGACGTAAGACTCGCGTTTGTCTGGACGTGTAGAATCTGCCCGGATTGCTAAATGTGATGTGTTGATTTACAAGCTGTATACAGATGAGGACGTTTCGTGTATCGTCTGATGGCAATTGCCCGCTAATGACAGAGCAAACACAGCGGTTGCATAAAATTTTAAATTCGCTGTAAAACAATTATCGGCCGCGAATTTCTTGAAACAACACCGCACCAATTAGCGCGGACCTGTCACTCGGCGTTTCACGCCGAAGAAACATCAGAACGCGGGTAAAGCCGCCAGCCGGAAAGGAATTTCCGGTTTCGAAATATGCGGAGACGAAAAAATCCGAGCTGCACACGTTCGACATATCTAAATGTGAATGCACCGGCGGCCGCAGTACAGGACGGACGTACTTCCCCCCCCGCGTCTCTGCGTTGTGGCGGCGAATTTCTTCTACTTCAAGCAAGAAAGAAAGAAAGAACGCGACTTACGCGCAATAATAAATCATCGCCGAGCAGTTTAACAAAAACAAACCGAAAAAAAAATTCCGATCGTCGTGAATGTAGGACACGGTACTGCGAAGCTGATCGTTATTGAGTAATCGCAAAACTCGTAAACACGCAATCGGTACACACAGTTGCGCACCGCGAAATGAAAAAAATAATCGCAATTCCCATGGACCCCATGGTGGAGGAGGAGATTTCTCTGCGTCGGGTTTTACGTAATTAAAAAAACAAACCATGAACTACTGCTGCTGCCTGCTACTGCTGTTGCAACTAACGCGCGATACTCCAAAACTTAAAACCAACAGAAAAAAACACAAACTCGTTAAAAAAAAATAATAAAACAAAAGAAAACTGATCACTATTTCCGGGCCGTCCCTTCACATTTTACACGCGAAACTTTCGACGGAACACTACTATAGTACGTGCGACTGTGTGTGTGTGATTTATTCCATGGCCTGCTTGGCTATCGCGAGAGGAAACGAAACGTCACGCGCGCAATCCAACACAGTTTGGAGTCAACTGAGCCATGCCACCGCAGCCGACGCGATCAAGAATCCAGTTCGTGCAAGACGCAGGCCCCGACTTCTTGTTTTTTTTTTTTCTTTTCTTAATCGGCTCGATTTCGTATGTGTGTGCGTGTTTGAGTGCGAGTGTGTGTATCACCGTCCTCCTCGCGATAACGTAATCAGCTGTTTTGAACTACTTCATTCATTTGTTTTGTCTACTTATGCATGTATTTTTGTGGACGTGTTTCGCCCGAGGTCCTTGCCAAGAGTTTACTATTTATACAGGGTGACATTCACATTCAAATAAGAAGGTAGTAGGTAATCCCACTTCTGACGTGTGTGCGGTACATCATCGAAATACAAAACACCATCGGACGTTCATGTTCGAAACGTTGACGATTTTATATTTTATGTCATCTCATATCTGCTCGTATCTCTCGTATCTGATTGAAATGTGTATAAATGAAGAAAAGAGGCGAAATTCGTTTCAAATTTCGCGCCGATGAAATCATAGTTCGACAGGGCTTAGAGAGATGGCGCTGACATGACACAATTTCTAAAACAACTTCAGTTTGATTTTTTTTAACACTTAAGCAAAATGCACGAAATCCAGAAATAACATTTCAAATACTACGATTAACTTATCGTCGGTAAAAACATCGATTTTTCTTTCAGTTTCGTCTACGACATTGTTTAAGAAAATTACTCCTATGGTGCGTTAAAAAGAAATCTC
Organism: Dorcus parallelipipedus; assembly: GCA_958336345.1. Classification (NCBI taxonomy): domain Eukaryota; kingdom Metazoa; phylum Arthropoda; class Insecta; order Coleoptera; family Lucanidae; genus Dorcus; species Dorcus parallelipipedus. The sequence continues at coordinate 30,329,237 of OY284478.1, forward strand.
TAATTTTCTCCGACAGATGGCGGTGCACTCGCCTCAGAAGAATTTCTTCGTGATTTAAAATAAAACAACGTTCCTCGATTTTAATTGTCTTCAATTGGGCTTTACGATTTGAAATTCTTGCAACTTTTTGTCCAATTCCCAACGCTCGCTGTAACTGTGAGCTAATTCGAAAACGGCCTGTAGATGGCGTCTCATCCATCGCGACTGCAAAGTATTGATATTGTTTTACTTCCCGAGGAACTTCAGCGGGAACTCTCTTGCTTATGTTGTCGAAAATCATTTCCAATGTAAAGTATAAAAAAAAGTATCACAAACTCTTTCAAACGGACACTAAATGGCGCATAAACACTTAACGTTTCGCAGTCGTTCGACAGCTTCGTCAGAAGTGAAAAATATTACAATTTTCATAGGACAAGAACCAGCTTTAATTATAAAAAAAAGATTCAAACAGCTTTCGCCTTTGCTCAACAGATGGTGTTGCAACACCATTCTGAGCGTAATTTAATTAAAAAATATTCGTATTCGTAAAATGAAACGTGACAGGCTTTGTAATATCTACTGGTTGCTATGGTACATTGTTTATTATTATCCACTAGTGGAATAAAGTAACTTTATTGGATATTTAGTGGATATTTAAAGTGACTAGTGGAATAAAGTAACTTTATTCCACTAGTGGATAATAGGTCACTTTAAATAATTATAATGTGATAGTGGATAAAATGTAATTTAAAGCTCGTTTGACACGGTGTGGAGGGAAATGACGCGTAGTAATCCCACTTCTGACGCGTGTACATCATCATCGAAATGTGACGCACCAACCATCAACTTGAAAGCAAGGCCTTTTCGTGTTCGAAATGTTATTAAAGTGTAATTTAAAGCTCGTTTGAAGTTTCCAAATCGACGTCATCCTTCTTTTGATGTCGTCAAGAGGCTTACATAACAGTTCTTGGCCCGGGTTTAGTTTTACTTCGTTAATGTACAGTAACTCGCTTGATCTTTTTTTCAAAAGTACGCTCAGCTAAGCCCACTTTGCAATCGGATAAGTCTAGGTACACCTGTTCTGTATCAGTCACACCCAATTTTATCGCGCGCTGAAGAAGAACTCGAAGGTTACTTTCTTTTCTTTACACACGCAGGGTTCCGCTCCTTTTTCTTCTTTCTCAGAAAGCATCGCTGGCCCTATCTCGAGGTACCTAGTGTTTGAGAAATAGAGAAAGTTGTAATTACCTGGCACTCTCTCCTTAATGGATGCAGAAGAATCGAGCGCGGAAAAGAAACACCAGTTTCTTCGTAAGCACCTACTACTGGAGGTGTACCAGTAGAACCTTCTGCTACCGTCTCTTAGCCTGGTATCTGGTACCCCTCTCTCTTACAGGTGGCATCATATGAGCCGCGTTCATGGCAATTCCCTCCTCTCCCCAAAATTTGGCTCCTGGCATTTTTAATTAGTTTTATTATAAAATTTTGAGGGTTCCGCCCCTATAGATTTTACAATTTATATTTTTATTAAATATGGTACATTTTCCCCATAATGGAATGTTTGTATGAATGTTTGTGTCTTCGCTGTTTATGGTATGCCACCACTTCTTCCCTTTTTCTTTTAGCTTGGCTTTCCAATTTTCTTCGTTCTTAACAACGCACCCTCTTAACTGATGGTACAACAGGATCCTTTTCACCTCTTCATTTCTTTTCTTCATCTTTTGCCCACACCTGCGTATTCTATAAGGCTTGTTCGCTTTTACTATAACTCCCCCCTTCAAACTATCTTCTTTTTGTTCCTGCTTTCTTCCTAGCGATTTCGTTGTGTTGTTTTCCTTCATTTCTTTTTTTTCTTCTATAAGCTCGAATTTTTAATCTTTCATTCACATTGCATTTTTTGCATCCTTGCCTAGTTGTTGCTGACGCACTTTCTTGATCCACAGAATCGTCTTCATTTCTATTATCTTTTCTTCCCACCTGCGTATTCTTTAAGACAATGTCTTCTCCTTTCAAATTCTCTCTTTCCTCCTTCTGCTTTCTGCCTAAAGATTTTCATGTGTTTTTGGGTGTTGCTGACGTATTTTCTTGATCCACAGAATCGTCTTCACCTCTATTATCTTTTCTTCCCACTTGCGTATTCTTTAAGACAATGTCTTCTTTCAAATTCTCTCTTTCCTCCTTCTGCTTTGTCCCTAAAGATTTTCGTGTGTCTGATGCACTTTCTTGATCCACAGAATCGTCTTCGTTTCTATTATCTTTTCTTCTCACCTGCATATTCTTTAAGACAATGTCTTCTCCCTTCAAATTCTCTCTTTCCTCCTTCTGCTTTCTCCCTAAAGATTTTCATGTGTCTTTGGTTGTTGCTGACACACTTTTTTGATCCACAGAATCGTCTTCATTTCTATTATCTTTTCTTCCCACTTGCGTATTCTTTAAGACAATGTTTTCTCCTTTCAAACTCTCTCCTTCCTCTTTCTGCTCTTTCCCTAAAGATTTTCATCTGTCTTTGCTTTATGATATTTGCCACCACTTCTTCTTTTTTCTTTGGCTTTTTTCCTTGGCTTTTCATTCTTTAATTTCAAATTTTCTTTTATGTCGTTCATAACTTGTGTGTCCTTGCCCACGCAATCTCTTCACTTCTTTTCCTCTTCTTTGCCACCTGTGTATCCCGTAGGACTTGTTCGCTTTTACTGAAACATTCACCCTTCTTTTTGATCCCGTTTTCGTCCAAGAGATTTTGATTTATGTATCTTTGCTCTCTGTGACATTTCTCCTTTCTTTTCCTTTTGATTTATGTTCAAATTTTGTCCAACAATCCTTTTCATTTATTCATTTATTCTCCTCATCTTTTTGCTACGTCCTTCCCTCCTAAAACCTTCTAGCAAATTGTTAACGCACACATACAACTGAGAAGTCTCTCCTTAAAACCTTCTGGACACAGTTGTCGAAAAACTTCGCGTAGCACGTTCTGGTCATTGTCGACACACACCTGCTTAAGGGCTGCTTCATTATCGACACCTTGCCGAAGAACTTTCTGATCATTGTCGATACTTCTAGTGAAGATTTCGGAGCTCTTCCCTCCTGTACCATCCGCAGTTTTTCAAGGTCAACAGTAAGGTAGTGTCCTGCCAGCTATCGTCAAGGCACAATTTGAAGCTTATGGTAAAAGCTTCCACTTTTAAGTCATCAAGATATCACCCTTGCCATAAACAGAGGAAAGCTTGAATCCCACTTTTGATGTCACTGAACAAGGTCGAACACATTTCTTCAGTTTTCGAGAAAGGGTCCTACTTAGGACCTTACTACTTTTTAATACCCCTTTTTTCATCCTGGTTGAACATCCACCATAAACAAGAAGACCCACTTCATCTCTTGCAAGAAAGAGTAAGCAAAGGCCAATGAAAGTTAAGAAATGAGAAGTAGGAGTAAAGAGACTCCCCAAGTAATGTTTCGTTTGGTTTTAGGGAGGATATTCCACAAGGCCCTTCTCTAAGACCCTTTCATTTTCTAGTGCTGCTTTTAACAGTGACTTAACTTTATTAACTTCTTATTTCTTCTTTCTCGGCCACGTCCAATAAATCTCTTCGCGAATGTCATGGTCACGTTTTTGGATTTTGTGATCGCGTGTGCGCGATTAATATAATTCAAAATTAGCCTTGGTCTGACGATATCGTTGTCAAAAAACGGCTTGACAAAATAAAGACGAAAAAAACTGAAAAATGATGACCTTAACACTGAGTTGATTAATTGGTTAATTATCGGAATTATTCAGCACCGTGTCAACAGCTGACACTGACATTTAGGCTCACCGCCGCCTCATCAAACGCAGACTTCGCGCGATTTACACGACCCAACAGATCTAGTTCTCGTCCGCATCCGATAAATCTCTTCGCGAATGTCAAGGTCACGTTTTTGGTTTTTGCAGTCGCGTGTGCGCGATTAAGTCATAATTTCGGGCGGACGGTCATAAAATCGAAATCCGAAAGTTTTACGACGTCGCGGAATCGCTTTTTCGATTTTGGCACAGAGCCGTACTCGATTCGCCGAAACGTTTATGCGCCGGACTTATTAGGGGTTCTTGTAAATTCCCCACGCGTTAAATAGTTGGCAGTGTTTTGTAAACAGTTTTGTTTATTGATTTTTGATGAATTCGCGACGTCTGTCTAGGAAAAACCTTTCAACCTCGGCCTTGGCGAAACGATTAAAAGCAATGGTAACTAGAAACTTAGCATTTTTCAACGATACAAAACGCTGGTTATTTATTTAAGGAAAATTTTCACGAGCGTCATATACTATGGAAAAACAAAAAAAATTCATCTACGTCTATGATATTATGACTATACTTAGGATCTGTTTGGGCGTTGTCATGGTTACGCAATACAAGGACCAATGAATAGTGTGGATTCATCGTCAACGCAATGCAATACGAGGACCACTGTAGTGTGTATTCATCGTCCGCTTATTGTGTAGCCATGCCAATGCCTGAAACGTCCAAAGTACAGTTATAAGACGAATCGATGTACCAAATCTGGAAGTAATGGTCGACAAAAAATGTTAAAATCCGATTACCTTGTCAGTTACAAATTTTCATTTTCGCTTCTTACTTTGTATGCGTTTGTTTATATAACACTTTGCATTCACTTAAATACGATCGAACTTTGAACCACGCAGCCATAGTAAACTGTGTATATGAGAAGAGGCTCGGGGGGCACTTTGAACCTCGCTGAAAATACGGTGTTTGTTTGTCAGTGCAGTTTGCGTAATGCAATTATTGGTTTGCCAGAAGCGTACTTCAAAATTTCCTCCGTCCCCCAAGAAAGGGGAACATATAATTCTTCTTCAATACGTTAGAGATAGCGGTGTTTTGTGTTTCAAATGGACAGATTTGATTTTAGTGGTATTTAGTTACGAGGGTCGATCAAAAAAATATGCAACGCAGTAAATTTGAGCGGCACATATACTTTATTCCTTGAACTTATCGCATCATATCAGCTTGCTTTATAAAAGTCAGGGATCTCCTTCTTCAGGGTAATATTTATTGGTCTTCGAAGTTGCTTAAAATAATAATTAATTGAACATCAATTTTGCAGAATTTTCGTTTTGGCCTTTGTTCTGTAAATTGTTTTTTTGACAATAATTGGTTTAAACTGTACCGACGACTTAGGTGCGTTTTTATTCTTAAACAAAACCGTGTTACCACAACACAAGTTCTCATTGCATCTGGTCGGCGATTCCTCTCCTTAAATCAAAAAACAAACCGCAACTTCTATTGAGCAAAAGAAAAAAATAAAAAAAAAAACAATTCAAAACTACGAACAATTACAGCGCTCTCATTTATTACAAGGCTCAAGGGAAAAGAAACAAAAGGCAATCGAATTTACCGGGAAACAAATAAAATTTGAAGAGTAAATTAAAATTCAACAGAACCTGTTGCAACAGAAGAAAACATACAAATGAAGAATAATAACCGAGTGACGTGCGACTTATACAAACGAGCATTTGAAATAAACAAAATAGCGAAATCAAACAGTTTAATGTAAAACAAAAAACGATCGATCCTAAACAAATTACAATTTCAAGGAACGACGGTCGAAAAGGTCAAAGGTCAAGGTCAATCCAATCCAAGCAAAGAAATCGGGGAAAATATTTAAAAATCACAATTTGAAGAGATGAAGTCCAGGAAGGTTAAAAGACAAGGCCAATTGAAATTTTAAGGTCAACTCAAGTAAACCTAACTTATTCAACCCAGGCAAAAAATTAAGTTCGGAAAATTTTAAACTTAAAAAAATTAAGGTAAAGGTCAAGGTCAAATGAAATATCAAGGTTAACCCAACCTAACTCTGTCCAATCCAAACAAAAAAACAAAACTCAAAAAGGTTCAAGGTCAAGGTTCGCAGAGAAAAGATAAGTTTAAGTGTAAAATAAAAACTAGAAAGAACAAAACTCAAAAGCTTAAAGTTCAAGATTCAACCTGAACCTAACTCTAGAAGCAAAACAAAAAATTAAGATTGAAAAAAACTTTAAAAAAATAAATAAATCTATTGAGGGTCAAGGTCAAAGGGACCCGAGCAAAAATTAATTACGCGAGAAGTGACTTATAACTGCAACCGAGCATTACATTTCGAACAAAATAGGAAAATAATATAGTTTAGTGTAAAACAGAAACAAATAATGATCGATCCGAAAAAATTACTATTTCAAAGATCAAAGGTCAAGGTCGATCCAACCAAAGCGAAAAAAAATAGGAAAAACTTAACCAAACCTAACTATTCAACCGAGACAAAAAATTGTTTGAAAGTTTGAAAAGAAAATTAAACTTAAAAAAGTTTAAAGTTAAAAGGTCAAGGTCAATTGAAATTTCAAGAGCAATCCAATCTGACACTGTCCAAACAAAAAAATTAAGAATAATATTTAACAATTAAAAGAAAATTTAAAAACTGAAGGTCAAGGTCAATTGAAATTTCAAGGTCGACCCAACTCTACTCAACCCAAGCAAGGAACTGAGACTGGAAAAATTAAAACTTCAAAAAACAAAACTCAAAAAGTTCAAGGTCAAGGTTCACGGAGAAGAAATAAGTTGATTTAAGTTTAAAATAAAAACTTAAAAAACAAAACTTAAAAAGGTTAAAGTTCAAGGTCAAATGAAATTTCAAGGTTAATCCAACCTGAACCTAACCATAAACAAGCATTATGTTTGAAATAAACAAAGTAGTAAAATAAAATAGTTCAGTGTGAAACAGAAACTAAAAATAATCGATCCAAAAAAATGACGAAAAATAAATTCTAAGCAAAACAAAAAGTGACGGATTGTAAAATAAATGAAAGTGGAACCAGTTAACAAAACAAAGAAAATAAACAAACGAAAAGTAATAAAATAAACGAAAAAATGAATAAAATAATCAACAGTAGCAAATGGTACAGGAAACAATCGGTAAACAAGAAACAGAAGCCTAAATTGGGAGGAAAAATAGAATCTAAGCGAAACGAAAAGTGATGGACCGTAAAATAAATGAAGTGCCAAGCTACTTAGAAGAAAAACAAACAAACAAAATAAACAATACAATAAACATCTTTCAAACAAACTAAAATGGTCGAGAAAGAAAAAATAAAATTGGTCGAAACAAAAAAAAATCGTGAAATGACAGAAATAATAAAATCTAACAGCAAGTAAAATAAAAAGTGATGGATCGCAAAATAAAAACTGCCCAATGCAACAGAAAAAAATAAATAAAAGGGCACAGATTTTGAGTACACTATTATTATTACATATTATAAAAACTAAAGTAAATAAAAAAAATAACGAGTAGTAAAAATACTCCTCGTACTTTTAGACTCCAACTACTACTAAGGTCACATGTTTTGTTATCTTGGTTTTAATATCCGACGTGAATTACATAATTTTGTGTTGGCTACAGTACAGAGTTCCTCAAAACTGTTTCCTGAGACCATTACTTTTGCATAAATTTTGTGATGAATTCCTCCTTCACAAAGAGAACCCTTTAATGTGTCTTTTGTTTTTGTATAGGTACACATAATATCTGACGTGTTTCCGGGTGCATTTTTCTTTTTTTTTTTTTTAAATAAGCCTTTCATCATCCTGGCCCGTTAAAAAAATCTAATTTCTTAGCCAGGCAACGTGCATTGTTTCATTGTTTACGATGTTTTACGGCGATAATTCTGCTCGCAGTCATTCCGGCCTCCGCTGAACATGCACAAAAATAAAAGCAAACAATGTAACCGAAGCAAACAATGAGAGGTACGAACGCCGTCTATTGTCCGCTTCCTGTACCATTGTCATGCCGCGGGGGGAAGGAAAAAATTCCATTTTGTTGCTGCTTCGGACAACCACGGACGGGGGTTACAACACATCTTAATACACTCGTTTAAACTAGTGATTTTTTTTTAAAGAATAATTATTTCAGGCAATTGCGAAATTATTTACTTTTGTTGTCAGCTGACGCGTACGTCTCAATCAAAGTTTAATCGCCTTACTTAATTCGATAAAAATGTCACGCTCCTGTCAACGAGTTAATTAAATTGAGATTTTAATTGCTCAAATTATACTTAGTGAGACAACGACAGAGATACGTACATAATCTGATCGAGGGCTGAAGTCATCTTTATTCGTTCGCCCAGAATTTCTATAGAAAACACTGATTCGTGTAAATACACTCGAGATTACATGATTGGTTACATGAGCGAAGCGCCTGACGATAATTTTTTATTTTATTTTTTTGGATGGGCCACATCCTCACTTCAAAGGTAAACACGGAGAGATCACTTCGATTAGGATATTTACACAATTGCACAACAATTTTTTAATGTTAAGTTTCATTAGTAGTTTTTTCTTTAATTTCTCAAAAATTCCTAAAGTAAAAGGAACAAAATACGATCAATCAGTTGCCTTTTCAATTGTTCTTGATAAAATAAGTTGGGTTAAATCGTCTCAGGAATCCGCGGCTAAGCCAAGTCCACAGATTTTGGGCAGGTGACATCACGACTTCCAACAGTTTCTTTGGTAACTTGCATCTTTTCGTACGGAATTCAGAAACACTCTGTATATGTTTATATATATTTTTAAATTTAAATATGCAATACATTTTAACCGCACAAAATATAATTAATCAGTCATCGGCCTCTTCACTTGAAGCAGCTGAACTCTCGCCATCCTTTTCAGAATCTTTTCATTTTCTTCGTTACTATCTGCATCATAATTCTTTCTTTTGGTTTTATTCCGAGTTTCCTTCGTTTTATTTTCATCATCAGATGATTTCTTTTCGTCATCGGAACTATTGTCATCGGAACTACTGTCATCGTCACTGACGTATTCCTTACTCTCAAACCACTTTTTGGTGTTACGAACGCAGGTGAGGATTTCTTCTTGGCAGATTTTTTTGTCACCACTTGGTTTACCACCGAATGCCTTGTATTCCTCCATAGCTTCTTGGTATTCTTCCTTAGCTTTCGCAGCTTTCTTATCCCATTCGGACAGATCCTTCCATATTTCACCTCCATTTTTCGCAACGTCCGTCACAGAAATCCAGGCCTTGATTTTTTCTCTCATTTCACTCAGCTACGACATGTAAGCTGACGCTGCTCTTTGTGGTTTATTCTCATTTTTATATTCCTTACTCGTTCGCTTCTTTCTGCGTTTCTATTTGCGGACTTTCGTACGTACACGTACATGTACAAAAATTAAATTTCGAGAGCGATGGTTCGAAAAGGTCTAAGTCAAGTCAACCCAAGGCAAAATACAGGGGAAAATCTCGAAGAAATTATAATTTTAAGGGATGACGTTGTAAGGACCCGAAAAATGCGTAAAGAAATTTCGAAATTATTATTTTTTTTTAAACCATACCTGTTTTTCCTAAAGTAAACCAGAGAATAGGAAACACGTATCACTTTTATTAGACTAGAATGTGCTTTCAAACCATAGACGATATTAAGTTGCGATGATAAAGTTTTCATTCTCATTGAGTCAGCATTCGGATATGAAAAGTTCTGTCCGTGTTAATTTCTCGTCGTAGTTTTTGTTTTAATTAATTTTGTGTAATTAATTAAGTTCGGTTTTGTTATTAATTTAATAAATATTAAAAATTTCCTAAGTCACAAAATTATGACATTTTGTTAAATTTTGCTCATGTAAATTATATGCTCTCGTTAATTGTCTTTAGTATATGTTTTAATTGTTAAACTTTCCGAATTTTATTTAATACTCAAAGTAGAATTTAGAGAACCTTTTAATATAATCAGTAAATCGAACAAGGAGTAGAGAAAAATTCAACAAACCAAAAATAGTAAGTCTGATGGTAAGAAGGGCCAAAATTCATACCGAGTCAGAAGGGAGCGGACGGAACGACTTCTGGCTATTTCTTTTAGCTAATTCCAGAAACGCTACTAACAAAGAAGTCACCTCCTGCGTCTCGATTCGGTTTGAAAAAGTTTTGGGTAACAAAGGGTGGTAAAAGTTTAAGAGGGATGTTCGTTTTCAGATTCTAGTGGAAGTCAAAGTTGAAACATCCTAACTTTCAAACTTCCCATGTAAAATACATTTATCATAAAATTTGGTTATATGCGAAAAACCATTTTATCAAAATATAAACCACCCTTTCTCGTACTCGCGGTGCTTACAATGTTCAGGAAGGACAATGTCAACACAATCCAAGAGAAAAAATTGCAAAAATCTTTTAAAAAAAATAGGCATTTCAAGAGAGAAAGGGCCAAAAAAGGTCAAGGTCAAGGTCAGGCCAACCCAAGGCAGAAAATAGGGAAAAATCTTTTTAAAAAATTTAAATTTCAAGGTCACACGCCAAAGTTATTTAAAAATTTTAAAGTTAAAAGTCAAGGTCAATCCAGCCTAACTATCCAACACAAGCAATAAGCTTAGCAAAATTTTAAAAATTGAAAATTCAAGCAACAAAAGTAAAAAAGGCAAAGGGCAAGGACTACGCAACTTAACCTAACTCTATTCAGCTCAAGCAAAAAATTAGGACTGAAAATGAAAAGTCGTGATCGCGTCAATTGAAAAGAAAAACCGAATGAACCAACTTAAAAACGAAAGAAATCAAATAAAATCAATCAAAATCAAAACAAACAAAAGACGGACGATTATTTATGCGGCGAATTTTGATTTTTGTATTTTTCCAAGAGAAGATCTTTCTGAAAAGACAATACCCAGCGAAAACATGTACGTTTATTCAACGTAAATTTCACGTTGTTACGGTGGAAATAACATTATTCGTTGAAAAATGCAATGTTGTTTTTTGGTTGAATTAGCAACCATAATTATACCACGTTTGTATAACGTGTTTTTTAACGATCAGTTTAATATGAACGTAATTATAACGTGAAATAAATATGTAATAATTTTGTCTTTTTACGACGTGATTTATACTATGAGTAAATGCGATGTATCTACCGTACGTTGATTACCATATCTTTTCAACGTTAATTCAACATCTACTATTCTTCGTAATAAATGAGAAAAAAATTAACGAAATTAATACGTTAGATAAATAATAATTTACAACTAAATTTTTAACCCACGTTTTATAACGTTATTTTAACGTATACCGAATAAATATGAGTTACAAAACGTGATGTTGACGTTAGAAAACACTTAATTTTACAATGATTGTCTATCGTGTTCCACACCTTTGAATTCTAAATTTTCCTAATTTACTAAAAATCTCTGAAATATGAGGTTCTTCTCCATGCTTGGCAGCTTTGAAATGAAACGAAACAGGTATGAAAAGTACTGCTAATTTGCACATACGAGTCAACCATAACCTCTTTTTAAGTTGACGTAATCTGTCAAATTTTTTTAAGTTAGTTTGAATTTGATGCCCAAAATCTGTGATTAAAAATACTAAAGAACGCAATAGTCAATCAATTATACATACATATTGTCACGAATACTCATTGGGGACAGCTGTATACAGAGTGGAAAGTTTAACTGGAATAAATTCTGTAACTTAGAAGATTACGATTTGTAAAAAAATTCTTGGAACAGGTCAATTTTTATTTTTAATGGCGCATATTACAAAGGAACTTTTTTTAACTTTCAATTATTTGGAGGGGTGAAACGACCCCTAACTATGTTTTTTTAATGGAAGGATATGTTGAAAAAATTGAGAATACAGCTACGTTTAATTTTTTTATTTTTCTTTAGCAGTAAAAGGTAAAAAATAAGAAAAAGAATTTTTTTACTAAAACCGTTTTTAACGCCAAAAATTCAGGAACTCCATTTTTTTATTATTTGATAAGAAGAAATAAGCATTCCATATGGTATCGTATTGTTGCGTGCAGCCAATATATGGCGCTGCCAATGCGCTAAATTCTTAATTGTACGTAATTACCTCACTGAAGTTTTTCCCAATAGGTAGATAGGAAGAAGAGGACCGATGACCGATTGACTGGCCAACAAGATCTCCAGATCTCACCCCTTTAGATTTTTTTATGGGGGTATTTAAAAAGTAAAGTTTATGTGACTAAACCAAACGACATAGCAGAACTTCAGAACTTCAAATTCTGCATGAAATTAGGAGAGTAACGCCGGAAATGTTACAAACTGTTAGGGATGGAATTTATAATCGATTAGGGTATTGCCAAGTGAGAGGTGGCGAGCATTTTGAACATCTGATGCGTTAAAATCGTTCTAGTCAAAAAATTATTTTTTATTCTTTCGCCTTTTACTGTTTAAGAATAATAAAAAAATAAAAACGTAGCTGTATTCCCAATTGAACAAGCTTTAAGAAAAAAAAATTACTCAACATACCCTTCCATTAAAAAAAAATAGTTAGGGGTTGTTTCATCCCTCCAAATAATTGAAAAGTTAAAGAAATCCATTTATAATAAGCGCCATAAAAATAAAAATTGACTTGTTCCAAGAATTTTGCTACAAATGGCAATTTTCTAAGTTACAGAATTTATTGCAGTTAAACTTTCCACTCTGTATAATAATGTATTGTTAACGGGGTCACTTTGCTGAACTACGAATAATGGATTAATTGCGAGGGACAGTCGATTCGGGACCAAGCGGGAAGGTGGCCCAATAGCGAAGGCTGCTCAATAAAGCCTAAAAATGGTGCGGTCGGTGGTTTTTCCGAAGAGGACCTTCCTTTTTACAGCTGAGAACCGGGACAAAGTAAGCAAGTCTTTGTTATTCCGGTAAACTACCCCCAAGTGCCTTTAGCCCATATCTGGACGGAACCGTCTACCGAGAGCTACGTTTGCCCCAACAGCTGAATTTATTGCAAGCGCGAAGAGAGCGTAACAATATTGCGGTGTTTATGAGCAGCATGTAATTTTTTTAAAATTTTCATAAAGAAATAATTTTGTAAATAATAAAGTAAATTGAGAGTACTGCATTAAATGTATTTTGTCGAATATTTTAAGTTAGTGTAAATATTTTTAGAAATAGGCGATTTAGAATTACATGTTTATTATAAATAAATTATTTAGAATTTTTGAAATGTATATACAAAGAAAATAAGCTTAGGATTGTAATAATTAGAAAAATTGATTTAACGATGTTATGATAATATGGATGTTAGAAGGAAACTGTAGGTAGTAAGGAGTTCGGAAATTGAACGAGTGAGGGCGGCGCGTAGCTATTGTAAGTTAAAGTCCCCGGTTCGGCTTTATTACCACTGCCTCTGCCCGCTTTACGAATCAGTCACGGAAGTGATACGGCATACGGAACTGGGGTCTCCAAGTGGCTTAGCGGTCTAGCCTAGCCGACTTGGAAAGTCGTATTACTCGGCGGCGTGGGTTCGAATTCCACCATTAGCCATGTATGTTTGTTCAGTCTAATGATTTAGACCCCCACCTTTAATACACGTCGTAATTGTCTGATTCAACGTTACACGTGGACATTGCCGCGACATTTTTTCGTTGTTTCAACGTAACCATAACACACGAATTCAACGTTTGTTACATGTTATTCTACAACGTTTTTATACGTATGTGTGCACTGAGATTTAACGTTGAAATACCGTGGACAAAGACGTTTAAAAGAACTTGATTCGAGCGTTGTTAAAACGTATCAATATCACACGAATTCAACGTTGATTAATTGTTATTCTACAACGTTTTTTACACGTGGACAGAGACGTTTAAAAGAAATTTATTGCCGCGACATTTTTTCGTTGTTTCAACTTAACAATAACATATGAATTCAACGTTTGGTTACGTGTTATTCTACAACGTTTTTTACACGTACGTATTTTCGCTGGGTAAGTTGTCTTCGCGACAATTAAAAAAAAAAACGAATGAAAGGCGATAGCCTTGATCGGTTTTTTTCCATCTCGAAAGCAAGACACAAAAAACGAGGAAAGAAAATCAAGAGAAACAAAAGACAATCGATTTTGCGACGATTTCAATTTTTGTATTTATTGATAAGAAAAGTTCACTGAAATACTAAATAATGAATACTGAAAGTCTAATTGTACTTGTATTTTTTTTTCGAAATTAAATTTCGTCGAATTTTCCCGCCCAGTTTTCGGATAATTGTTCAGCTCTTCAGAACGAATCATACGAGACAATTCAAAACAAATTCAAAATGATTGTATGTTGATGACTTGTGTAAAATAAAATGTAATAACACCAATAAACTATTATTATTATTATTATTATGAGAAATGCAGCATTTCATAAATCAAATGAAACAGCAGTTAGTTTTTAATATCACAGATAATTGCAAACAATCTAATGTTTTCTCACCCAAACTATGGTATTAGATACAGAGAGACGAATGGATATTCGGACTTTGTTCACTCACTAATGCTAATTACACCTTCGGACTCGGGGAGGTGTTCACACGAGGTGCCTCGATGCGACGTATATAGGAAACTCGTAGTTAACTCATTATCGAAAGACAATCTATTAGGTCAACCCTTCATTATTATTATTTTTTTCGAAAACTTTTAAATCTTTCGTTAATTTTTTCTTCTATATTTTCCCTAAAAATTTAAATTTTTTAATTTTTTTTATTCAATTTTCCTCCAACACATTATTACGTACATATTACAATTTGTTTCTTTTAGGTGACTCACACATTTAACATTAACATTTTTTAAGAGTGATGCGTAATTCGTGAAAAAAATTATTTACAAAAGTCACGTGGCTTCCAGGTTAACTGCCAGTATAACTCACCTAATTCATTTTTTTATAATTGTTGTTTGTTGCGAATGTTATGTTTTTGTCACTTATTAGCATATTAATTTGTTTCATTGTGATATCTTGACTGCAGTTTTACTTAGAATGAAATTATAAATCAAACATTGGCATTGATAAATAATTATTACAATAAAAACCTGATTGATTGACTGATTGATTAATTGAGTAATCTTACTGGTTTTGTCTTTCGAGTCGACGAGATTCTCAAACTTTAAAACATGAAATAGTGATTGTATTACGCCTGCGACCGACTTACTAGATGCTTTTTTCTTTTGATTGTCGTCTAGTAATTACGTCACGGCTTATATCAAATGGGCCCAACCCATGTTTTCTGTTACTGATTGCGGCTGTTACCGACTTACTTGATACTGTTCTATTCTGACTCGCCTTAAAACTAATTTCGGTTTTGATATTTGTAAGGTGTCTGGTCATGACTTCTCAGCTTTCTACTAATCACCTGTGAATTAATTGCAACGTAACCACGCGATCAGAGCGAAGGTTAAAGCGCGCGCAAACGGCGTAGTTTCGTAGCTGCATGATTGACATGCGGGAAGTGAAACGGGCAGATACCATTGAAGGCAAAAAAAAGAAGGCGCACAACAATAAACAAAAGGCGACCAATATGGCGCTGGCGCCGTGTAACCTACAAGTCTGAAAAGTTCTTTGACCTTGACTTTCTTGGAGCGGTGACGTCCAAGTGCCGTAACTCAAGAACGTCGGCAGCGAAGTGAGGACTCCGAAGTGTGGCCGACGAGGAGCAGCAGCGCTCATATCTAGTTCGGGTATCGGCTGGCCTCAGGCAAGGTCACGCGAGCGGCGCCAACCAACTCGACTCAACTGTAAACCGGCATTACACCGCTATGAAATGCACTTCACTTTTATTGTTAATAAATTAAGATAAAACCGAACGCCATCAGCCTTTAATCCGCGATAAGGGACGCTCTTGAGTGGACAACTTCGAAATTGGTGCTTCCTTAATGGCCGGCAGTAAATTTCGCTCGGCGTTCATTTGTTTTCGCGAATTTGCACATAAACGGAAGCTTCTGGAAAATTCAATTGTCGAAGTAAACGGCCGAAGAGAGATAAAAACTTGGGCTCCTCGATCTTACAAGTGGAAAAATCTTCAGGCGAGAGAGACAGAAGAATAGAAGGCTCTCACCCATCACTTCTTGACGATATTTCATTGGTTTAAGCTAACGAAATCATCAACTGCTTGGTTTTTTGTTTCTAAACTCGATGGGGAGTGACATGACACCTTCATCAATTTTAGAAAATTAAAAAAGACGTACCCATTTCTCTTTTTTCCTTTCTTTTTCTTACCAAATTTAAAAATTGATAAATCTCTATATCGGTGTTAGGTCAGACTTATGTTCTCATCTTTTTCTACCTATAAATCTAAACTGTCTTCTCTTTCTTTAGTATCTATTTATAGATTAAGACTAACTTCCTTTTCTTTAGTCCTCGTAGATCAACAATGACTTCTTTTTCTTTAGTCTCTATAGGGTCTATAGATTAGATTTATCTACCTCTTCTTTAGTATCTTCAGATCACGATCTTCTTTTGTATCTATAAGTCTATCTCTGTACATTTTCTTTGGTTTCTATAGATCGGTACTACTTTACCGACTGTAACTACTGTAAGTCACGACTGTTTTCTTTTGTATCTATAAATCTCTCTCTCTAAGTTTTCTTTACTATCTATAGATCAGTACCATTTTCCTTTTTTTTTAGTACGTAGATCAGTATTATGTAGATTTCCTTTTACGTTAAGACTCGTTTGTTCTTCTTTAATATCTACAGATTAGGAGCGTAAATCAAAAAGTCCTTGTATCTATTTGCCAATATCTAGGACATACGCTGTGTTTTTATGACAAGGTAAGAATGACGAGATCAGAATTTCGCTTCCTCCCTTATTCTATAATCCTCAGATTATGGACCATGGACCATAAAAAAGAACATCTGAACTCTGTATTTACAGGAAATCTTGGCGTTTCTATGGCAACATGTTATCAATTAGAAAATTTGATCATTAATTTCTTTGCTCAATATGTAAGTTCGGTCCAGACTTACGCTCTCTTCCTTTTCTTCTGTATCTATAAATCAGCATTATCTTCTTTTTGTTTAGTATCTATAGATTAAGATCATCTTCCTTTTCTTTAGTCCTTATAGATCCATACTGACTTATTTTTCCTTAGAGTCTACAGATCAGAATTATCTACTTTTTCTTTAATATCTGCAGATCGCGATTGTCTTCTTTTGTATTCATAAATCTACCTCTGTAACTCTTCTTTAGTATCTATAGATCTATACTGCCTTCCTTTGTTTCGGTATCCGTAGAACAGGATTATCTAATCCATCTAATCTTTAATATTAAGACTCGCTTCTTCTTCTGTAGTATCTACAGATTGGGGGTGTCAATTAAAAAATCCTGTATCTGTTTGCTTTATCTCTAGGATAAACGACAAGGTGTAGGCCAATTAGAAAATGACAAAATTACAATTTCGCTTCCTCCTTCTTCCTTCCCTCGTTCTATAATCAACACAGCTTAGGAAACATACTAAATTGAAGAAAAAAAAAACATCTGAGCTTAGTATCTACAAGATACGCAAGAAATGCTTGCGTTCCATGGCAACTTGTTACCAATTGGAAAGTGGTAGAATTTGATTATTAACTTCTCCCCTTTACATTTTTTTCAGTATCTATGTTAGATCCTTTTCTTTTGTATCTATAAAGTAGCGTTTTATCTTCTTTTCTTTTCTTTAAAATAAACAACGATTAAAATGTGAACCCCGAAGTCGTAACAATATCATGACAGGTATTCATTCATTCAATTGCATGACAAGGTATTCACCAATTGGAAAATGACAAAACCAGAATTTCGCTTCCTTTCCTCATTCTACAATCTATAGATTATGAACCATCAAGCTTAGGAAACATCACTAAAGCCCAGTTGTACAATGCCAGTTTAATTTAAGCTGAAGCTTAAACCCTTAACGGTTACTTCAACAATTGTTGTTAAGGGTGTAAGCTCTGGCTTAAAGTTAAACTGGAATTGTACAACTGGGCCTAAATTGTACAAAAATATCTGAACTTAGTGTGTACGAGAAAAGTTTGCGTTTCCATGAGTTACAGTTCAATTTTATTCTTCAAATTTTCAAACCTTTTGCCTATTTTCGGATTCATTCGATCGCTATTACTTTTATATTCCAGGATTTCTACTTTACTTTTGTGAAGTTGTCGTTGATAACTTTTTATAACAGTTGAGAACACTGTTTTCCCTGTAGTGTTTCGCGTCCGAATTTCCGTATGTTAGGGGAGGAGACTAATCATTTTTCGGGCTTGTGGCGTCCATCTTAGCAGATCACGAGTACGACCCGCAAACGACGGTCGAATATTTTGCGTTCCTTATGCGTTGCTTTGGAGTTAAAACCGGCCCTGAGTTAAGAAGTTTTATTGTCGTTTGTGAGAGCTTCCTTGGGGTTTTAGTTTCCAACGCTGTTGCGGATAGTTATGCGCCACTCAAAGAACGGAACGCCATGTTTCTTTTATCGGCTCGCTGATAGTGGTCAATTAAAATTAAAAATCAAGACAGAATTTAAGTTTGTAGAGGCCAAAGTTAGACGATTAAGGAAAGAGGATGTCAAAAAGAATAAAATGCGATGAAATGAGTAAATTTAAGCGAAATTTAAAAAATCAAGATGACACTGTTCAACTAAAGCTGAAATTAATGCAGAAAATTGTCTTATAAAGCAAAAGTAGGACGAATGATGACAGAGGAAATCGAAAAGAATGAAATTAATATCGAAACGGGCGAATAATTAGCAAACCTAAGAAAAATCTGAAAAGTCGAGGTGACAGTTCAACTAATTGAGTGCAGATATTATGTTTATGGAAGCAAGGGAAGGACAACTTAAGAAAGGGTCCTGAACGGTCCAAGTGGTAAAGGAATTTTTCTCGGGGGTGGTCGGTATCGACTTCAGGCACCCTTCAGTGTTGGGGATAAAATTCGACACTGCTTCCCCTTAAACGGCGAGGAGGTTTGGAAGTAACAAAGCCATGGAACACTTTACACACACTCAAATACACTCCCGCTCCTGAGATCCTAACAAGTCTATGATTTAGGACTCCGTTGGGCAACTTCCACAGATAAAAAAAAGATTATGAAAGAAGAGATCGTATAGAACAAAACTGATAAAGAAAAGAGTAGAAATTAAGCGAAATTAAGAAAATTTTCGAAAAGTCAAGATGACAGGTGATCTAAAATTGCAAAATGAATGCAGAAATTACAGGTATAAGGCAAAATTGAGTAGAAAATTGCAAATTAATGCAGAATTTACAAGTATACAGGCAAAGTAGAGTCAAATTATGAAAGAAGAGGTCGTTAAGAATACATTGATACAGAAAAGAGTAGAAATTAAGCGAAATTGAGGAAAATTTTCGAAAAGTCAAGATGACAGGTGATCTAAAATTGCAAATCAATGCAGAAATTGCAAGTATTTAAGCAAAATTGAGTCGAAATATGAAAGAAGTGATCGTAAACAACAAAACTAATATAGAAAAGAATAAAAATTAAGCGAAATTACTTGACTTTGAAATTTTGAAAGTCGTCTCACCCTTTTCCGGGAGTACGGCCCTGTGGCGGCCCTTCCGGTTGTCCGATCTTCAAACGCGCGACGGCATCGCGTTCCTCGTCATTGTCTGCTATACGATGACGTGCAGCTCGATTCGATCCGAGCCCCCTAAGATACCGTAAAAAATTCCGTAAGAAAAGCCTGTAAATTCCACAAATTTCAAAAAAATCATATCTCGAAAAAACGCATTTTCCTGGGACATAGGCCCCATAGGTAAGGTACCCGGGGAGGTCTTCTTGCGTGTGAGAGAGTTTAAAAAATTTTAAGATCACGTTTTCGAGAAATTTTCGAAAACGTGTAAATATGGCGATTTTCGGCCCATAATTAAATGCAGGACTGGACTCGGGGCCGAGCGTCCGCAGATATAAAGATATTATTGGCCCATACCTACGTTCCTAGTTTGGTCCGATTCGAGCCGTAAATAAGGGCGGTGTAATTTTTTGAACGGTCAAAAACAGCC
Organism: Dorcus parallelipipedus; assembly: GCA_958336345.1. Taxonomy (NCBI): domain Eukaryota; kingdom Metazoa; phylum Arthropoda; class Insecta; order Coleoptera; family Lucanidae; genus Dorcus; species Dorcus parallelipipedus. Next base: position 30,348,985 of record OY284478.1, read on the forward strand.
ATTTTTGAGAACCCCCATGCAAAATCTTTTCCCCCACGCGTCCGTGTCGGACCTTTTCTGCCGTACGATGCCGAAAGGCTCGTCGCGATCCGATCACATTTAAGGGTCGAAAAAAATTCCTGAAAAGTGGTGTGCAAACGTGCACCCCCGAACGTTTCACGTTCGTCCCCTGGCTCCCGACAGCGATCGGTGTTTTTTCCATTAGCACGTTCTGTGCCCGAGTTTTTGAGGGCCAGATGTTAATACCATTGCATCTTGAAATGACATCGCATTCGCAGATGAAGAGCCCTGCTTGCAGTTGCCGAACTTCAAAGAGCACGCTCCGAGGGCTGCACCCCTTCCGAACACCTCAGCAGATCGATGGTATCGTTAAAATTTTACCATACGTTTTGCGTCGTTTTCGTACATGTTAATTTTGGGTGCTTATCTGCGCCTGACGAAGACTCCTGATTCCTTTTGCTCCAAAATTTGAACTTAAGGTAAAGTAAAGTTGTTTGCGAATTGACGTTGCTGTCTGTAGGACATATGTCCTATGAATATAAATTTGAAGAATCACTTTGGTTTAATATTAAAAAAAAAAGTTCACATTTCTAAAGCATCGTGTCCTTTTAGTATCTATAGATTATAGATGTAGACCATCAAGTGGACAAAACCGTTTTCTTTGGTTACATCTGCGCACGGGACAATTGTGTGATCAAAAAGTGAGAAAAGCGTTATAAAAAGAAATAGTAATTGGGTATCGGATATTTATAAAGGGGAACCGGTTCCATTTAAATGACCCTACGTCATCCCTAATTTGAATGATCAATATTTCAATTTGAGGCTACAATCTAACGTGATTTGCCAAGGATACAGAACTTCTCGCAGAAAAAAAAGCAGGCGTTCGCCATTTCCTTATTTTGGCAACACCACGCCACTGTTCCGTTTAGAATGCATAGTAAATATTCACAATTCATTCACACGTACACGCCTATTGTACGTATTGCTTATTCAGTACATACAACGGATCCTGTGGGCGTCGCAAGGCGAAGGACATAACGCACGAGTTTTTTTTTGTTTGTTTGGTTCATTCATTTGCAATTTGCAAATCTCCTGGTTTGTCATTCAAATGTTTCGCAGTTACGTGGTGAATTTGTTTTTCAAAAGAAATGCAGATTTTTTTACACAGAATAAGGAAAAAGGAATAGGCACAAGGTGACACTGCCACCGAACGGTGTTACATCAGAAATTTCATCATAACTTTTCCGGACGAGTGACACCAATTTCTCGGTGGCGCAAAAAGAAAAAAAAAACTGGTGAGTCAGAAGAAGAAATCCCGTTCGCAAGTTTGCGCGAAGCGAAACGAGAGATTCGGCCTCGCTCGGGCGATAAAAATTTTCGCGACCGCGAACCAAGGTCTTATGCTTATAGGTACTTACTAATGAACAGTACTTCTTGCAATAGATTGTAACTATTATTCGGTCCGTAGTAACATAGCGTCATTTCCTTGGCGAGAGAGAGAGAGAGAAAGTCTGACTTCCTAAAAATTCAGAATCTGCGTCAGATAAACCGAACGACTGGAAAAAATTAGGTTTAGGGTTGTGACAATTGAAAGAGCTGCTAATAAAGTTAGTTATAAGTAAAGCAGTGATTTAGGTGCATTTTTAGATCATGGAGTGATGACTCATGACCTAAATATACATTGAAATCCGTGCTTTAGTTATTAACAGAGTAATACAGCTTTTTTACTTAGTTGCAATCTCCAAAAAAAAAGGTGTGATTAACTCTCACCCCTAACTTGCCCAAATCAAAGTACGTGCATGATTTTTACAAGGTTTAAAATACGTAAGCCTCTTTTACTTACAAGAAGAAGAAGAAGGAGAATAAGAAGTGAAAGTAATTCTCGGCGGTCCTGTTCTCATATCAACTTTTCAAGTCCTGGGCACGTCATAGGTAAGTTTTCCACCTCAGTCCGGTCCGATGGAAAGCTCCCCGATACAAACAAGTTCAAGTACGGAACGGAACTACCGCCCGCCGACCATTTAATTACACCTTGCTTAATTAATTTCGAAAGACGGCCAGCAATCATTTATCTTTATTAATTATCTCTCTTCCCTGGAAACGCGATGTTCCAATTAGTAATTGAAGTCGTGGAGTGGCTCGTTCTTGGCGCAAATGTGGATTACTTATTTCCATCCGCGCGCGGGAGTTTATTTTCGTCCCTTCTGATCGATAGGACCGGAATTACGTCAATAACGACGGCGGGGCTCTTGTTCTTTTTTTTTCTCTTTTCTTTCTTAATTAACGCGCAGGGGGAGGAACGTTTGATTGTCGACGGTAATGACGTAATTCGTTTTTATATGTAATAACGGTGGCATTATCGTTTATTGAATTGAGGAAGAAATATTCATCCGTGTACTCGCCCTTAGGAAGTATATAGGTAAATGAGAAATACATCCAAAAACTGACTTTACTCTCCGAAAGTTTGTTTACTTGAGGATCACATAAACAAATGACAAAAAAAACTCAGTAAAAGAGGGGGGAGTAAAACTGAAACAATTGTACATTTACATCCAAAAGACCTCAGCCAGCCCCAATACGTGCGTTATCAAAACGTTTACTACTTAGCTGAGACTGCCTGTCCTATCTTTTTTTTGGCCCCTCTGCCGAATACATGTTCCTATATCATGTTACTATTAAGTTTACTACATGTTGCTTAAACAATGAGGAAATATACAGTATCTTTCATAAAATCCGTAACACATGGAAATTTACAATATATCTAAGAGACAAAAATAGTACATTTGTTATCACTTACAAGTAAACGAAATTTAATTTAATGCAATAAATTGATATTGGTTGGTTTTATCAACAAATAATGCTATTCAAAGAATGAGACTAGTTTATCAAAGCGTTTATAAAATATTGTTTTTAGACACTTTAGATTTTTCTTATGCTTAATTTCGTCTAACCGCATCAATTCTGCAAGAAAGAATTTAATAGTTTTCGAATTACCTACCTAATGCAATTTCTTGTTTTTGAGAATTTCGATATTTCGAGTTTCCCGCCAAATTGTATTTGATCAACCTTAAAAATTTATTTTAATTTTAATATAACGCCCTAGTGCATTATTTCAATGCCAACGCGACTTAAAACTGATCCATTATTTTGTTATAACAGTCTAGTCGGACATTAAAGTCATTAATAAACATTTTTCCATAATTTATGAATGGTACTGTAGGTCGGAATTAAAAGATCTGAATCTCCTCAGATAAAGCGGAACTCGTTTCATTTCATTAATAATTAAAAAGCCTTCATTTTTCTCTCGCTTTCGTAAGCTGTCTCTTCTTGCAGATCTTTCGCTTTGTTTTGCGGTTTCTGAGCCAGGGTTTATATTTCAAAACCAAAGTTTTGTTACGGGTGAAAATCCCGTTAAAATCCTTTTAGTATTGTGAAATAACAGCAACATTCCGTTATTCTACCATGCGCATCTCATTTGCCGATTAAATACGGATTTGTTGCCATCTCCCTCTGTCCTGAAGTGAGTTACTTCTCTTCTTCTATCAACCCCCCCTCTTGATATTTTACATGCGCTGAATACGCTTGCACGTTAGCCACGTAGTTCATTGTGGGATCTAAACGTGTTATTGCCTTGAGTGTGCTTAGCGGATCAATTCATTTAGCTGAAATCGCCTGGAGATGAATGTCTACGGTACTTTGCTCACCGGATTTTATAAATCGCCACCCCTGCATCTGTAAGCATTGCGTAATGCTTGTCCAAAGCTTAATCCCGGCAGTTTAAGATTAGGCAAATATGGCGCGTACCAGGACGTGGTTCAAAGTGTAACGCATGGTTTCTTTTCTTTTAGGCTTTTGTTTTGATATTTTACATGCGCTGAATACGCTTGCACGTTAGCCATGTAGCTCAATGTGGGGTCTAAACGTGTTATTGCCTTGAGTGTGCCTAGCGGATCAATTCATTTAGCTGAAATCACCTGGAGATGAATGTCTACGGTACTTTGCTCACCGGATTTTATAAATCGCCACCCCTGCATCTGTAAGCATTGCGTAATGCTTGTCCAAACCTTAATTCCGGCAGTTTAAGATTAATATGGCGCGTACCGAGCCGTGGTTCAAAGTGTAACGAATGGTTTCTTTTCTTTTAGGCTTTTGTTTCTATCTGCATTGGCCCTACGTTTTGCTGTATTGCTGTTTTGCTCTTTCTGTATTGCTGTTTTGCTTCTTTCTTTTACTTTTCGAGCTTTTACGATGGCCTACAATACGCAATACGGATTTGTTGCCATCTCCATCTATCCTGAAGAGAGTTACTTTTTTTCTTCTGTCTTCTATCTTGATATCTTACATTACTCTAAAGCAAAATTACAAACGCATATACAGGTGTCCCATTTTTACGTAAAATTTAGTTTCACTTCAAAATATCCTGAATATATATTTTTATTGATATTCACACTAGAGAGTGTAATTGAAAACGTGCTCCATTAATCCTTTTTTTTTCGGACCCCCTCCCAAATGTAAAAAACTGCAAAGAGAAAGTCAAACATTTAATTGATTTAGATTTTTTAATAAAATGTCACTTTTTTAAAGCTCAATTCAGCTCACAAATATTTTTTTCACAGCGTAATTTTACAAAATGTCAACGTGTAATATGCAATTGTTTTTCTCATTGACATATTACGGGTGAAAATCCCGTTAAAATCATTTTTAGTATTGCTAGTCACCCTGCGAAGTACTTGAACTGTCCGTTATTCTGCCCTATGCGTTTCATTTGTGCGCCATTAAACGAGAGCATGCACTACGCAATACGGAACTGTTGCCGCTCCCCTCTGTCCTGAAGTGAATTAGTTCTGTTCTTCTATCAACCCCTCTTTCTATATCTTACGTGTGCTGAAAACGCTTGAACGCTAGCCAATCCTTAGTGGCTCGTTATAGCGTGTGCACGTGTGGTGCCATTGTTGTGATCTTTTGTGCTTTGCAATTTATTTGATTGCCGGATTTTAAAAATCGTCCCCCTGCACTTTTAAGCATTGTTTAATGCTTCTCTAAGTCTAGTCCCGGCAGTTTGAGATTAGGTAAATATGGCGCGTACTTGGGCGTGATTCAGAGTGTAACGCATGTGCTCCTTTCTTTTAGGTTCTTTGTGTGTAGTTTTGGGTCTTACTCCTACATTTTGCAGTTTGTTGCTCTACCTTCTACCCTTCGATTTATTACGTTTACTATGATCATCGCGTCTTTGGTTAGTCAAACCGCTGGTGTTGATATCGGAGGTCCCTCCATCTTGACGTTACCGCAAGGTCAGTGCGACAACGGTTACATTTACCGCCATTACTCCTCCGTCTGTCTGGACTTACAAATATTTCTCACAATACTCATATCGTGGTACACGAACCAGAACGTTTCCTTAGGAGCTTCGTACTTCCCAAAGGAGGCAACAGTCACTCCTACAGTTTTCTTTATAAGTTCTCATATAAGCGTTTCGAGATACTTACAAATATTTCTCACAATACTCATATCGGACTTAAGCTCACACAACCGCTGGATTCGATATTCTATGGATATTGACGACGACAGCTGCCGTTGGAGGCGCGAGGATGTAATCTCTGTCCTGAAGTCAGTTACTTCTCTTCTTCTATCAACCCTCCTCTTGATACCTTACATGCGCTGAATACGTTTGCACGTTAGCCAGTCTTTCGTGGCTCATTGTGGGGTGTACACGTGTTATTGCCTTGAGTGTGCTTTGCGAATTAATTCATTTGGCTGAAATCGCCTGGAGATGAATGTCTACGGTCACCGGATTTTATAAATCGTCACCCCTGCATCTGTAAGCATTGTATAAAGGCGACGGGCCACTGCACGCGAAGCGAAGCTAAGTTGAGCGAAACTAAGTTTCTGTAAATTAGATACAACGTAATCTTCCGAGGACGAGGCAACCGAGCGAAGATAAACATTGTTTTATATCTTTGCTATCCTGACTTCGCTTCCCTTAGCTTTAGTTGCCACGTCCGCGTAAGATTATGTTGCATCTAATTTTCAAATTTGAGTTTCGCTCAGCTTAGCTTAGTCTCGCGTTCAGTGGCCGCCTACCTTGTGCTTGTCCAAAGCTTAGTCTCTTTTCTTTTAGGCTTTTGTTTCTAACTGCATTGGCCCTAAGCTTTGTTGTATGTAGCTCTTTCTTTTACTTTGCGAACTTTTACGATTACTACGAGCATCGCATCTGTGGCTACTCGAACCGTCGGTGTTGATTTCGTGGGCCCCCCTCCATCTTTAAGTTACCGCAAGTGCGATAACGGTTACATTTACCGCCATTACTCTCCCATCTATCGGACTGTTGAAGAGTTGCGTCGTGAGAGGTCGCTGGAAATTGCGAGACGCCGTCTAGGCTTCAGTGGTCCTCCCCCGGATTCGATAGTCGACGGGCTTTGACGAGGATAGTTGCCATTGGAGGTGCGAGGATGTAACCGAGGTCGGATTATTTTAATTTGAATTGCGGTAACGCACGCTTCTAAATTCTTTCGTAATTTAAGCAACCGTTTGTTGCCGAGGTTAATTAATTTTTGTGTTGACTTTTGTAACGTAAAGTCGGTACCGAGTTTTCGGATTTAGATTTTGTTTGACAACCTCGTTGGTTGATTTTTGGTTTTATTTTATAGTGTGCTTTTTAATTATTATTTTAAATAGAGACGATAGTGTCGTATTGGGGAATTTTTACTTTATTAATTATTTGCCTTTGTACTTTTGAGGTTGCGTACGACCCTCCCTATCTCCAGGAGTTAGCCGCAATTTGCTGCCATTTAGGTAGGTAGCAGCTTTTCTCGCCAACCTGCTGCGCCAGTACAACACCGACTACAACGAGTGCCCGAGTCAGCGATAGCTAACAGCGCTTACATTTCGCCAAGTTTGAAGTCGTTATCTCTTTGCTTAAGACGATTTTCTTCAAAGTCTTCAAAGACTTTAACCTGATAATCTCATTATGTTCTTCCCGCCCCCTTTTTAAAGCATTTTGGCCATAAAGAACGTCGAAGTCAGCAAACCTAAACTAGTAACGAATAAAACGAGTACATCCGGCGTCGAAAGAATTCCAGGAATGCAAAAGGAAAGCCAACGCAAGAGCGATTGTGCTTTTGGTGTAGGTAATAATTTAAGGAGCTCAGAAAATCGCGAGAAATTTATGACGCGGGCCGTCGTTCACTGCGATCAAACAAACAGAGGCTAAAATTGATCAATTCCGGAGCAAAATATTTACGCCGAACGGCGCATAAAATTCCCCTGTTTATTTGTGAACTTGTTGGCCGGCGATAATTTAGACGTAGCACACCCGGACGATTAAAAAAAAACACCTGCCATTTTTTTTTTTCTTTCTAAACATTATACAATTCTTTATCATTTTGAATTACTCACCGTCTGACCAGCCGGGCAAAATCCGGCTCGGCCAAAAAAATTAATGGGGGGCCATTATTTAAACGCGACCTGATTTAATCTGTCTGTGTTCAATTTACATAAATACATAAAAAAAATTGGGCCTGGGCTAATTAAGTCATTAATTACCCTACATCAATCCAGGATGTTACAATTTTTGCATTTGTCGATTTTCCCATTTACTTCGGCCCTTGGGCTCGGGCCCTAAACAGCAAATCGTGAATCCTTGGAACTACATAAATTTGATTGATGTAGACCCTCAATTAACGGGCAGATATTACGGTCTTGGACATCGTGTGGGTTGCACCCCCCGTGATGTGTTCCGCCTCGATTATTTTCGATCAAGATGAGATGCAAATCACGTACGTACATGTACCGTCCGAAAATACGCATTGCTCTTATCGGGCCCGTCCGATTAAACACGCGCCGAATTAATCGAATATCGCGTTCGGTTATTGTGCGGATTCAATTTGGGGATGAAAATGAACGCATCTCTCACTCGTTGTGGATGTGTTTCAAAGGGATAATCAATAGTTGCGAAACATTTTCCATATGCACACACTCCTCCGCCCACATCCCCCCAGTTAAAAAATATGCAATTTTCATTTCTAGAGGTCACATCATGGAATTCGTAAGAATGAAAATATTACGGCCCTACATCACCGCCGGCCATTAAATACATATTTACTATTCGACAATTTAATTAATTACGCCGACTACGAAGACGACGCCGGCCTTCTTTCAATAATTAACGACACGAAACGCATCAAGGCTGCCGGAAAATGATGGGGCCCCGCTAATGCACCCCGACGTTTACTTTACATAACATAATGGATATTTCTCATTCGCGTGTCGCCCGGCAAATGGCGTCCGGCATGAGAGAGGAACGTGCAATGGAAATTTTCCCGAATTTCTTTCCGCGCTTATTTACGACGGCCAGAGGGTGCTTTACTGCGCTGCGGCGGTGATAAAGTTATTTATTTATAAATGCAGATACGGACCCCACGCCCGCGCCCTTGTCAAATGCGGCGTAATCCCGGATTGGGATTTGTTACGGCCACGCTGTTGTTTATGCGAGGAAACGGGAATACGAGACGAAGCGCCCCCATAAAAAATGAAAAACTAAAAAAAGCGCATCGTAAATTTTGCTCTCGGACATTGCAGATCATATGTGGTAATAAAAAAAAGCCCTCAGGTGTCTATCTTTAGTCCTCCACGTTTATTGAACCTCTACCCAAAAAATTAACCCCCGCGATTACGAAGTTATACCTTGTTATTACGTTATATAAAAGGGGAAGCGAAGGGAAAAGGTAAAGTTGTGATAGTAGGAGAAAGTAGTATGTTAATTATATAGATGTTTTCAAGAATCGAATGCAAATTCAATCATCAATAGCTCTGGGTGTCTCGCGTAGACGCCTACCTGTATACATACATATACCCAAGTCGCGTGTAAATCCCCATGAATGAGAGAGCCTAGGTTTCCCACGACCGCCGACTACGACCCGGAAACGGCCCACGACATCCGGCCGCACCATCTGGTCACTCAGACGAGCCACCACCACTCTCGTGGTGCTTGCACCAGACGCGTTACTTTTGCTTACACAATGCACACGCCTAATCATAACCGCAGCCTACCTCTAGGTATCTATTAGAAAGCGTGACTGCTGCACGCCTACGGTCAGCTGTTTTTCCTTCTGCAACGTCTGCGTAAAAAAGCAGGAAGTATATAATGACAGAAATTGCACTCGTCACCAGAACTAACCCACGCTCTCAAGACCTACGATTTATAAAAAAAAGTAAAATTGGTTCGTTCTTTCCCCTAATTTACAACTGGTTTCTTTCAGTTTTAATCACTTTAGTCTACGATTAATTTGACACTATACAAGGTGGTACTGAACTTGAGCCTTTAGTTGAAGTCGAACTTAATCGCGTGCCAGTTCAATTTGGCAATGCAAAAGAACGCGTCTCCCACTCAATCAATAATTGCCAAACTCTTCATCGTCCTAATGATAAAACGCACATTACATTGAATTACATGAAAACTAAAAACACTAAGGACAATTTAAAGTTACATTTTATTGATTTAACGTTGGGATTCAATATACGTCATCACTCTTAAAAAAAAACTTTACGTCAGTTCGTACTTCTAGTTTTATCCAATGATAAAACGCGCATTACATTGAATTACATGAAAACGAAAAACACTGAGGGCAGTTTAAAGTCACGCTTCATTGATTTAACGTTGGAATTCAAGGTCGGTTTATATCTGGGAAAGTTCTGAGTTCATTTCAAAGTGTGAAACTTTGTTGCCCCATTTGCCCCTACTGAGTGAACATTACATTGAATTACATGAGAAAATAAGAAAACGTTCAGGCCGTTCCAAAATCATACTTGAGTTAATGGTCTGATTTAAGATTCGCCCCGGTTTCAAAGTTAATTTCGTTAGCTTCATGTAATGATTAAACTCGCGTTACATTGCATTACATGGAGTAACAAAAAATAATGAGGGCGTTAAGTCATACTTAATTCATTCAGTTTGGACTTGTGAAGTTTTGATTTCAGAGCGAAGTTTATCAGTTTTATGTAATGACCAGGACACGCATTTCATTGAATTACATGAAAACTAAAAACTCTAAGGGCAATTTCATTAATTTAACGTTGAGATTCAAGGACAGTTTATATTTGGGTTTATAGTTGCGTCTGAGTTTATTTCGAATGTGAAACTTGTTGTTACTGACTCAACATTACATTGAATTACATGAGAAATTAAGAAAACGTTCAGGCCGTTCTAAAATCATACTTGATTTAGTTATTTGGTTTGAGATTAGGCCTCGTTTCAAAATTAATTTTGTTAGCTTCATTTAATCATCAAACGCGCGTTACATTACAATACAGTAGACCTCGGTTATAGCGATACGAACCACATTTCAACGAATTACATTTATAACGAACTACATTTCAAGTCCCGTCATTTTTCTCTATATTTGTGGCATTATCGCTTATTACGAACTTCGGATATACCGAACCCATTTTGATGGTCCCTTGAGGTTCGCTATAACCTAAGTCTATTGTACATGGAGTAACAAAAAATAATGACGGCGTTTAACCATATACTTAATTCATTCAGTTTGGATTTGTGAAGTTTTGATTTCAGAACGAACTTTATTAATTTTATGTAATGACAGAACACGCATTACATTGAATTACAAGAAAACTAAAAACACTAAGGGCAACTTTAACATTAATTTAACGTTGAGATTCAAGGACAGTTTATATTTGTGTTTATAGTTGCGTCTGAGTTATTCATTTCGAATGTGAAACTAATTGCCTCATATATTGACTGAAGATTACATTGAATTACATGAGAAAATGTTCAGGCCGTTCTAAAATCATACTCGAATTAATGGTCTGATTTAAGGTTCGCCCCGGTTTCAAAGTTAATTTTGTTAGCTTTATTTAATGATCAAACTAACGTTACATTGCAATACATGAAGTAACAAAAAGTAATGAGGGCGTTAAGTCATACTTAATTCTTTCAGTGTGGACTTGGAGTTTTGATTTCAGAGCGAACTTTATTAGGTTTATGTAATGACCAGAACACGCATTACATTAAAATACATGAAAACTAAAAACACTAGGGCCGGTTTATAGTAACACTTCATTAATTTAATAACGTTGGGTTTCAAGGACAGTTTATATTTGGGAAGTTCTGCGTTCATTTCGAATGTGAAACATTGTTGCCCCATACACTGACTGACATTACATTGAATTACATGAGAAAATAATAAAACGTTCAGGCCGTTCTAAAATCATACTTGAGTTAATGGTCTGATTTAAGGTTAGCTCAAGTTTCAAAGTTAACTTTATTAGCTTTATTTAATGATCAAAACTCTAACAAAAAATAATCAGGGCGTCAAGTCATACTTAATTAATTTGTGAAGTTTTGATTTCAGAGCCGAACTCGATTAGTTTTATGTAATGACAGAATAAGCGTTACATTGAATTACATGAACAGAATAAAACACATTCAGCACATACTAAAGATAAGTTGAGATCAAAGTCGCCCCGAAGAGGAAATTTACTTCTGTAAACCCCCAATTCGGACGTTTTGTCAGTTTTGTTTAATCCCTGAAAACGTAAGCTACACTGAATTATATGAGACAAGAAAAATTACACATGATTAACTGTCACATTATTTTTTTCAATGTCGACGTAAATTTAGACGATTATTTCCGTTAGTCTCCATTACAAAAGGCGGCTGCGTTCATTTTATTTGATTTATTGGCAAAGCGCAAGTTACATTGAATTACATGAAATAACAAAGAAGAAGTTTAATCATACTTAATTCACTTAATAAAGCGAGTCAACGTCAGTTTGGTTTTGGGATTCATATAGCGACGAAACGCGCGTTACATTAAATTACATGAAAAACAAAACACATTCAAGGTATTCTAAAGTTGCGGACGTAATTAAATTAAAGTTGCGATTAAAAATCGATGTGAAGAGGAAGTCTATTTTCGTAAGCCCGTCATTTATTTAACAGCGAAACATGAGCGGTTACATTGAATTACATGAAAAAAAAACTACAAAACATGGTCAAGATATTCTAAAGTTGCCCCACGTATAATTATGTTATGATCAATTCCCATTTCAAAGTGTGCTTTTTAATTGCATAGCACATAACATGAGCTACATTGAATTACATGGGACAGCAAACATCACAAAGAGTTAAATTCAAGTAGTTTTTTTATGCCGTTGTAAATTTCCTCAATTATTTCCATTAGTTACCGTTACAAAAGGTGGCTGCGTTAATTTCATTTGATGACAAAATTTGAATGTTGCAAATAGTAGGATGATACTTTAAATTAGTTTGGCAGTAATTTGCAATAAATTAAGGCTATTTTCAGAAGTGGACTGTATTTTTCTATATTGTTTACATAACAACTCAAATTGTCTTTTCTATGCATACTGTGTTTTATAGCATATGATTTAACATCAAACAGTAACTGCAGTACATTACGGTAACACATTGAATTACATGAAATAACAGAGGAAAAGTTGAGGACGTTAAATCACAATTAATTCAGTTTGGACTTCATATAACGACAAAACATGCGTTATATTAAATTACATGAAAAACAAAACATATTCGAGATATTCTAAAATTACGCAAGTAATTAAATCGAAGTTGCGCTTCAAAAAATCGATCGCTATTTTCGTAAGTCCGTCATTTCAAAGAGCGCTTTTTAGTTCTATTTCATAGCGAAACATGAGCTACATTGAATTACATGAGACAGCAAAATCGTTTTAAAAAAATCACGCAGAAGTTGCTTTTACGCCGATGTGAATTTTCCATTGACCTTCATTTCAAAAGGCGATGTTTTCGCTTTGCTTCATGGCAAAATGCCAGTTACATTGAATTACATGAAACAAAAACAAAACAGAGACAAATCATTAAGTCGTGATCAAAATCGATGTGAAGGGGAAACCCCCATTTCAAAGTGTGCTTTTTAGTTAATTACAAAACATGAGCTACATTGAATTACATGAGACAGCAAACATTACACGGTCCATATAAATTCACGCAATTACTTCCATTAGCCCCCCATTTGAAAAGACGACGCGTTAGCTTTACTTGATGGCGAAACGCTAGTTACATTGAATTACATGAAAATAAAAAAAAGTGTCATTTGGCGAAATCGCCGTCGATTTCGATACTGAATATTAAGAGAAGTTTTTCGAAGAATTTTCGTCAGTCCCCCAGTTTAAAGGGGGAGATTTGAAGGTTTCTCCAAAACTATTTGCGTGCACCTTTCTCCACAAAGCTCGCTTGAATTAAGCGTGATTGGTTCACTTGCGTTTTTTTACATTTCTGCGTGTTCTTGGAGGACGAAGCCGTTTTAAAATGGAAAGCGATTTTTTGTTGCTGGAATAAATTTATTCGCGCGATGAATTTTATGCGCTGGGTAATATTCGAATGGCCACCTCTCCTTATTGCGTTCAGCTATGCCAAGGCACGTACGAGGTTCATTTACATGAAACAACGGCATCTGCCCGATGGATTTTGTTTAAAGAAAAATATCAAGTTTACAACTTCCGATGTAATATTTTTTTACGCACGTCATGCACGTATTATTGGACCATTTTCTTTTGATCGCACCCCGTTGAATACAACTCTTAGTTTTTTTTTGGGGGGAGAATACGAGATGATTTCTGCGAAGGTGAATTCGATATGGTAGATGCGAAAACTGTTCTGGCTCGCGGCCATCCATCGTGATTTACAGACTAATCATAACATGAACGGGAAGAAAAACCGAAGGAGTTTCCCCGCCGTATTTTAGCCAAAGCTGGCGATAGTAAGGGCAACGCATATATCACGTATGAGGACGTTGCCAAATTATGTCAACGGGGAAAAAGGACCACCTCCGTCCGAATTTTTTCCCGACATTAATTTCTGCACACGCTCCCGTCGTTTTTTTTTTCTTCACCTCTGGTGCTTTTTTTTGTCTCTCTCTTTCTTCTTCTAACTTGTGCTTATGCTAACGAACCAAGCCGATTAAATTTGCATAACACTCACTCAAATGCCGCCTGTTGCAACTGCGACCTTCCTACCTTCGCCGTCCTGTCCATTACATTACTAGGCAGTATTTGACTTACAACTTTTTCGCCGTTATTTACCAATTAATTTCGAGCAGCTCCGACGCCCACGCGTCGCTCAAAGGACGACTGTCACGGCCATATGCGTCGAACCCACACACTCGAAGTCCGCCGCTAATGAATGAAGTCGAAACATGAATGAACCGAACACCATGAACCGTAACGCGTAATTATTCCTGCAGCAATTACCATATCCAGGACAACGACTAGTCCTCCGAGTTATATCATCAGCGAAAGTGAGTTTCATATGACGATAATGAACCCGTGTATGCGTAAGACCTTCAGAAACCCAATCAACAACGCTATTAGTTGGGTTGCCTATTACAAATCCAAAAGCTTTTAAGAGAAGCCGAATTTCATCATGTATTTGTCTATTGCTTTGTGAACTACCCTATCTATCACCCTATAACTCAGATTAAAAGCACACAGGCAACTCATTTAACGGCAGCGAAAGTTGGGTTGCCTATCATCACCTCCTGGGGTTAGTTACCAGTAGTGTTGTTAAGTTGTAATTCTCTTCTGCGTATAAAAATTTTAATTATTCGAAAGTAAAAAAAATAGTCTGAATATCATGACTCGCTTTCGGAAAAAGTTCTGCCCATAGATGGCGCCGATTTACTTTAAAAAAAAAACAATAAATTTTATTTCTCGCTAAACTATAAAAAAAGTGAGAACTTCTTTCAACTACATAATTAAAAATTAAAGAAAATCAGCAGTGTTTAGATTTCCGCGAAAAAGAACAAGGAAAGCTCATCGAATATCCGATTCTGTCGAGAGATGGCGCAGAATTATCGCTTCGTCTGTTAGGTCTTTACAGAGATTTGTTAAAAATCGACATTTTTTTTTAATCGCTCGAATACAAAAGAAGTCTGAATATTACGACTCGTTTTCGGAAAAGGTACAAAATAAATCATTACATATTCAGTTCTATCGAGAGATGGCGCCGAATTACTTAAGAAAAAATACATAGTAAATTTTATTTCTTGCTACAAAAAAGTGACAATTTCTTTTAACTGTTCAAATGAAAGAAAGTCAGCAGCACTTCGAATTCCGCAGAAGACGATACTTCATTTAATAGCCGGCTTTGCCGAGAGATGGCACTGCATCGTAACTTAATCTCGTTTTTGAAGACACTTGTAAAAATCTAGAATTATTCAATCGAATGCAAGAAGCTAAAAATTGTAAAAATTTAAAACTAGAATTTTAGATGTCCGACAAAAATCTTCTCATTGTCAGATAAATGGCGCTGAGCTAAAAAAAAGATGACTTTATGGAGAAATGTGAAAATCGAGAATTATTTTCGACCCATCGAATGCAAAAAAAAATTGGGGGAAAAAATAAGAAAATTCATTAAATGCCCAGTTCTACCGCGAGAGGGCGTTGCATTGATTAAAAAAAAAAACTTCACCTCTCTGTGTTTAATAGGAACTGTGAAAATCACATTTACGTCAGATTATTTGAAAGCAAGATTTGGAAATTTTTAAGAAATTCTGCACTGCCAAAAGATGGCGCTGAATTACAAAAACAATCTGAAGTAAGTTAGCAAATGTCATGCATTTTATTTTGCTGAAAATATTAGAAAAATATTCAAAGTTATTAGAACAATGGAAGACGTCCAGAAGGTCAGCTGAAATTGCGTTTCAAGTGACACTTCAAAAAGACAGCAGAGTTCGGTAGATCAATAAATTAAAAAAAAAAAGAAATCTGTTTGGAAGGAAAGGTGATAAAACAAAGAAAACAAATATGTCCAAATAATTTATAAACAAAACCTAAAGACACAACAAAACAGAATTCGGTAGATTCATAAATTAAAACGTACGAGAAAAAAAAAACTTTCGGCACGTTTCAATAGATGGCGCTGTCAACGCAAGTCTTTTTTATGTTACCGTCCAGAAACTCCAGGAGTGTCAGTTGAAATGCTCAATGTATGACGCTCTTTTACCAGGATCATTTTAATAGACATTTTGCGGAGCGTATTCGTATTATACAGGATGTCTGTTGTAAATAGTAAAAAGTACATAAAGAAAACAAACAAAAGACGCTCGATTTTACAACATAATTTACTATATTAATATGCATTAAAAAAACGGAAAGAATGATGAGAAAGCAAAGAAAACTAAATAATAGATATTTTTTAAATACAAAATAATAAAATTTAAAAAATAATAAAAACCATCTATTCACAATTCAGTAGGCCAATAAATTTTAAAAAAAAGTCTGACAGGAACGGTGACAAAATAAAAGAAAAACAAACAAAAACCAGTAAGAAGAAACAAAAATGTTTTAATAAAAAAATAATACTACTAACTTGTGAAGAAAAAAAGAAGATTACAATTTATTACAAAGAATAGATGAACAAAAGACATTTCACAGTTAAGCAAACAAAAGACGATTGGCAATTTCAAAATAAAATTGAGAGAGAGAGAAAAAAGGAACAATTTCCGATGAAAGAAAGCGAAACGTGGCAAAGAAATATCAGTGATAAGAAAAAAAGAAAACAAACGGAAGACAAATTCACGGTAAAATTATAAAATTTCAATATGTTGAAACGTGAAGAGAAGCACGTAGGCACAATGGACCTTTCATGTTCCCACGCAATACAGGGTGACCCGCAATATTTCCGAACTCGATTTAAAAGTTAATATTAAGGTCACCACTGAGCTGGGCATATTTCCAAGTAGAGTTTTTAACATGGATTTTTCCCCAGCGTTCTCAACTTTATACAAAAGTCAAACTTTGACGGTTCATTTCTTTCGGATGAAATTTAGTTAAGTTACTGCAGGCTCTTGTTTTTGTTGTTTGTTTTCTTTTAATTGAGTCGATAGCTTCGACGATGATTTAATTACTGCAACGGATTTTTTTAGAACTGGCAATCGCGTGAAATAATTTGTTCATAATTAAGATGACTCGGTTGCCAGGGTAACGCGGGTATAACGGGACGTCAGCGTTGGAAATCTCCAAGTTGTACTCGGACCTGCAATTAAATTAGTGACTTGCTTCGCTTCTAATATTAGGTTGGTATTTCTGGAATGAGATGGTCGCGTCTGCGAGTGACTTAGTCCTTAGTAACACGAATATCCCTAAATAAAATGCGGAGTACGAACCCAAACTAATTTTTTCTTAAAAGTTAAAATATAATAAATTACTTATAAAGTACCTCTCGTATTTGCATAAAAATCGACGGGTATACAAGGGGCATTTCGTATGTAAAACACAGTGAAGCATCAACGAAGGATGAGATGGATGACTTGTTGGCGGGAAGACATGCTTTAAATACCTTCCGTCTCTTTCTATATTATTATCTATCTAAATACGCGATTTTGTTTTGGCCTATTTCATTAAATAACAATCTCATTTGGTGGTGGGCCCAATTAAATTTTGAAGTTCGTTCCTGCGAGCTCAACACAAAATCCAATCAGATCCTTTTGTTATCCTTGCAAGAAAGACTGATTCGATTTCCCGCGTAGGCCTTTCTTCCCCCGTTCAGCAGAGAATTACATCACGCTTGACGCAAGAACGTTTCACGAGAAATGTAAATATATGAGGAAGAACTCGTTAACGAAATTGTCCTGTCCGCTTTCTTAAGTGCTGTTGTTACTCCCAAACAGACCAACACACAATTAAATTCCGAGTTCCTCCGAACCGCCCACGGTGTCTTCCTTTCCTTCCATCGCTTCGTTCCACAAAAACTCCGTTTAATCACATTAATCGGGTCTAATTGTTTTGTATGAAGTCGCAAGCGAAGGCGTACGCCAATTTGCTTTCTTTGTAAATGTGCATAATTGATCCGTCTTCTTTGGCCGGGGCACTCGGCGGTGTTCCGTCGCTTTTTCTCATCTTCGTCTTGCGAAATTGCCTGATAGATTGCGGGGGACTTAAGTATCTGAAGAATCACGCGATAACCATTTATTTCATCTCGTATCTGCAATGCAGGACGATGTAACAACTTGATGAGATGAGAGATCCTGAAAGTCCAGGCGTTATCTGATGAGTTTCATATTTCTTGTCTTGAATGCTCTGCAGTAACCTTGACATGACAGGAAGTTTAGTTTTTGTTATTTCTGTGTTCCGGGTAACTTTGGAAATTACTTCGAATATTGTAGCTCTGTTCCAAACACGCTTTGAGACGGTTTCGAAACCGTCATAATCAGTTGATCACCGAAATAATGATCAATTTTGACAACTTTGTCAAGTGTAAAACTTTGATGAGTGCATACTTGTGACGGTTTCGAAACCGTCACAAAGCGTGGTTGGAACAGACCTTATACCGTGCGATTGAATAAAAATGATTCGCGAGTACAGCACTGATAACATGGTTAAGAAGTCATAACGGAAATAGGCAACATATTTTGTGTTTGAATTGACTTCCGGTTGGAACCGCGTCACGTTGACTTCTTCTACTGCCGATGTTTTGTACTCCATTGCAGAAGAACTTCCTCAAGTCTGCTGCTGCTGCTGGTATTTCTACCGCCTCTCGTTAGTCGTTGAGATTGAGCAGGTAGGTATGTCCGTTGTCGTGGTATTTATAGTGGTCGGTGGGGGTAGTGGGGGTCTGCACCAATTCCCGCTAACCGTTCCGCCTCACTACCTCTACTGACCATTACAAATACCACGACAACGGACGTACCTATTCAGTCTCAACTACTAACGAGAAGCAGCAGCAGCTGCGGGTTTGATTCGATTTAAGTTGTGGTTCAATTTACTGCATAAATTAAACTGTGTGAGAAATTGAACCAAATCTTGTACAAGAAATATGGTACAGTGTAAAGTGGCCTTTACTCTAAAATCAAAAATTTGTCGAAATGTTTTCAGTTTTCGTAACTACACACCAGTCCTATGAAATTAAGTAATCGAAGTTTTCGCCATCAACGTCGAACAAATTGGAATTCCGCTCGCGAAATCCACGACGCAAAAGAATGCAATTAAGCCCTCCTGGGCTTGTCAACCGTCCAGGCGAATAAGACTTTCGAACCCGTTCGTTCCCCGCGAGGGAACACCCAAAAAATTTGTCTTCGTTTCAGCGAATCATCCCCGTAAGTAAATTAAGGAGAGGGAATTTGGCTTGAACCGCTTCGTCTCCTTGAGTGTTTCTGATTTTACTGCCGATTTGAGATATCGCGGCAACGACGGAATCTGTCCCCAGATTAACGACTAATTCGCTCTGCTTTCCAGATTTTACTTTTTTATAAATAGATTTTATAGAATTTTTTTTATTAAAGGATGACTGTTTTGCTGATGAGGCCCCAATTAGGGCCGAAATAGCTATACAGAATATGCTCGGGGACCCCATTGCGATCCTGACGACTCGCAACCAACATTTATATATTTGCGATGACACGTTTTGTCCGCTTCGACTGCCATCTCGTGCGTGTTAGCTTATGAGGTAGCGGTATTGTTGCTATTTGCTTTCACGACACGAATTATAAGTCGGAAAATAGTTGTGTTGCGGCGCAATTATTTCACATGTTTGTATTCACGCGCTAACCGTGCGTATATCTTGTTGGTCGTCGGGGTTGCAGTGGAGTTCTCGATCTACTGTTCTGCTGATGAGGCCCCAATTAGGGCCGAAATAGCTATACAGAATATGCTCGGGGGCCCCATTGCGATCCTGACGACTCGCAGCCAACATTTACATGTTTGCGTTGACACGTTTTGTCCGCTTCGACTGCCATCTCGTGCGTGTTAGCTTTTGAGGTAGCGGTATTGTTGCTATTTGCTTTCACGACACGAGTTATAAGTCGGAAAATAGTTGTGTTGCGGCGCAATTATTTCACATGTTTGCATTCACGCGCTAACCGTGCGTATATCTTGTTGGTCGTCGGGGTTGCAGTGGAGTTCTCGATCTACTGTTTTGCTGATGAGGCCCCAATTAGGGCCGAAATAGCTATACAGAATATGCTCGGGGGCCCCATTGCGATCCTGACGACTCGCAGCCAACATTTACATGTTTGCGTTGACACGTTTTGTCCGCTTCGACTGCCATCTCGTGCGTGTTAGCTTTTGAGGTAGCGGTATTGTTGCTATTTGCTTTCACGACACGAGTTATAAGTCGGAAAATAGTTGTGTTGCGGCGCAATTATTTCACATGTTTGCATTCACGCGCTAACCGTGCGTATATCTTGTTGGTCGTCGGGGTTGCAGTGGAGTTCTCGATCTACTGTTTTGCTGATGAGGCCCCAATTAGGGCCGAAATAGCTATACAGAATATGCTCGGGGGCCCCATTGCGATCCTGACGACTCGCAGCCAACATTTACATGTTTGCGTTGACACGTTTTGTCCGCTTCGACTGCCATCTCGTGCGTGTTAGCTTTTGAGGTAGCGGTATTGTTGCTATTTGCTTTCACGACACGAGTTATAAGTCGGAAAATAGTTGTGTTGCGGCGCAATTATTTCACATGTTTGCATTCACGCGCTAACCGTGCGTATATCTTGTTGGTCGTCGGGGTTGCAGTGGAGTTCTCGATCTACTGTTCTGCTGATGAGGCCCCAATTAGGGCCGAAATAGCTATACAGAATATGCTCGGGGGCCCCATTGCGATCCTGACGACTCGCAGCCAACATTTACATGTTTGCGTTGACACGTTTTGTCCGCTTCGACTGCCATCTCGTGCGTGTTAGCTTTTGAGGTAGCGGTATTGTTGCTATTTGCTTTCACGACACGAGTTATAAGTCGGAAAATAGTTGTGTTGCGGCGCAATTATTTCACATGTTTGCATTCACGCGCTAACCGTGCGTATATCTTGTTGGTCGTCGGGGTTGCAGTGGAGTTCTCGATCTACTGTTCTGCTTATGAGGCCCCAATTAGGGCCGAAATAGCTATACAGAATATGCTCGGGGGCCCCATTGCGATCCTAACGACTCGCAGCCAACATTTACAAATGCATGTAAATTACATAAATGGGAGATTAAAAACTGTCCAGCTAAGAGAGGTGTCCGCTTAAGAGAGCTGTCCGCTATGGGAGCTTTCACTGTATATAATAAAATTTTTATTAATCAAAGTAAATGCATTTTTTTTTAATTTGAAACTTAAATATCGCAAAAAGTATGAAACCAAAACTAGACAAACTACTTAGTGTTCCATTTAAAACAACAAAGTTGATACTCATGTGAGGAGGTGATCTTCAAAACGCAATATTGTTCAAAACAGTTTTATCGAAAAAATGACGAAAAACTTGTTCGATGTGAAGTAAGGGTCCATTTCTTTTGAAATTTTGTGTTTGACAGTTAGTTTCTCTGTCAATAATAATCTCATACCCACCCAGAAAAACCACATTGTTTAGACATGTACTTTTTGCAAAAAAAAGAATCAAAATTATTTTACTGCATTTTGCAGTTGAAATGTGAAAAAATGCATTTTTGAAAGTCAATGCCTGGAGTAATTAGTTAAAAATCAAATTTTTATTCTTTAACAAATGTCAACTTTCAAGTTTCACGTTTAAAAGCAATGCAATAACTGCGGTTTGAAAAACATAGGTGGCCAAATACTGCGTTTTGGAATTCAAACCAAAACAAATGTATTTGTTTGGCCTCTAAATAAAGCGATTTCAGATTTGAAACCTAGTCCATTAGATTCAGTTCCGTTTTGGGAACACAACAGTATCTCTAACTTTTTTTTCAAATTTTTGTTCATTACTGCGATTTGAAGATCACCTACCCCCTCATGTGTCCAATAGTCATTTGTTTCTTTTTGTTAGTATATTCTGGCGGTTCGGATAAATCCTTAAAACTTTTGTATTTAACATTTTTTTGTATGTTTAACAATAAAATGTATAGGTACCGTTAAAAATAACAGGTGATCAATAACTTTTCTATCTTCTAAAATCATGTGTCTTTGATTAGTTTATTATTTCAAATGCCACTTGAATTACATATTTATATTGCATTTCTATACAAAACGATAGGAATGCAATAAAAATAATGCAAATGGCATTTGAAATAATGAACCAAACAAAGACATAATTTTTTTTCATAGGTCACTTGATTAGAAAAGATCACGCGTTATAAACAAAAACCCTGTACATGTCGAAAAGTTTTTTTCGTAATACTTGAATGTTATTTCATTATAACTGCATTGTTTCCATGGTTGTTATGCTATCCATAACGGCCTAGGCCGGTTAAATTTTAACAGCACGGCCGTTATTACTATTTGCTCCGTATCTCACACGTTGCCATAGTTACAACTAAAACACACACATAATTTGCTATAGTTACAACTATTTCACACTCATATTTCTGCCCACTTATCGAAGTTTATTATTTAATGTTTTTGCTAAAATAAAGATTTAACATACGGCCGATATGCATATAACGAACTCGGAAATTTATAGCCTCGGCCATAGTCGTGAAGTAATTAAATTTTTCTTGCAATTAATTAACAGTCGCCGAGTGAATTACATGGAAAAACAAACGTTCTATAGCCACGCAGTAAATTCAAGTTCAACTTAAGCGATTCAAGCTCGAGAAATTATTTCTGCCAATTCTCACGTCAATGGTGACGTGACATTGTTAGTTTTATTTAATGACAAAGTTGAAGTAGATGAAAGAAACAAAAAAATTGAAATCATTCTAAAGGCATACCTACATAATTAATGGCGTTATGCAGCGAACAAGCTGAGTTTAAATTGAAGTGACGTTTATAATTTGACTTTTGAAGTTTCACAACATTAGGTAGCCATACACCAGCATTCATTCATGTCATTCTTTCCTTCGACACTCTTTCCCTTCAAGAAATTGAAACGAAACAAATCCTGTTCTAATCCACTAATACAATAATACAGGATTTGTTTCGTTTCAATTTCTTGAAGGGAAAGATTGTCGAAGGAAGGAATGACATGATTGAATGCTGGTGTATACCTACCTATTGTGTAAGTATCAACTGCGTCCCATTTTGTTAATGACATGTCAACTTCACCATACCCACGACCCACGGTCCGTAAAATATAACCATGTAAGTATAAAATGGCCGTATGCACCAAACAAATTAACTCAGATTAAGTTTAAGCCTCACATAGGTCCCCCGTTATCTTCAGTTTATTCGAAAAACTATTATCAAAAGAACTGTGTCATAAAGTCAGGAAAGTTGGCTAATAATAAATGTCATTTATTTTTCTGTTTATTTTTGAATTTTTTTTTTTTTTAGCACTTGCAGTTTCTATGAAGAATCGAGTTTGATAACACCCTATATTTCGCGTAGGACGTCCGACGAAAATACTGAATATTTAGAAGAGACGAGAGCACATGTAAAATTTAACCGCGCACGTTAAACTCTCATTTCCGGCGGCCGCACACGCAACATAATCCAAATATTCTGGGGGCCTAAATCGAGCACAAGGGACGGACTCTCACACACAAACGTTACTTACTGAGATTTATTCTAGCACTGTGCCGCTCTAGCCTCGAGTAAAATATATCGTTCCTTCTGTGCACTAGTCCTACGGAGAAGCAGAAAAAAAAAAATGGTCAAAGTCAAGCAAGCGAGATAAATAAATACGGTCGGCGATTCACGAATTATTATCATCCCGTTTCGACACTCTCGCCTAAAACTTCGCAGTAACTTAAATTTATTTCGAATCGAGTTGGCGCTTTCAGGAGTACAAACTTGCGATAATTATTTTGGCGCAGAACTTTGGGGCTTCGCAAACTCACAAATTTAATTATTTACGCCCCCGCCCCCACAATGACCCCAACTCGTCTTCGAATTTTTACAATACATAAGTAATTTAACGAAGGTCAATTTTTTTTTTGTACGTGTGAGTGAGTGGAACACGTTCGGCAAATATTTGAGGGGCGTTATTGATTTTTCGGGGCCCCGCTTTTAAACTCGTTACGCGGCCGTTTATTTACCGGGCCGAAGATAAGGCGGATGTGAGTTCTCATCTGACTGACGTGTTATGTGATACGTGAAGTTGGAGGCGGCGGAAAATCGACAGCGACGTCGACGCTGGTAAATGACGCCCGGACAAAGAGCGCCTCGAAATAATAGATAACGTTGCGAAAGAGGCCGGCCGCCCTCTCTCTTGCGTCAAATCGCCCGTTTTAAACGTCGACGGTAAATCATGGTCTTCATAATAAATGATTGGAAGATTTATGGGCGGACGTACCGAGCCATCAAATATTTAGGCAACTCAACAAATAAAGTTCTGACGTTACAGACAGCTGGGTAGCAACATAAAGTATTTTAAAAAAGAAATGAAAAACGAAACTGTTCGGACTTAAAAAAGCATCCCGCGGCATACCACTCCACTCTCAAATTGTCGTGAAAGTCTCTACTTCCGAAAAATCGAGGCAAATATAAAAACAACTGCCTATTAAAAAAAAGGCATTTTGTCTTAATACTCGTATAAAAAGAAATAGTTCATTGCGAGGCCCTTCCTCGATGTACTTTTGTGTTTAACCGCAAGGACCCTTTCTTGCCCCATCACCGTTCCTAATCTTTTTTATCTCAATTTTGCAGATTTAAGACAAAATCGAGTAACATATTGCTGTGATATTACCTGAATCACCATATGGTTCAAGTATTTTTCAAAAATAAAGGGAAGAGCAACAAATCAACAATTCTTTAAATAATAAACAACGAAGAAGAGATTACCATCCACGTACCGCATGAAGAGGTGGCGTTGTGGCTCCAGGACATCCAAAATAATCTGAATTGGATGGAGTTTTCTGAATTCCTGGATAAGGTTCAAGGGAAAATAAAACATCCTTTGACAGCAAGCAACTGGCCGGTGAAACCTCCCAACAATAACAGAAAGAGACGGCTCAAAGGTAGAGGACGTCCAGGTGAATTACACGGAGAATTTATCCGCTCCATATTCGCATGTTTTGTGAATTGACGTACCCATTTCTATAAAACCAGGCCTCATCAGTAGGCAGCGGACGGCCGTTGGGCAGGCGAGAGTGGACTCGTGTCGAACGGACCGCCTCTACTAGTTATGTATTTTTCGCCCGTTGGACACGTCCCTCACACTTGCCTGCCCAACGGCCGTCCGCTGCCTGCTCATCAGTGAAGAATGTTCTATTTAAAGTTGCATCATCATTTTGTAACACTTCTAAAAACCAGTGACAAAACTGAAGCTTTGTGGAAAATGTTTGTAACAATTTGGGAAGCACAGTTATGCGGTAAGGATAAACATGTAGATCCTTTTTTAATACTGTACGGCACGTTTCCACAGAAAGATGCACTTGTTGAGACAGGTGTTGAAGAGAGGTTCGAGGTGCATCTTCCATTATCTGATTCACTTCATTGATAACTTCCGGAGTACGTTTCTTTGGCCTTCCGCTTCCTTTTTTTCTTGTTAGAGATCCAGTTTGTCGAAATAATACCACACTTCGATTTAAACACTCTAGAAATTGCTTATAATCGATTACAATTTCTGGAAACTGCACAAGGATTTCCTCCAAACAATCTTGAATTAGCTAGCCATACACGAGCATTCATTCCCGCCGGAAAGTGCAATCGTGAAGGAAAGAACGTGTGTTAGTGAATAACGAGATGACTAGCCAACATTCTTACTTCCTTCGGGAATCATGTTAGGGATGTTCCGACGTTCCTGACCAACAGGTAAATACTTAGTTTCGTGGAGACTTGTTTATACTTCCACTATTTCCAAGATTAAGTTTGTGTGAGTGGGTTAGAACAGGATTTGTTGCGTTTCAATTTCTTGAAGGAAAAGATTGTCGAAAGAAAGAATGGCATGAATTAATGCTGGTGTATGGCTAGCTATTGAATAGGACCAGACACCGTTACGTTTGCGACCTTTGCGAAAGTAACTTTCAATCATAAATGTCTTTTTTTCAATTGAAAAGAGCAGTTTTTAGTAGTTTGTGAAAAAAAAACTATTTTTAATACAAAATCTCTTGTAACAAGGAAATGACGTTACACTTGAAAGCTTAGCCGTTGAACTTAGAAGCGACATGCATGCAGTGAGTAAATTCTCGACCACAACCTACTTGACCAGATTCTTTTTAGACACTCTAATTGACAACGTCAAAATAAATTTGCCTCTCACATCATAAACATAATTTAAAATTTCGACTTTTACATACATTTGCACACATTCATTCGTTCATTTCCTAATTAAGGCTCGTGTGACACTATGATATTTCTTGTGCAAGATTTGTTACGAAGTGAGCGAGAAGTGCCAATTCAACCAATCAGAATTCATTGTGGTAGCTCATCTCCCTCACTTTGTAACAAAAATGTTATCAAATCTTGCATGGTGTCACACGGGCCTAAGGGTTCTGATCTCCATTTATAGTTATTCGTTTTCTTTGTTGCACAATTTTTTAATATAACAGTTATAAATTTTTAAGAAGTTTTATTTGAAATACTTTCAATTTGGATTTGGAGAAAGCCAAGGGTATCACAGTAAGTAAGAGAAAGGATAATTTGTTAAAAGATATATTTTGAAATTCTGACAAGTATTTGACAAACACACAATCGATAAAAAGCTGTATCAATTAATGAATGCTTATGTAAAACGGTTCGCAAGGATCGTGGTTAAGGCATTTAGACCTTTGATCAGATTTTTATAACTTTAGAAAATTTTATTTCATTCAAAGAATATTTTGGCAACGATTTGCAAGGATCGTAATCAAGGTATTTAAATTTAAACCGACTGAAGGAAATGATGAAATTAATTAGAAAATATTCAATTAATGAATAAAGTGTAGATGATTCGCAAAGATCGTAAAAAAATTATTTAAATCTATTGGTATTTTCAAAAGTACTCATACACTATGAAGGAGATTAGGCTTTCTTAATTAAAAGAATCTACGATCCTGTGACAAGCCTCAGAAAACCATACAAAATAAAAAGGTCAATTTTTCAAAATTACTGAAATGGAATATTTATATACAATAAAAACAAAACAACACACATAAAATTGGCTTCCAACGTGGGGCCACAACTGTAAAAACACACTACATATAAAAATTGACGCCCAACGTGGGGCTACAACTGTAAAAAAAAAACTCTACAATATGTATAAAGCGAACAATTTTACTGAACGTCGGTTATGTGGCTTCTCCTTCGTTTCAATTAAATTATTCTTATAGACACAGGAACGTGCGTCAACGACCTTCAACCCTTTTTCTTGCTGTCACAAAATAACAACAAATGAAAATGATTACAAACAGTCTATTCCAAGGAAAATCCTTTGTAAAAAGAAAGCAGAAATGATTGCGAATAGTAATAAACCAAGGAAGGACCTTGTAGTACACCACTTCACTTATGCGAGGGTAAATCTTGCATGAAATGGCAATAACAATAACTATTAGGATAGCTAGACAGTAAGATGACCTTCAATCACTGTTGTCTAGTTTTGTAAACATTACTACAAGTTTAAATAAAATTACAAACTGTCAGGGATCAAGGAAGGATCTTGAACTATACCAATTTACTTGTACGAGGATAAATCCTGAATGAAATGACAATAACATTTAGTGCTATTAGGATAGCTAGACATGATTGAAGGGCAAGTGATATTTCGTTCGACTGCACCACATTATTGCAGATAAAAAAAATTACAAACTATTAGGATTCAAGGAAGGACCTTGAAGTACACCAATTTACTTATGCAAGGATAAATGTTGCATGTAATGACATTACCACACTTGCCCAATTATTATTCAATTTAAGGGTAACATAATACGTCACCTTCAATCAAGTGCTGCCTATTTTTTAAACATTAATGCAAATAAAAAAATTACAAACTGTCAGGAATCGAGGAAGGACCTTGACGTACACCAATTTACTTACGCAAGGATTAATCTTGAATGAAATTACATTAATAGCTATTAGATTAGCTAGAGTGGGCTTCGCGATGATGAAAATGACTGAAGGTCACGTGATCTTTCGTTCGACCGCACTTGCCCATATCTTATTTAATTTAAGGGTGAGATTCCACGTCACCTTCAATCAAGTGCTGCCTGTTTCTCAAACATTATTGCAAATAAAAAAATTATAAACCGTCGGGAATCAAAGAAAGACCTTGAAGTACACCAATTTGCTTATACAGGGTTAAATTTTGAATAAAATGGCATTAAGCGGTTAGGACAGTGATGAAAATTATTGAAGATCACGTGATCTCTCGTTTGATTACACCCCCATAGTAATAAATAAATTAAGGGTAAGATTCCAGGTTACCTCCGATTATTGTTGCCTATGCTTTTAACATTATTGCAAATTAACAAACTGTCAAGAATCAAGGAAGGAGCTTAAAGTACACCAATTTACTTACGCAAGGATTAATCTTAAATAACTGAAGGTCACGTGGCTCGCTTGACCGCACCTCTCAATTATTCAGATTCCACGTCACCTTCAATCGTTGTTGCCTGTATTTTTTTAACCTTACCACAAATAAAAAAGTTACAAACTTTAAGGCATCAAGACAGGACCTTGAGGTACACCAGTAGAATAATGAGCGTCTCGTAAAAAACGGGATTTATTTTTCTCCTTTCGAAAGATCATCTGATTTTTCTAAGGATATTCAGAGAGGACGTAAATTTTTGCATCGCGCTGATAAACTGGTTGTTCCGTTATATGCGCGCGGAAGTTAATTTAATCCTGGAGTCCTGAGCACAGGACATGAAAGCGAACGCGATAAGGACCCGCTTACGCGTTTATCGTGACTTTACGAACGTAGCTCGCGTTATTATTTGTCCGTATTGATTCTTCCCACCTGGTTTACGAGGCCGCGCTGAATTTGTTACTCCCCCCCATTTGATCGCCCGAAAAAAATTAAGGAAAATTAAGGACCTACCTGTTTTCCGGCGAGAGCCCCACAGGACTGGCGGGGACGCGTTACCAATAGGGGCAGCCAGCTTGATTGGAGCCTCCGACTCTATCAAAGCAAAAAAAAGAAAAAAAACAGCAATATTAACACTGAAGGAGAAATACTGTCATAAATCTCTTATAGTTACAGAGAAGGCCGATGAGAAAGTGAGAAAGAAAGCGCACTGAAAGCAACAATGAAGAAAGCACAAAAGGAATAGAAACAAGGAACAAATAAAAAAATAATAATGAATGACTTAAGTTTAGTATTATCCTGTATAATATCTTTTATCCGTTTTTTTTGTTCAGAATAAAAAATACATCAATTCCACTTCACATGAAATTGTTCAAGCTTTTCTCTACCCCCCCCTTACTCCTGCGTGGTGGTAAATTTGAATAATCAACAAGAAACGAAACTCAAACAGTCGCCGGGCTTTTTGCCCGCGTCCGTCCGAGCCGGGGGTTTACTCAACAGACGAGAAGGGAGAAGTTTCCATTACATCGCGGGTTATGTGTGCGTAGTTTCGGTTTAACTTGGGCCCCGGCGTTAATATTTGAGGAGGGCTGTTTAATGTTGCGCGCCGTTAAAATCCTTTCCCCCCTGTCTGTCCTCTTTCTTTATTAAAATCGCCCGGCTTAATGAAAAGCGTGTTTTTACACCCCCCGTTGCTGCGTTGTTTTGTGCGATTAATTCGGGTTAATTACGCGCTTCAACCCCGGCCCGAACATGTGCCGCTCGAATTAAGGGAAACCGTTGAATACGACGGGGTAGGAAGACTTTCATGAACATAAACATTGTGTCCTGTTTTATGGGCGCAAAGTCGGGATTTGTTTCGTCCATATGGCGAGGAAATTACGAATGAATTTTCCGTAACAATTTCATCACTAAGCTTATATTTTGTATTACAACAAATATCTCGACATCTTCAGTACCAAATAATTTTAGAGCTACTGAAGATGGATAGCTCGGAATTCAAAAAATAAATCGTCGAGAGAGGAGAAGCTTCATGCATTTCATTAAAATCTCTCTGATACTACGATACAATAACAACCTCCTGATTGCATCTAATAACGATCAATCTTCTGATAATTCCAGGAAAAATATTTCACGTTTAGATTATCTCAGTGATTATCAAGAAGAGTGAAAGCATTTGCGCATTTCATGAGGCATGAGGCAGGAACATGTCAATCAATTTTTGCTCTGAACGCATTTGCTTCAGCAATCAAAATCGACCACCCTCGCATCGAAATTATCAACCCAATCAAATAATACCGTAATAATTACCTTTACCTACTTGATTTTTTGCTTAAACTTAATGATCAAGGTAGTAAATAATTTAAGATCTAAAAACGATCAATTTTTCACTTACGATCACATCTTTCTATTATGAAACGCACCTTCATCTAATATTCATGTTCTAAAACTGATCAATCTCATTAGGAGATCAATGGTATATCAATTTCAACATACACTCAAGAAGACTTTCATAGAAAATATTCGTGTTCTAAAACTGATCAATCTCATTAAGACATCAACGATATACCAATTTCAGCATATACTCAAGAACCTTTCGAAAAATATCGTCTTAAAGGCTTCATTAATGCTTCCAAGATGAGAGGTAGGTAAGTCTTGACTGAAGTCCTCGAGTTCTGAAACATTCGTGACGATTGGGTTCTAAAAACAATACTGCCGTCGGACTCTAAACTTTATGAACAATTCATTTGAAATACTTTTTTTATACAAATCGATCACATTCAATTCGTCAAGATTTTTAGTTCAGAACCAGTCTAAAAAAATTATCATTTTAGAGTTGTAAATACTAATATGATCGCTCTTCAATTGGAGTTCTAAAAGAGCTCAACATGATCGCAATAATTGGTCATTTAAAAGTAATCAAGACCTAACAGAAAGTCGCGACTTAAACTATTGATTACTTACTAATGTGATCAATTTCGAGACAACTACGACAATGGAGTTCTCGCGCTACTCTTCTGCTGAAGAGGCTCCAAAGAGGACCGAAACAGCTGTCCAGAGGATGCTCGAGGAAGTCATTACAACTTGCAACAAAAATTTTAAGACCTTCTTAATGACCTCGTTATTGATATTGTATCTTCAAAGCAAGTGAAGATATTCCGATGAAAGTCCAAGATTCTAGGGGTCTAAAGTCAATCAAATTGTTGCTTTCAACTTTATTGTACGTGGAGTTCTAACGTCGCTTAAATTTTGAGGTTCATTTAAAATATTGCGCGCTAATTAGATCTCTAAATTTTCTTGATCGAAATTAGAACTTGAATACTGATCAATTTTCTTTTAAATTAAATACGTAATTGAAGTCGCAAAAGATTTTATTAGTGCGTTTAAGAAGAATAAAGTGGTCTTAATAGAAAACTCCAAAGTTCTAAAAATGGTCAATTTTGCTGTTGTTTGAGTTTCTGTATTCAAATTGGTCAATTAAATTGAGATTTTTAAAAACATCATCATTTTCTACATTCCTTTAAGATTACATTGGTTTTGGAGTTCTAAATTTATTACAGTAGGCTCAACAAAAATTTTTAATTTCTGTGAATCATCGTTATAGTTAAGAATTTAAAGATCTATTTTTACTACGCCATTGAATCTTTTTTTAAATTTAAATTGATGATCCTCAATTTGTCATGATTTTTAGATCAGAAGAAGTAGCACAAACAATGTGATTACAATTTTAATTAAAGATCTAAAACGCTTCGACTTGATCGCGATAATCAAGGATTTAAAAACAAATCGCTGTCATATCTGTGCACATAAAAGTTGATCAAGATTTTAGATCACTAACCACTCTTTTAATGATCACGTGATCGAGTCTTTGATATCGTCATGATGATTGGAAACTTTAATTTGATGAAAATGTTCAGAACAACCAAAGAGTTTGGAAAGCCATCGTGATAATTAGTACATGAAGTTCTAAAAACGATAAAATTATCAGGATTATGCAAAATACTGTGCTCTAATGACATCTCTATTATTTTAATAAAAATTAGAGCTGCGGGCAGTTTGTTTCCATTAAATTAAATATTTTAAATATGAATCAGTTACAACTAGTAGCATTTTGAAAACTTGATGATCTAAATCTTGCCGAGTTCGCCTGTACGATTATAGGCAACAAAATTGATTATTTTTAAAACCCATTCAACACGAATGTATCAGAACTCGAGGATTGTGTCAAGACTTACTCATTTTAGAAGAATTAATATAGCCTTTACGGCTAACTCGAAAATGATATTTTGATTGATGGATCAATTTTAGAACCCGAACGTGTTTATAAGTGAAAAACTGATGTTTTTTTTTGGATCTTAATAAATTATTAAACTCTTATAGAGCTTGAAGCGGTATGAAAAAAAAACAACCAGAGTCCAAAACTTTTTCTGAGAAGCCATTGCGATAATTAGAGGTCTAAAACCTTTCAAACTTTTACTTTTCTTTTCATCACTGTACACGTTCTAATAAATTCAAATTATGAAGATTATTTAAAATATTAAGCTATAATGACATATTTATTATGCTGACGAAAATTAGAACTAAAAGACTTTGTTTTCTTTAAATTAAATATTTTAAATATGAGACGATTACAGTTAGTATCATCTTGAGGGCTTGATGTTCTAAATCTTGATCTTCGATTATAGAAATTGTAATGGCAATAAAATTGATTAGTTTTGGAACCCAGTGTTTCAAAACTCGAGGACTTCTGTCAAGGCTTAGTCATCTTAGAAGAATTTATGGGTCTAACGATTGATCGTTTTTAAAAACCCGAATATTACATGAAAGAGAGCCTAATAATGAGGAGTTGCTTATAATGGAAAAATTGATCGTTTTTAGACCTTAAATTATTAAACGTCCAAAACCCCTCCCCCTACAAGCTTATAGAGCGCTTGAAGCTTGAAACTTCTTTTGAGTAGCCATCGCGATTATTAGAGGTCTAAAACCAATCAAAGCTTTATCTTTTTTTCATAACTGTACAATAAGTCCTAATAACGTTCAAATTATGAGGATTATTTAAAATACTAAGCTATAATGATATCTCCATTATCCTGATCAAAATTGGAACTGCAAGACTTTGTTTTATTTAAATTAAATATTCTAAATTTGAATCAGTTGTAACTAGAATCATTTAAAACGTGAATATTAGATGAAAGAGCCTCTAATAATGCACAGTTGTTTATAAGTAAAAAAATTGATTGCTTTTAGACCTTAATTTATTAAACGTCCAAAACACTTTCCCCTACAAGCTTATAGAGCTTGGAGCTTGTGAAAAAAAAAACAACCAAAGAGCCAAGACTTCTTTTCAGTGACCACCGCGATAATTAGAGGTCTAAAACCAAACAAGGCTTTACTTTTTTTCTTTACTGTACAACAAGTTTTAATAACGTTCAAATTACGAGAATTATTTAAAAAACTAAGCTATAATGATATCTCCATTATCCTGGTCAAAATTAGAACTATAAGACTTTGTTTTCTTTAAATCAAATATTCTAAATATACATATTAGTTATAGCAAGCATCATCTTGAGGACTTGGCGATCTAAATCTTGATGAGCTCGACGATTCGATTATAAAAATTCTAAATGAAATAAAATTGAATTTTAGAACCCAATCAACACGAGTATTTTAGAACTCGAGGACTCATCTTGGAAGGATTAATGAATCCAATGAAATTGATCAATTTTAGAACCCCATAATAACACAGAGATGTTTCTAAGTGAAAAATTGATTGTTTTTAGACCTTTAATTATTAAACGTTTAGAATACCACCCCCCGACAAGCTTGGGGTTTGAAACGGTGCGCTAGAAAAAATAACCAAAGAGTCCAAGGCTTCTTCTGAGCAGCCATCTGAGCAGCAGATAATTAGAGGTCTAAAACCTATCAAATTTTTACATTTTTTTGTCCAACGCTCTACATGAAGTCCTAACAACGATTAAATTATAAATCGAAGCTCCGCTAATGTCGTTTTTACAAAATTACCTTTAATACTTTTTGAATACTTTTTTAATACTTTTTTAATACTTTTTTAATACTTTTATAGTAATTGGTTTGTTTTGTATTTTTTTTTTTTTTTAGATATAACGGTGCAACTGAATAACGTAATCTTACATTTTTTATTCAGTATAATCTGTAAGGTAACTGAAAAACCTAATTCACAAGTCTATTTCAGTGAGAAAAAAAATCGAAAATGTTGAAGAACTTTTGCGTGAAACTAGGACAAGCGCAAAATCCAAAGGCGCAGGAAACGGATGTGAACTTTAACTACTTACATCAAGTCAAAATACGGGCGGCCATTTTTCACAGGCGACTCGCAGCGCCATCCATCTTGGGCAGATGCAGTCGGCTCGCGCGCCTAACGAGCGCGGATGAAAAATGGCCTTCGTTGGAGATATTAAAACAAAAAAAAAACTACTCGGCTTGTGCGTTGCCGATGCGCTAACGAGGTGACACATAAATCTGTCGCCTTGGTTGACAAGACAGGACTCGTTTATATTTATTACAGCGACAAAATGCAATCATCTATTTTACAGGAAGTAAAAATATTATAGGCAACCAAGTTAACAAGTTGTTAATTTGGTTACCTACATAACCCCCCGCTTTTTTTCAAGAATCTATGAAATAGTCTATATATAATTTTTCTTTTAACATTTTTTCATCGTTGGAATTCAAAATGATTAGTAACTTTCCAAGAGCGTTTAAGAAGCAAGTGAGCTCTGTTTTAAGTATGAATAGGACTTGATGACGTAAATACTCGGTAAATTTAGAGCGGAAGTGCTGATGTTAACTAGCGATAAAAGTGTAATAATTACAGCAAAACTTTCAAGTTTCAAATACCAGGGTTGGATCTTATTACTGTCATTACTGGGGGTCAGGGGAGCTAAAATTGAAACCGATTTCCGTTATTGCTGGGATAAAAAAAAATCGGCTAAAGATGTCTTTTTTCTTTTCTTTTAAATTATTGACATTCTTTCAGTTTCGTTACGACTTGAATGTTTCTAAAATCACAAGTATTTTCTCTCGAGTTCGCCCAGTCCAGACGTTTTCAGTTCCCCTCCGAAGAAGTTCGTTTTATAGGGAGCGATGATCTGTTCATTCCGAGCTATTTTTAGAACGGGCGAGGCGTCGAAATGCACGGCGGCGACGGCGTCGGTCGCGCACGACGCTCTCGTTACAGTCCACGTTTTATTTCGAACCGGAAAAGAAACGCCGGCCATATTTTTAAGAACAACTTCCTTTAAACCCGAAACCCTTGCACTTTTGCAGCAGCAGCTTGCGATATAAAACAACAACAATAAAATGACTTTTATTGGCCCGGCGCATTTACGAAATTAAAATTAGAGGAAACGACCGAAACGAAATGTTAATTCCGGGAGGAAAATCGGCGAAATTTCCGTCGTTTCCGTTTCGCGTTGGAGCGAAGCGCAAGAAATTGTTTGGCGGAGGGCCAAAGTGGGTCCAATTGGGAACCGTTGTCTCGATTTCAAGGTTGCGTTTTTACAGAAGTCGATTTCGGTCGATTTAGCATGAGATGCATGTTTACAGAAATCACTGCACAATGGAAGTAAATTCCGAAATCGTTGCGGAAACCCCCGCCTCAAAGTCTGCTTTGAGAGAAAAAAACTGCTCTCATTCCAAAACTGTTTAAGTATCTAAACGAAACAGATTAAATTAAATAAATAAACCTCAAAAAGAAAAGGAAACTGACGTAGGCACATAACTCAACATTAAACAAATTAAATTGTCTATACACACACAATAATAATTATCATGCGTACATTGATTGTAATTATAACTAAGGATGCGAATTCAGTCCAGTGTTTTCATTACGATTGGGCGAATAATTTTCAGAAAATACATAGTCCACCAATGAAAAAAATCTTTAGAACCACTGTCAAACTGAACTGTTTTTTTAGTCTTTCCTACGAAATACTTACTACCGAAAAAAAAAACTGGTGCATTTTAATACAAAATATCGAAATATCACATTTTTCTTCGGAAATTACATGTTTTAAAAACGTGAACTTCGATGTTGATATTGTCTGGCTAAAAAAATACGATTCCTCATAAAACTACGAAATAATTCATGAACCCTCGCAGCAACTTTCTCTCCCAATGGATGAAAATGAAAAATTAAAACTTCAATCTCTTCCTCGGCCGATTCGAAGAAGTTATCGGGACGTTTCCTAACATCCGCCGCCGCAATCATCTCGAAATTCCATCCGAGAAAGAGAGAGAGGATTTCTTGCGAGCGCAGAACGAGTCATTAAAGCACTTAAAGACCGGAAATTTCCGGCGTTGCGGATGCGGTTTCGCGTAACCGAGATGGGGTCGTTGTTTTTACGTCGCCCGCCGTCGCCTCCCGTGTTTATTTTCTGCTCTCCACCGAATGTTGGCCTCGCAATTTCGGAACGAAACCCACGCGTCGGAATTGACCCGCCCCGACATAATTTTGTTTGTTGGAACAACACGCGGACATTATTAAAACACTTCGCCGAACTCGTTTCGTGTTATCATAGTAATAGGTTTTGTTATTCCAGTAAATTGTCTCATCTTTACCGTGTACGAAAGCCAGATGCTTTCGACCAAGCTGCCAAATATTAATATTACCTACATATGGTCCTTCGAGACGGATTAACAAATACCACAGAATTGAAGCAAAATCCGGTTCGAAGGACCACGCATTCGTTACTTGAAGAAATTACTAAAGCTTCGCTGTGTTGCCTGTAAGTTAGGCAACGTCAATATTCAAAATCACAAATCCAAACTCACCCACCCTCATCCCGCTTACTTAGCGATCGAGATTAATCAGCGGAATTAAGACGTTTTTATTAGGCGCTTGACATCACCGCTCGCACATTAACGACCGACATGATGCAATCTCCCGAAGGAGCTGATTCAATTACCGTCCGTCGGATGCGCATCATACGTTCTTTGATTTTGCTGCTTATTGAATTACGCGCGCGAGAAGTCAATGGGTGAGTCAATTTTAATTGCGCCGAGTATTTCTAAGTAGTTTGGCTCATTCCGTTTCGCCAAACATGAATGAGCGAGCGAATGGATGTGAATCACATTAATTGTTGTAAGCAGCGCCGATGCCTGCGCGCTTAATGAGGAAGCGAGATTTTTGTTTGCACGCCACATGACTAAACGGTAACGTAAGACGTAACGGAAGTTTTGCGCGTAAATTTTATCGGATTTTACAAATACGTTAATAACAACGAAATACTGCGAACGATTGAGTTTTGTGAAATGTCAAAACTGCATGAGCTCCTCAAAAAACGCGGCACGTAACTAAACATTAAACAAATTAAATAGTCTGCGCGCGCGCACAAAATAAATTTGGAAATGTTAAAGGCAGTAGACGAAGAAGAAAAAGAAGTTAACTTCAGAGTAGCGGGAAAAAAGCAAGATCGCGAAGCTGGAATGCAAAAATACAAGAGTTTCCATGAAAGAAAAAAAATGTTACGTTAACTAAAATCGATTCGAGTATTTCAATTGATTCATTGGCATGTGAGACCAGGTTTTGAAAATTCTAATAAAAAAAGGACATAAAAGAGAAAGGAAAAAGAATATGTGAACTAACGTTAAAAAGTACTTTTCGCAGTGATTTAAGCTCAGGATTATTTACTTTAATTTTGCGAAGAAAAAAGTGCTGGAAGTGGCTAATAATTACAGAAATACAAACATATACATAAAAGAGAGAGAGAAAAAAAAAAGGTTAAGGGTTTTGTTAAAAAGACATAAAAAAGAAAAAACGTTTTAATGAAACTTTTGCGGTAAGCTCATGTAAGTGAATTATCTCCAATTTATTTTACTAAGTGGCGCACTCAAAGTATCTTCCGGTTCCCGTTATCTATACACTACTATCTACCCACGTTCTTCTCCACAGAGCTGGACATAACGTCGCTGCATATCACCAACTTAACAAGCAAGCTCATGCACAGTATCTCTAGAGAAAGGTCACCTCCAGCGAAGTTCACTAGGTGGCGCCTTCACAATTTCTTAGGTTCCGGTTAACTTCACTATTACCTGCCCACGCCTTTTTTCACTGAGTTAGACGTAACGTCGCCGTATATCACCAATTTAACAAGGAAGCTCATGCACAGTATCCCTACAGAAAGATCGCGTCCAGCGAAGTTCACTAGGTGGCGCCCTCAAAACATCTTAGGTTCCGGTTAACTTCACTATTACCCGCCCACGGCTTTCTCCACTGAGCTGAGCATAGCATCGCTGTATATTAACAGACCTAACGCACTCTCTCGATTTAAGTGAAGCGCCTTCAATACATCTTACTGCGTCACTCAATAGGTGGCGCCCTCAAAACATCTTAGGTTCCGGTTACCTTTACTATTGACTATTACCCGCCCACGGCTTTCTCCACTGAGCTGAACACAGCATCGCTGTATATTGACAGACCTAACGCACAGTATCTCGATTTAAGCGAAGAACACATATAGGCGATCGCGACCACGATCTCTATAGCGATAGCGATGGCGATCAAACGCTCACTAGTAAAGAAATGAGTTCGCACATACTGTTGCGACTTGGCGATAGCTCATAATTTTGCTATCGCTATCGTGATCGTGGTCACGATCGCCTATATGTGTTCTTCGCTTTAAGTGAAGTGCCTCCAACACATCTTTCTGCGTCAATCAGTAGGTGGCGCCCTCAAAACATCTTACGATTATCTGTACCTTATTACCCGCCCACGCTCTTCTGTATAGAGCCGAGCTTAGCATTGCTGTATATCAACGCGCAGTATCTCGATTAAGTGAGGCACCTCACTGCGATATTTAGTAGGTGGCGCCCTCAAAACATTTTAAAAGTTGCGGTTACCAGTACATGATCTCCCGCTGACGCCATTCTCCGTTGAGCTCGACTTGGTTGAACATAGCATCAAATCGGACAAGTAAGTTCAATCGATACCATATCGAATTTTTCCTCCCCCTCGCTCCCATTTTCTTCCCGCCCCCTCTGATTACAATGAAAATACAGATAAGAATTTAGGGGAAAGAGGAAAGAAAGGGAAGAATATGTTAACAGTTATAAAACATATTTTTGGCCACGTTTTATGAGACTGCGAAGATATGTGTCACTGACAATGAGTTTACAAATAATAGATATCTTGAGCCTTTCATAAACTTCGTAACATACGGAAATTATTATATTATAATATTTATTTCTGAAAGACCAAAAAAAAATTACATTCAATCTGCTGTAAAGCATATTTTTGCACGAAAAAAAAATAACATATTTAATGATCTTCTTACTAAACAAAAAATGAACAGAAATAAGTTTGTATTCTCCGGGAAGGACATCGAATTTAAGGAAATGTTCTGTTTATTAGTTGTGTTTTCTTAAATAAATACAGAACAAAGAATAAGACTAAATTTGTTTTTCAAAACTTTTTGAGAATATCACAAAATACGTGGGCCAACCAAAAAGAAAAACTATTTTGCAAATTTGACGACCGAGGCATTTGTTACTGCGTCACTGCTGTTAAAGTCATCCTTTTGGACTACTGACGTCGTCATTGTTTTATTGTTTGCAGCTGTAACGACCGTTAACATTTTAAGAAGCGTAAGTTTAACAAAATGTCAGTCACATTCTAACTGACATTTAAAAAGTTTAAGGTTCGTCAGAATGTGCTCGATATTATACAAACCCATACATAAATGTCACCTTCAAAACATGACTTAAATTTAAGATCTCCTTAAAATGTTGGTAATGCCAATTATGTATATGTAAAGCGTTAGCTTGACATGCGGGAAAAAGAGGAGGGTCCTCAACTTTACGCATCCGTCGCAACTGTCAATGAAAAGAATAGATATGTTATTCAAGAGGAGATACTCCGTGTCTGCTCGTTTGATCTTTGCCGAGTAGGTTCTATGACCTTGAAACAGTTGTCCCTTTAAATTGGCGTAGGTCAAATACGGGGGAAACGAATAACACAATGGCATTAGCTTGACATGGCGTACAGTTTTTTCCAATTATATTATCTGCCTGTTGTCGCAGACATAATTTTTGTCCCTTAACTTTTTCTTTTTTTCTCTCTCTTTCATATATTTCTATTGGAGGTAATTCACTTGCATGAGCTTGCCGCAAAAGTTTTTCCTTTTACATTCTCGTGCCTCTTACAAGATGCCTTTTTTAATTATATATATTTTTTATTAGTAGTTTATTGCGGCCGATTTTAAGCGTTTTCGTTTCATCCGCAACTGATCTGAATTTGAAGTGACCCTGAACCGATCTAATTCCGTTTGATCCCATCTCCACTCGTTGAAACAAAAACAGCTATTGTGCGAGAGAATTGAGAGGATGCTCGAGAAATCCATCGCAATCAAAACCGACTTGCAATAAATATTTGTTTTTTTTTTAGTTTAATTTAATATTCACAGTTTCCATGTTAGTTCTAGAGTTGTAATGTCCATGGAAACAAGTAAATTCGCCAGCGCCCTCTATGTTTTCTTATCAGAACTAAATTTGATGTTTTAACTCATGTTTCATGTTCATGGTCATGGTCAAGTGTTGGCTTGGCTGCTCTTACCTAAAGTGAAAACATTTTTTTACAAGATTATTTTTTAATTAGACATATTTTTTTCATTAATAGTTTAGGTCGCGACATCCTGCGACCCGTTTTTGACCCTTAATATTGTATGAGAACTGAGAGGATGCTCGAGGAATCCATCGCAATCAAAACCGAATTGCAACAAATTTTTGTATTTTTCTTTTGTTCGATTTAATATTTACAGTTTCCATGTTAGTTCCAGAGTTGTAATGTCCATGGAAACAAGTAAATTCGTCAGCGCCCTGTATATTTTCTTATCAGAACCGAATTTGATCTGTTTTACAAAACTCGTGTTTCATATTCATGGTCATGGTCAAGCATTGGCTTGGCTTCTTTTGCCTAAAGTGAAATAATTTTCTTACGAGATTATTTTTTTAATTAAAACATATTCTTTTTATTAATAGTTTAGGTCGCG
Organism: Dorcus parallelipipedus; assembly: GCA_958336345.1. Classification (NCBI taxonomy): domain Eukaryota; kingdom Metazoa; phylum Arthropoda; class Insecta; order Coleoptera; family Lucanidae; genus Dorcus; species Dorcus parallelipipedus. Next base: position 30,389,829 of record OY284478.1, read on the forward strand.
ACATCCTGCGACCCATTTTTGACCCCTAACATTGTATGAGAATTGAGAGGTTGCTCGAGAAATCTATTGCAATCAGGACCGACTTGCAACAAATTTTTATTTATTTATTTATTATTGTAATTAATATGTACAGTTTCCATGTTAGTTCTAGAGTTGTACTGTCCATGACACCAAGTAATTTTGTCAGCGCCCCATATATTTTCTTATCAGAACTAAATTCGATCTGTTTTACAAAAATTAACGAAAATTTCGGGTTGGAATTTTCACGTTCATGGTCAAGTGTTGGCTTGGCTAGCTTGCGTTTGCTCGCGCCCTCTATATTCTGCTACCAAATTTGAATTCATTTTCTTTCATAGTTAGGCAAAATTTAAAAAGTTGTGGCCGAAGATTTCATATGCGATGTGCACCATAAATTATATATCGAGCGACGGGCGAAGCAAACTTTTAAATTTCATTTGTTACGGCGATGTAATTCATTTAAAGCAACTGCAAAAGTACGAGAGCGCCAGCTGTCGATCACTGAATTAAAACAAATGAATTAAACAAATAAATTAAATAATTCATTAACTCACGAAAAACGCTCAGTCTAAGTACATTTTCTGGAGTTAAAACGACAAAAGCGTGAGAGCGCCATCTATTGACCAACGAGCGGAGCCTGCTTCTCAATTTTGTTTATCGTATTGGCTGCTTTCTAAAGTGAATATTTGTGGGCCGTTCGATAATTAAAGAAAATTGAATCGATTCCATCGTCATTAATCAAAAGTTCCGCGGCGCCATCTGTCGAGGAACAGGAGAACAAAAATTTTGTCTGAGATGTTTCTTATACTGATAAGTTTACCGAAAGCTTCAAAGCACCATCTATTGAGCAACGAGCGAAATAAATTTTTGTATATTATCTATTGCATCGATTCGTTTTAGTTATAGCATGACAAAATCGTGAGAGCGCCATGTATTGGGTCCTTAGTAATTTTTTTCTCAAATATTGAAAGTAATTTTGGTTAACTTATTTCGATTTTGTCATTTTTCATTAAATCAAACTAAATACGTATAGAAAAATTTGTAAACTTAAAATGTAATTAGAATTTCATTTTGCAACCATTCGAGTGCCATCTAGCGAGCACTTTAGCGAGTCTTTTTAACAAAACCCTTAACTTTTTCTTTTGCTCTCTTGTCCTCTCTTACGTATTTCTGCAATTATCAGCCACTTCTAGCACTTTTTTTCTTCGCAAAAATAAAGTACATGATTCTCACCTTAAACCATGGCCAAAAGTACTTTTTAACGTAACAGATCACATATACTTTTTCCTTTCTCTTTTATGTCCCTTTTTTTATTAGAATTTTTTGTCTTTTTGTTTCAAAACCTGGTCTCACAGGTCGATGAATCAATTGAAATACCTGTTAGTTAACCTATTCTTCTCTTATTCTTTTTTGGCAGAATCTTCCACATTTCCTTTTTTTTTTCTTTCTTGGAAACTCTTGTATTTTTGCATTCCAGCTTCGTGGCGTTGACTTAACTACCTTTTCCTTGCTTTTCTTTCCGTTACTCTGGAGTCAACTTCTTCGTCTATTGCCTTTAACATTTGCATTTTTTTTTAAATTATGTTGCAGTGAATAGAATCAAATTTTAAAAACACCAGTCATCAACTTGCTCGTGCTCGTAGAATTGCTTCATTACTAAAAAAAATTGTAAATCGGATAAGATCAATAGAATCAATAAAGTCTAGACTCATTAGTCCATTAAAACGGTGAGTTTTGAAAACGCCATTCCCGAGCTCAACTTGACACCACGACAGTTAATTGTTCGATAATAAAAAGCAATAAAATTGATTAAAAAAATAAAAATTACTTTCTACCATAGTCTAACGGTTTAAGGGTCAAACAGATTAGCGTCTTTTCTTTGCTTAAGCTACACTGCGTTTCCTTCCAAATAGACAAGATTTTTTTTGACTGAGAGAGATAACGCTTGTTTTATTTCGATGAAACAAAACGCAGACGCAGATTCCACAAGCTTACTATTTCGTTCCATTAAGCAAATTTTTGATTAATAAAGAGGTATCGGTAACGAATGTTTAAAATTGAAATGTTGGGAGAAAAAAAATGTTTCTTTCTTCAATTGTTGGAGTGATTGAATGAGACTTCAAAAAATAAAAATATTTACTTATCACGTATATTATATTCATGAAATTAAATGCTTTGAATCTATTGTGTTTTTCAATTCCTGTCTCGAATTTCTATTTTGTGTTTCCAAACATACGTTTTCGACGACCAAGGTTTTTGGCATTACCCATGGTTGCGCTTTTGCAGGTCCTTCACTCCTTGTTCCATAAGGATGTTCTCTACTCCATTTCTTTCATTGACCACATTGTCTTCCAATCTTCCACTATTACTGCTTGCTGTTTCTTCGAGGTCTTTTTCTTTTTCGTCTTCTTCTTCTCCTCCTTCTTCGGAACTACTATTCACGAGGCCTGCTGGTTCCTCGTTGTCAATTTCAGAATTGGATTAAAGTTAACTACTCGTCTCGTCAAGCAGTCATCATCATCACTCATAGACCTCGGTATGGCTATCCAAGGGTCTACTTCTTCTGATGGGTTTACCGCATCATCATCTTTCTTCATTCCCTCTAAGTTTCCTGGAATTATGAAATCATCTTCTGGTTCTGTCCCTGATTCTCGTTGGTCTGAATCCTCTTCTGAAACCTCCCTTCCTTTGCGTCGAGTCTCATTTCTATTATCCTCTTGACCATCTCCCCATGTCACTTCAGTCTATTGACATGTACTGTTTGCTCTTCTCCACTACTGATTTTGGCAATTTTGTACGTAACTGGACGTAATTTTTTCATGACGCCATGACATGGTAGGGTCCTTCCCACTTTCTACCTAATTTTTTACGACAGACCTTGTTTCGTCACTGGGTTGTATCTACAAATAGACTTTATCACCTAGTTGGAATTCGGTGAATCTTCCTTTCTTATTATACTGCTTCTCCCGCTGTCCTGCCGATTTCTTGAGGTTTTGGCGAACGACCTCAAATGCCGAATTTAATCTTCCGTGGAGGAAAAAGTACGGTGTCTTTCTCTCACTGGTTATTAAGCACTTATCACAATCACGTTGTGATCTTGAGATGTAGTGAGACAATATATTCTTCAACACTCTATGCATTCTTTCTATAATTCCGTTGCTTTGTGGATGGTAAGGAGTTGTCTGAATCTTTTTGATTCCTAACAGTTTACAGATGGATTTCATTAATCCCGACACGAAGATCGTTCCTTGATCAGTTAGTAACTTTCTTGGCGCGACAACGATGCTGACAAAAAAAAAACGCTGCGGAGGAAACGCAACGAAGGGTTCCTCCGCGTGACGTTTTCTCCCTGCGCATTTTCTGTTGCGTTTTGTTTCATCGAAATAAGATAAGCGTTATCTCTCTCTGCCTAAAAAAAAATGCTGCGTAGCTTAACGACGGAGAAAACGCTCATCAAGGGTAAGAATTATCATTAAATATGTAATGCGAAGAGCGTGTAATGTGTAACGCTTCACAGCTTTAAAAGCCACGCATCTGCTTAGTATGAAATATCTTTCGAGTTCATTAGATTAAGATAACAAATAAAAAAGAAATCAAATGTACAATAAAATATGTAATATGAATAATAATAATTTTTTATCTGCGCAGTTTAAGTAAGATCCCCGACGTTGAAGTGGACGGAATCACCGTTGAACGTGCGGTCCTTTTAATATAATTATAATTAACAAAAATGAAACTAAAAATTAATGATCAAATTTAAAAAAAAACAAATGCGTAATAAAACAAAAAGTTTCTTCTGGAGTAGCAACGAAAGTCGAGCGAGTCTTTTAGCGCGATAAAAAACAAAAGGATAACCCGAGCATCTCAAAGGACATAAGAAAAATGGGCGTAACGACACGCTTGAAATGAAAAATGACGCGCAAAAGGAAATTCGACAGTTTCACGCGTTTCATTTCATCAAGATGAAAAAGAAAAAATAGAAACGGAAAAACTTACGTACAGGCAAGGTTTTCCATCCTATTTGAATCCTGTTTTCTTTCTTCGTTCTTTAGGAAGAGACGCAAGCTCGAGAGACAAAGAGAATTCGAAATCGTCGAAAATTTCGAGCGACAATGAACGTGGTGCACACGTACGTAATGATTTGGACGGCCGACGGGCGTAGCTGCGATAAAACGCAGATAATGCGGTGGCTCTTCGACACGAAAAATATTCATAAGAATTATCAGCGAGGCAGCATTATGCCACAAATATTTATAGAGCACTTAGTTCTGTAATAATATTAATTTCAGTAAAACACATGTTCCTTTCGATAGTGTTTGTTGGACGTTCGGGTGCGTCGATGGACGTTTTGTCAATGACGCCCACCGCGTGCTCGCGTAACACGAACACGAAGACGTTTCGAATCCTCGAAGGACGACATTATCGATTAAATTGTTAACAACAAAAAAAGTACTGAAAATATTGGCAGAGTTTTAGGCGATTCGAGTTTTTTCATTTTCGTTTATACGAGGGTCGATCAGAAAAAAACATTTAGGTATTTTCTATAAATGTATACGTACGAGGAGTGTTCAATAATTATTATCCCCGGTATTCCTTCGGATCATGTTGTCCTTAGCCAATCACTCTCGTTTGTTATTTTATTTTACTGAAAATAAATCTGTAAATAAATTTATTGAAATAAATTTGTGAAAGGTCGAGAATTTTATAAAAACAAAAAAAGCGTAGGAAATTATTTATATCCAAAGATGGAGGAAGGGAGGAGTGGCAATGAAAAATGTTAATTTTTTTAAGGGAAAGCAAGAAATGGGGAAGCACAACAGTGGAGAAACAAAGAAGACTAAAAGAAGAAGAGGAAACATAACACTTGGAGTAACACCAAAAATATTAAAATGAAAATAAAAAAACAAACTCTTCTGGGAAAGTGACAAGGATAATGCAAATTGTTTTATTTTTTTTAAACGTAGCCAAACAGAAGAGACGAAGAGTAGATTTATGCATTAACGATTTGTCACCTTTTTCCTTACACCCCCCAAAATTTCCTCTAAATAATGTTTTCTGTAGTTTCAGTGATACGAGGATGCCAAAATCCTACACCTCCAGGTGAAAGCATTCAAGCAAGTATTAGATTTAAGTCAAACAGAGTATGATCCTCCTAAAATCACTAGGATAAGAGAAACGGACTGGGAAATGTTGAAAGAGTTGCTGAAAGAATAAATTAAACTAATCTGAGGATTTAGGTTTCAAAATTCGTCTTGCTACGGACCTGAATCCTTTAGGGAGTTCCCAAAAATAACCTTAATCAAACGTTCGAGTGTCCGTTGTCATAGTGGCACGTGACATTTTTTTCTCTTGAAGCACCTACCAGGTAGGCTCGTCATTTCTTAACGATAGCAGATAAAAAGGAGCAAAGATGAGGAATGCGTTGTTTTCTCTAACTGGCGAACAAAAACGAGTAGAGAATGTGCACGAAATTCTATTTCCTATTGAAGATGAAGATGAACCTAAAGTAAAAAGACTTTGTGGCGTGTTTGGCGAGATTCCAAAGGTTCCAAATCTTGAGACAAGTGCAAAGCAAGAAGGAGCAAACGTGAAACATCGGTTCCTCTTGCGGATGAAGGAGGGTCTTTTTTTAATGGCGAACCACAATGAGCGAAATTCTACTTGTACTTCCTCTTGGGGATAAAGATCCTGAAAGACAAACACTCTCCACTACGGAAGAAACAAACTTAGTAATAAACATCGCGACCGAAGAATTCCAGAGGTGTTTTGGCAAGTGCAAGGCAGAAAGGAGCAAGCGTCAATTCTGTTTCCTGTTGGGGGTGAAGAAGGATCTAAAAGGAACACTTTGTTTTTTTAAATGGCGAACAAAAACGAGTAGAGAATTTGCTCGAAATTTTGTTTCCTATAGGGAATAAAGAAGATCATGAAAGAGAAGGACTCTGCGATGTGGAAGAGAGATTCTACTTTACTCTCATCTATGTATAAACCCCCTCTCTCTTCGTTGGTTTATTTCTTACGCATAACCCAACCCAACCCAATTTAGCACCATAATTATTATGAAAATTTTTGTGCAAATCGGTTTTGATTGCAGCGGATTCCCCGAGCAGGCTCTGTACAGCTGTTTCAGGCCTAGTTGGTCAACAAGCGATCGAAAGATGTCGCTACTTAAATGTCCATAATTATTATGCTATTTGGTCTTTTCCTTTCTTTATTTAATCGAGGTTTTTGTTGATCAGTATTTCCTGTAATCCTTTGCATTTTTTTGAGCACGGTTAATTGTGGTACAATTATTTTCTTTTTTCAAAAAATATTAATAACCAAAAGAGTACAATTGTTTACCTTCAACTTGATGAAGGTTTCAAAGGAAAATCGACAACCTACAATTGAAACATTGGTAAAAACATTGCGTAACAAAAGAAAAGTAACTAAAATTATGAAAAATTTTAAAGATATGTCAAGGTTAGATGAGAAGGGTGATAAGTTTTAGGAGGAGTAAAGATAGACGACGGAAGGTGAAGGCGAAGAAATAACCAAGAAGTACAAGAGCTCAGAGAGTAAGGTGATAGGGACACGTCAGTCGTATGCCAGAGAACAGACATACAAGAAGAGTTTGGAGGAAGGGACTGGTGGAAAAATGAAGAAGGGACGACCAAAAAAGAGGTGGCTGGATGCTGCTGTGACCGATGTGAAAAGAACAGAAGTTGAGAATTGGAGAAGCAGAGTTACTAATAGAGACAGATGGAGAAAAGTTGTGCTAAAAGTTAAGGAGCTGTGAAATAACGAAAAATAACAGAAGTCATGAGCCTTTAAGTCCTGTAGAGTTGGAATATTATATTATATTTATTACGACCGACTTGAAAGTGAAAGTTATTCAAAAATAATTTTAAACAATCGAGTTTTAATGAATAAACAAACTTATATTTCTTTTTTGAATGGTTTTCAGTGGATCATTTTCGATTTCCAAATATAAAATTTTGGTTCATTTCTAATTAATTAACAGGATAGTCTTCTGGTTTTTTTTTTTCAAATTTAAGTAATTTTAAACGTCGAAGCTTGATTTTTAATTTTCATGATAATAATATGATGACAATAATAATTCAGCTGTAATATTGTTACATCATCTATGAAGAAGATCAGAGTTAACGTTATTAGTAAAACACGGATTTAGCTGCATTTTTAGGTGATGAGTCATCACTCCAGCGATTAAAAAGATGACTCATGTATCATGACATAAAAATCTACCTAAATCCGTGCTTTAGTTATTAGGCTCGCAGTTCGACATTCTTTTGGTTTGTCTACAATTAGCGCTTCTTTTATACAGCGTGTAATCAAATATGTTTCACATATTAATACTGTAAGTTCTTCATCACATAAGGAATTGATTCTGCAAAAATCAATGTGCTTGCTCGAAAATCAAAAACCGACCTACCACAAGAACGCATCACCTTTTTGTTTGAAAACCTCTGCTCGTTCATCAGTGCCTCTGCGATTTTTATAGACGCATCGTAAAACGATAAATTTCGCGAATGTCACGGTCACTGGGTTAGTGTCGCCCGCAATACAATTTGGAACGGAATCTTCGAACATCTGTTTCATTAAATAATCCACAATAATTACATCGTGATATTTCACACCTTGTAAACAAATAACACACTATGTGTCATGTGATATAATTTGTTAATTTCTTATGTTAAAATAATGAATGTAAGTTATAAGTACATTGATAAGAAACAAATTTGTGACAGGAAAATTTTGCGGATGCGAACATTTTTTTCGGTTTCGTCAAATAAATAAATGCATTGACTGCACTAAATACAAATGTTTAGTTTACCGCTTTCCCTAAGTTTTGAGAACAATCTTAAATCATTTACTGTAATAAAGTTAATTAGGTGCGATTTTATCGCTCGAGTTTAACAGTACGATCGTTTATTGTTTAATTCACGTATAAATTACTATTTGCTTTCAGAATATTAAATGATAAAGAACATCTAATAATAATTAAAAAGGCAAATTTCAACACAACACTTGTAACTGTCGTAATCAGCTGACACTGTGAACAGGCGTACACGCAGTACCCCCGCGATCTTTCGGAATTTTTTTTGCTTAGCCTGAACGTAATAAAGAATCATAAATTAAGGGATGATAAGTTCGGCGCTTTTTATTCCAGTAATACTTTTAGAATGTTACCTTTATTGAATTAATTGTTACCTATTTTTTTACTTATTGTTAGAGAGGATTCATAACTACAGTTTTATTTTTAATTAAGGAAATAAATTTTTTATGCAAAAATTATTTTGTGAAAAATCTGTATATCTATTACTTAAATATTAATTTAAAAAACAGCTGGGAATCTCCGTATTCTTTCGTACGAAAGTAATAAATGACCTGCCTCAACGTTTATTGTATCGCATCTGCGGGTTTACTGCTCTATCATTTATTGCGTATAATAGTAAATTTCGCTCAGTTGTTCGGGCCGTCCGGGGCTTTAAATCAAACGTTTTATGTAAAAACTAAACATATATTTTTCCGAAGTTATTATTGAATTTTTTTTCAAACGTATGTCATAACTTCGCTTCTTTTCTTTTGTATTACTTGTGGTTACAATATGTGAAACTTATTCGATTACACGCTGTTTTTCATATAACGTGAATAGTCTTTTGTTTTCTCAATAGTTATTAACGGTTCGAATTTATTTTATAAATTTTTAAAATGTATGTACTTTTGATTCCATTAATTAATTACAAATTAATTAAAAGTACACTTTCACGGTCATATAGCAATAGTCACTTTAGGCGCTCATATCTTATTAACCAGCATCTGCATAAACATTTTCTTTACAGAATATGAAAGTACATGTCGAGATCTTTCGTTTAAAATGAACTCTGAGTTTTAGTCGGTTGTTTTGAAGTAATTAGAGATTGATTAAAAGTGACATTCACAGCAGTAAAACAGTACTAACTTGATCTCGACGTGTACTTTCATATTCTGTAAAGAAAATGTTTATGCAGAATGCTGGTTAAAGAGATATGAGCGTTTAAAGTTAGTCCTGTTTTATTGTTGTGAACGTCACTTTTAATTAATTTCTAATTACTTCAAATCAAACGGCTAAAACTCAGAATTCACTTGAGACGAAAGATCTCGACGTGTACTTTCATATTCTGTAAAGAAAATGTTTATGCAAACGCTGGTTAATGAGATATAAGCGCCTAAAGTAACTATTGTTATATGACCGCGAAAGTATACTTTTAATTAATTTGTAATTAATTAAAATCAACCGGCTAAAACTTTCCAAATGCATTATTGAATAGATATGGTAAACATCCATTTTTATGACTGCGTAAAAATTTTTCATTCAATAACAATTTTCTAGTGTGTTACATGAATAATGATTCATGCTGGTTTTCAACATATTAGCTTTGTTCCTACACAGTTCTAAATCAGTTCGGAACTGTACTGCTCATGCGCTCTTACTAAAAATGCTGTATATTTAGCAAGAGCGCATGAGCAGTACAGTTCCGAACTGATTTAGAACTGTGTAGGAACAAAGCTAATATCAAATATTTTTGTCAATTTCTTGATGCAAGGAGAATGTATACATTATACTCTTTGCAATGGATGACACATTATTAATCTGTGATCGTTATTTTAGCTACGACAGCGTTTTTAAATTTTATAACTATGTTGCTGGAATTTTATTGCTAACTTCTCATCGGTACACTGATGACGTTGTAACGTTTTTGACGTTGTTGCGTTTGTTTTTGTTTTGTAGTTCATTCATTTCTGCCCATTGCAAAAATGCAGGTTACAGCGTTGTCAGATCATAATATGTCCCCTAAAGCAAGAAACATAAAAGAACTAAATATGTACCATCGTGATCATAAAAATCGACTACATGCGAAGTGAAATCGACACTTCCATTTTCAGAAAATTTAGTTGTGTAATATTAGGTTTGACACCATTTGTCATATATTTGTCAACCTATAAAATCTCATCCATCCCATTCGATTCCAAAGAAATAAATATTCTCTATGATTACTAATACCAACATCAAATTCAGTTGCAATTGCTCGTCTTGCAGTCGCGTTCGAATTATTGCTTTCTGAATTGTTTTAATTGGAGTATTTTTATTTGATTTGTCAAAATAATATTAATGTCAAAATGACAGAAGTTCATTTTAAAGCACGCTTCAATTGACTAAAATTTCGAGTGTAGTCGGTTTTTCTGATTACGATGGTACATATTTAAAAACAGAAATGAAACAAATACTTATAAAGTACACTTTACGTTTACATGTTGTATTTAATCGATTCCTCTATTTCATTTTAACTAACTTTATTTAAAAATAATTAAATTGAACGGAAATTAAACGTTTTACGACTATTACTTAAAAACGAATTGTTTCTGTTCGTTATATTATGTATTATTTTAAATCATAATTATTACATATTTTTAAATAAAAGTCTCGTTTTTCTTTGTTACTTTAACGGAACTGGCAAATGATCTGGCAACGCTGTAACCTACATTTTTAACAATGAGCCAAAACAAATGAACCGTACACGTTCAAAACAAAAACAAACGCAACCACGTCAAAAGGAAAGCGCCTGCGTTACAACGTCATCAGCCCAAAGTATTAAATAACAGGCGAAAAGGAATAACTATTCGACACCGACACCCGCTAAATAATATTACCTACTCGTTGATATTCCTCAATGCCACTCCTAACCTCAAACGATCCGAAAAACGTAAATTTCACGCCGGATGACCGCGAAAACGCAATCCGCGAGCGTCCGTCCCGTGCGTCCGCACTGTTTTCGTAAACATCGCAGGCGGCGGAGGAAAAAAACGCGAGGCGATTCAAAATAACTGAAAAACTGAAAACGCGAGGGGTCAGGTAAGGCCCACGAAGTTCGTGACCCTCTCGTCTACCGTCCTCGTCGCGAGTAAGTCGGCCGCGATCCCCGGCGCTTTTCCATTTTCGTGGCCGCACGCGAATTCGAAATATTTACGAAATCGAACGTGCGTGACGTCAGCCGGCCAACTATTTTTTGCGATCGCAGACGGCCGTGCTGAAATTGCTATTACAATAATAAACAAAACGTACGCGATCCCTTACTACGCGGTTTCGATTAGGCGGCGACGATGCAAGTTATTTATTCAGTCGGACATGAATAAATAAACTTGATGGTGTTGTGGAACATCCACGCTGCTTTTAAATCATTAAAGGCCGAGTGGGCGAATAATTCGGCCTATCAGAAAATTAGAATTCAATTTGAATTCTTAATAAGCTCTGCGGACGAGTGAACTGTGCTACCATCTGTTGGTAAGATACGCGAACTTGAATGCAGACAGGGGCGCGTACAGAAATGGTTTGAGACTTTGCTGAGATTCATGGTATAGTACTCGATATTGAATTGTAGATATCGGCTAAGTACCAAAATAATTAAGGTTACTTTGTTCACAAATTAAAAAACCACCACCTGCTGCATTATGTTGGTATAACACATAAGTCCCCTATAAAACATTATCAAAATAGTAAAGTTGGCAAGGTATTTGAAGTTTCAAGTGAAACTAATTTGTCAAATCAATTTTATTATTATATTGTTTACATTTATATTCATTTTAACAAGCCATTTCAATGCCTCGAAAGCAGAAAAATATTTTAAATGCCAAAATGTTACCAAATTTCTAACTAGGACGTTGCTGCCGGTTGTATGTACTTTTCACAAGGCAACATCGCCACTGGTCTTTTAATTTGTGAACAGAGTTTGGAAGGTACCGCCATTCATTTCCGCGGCTTCGTCCCCCAAATTAAAAAGGAAGCGATGAAACGCTAAAGAAGAAAAAGGATAGGTAGATACATAACAAGTTACTGTTGCTAAGGAGTTTATGAATGAATTTGATTAACCCCAAATTAAAAGAGACGGAAAGTTAGCGCTACCTTCTCGATACAGTAACCTTAAAAATAATGAAATTGAGATTTCAGAGCAAAGAGCAAACCAAACACGATCGACTCAAGACCTTCTATCTATTTAAGGACGATAAAATTTCTCAATAACTTCGAATAAGATTTATTTTTCAGTAAAGGCAGGAAAATACAACGCTTAGAGGAGATGCCAGACTTCCGGAAAATTTAAGAGAACATATAATAAACGAAAGAATCCAATCAATAACCATCAAGATGGAGATGACGAATGAAATTACTAGAAGACAAAAAAAATGAACGTAATAAATGAGAGAAACACAGACGGAAGTTATAAGAGGAAAGAACAGCCGGTGGAGGTAAGAGGCAACGTAACAACGTAAATACAAGAGGCACTAACTAATTCGGATTCATTAATACGATGAAGGACAAAAGAAGATGGTGTAATAGGAAAATGAAATCATTTTTCAAAGATCTATCAGAAGATAAAGAATAAGACAGTGAGAGAAGATGAGAGGAACAGCAAAGAGAAGAACATGCCTTACAATAGCTTTAAAACAGGGAAAGTAGAAAAGTATCCATCCACACATGTTAAGGAAGAAATTTTAACAGAAGGAGATAAAGTAGTGAAAACGTAAAGAACAAGGCAAAAAAGTAAAGGAAAGATTGAAACAAAAGAAAGATAGATGAAGAAGACAAACAAACGATGAAGATGATGTAACGACACAGACTCAGAAATACTAGGAGCTAATTATTTAGACGTAATCATCAAGAACGAAAAGAGAAATAAATGAGCAATAACATACAGCAAATTTTCAATTATTTTTATCTCAAAAACGAAAAGACTTTTATTAGAAATTTTTTTTGTATATGAGTTTTACTCATCATCTCCTATAACTGATTTCTTTTTGGCACGTTATTTCGGGACCACCCTATATAATCGTTTAAAAAAACTACAATTTGTATGTAACGACCTCTGACATGTCACATCCATATCCATTGAATGGCTTTCGTGCTTAATAAATTTGAATTGAATTGAATTGAAACAACAGTAGAAATTCTTAAATATACAAATACGGAGAGAAAAAAAAACTCCTAACCATACTTAATCAAGCAATGAAAGAAAGAAAGGCCCCACAAGATTGGCAATTAGGTATTATCACGCTCATATACAAAAAAAGAGACAGTAAAGAATGTTCAAACTACTGACGAGGAAAAGAAAACGAAATTTATCTTGATATCTCTGATATCGCCATGATGATTGGAAACTTTAATTCGATGAAAACGTCAGAACAACCAAAGAGTCTGGAAAGCCGTCGTGATAATTAGAACATGAAGTTCTAAAAACGATCAAATTATCAAGATTTTACAAAACACTGTGCTCTAATGATATCTCTATTACATATTTTAATAAAAATTAGAGCTGCAGGCACTTTGTTTCTTTTAAATTAAATATTTTAAATATGAATCAGTTACAGCTAGGTATAACCTTTAGAACTTGATGAACTCGCCTATACTAATAATATAGGCAACAAAATTGATTATTTTTAGAACCCAATCATCATGAATGTATCAGAAATCGAGGACTGTGTCAAGACTTACTCATCTTAGAAGGATTAATATAGCCTCTACGGCTAACTCGAATGATAACATGATGTTTTGATTGATTGATCAGTTTTAGAACCCGAACATGTGTTTATAAGATCGTTCTTGGACCTTATTAGTTATTAAACGTTCAGAACATCTCCCAAGACAAGAGCTTGAAACGGTGTGAAAGATTCCTAGACTTCTCCTGAGAAGCCATCGCGATAATTACAGGTCTAAAACCATTCAAATGTTTACCTTTTTTTCATCACTACACAATAAGTTCTAATGACGTTCAAATTAAGAGGGTTATTATTTAAAAAACTAAGTTATAATGACATTTTTATTATTCTGATCAAAATTAGAACTACAAGACTTTGGTTTCTTTAAATCAAATATTCTAAATATACATCTGTTATAGTTAGTATCATCTTGAGGATGATCTATGTAAATTTTGAAGCCAGTACTATTATATAAACTCTATGTAAGATGATAGAAACTCCAACGACAAAACAATTGATTATTTTTAGAACCCAATTATCAAGAGTGTCTCAGAATTCAAAATCTTCTATCATGGAAGAATTAATGAATCTAACGAGATTGATCAGTTTAAAACCCGAATATTTGATGAAAGAGCGCCTAATAATGCAGAGTTGTTTATAAGTGAAAAATTGATCGTTTTTAGACCTTAATTTATTAAACGTCCAGAACACCTCCCAAAAAAAGCTTATAGAGCTTAATATGATGTTAAAAGAAAACAAAGATCCAAGATTTCTTCTGAAAAGCCTTTGCGATAAGATGTCTAAATTGATTCAAATTTTTACCTGTACAACAAATTCCAATAACGTTCAAATTATAATGATTATTTAAAAGACTAATTGTAAGCTATACTGATACCTCTATTATCCTGATCAAAATTAGAACTGCAAGACTTAGATATTCTAAATATGCATCAGTTGAGGGCTTGATGATCTAAATCTTGATGAGCTCGCCCTTTCGATTATAGAAACTCCAATGGCAATAAAATTGATTATGTTTAGAACCCAATCATCGCGAGTGTTTCAGAACTGGAGGACTTACTCATCTTGGAAGAATTAACGGACCTAATGAGGTTGATCAATTTGAAAACCCGAATATTAGATGAAAGAGCGTCTAATAAAACAGAGATGATTATAAGTGAAAGATTGATCGTTTTTAGACCTTAAATTTTATCAAACGTCCAAAACACCTCCCCCGACAAGTTTATAGAGCTTGGGGCTTGAAACGTTGTGAAAAAAAACAACCAACGATTCTAGACTTCTTTAGAAAAGTAACTAGCCCCCTCCCGGTCGTATTTTTAATTTAATTTGTGAAATTTAGTCACTTCTTAGCTGCCCGACGACGGAGGCAAAACATAATAATAATAAAAATATAGCTGAAGGGGGAGGGGCTAAAATTAGTAAAATAGTTAGCCCCCTCCCAGTTTTTTATGTAAAGGAACGCAATTACTTAGGGCGCAATAATTTGGCAAAGAAAATTTTTAAAAACATCACTGCGGGAGGAGGGGGGACAGAGTAATTGGCGCTATTTTTAAATCGGCACGTTCCCAAACGTCACTTTGTGTACCTGATGTAATCGATGTAAACGTGACTTCTATTTCTGACCCGATCGGTTTATTTTCAGCACGTAACACTGAGCCACCGATTCGTTGACACGCACGCATCTTATGGAGGGCTTTCAGTGCTCAGCGAAGGGTGAACACGGGCGACCTTCAACTGTTTTTTTGATTAAACACGCACCGGCTCTCGCTCACCCTTTTATGTGCGACGCATTTTTTTATACGCGTGCTAATTAGCGAAAGAAAAGAAAATTAACAAAAAAACGCATGCCTTGGAGGAAAATAAGAAATTCGGTAAGGAAAAAGTAATTTCTCCCTGGGTCAATTTTTTTTTGAATCAAGCAAAAAATAGCGCGACGTGAAATGTAACTTTGCCGTAGGCGAAAAGTGGTACAGAATTATGTATACCTACTTCAAATGATACAGTATCCCCCCCTGATATTTTGCTGCTAAATCTCTTATGTAATAATAACGTGTGTTCAATAAAAAAAATGGTCAAGTAGGCTGTAATTTTTGTAAAAAGTTTAATAAATTAGTAATAAACATTTATTTTTGCAATGTCTCTTTTGAGTTGGATTGATGTTAGAAGAAGACATTTAAAAATCAACGTTTATTACTAATTTACAAAATATTTTACAAAAATTAAAGCGTGTTATAGCCTACTTGACCGTTTTTTTAATTGAACGCACGATAATTTCTTATTGTATTTGGTTGAGATGGTTTTCGTTCACTCTTTCCTTGTGCGAAAGAAAAAAAGTAGTACATAGTAATGCCTTGGTGGAAAATAAGAAATTCGAAAAAGCAACGGTCATTTCCACCACGGTTAACGTTTCCATTGGATTTTTTATTTTGGTTTTGTTTTAAAAAAATCCGTGGACCAGACTTTTCGTTCGAACATTAACCGGCGATGATCAATCACTGATTAACGAATTCTTTTGCGGAATTCATCGTCCCTGTGCGGTCGTGACGTTGCGTTTCCAATGTCGGCCGAGCGCACGCAGTCACCTTGATGAGGATTATTCGCCGTTTTTATTAAACGAGATCCTGCCGTGTTTGCCGAGCGTAAAATCGCAATTTCTTCGACGTATTTGCGCACACTTGATTTCACAGCTCGTTCCCCCGACTCAGATTAATAAACGGTCTTGTTTGCTCATTTCAGTGCTTCGCGCTATTCCACCACACTGTATGTAAAAAGAAAAAAATCAAGATTTCCTTTTATGTATTATTAAAACAAATGCAGAATGTTAAATGGGACTCAATGAACTAAATTAAAAGACGTAACTAGAAATTCATTTATAGTTTGATGTATGTACATAGATGTCGCTAGTAGGAGTTTTTTCTATTTAATGTACTTAAAACACAAGAATTGAAGCAAAAAAAGTTACGCCACCGCATCAGAGAAGGCGCTCATTCCCATGTCAGAATGCAACAAATTGCAATCAAAATTATGGGAAATACAACCGGGGAGGGGGGGGGGACTACAATTAAATTAGCTCATCCAGCTTTGCTTTTCAAATTCCTTTTTGTTGCACGATGTTGCACCGTGTTTATTTTTTGCATAGCCGGACAGCCAAGAAAAGAAATAACTTAGAAAATTTAATTAAAAATGCGATTGGGGCGGGGACCAAGTTTTTTTCTCTAAATTATTTTTTCTTATTATCCGAGGGATGTAAAAAATGGAAACAATGCCGCATAAGAGTGATGAGTGAAACTTGTTTTACAATGATGAAAAGAAGATAAAGCTTTGATTGGTTTTGGACCTCTTATAATCGCGGTGGCTACTCAAAAGAAGTCTAGGATCTTTGGTTGTTTTTTCTTCCACAACGTTTCAAGCCCCAAGCTCTATAAACTTGTCGGGGGATGTGTTTTGGACGTTTAATAATTTAAGGTCTAAAAACGGTCAATTTTTCCCTTGTGAATAACTCTGTATTATTAGGCACTCTTTCATCTAACATTCGGGTTTTAAAACTGATCAACCTCATTAGATTCGTTAATTCTTCCAAGATGAGTAAGTTCTCAAGTTCTGAAACACTCGCGATGATTGGGTTCTAAAAATAATCAATTTTATTGGCGAATTGGCGAGCTCATCAAGATTTAGATCATCAAGCCCTCAACTGATGCATATTTAGAATATCTAATTTGATGAAAACAAAGTCCTGCAGTTCTAATTTTGATCAGGATAATAGAGATGTCACCATAGCTTCGTCTTTTAAATAATCATTATAATTTCACCGTTATTAGAACTTGTTGTACAGTGATGAAGATAAGGTAAAAATTTGAATCATTTTAGACATCTTATTGCAATGGCTTCTCAGAAGAAGTCTTGGATCTTTGTTTTTTTGAGTTCTATAAGCTTTTCTTGGGAGGTGTTCTGGACGTTTCATAAATTAAGGTCTAAAAACGATCAATTTTTTACTTATAAATAACTCTGCATTATTAGGCGCTCTATCATCAAATATTCGGGTTTTAAAGCTGATCAATCTCATTAGATTCATTTATTCTTGATAGAAGATTTTGAATTTTGAAAACTCGTGATAATTGGGTTCTAAAAATAATCAATTGTATTGTCGTTGGAGTTTCTATAATATTACTGGCGAGCTCTTATTGCCATTGAAGTTTCTATAATCGTACTAGCTTCAAAATTTAGATCATGAATTCCTCAAGATGACACTAGCTATAACTGATGTATATTTAGAATACAGTGAAAGCTCCTATAGCGGACAGCTCTCTTAAGCGGACACCTCTCTTAGCCGGACAGTTTTTAATCTCCCATTTATGTAATTTACATGCATTTGCATATCTCTTAGGCGGATACCTCTAATGGACGGGCAGTTTGCTGGTCACGGTCGGTGTCCGCCTAAGAGAGCGGAAATACAGTGAAACTGTATTTCATTTAAAGAAAACAAAGTCTTGTAGTTCAGGATAATAAAACTATTATTATAACTTAGTTTTTTTTTAAATAATCCTCATAATTTGAACGTCATTAGAACTTGTTGTGTAGTGATAAAAAAAAGGTAAAAATTTGAATAGTTTTAGAACTGTAATTATCGCGATGGCTTCTCAGATGAAGTCTGGGACTCTTTCACACAGTTTCAAGCTCTTGTCTTGGGAGATGTTCTGAACGTTTAATAACTGAAGGTCCAAGAACGATCTTATAAACACATGTTCGGGTTCTAAAACTGATCAGTTAATCAGAACATCATGTTATCATTCGAGTTAGCCGTAGAGGCTATATTAATTCTTCTAAGATGAGTAAGTCTTGACACAGTCCTCGATTTCTGATACATTCATGATGATTGAGTTCTAAAAGTAATCAATTTTGTTGCCTATATTAGTATAGACGAGTTCATTAAGTTTTAAAGGTTAACCTAGCTGTAACTGATTCATATTTAAAATATTTAATTTACAGGAAACAAGGTGCCTGCAGCTCTAATGTTTGTTAAAATATGTAATAGAGATGTCATTAGAGCACAGTGTTTTGCATAATCCTGATAATTTGATCGTTTTTAGAACTTCATGTACTAATTATCACGACGGCTTTCCAGACTCTTTGGTTGTTCTGGACGTTTTCATCAAATTAAAGTTTCCAATCATCAATTTATTGATCTAAAAATCTTGATCAATTTTTATATGCACAGATATAACAGCGATTTGTTTTTAAATCCCCGATTACTGCGATCAAGTCGAAGCGCTTTAGATCTTTAATTAAAATTGTAATCACATTGTTTCTACTACTTCTTCTGATCTAAAAATCATGACGAAGTGGGGGGGAGGCGCTACAATTACGTTAACCCTTCCAAGTAAAATTGGTCCTAAGTCTCCCATCTGGACGTTTATTCTTCTAAGTCATCAGATTGCATTGAAGATACATATAACAATTTTATGGATAAAAATATTCTAAAACCATATGGGGCAGGAAGGAGGGTGGGCTCAAATTAGTTCACCCGAAAAATATCTGTTTGAAAAAACCAACTGAATTTTAAAATAAAACAAATATTATCTTCCAATTAAAAAAAAATTTGATTGTCGACCAAGAGATGGCATTCGTCGTCGTTCCCTGCAACCCCCCGATTACGTGTAACTTGCTAAAGGTTTTCGTTTTCGCCTTTCGTTTTTTTTTTTTTAATAAAAAAAATATAAAAGGAAGAAACATTCACATAAGTTACCGAGCGAATTCGACCCTCACATTCAGTCAGGTCTTCCGAGGGTGTTACAGAGATATCACCGCATCTAGTCGTTATGACAACGCACTCGACGCCCCCTCATGAGATCGCCGGGGTTCGTTAGCTGACACGTTTACGGAGACGAGGCCCATTGTCCTCGAGCCATTGTTTTCCCGAATGAGAGCAATTTTTGTTCTATTTAAAGGCCTCTCGGCGGCCCCACGTAGGGCGACAAATAACGTCATCAATTGAAGCCGCACACCGGGGGTGGTCCAATTTAATGCGAGGATATTTCCAGCCGTTTATGATTGATTTTATTGAGAGCAGAGTTTCTTTTTTTGTTGAGGGCCAATCAAAAATGACAGATTATAATTCGCGAATTACGTCAGTGTTGTTTCTAAAGCCGGGTACACACTTGGAAACACTTTCTGTCTCTGCAAAATATATGCAAATGATATCGTTCTTATTTAGTGCTGTTGTTTACGGAGAGGAGGCATATTATCCTCGAACACATTGTTTTCCCGAAGCAATGTTTGGTCTATTTTAAGGCCACTCGGCGGCCCCACGTAGGGCGACCAATCAATTGAAGCCACACACCGGAGGTGGACCAATTTAATGCGGGGATACTTATGATTGATTTTATTGAAAGCAGAGTTACTTTTTTTGGGGGCCAATCGAAAGTGACAGATTATAATCTGCGAGTTACGTCAGAGTTGTTTCTAAAGCCGGGTATACAATTGGAAACATTCCTTATTTGCAAATGTATCCAAATGAAATCGCTATCACTGATTTATTTATAAATATGACAATGAATTTTTTTATTTCCTTGGAGTATCTTTATTGCACAGTTGTGGTTTTTCCACAAGCAGTTATCAGATTTTCCTGTAGACAAGCGAAAAGCAAATACTGAGAAAGACGAGATTTTTTTACAATACATACATATAGGTAGTTGCTTTTTCTCTTGGCTTTTTTCAAACTTCAATCAAACATTCAAGCAACAAAAATATTTTGGAAACGTCAATGTAGTTCAGAGAGAAACTTTGAAACCAAATTTCCAAGTGTGTAGTGGGCTTAAGCTATCGTCAAACAGATTATTCAACGTACCTATTATTATCAGCGGGGGAACAAATGACTTCGCATCTGTCATGTTATCAGAAAATCCGAACAGTCCACACAAGCTGAAGTTGCACAGAAACGCCAAAATTTTTCGAGCACAATCCAAAACGCGTCCAAGCGAACGACGAAACTGCATCTAGCAGGCGGAATCTCACTCCTTTTTTTTTGAGTTTATCTGCGGTTGGAATTCAGTACAAACAAGAAACCGCAAGTTCCACTTTTATTTATCACGCTGTCGCCTTTTCTGGAAACTTTCTTGGTTTCCAGTGAATCGCGCCGGAAAATGTGTTTCATTGAAAAAAAAATAGTTTCAGGTTTTCCATAGCCTGTTAGGTTGCACTTTTGAATCGTCTACCTTTGGACCTTTGGCTGGCTAATTGAAACGTGCCGTTTATCGCATATTTCCGTCTTGACGGCGATAGCGGCGCCACTTCACCTTGATAATCACGAATGCAAACAGTGAAAATAAATAATAACATTTGCGTACGAGAAACGCTCGATGGACCTATCTACTCGAGATCGACGACCAACACGTTTTTGTTTGTTTAATTTCAAAATGTTGCTCAATCCTTTGCAGGATTTTTTCCATTCCATTGAGAGGTACTATCTGCTATCGTTGTATAAGTACGAAATTTAGAATTTTAAAGAAAGTGTAAGTAGTATCACGAGCTAATCACGAGATGGCGATGTTTTGGCAGAGATAGTTTCGCAGTAATTCGACTTCCTTGACCTGGATCGTCGGCTAGCGTTAACCTGGACACTCGTCGAGAATGATATTATACTGTGCACCGCCGGAAACTATTCCAGTGACCCTGCAGTGGTCAGGGAAGCGAGAAAGATAAAATGAAAGGGGGGGAAAGGGAGACCTAACCAATGTGCAATGGCGATTGAATGTTTATTGTAACTCCGTCCTCTTGATATCATTACCTGTCAATAAAATTTTAAAAAAGAAAATCTAAGAATTCTATGATCATCAATTTGCATCTCCGCTCAGTCCAAAGCAAGTGATCTGGTATTGGTTTGAAAGATATTTTCCGCTATATTATTTAGGGTAAGTCCGAGGGAGAGATGGCTAGTGAAATTTTTTGTTACCGACCCAGCCATCGGATCAAAAGTAGTATCTATGGATCTATGGCAATTTCTACTGGATAAAGCAGCACCCAGATCGCCGTATCACAAGATTTCAATTTGGTGCTTTACTCAATCAGACTTGGCGAAAAGCTGCTTCATCCGAGAACGCAGTTTCTGCATTTAGGGAAACAGGAGTCATGCCATTTAACCCAGGAGCCATACCAGATTACGTGTTTGTTGAAGGTACTGCTGAAACAATACGTGATTCGACTCCTGCACGAAACTTTGCCGATCGGCAAGAAGTCCCAGGAACAACAAAAGGAGCACCTGCACGAAGTCTTACCGATCAGCAAAAATTCTCATGTACATTAAAGAGTCCTCAACCAATAATAAGTGATACATTACCAGAAACAGTACCAGAAAAATCAAAAGTACCTCCACCAATAAATAACAATGAATAGATTCTATCTAAAGTGTTAAAACAAATTTCCCCAATTCCTCAGGAAATTTTCGAAGCTCGCAAACGTTCCAAACAGGTTGGTATTCTTTTAACATCCAATCAGCCTATAGAAAATTGAAAAACCAAAGAAAATGAAAAGAAGGCCAAAGAGATACGGAGTCAAATTAGAAAAGGAAAAGAGATTTTGATTAAACAAGAGGAAAACACATGTAAGAAAGCGGAAGGCAATTCAGGGGATTTTTGAAAGCAGCAGTGATGAAGAGGAACCCATCCTATGTAACACTTCAGATACCGTTGACGAAGAAAGGGAGGAAAATAACTGTCGGGGATGCGGTGAAAATTATTATAGGACGAAGCTTATTGAAGACTGGTTGCAATGTAACATTTGTATGGATGAATGAAAATTGCACCGAATTTGAGGATGTGTTCAGCTTGCGGTCAGAAGAAAATAAGAAAAATGAAAGAAGCAGGAAGTAAAGGCAAAGGGAAAGGAAAGGGCAAAAGCGGGACTGGTCATTTCACTCCAGTGCATAGGGCCATCACTTCCGGACATACCGGTAGAGATGGCCAGTCGTAATTTTTATGAATGTTACGTTAACCAGAGGTATATTTTTTGTTGATTTATTAATAAAGCTATAGTTAAAGTTTGCGTTGAATTAAAACCAGTTGTTTCAATCATTATAGTTTTGAAGCTACAGAGCTTCAGAAAAAAAACTAATGCCATCTCCCGGAATTACCTAATTTATTTGCATGGTCGCGCCATACAATTGGTTGAAGAGTAATATTATTCGATGTACTTGCGAACAGATTCTGTTCGATTTTGTCAAGACATAGAATTTTTCGATTAATAGCAGTGGAAATTACATGTGAAGGCCCAGAATTCCTGAGGCCGCCTCTTCCTAACAACTCAATTTGCGTGCAGATGATGAAATAACATATTTCGACATGTTTTTTTTCCAAAGACATTCGTTTCTTTTAAAAATAACCAGTCTTGGTTTGCCTAGTATGTCATGATGGGCCCGTTATCGTCGTTCATTTTTCTCCATCTCCGCCCCATGCGATTAGGTGGTTTCCTTTGAATTTTGATGTAAGACTGCTCGAAATTTGATGAATGCTAATTATAACCACCGAATAAATTTTTATCTAGGTAATTATCTGAATAAAAATTTATTTGTAACTTTTATTCGCGAAATAATTTATCTCACTCACGAATGACCAATGATTTTTTCTATCGTCGTATTCGTCATTCTTCGTAAGAATATAAGTGATCCATATACAGGTTGAGTTGATGATGATGTTTATTGGCGGATTTGAATGGTCATAAAAAACAAACAAACGAAATGGCAAAGAAACTACTACAGTGTGCCCTTTTAAGACAGCTGCATGACAGGTTAATTTATTCCTTTCAATAAAATCTCATTTTCTCCCCAAATCTCTAACGTCATGAATTTTTAAACACACCTTGTACAGAATGAAATCTTAAATTAATTTAGTTGTAAAGTAAATTTCAAAAATACATGGTTTATGACACAGAAGATATAATATGAAGATTCAAGGTCAAGGACAATACTTCTCCAATTAAACTTACTATACAGGGTGACATTGAAAAAGTTACAATGCATAGTACCACGCGACAGAGGACTATAAAATAATAAAAAACGGTCTTATATACTAATGTCCGATTGTCTCTTGTTTTTAAGATACAGGATGTTAAAGTTTTAAAATCTTTTTTATAAAATTTATTTCTCTTCAATATCTCATAACAAAAAAATCGTTACTTGGTCGACATGAGCTTTAAAGACAATAACATAATAAAGACAAACAATGGTACTTCCATATTTGCATTGGCTTCCGGTTGGAACCGCGTCACGTTGACTTCTTCTACTGCCGAAGAACTCTCCATTGCAGAAGAACTTCCTCAGGGCTGCAGCTGCTGCTGCTTCTCGTTAGTCGTTGAGACTGAATTGGTATGTCTGTTGTCGCGGTATTTATAGTGATCGGTGGGGGTAGTGGATCGGAACGGTGGCCGGGGATTGGTCTGTTGGGGCATGACGGATCGTTAATGAGATGTTTCCAGGCATTGTGGAGGTAAAAACCAGTATCACGGTTCAGATTATTGGGATGTTTGAGAATTTCTATGGATTCACGGATTTTACGATTGAAAAAATGAGATGAGCGGGCTAGAAGTTTTGTGTCGGAGAATAGGATTTGGTGACCGGTTTCTAGTTTGTGTTCAGCTAGGGCCAAGCCAGTTGTTTGTAGTAGTCTAGTACAGCGTTCATGTTTAGAAACACGAGTGCTTTGTTTCGCCGTTTCTTTTCACCGATGTATACACGTCCCCAGGAACAAGGAATTCGGTACACACCTTCGGATTGTAAGGGGATGTGTTCTTTTGTGGAGGGTAGGCAGTCTGAAAGTTTCGTCATGGGTAAGTAAATTGATTTGATGTTCTGTTGTTTGAGTATTTTGCCGATTCGATCTGTTATGGTGTGAACGTAAGGTAGGTAAGCTGTAGCGACTGGAGGTGTATCAGGTTCAGAACGTGGAGGAAATGGGGTGAGATGACGAGAAATGTATCTTTGGATGTCGTGCATTTTGTAGGACTTTTGTTACGTGATTCAGTTCAGTTTGAAGTGAAGAGGGTTCTGACAGGGCATAGGCACGGCTGACTAATGAGTTAATGACTGACTATTTTTGAGAAGGATGATGGTGTGAATGTGCATTCAGATAGCGATCAGTATGGGTTGGTTTGCGATACACAGAGTGTCCTAATCTACCGTTAGGGAGGCGACTTACTAAGATATCAAGGAAAGGTAAGTGGCCGTCAGTTTCATATTCCAAAGTGAAGCGAATGTCAGGATGTTGAGAATTTAGATGTTCAAAAAAGTTGTCTAGGGATTCCTTACCGTGTGGCCAAATAGCAAAAACTTCATCTACATATCTGAACCAACACTTGGGTTTAAGTGGGAAAGAAGTAAGGGCTTGTTGTTCAAATGCTTCCATAAAAATGTTGGCTACTATTAGAGCTGGGCATTAATTGAATTAAAATGCTTGAAAAAGTAATTGAAGCGTTTTCATTAATTGAATTAAAATATTTCAAATACTTTTGACATCTGGTCCTGATAATTGTTATTTCAATTACTTTATTGAAATGCTTGGTATTTGAAATAATTTTATGTTATTTCAATTAATTTTCACTATTTGAAATACTTTTGAGTAATTGAATTACTTTTGAGTAATTGAATTGCTTTTAAGTACTTCAATCACATTGAACAAAAAATAAAACATATTCATTGATTTATCAGAAAATCAAAACAGAAGAACCGGTCGGAAAGGTTAAATAACGTCAATATTGAAAAAAATAATAATTCAAAGTAATTCAATTACTTTAGAGTAGTTCAATTACTTCAGACTACTTTAGACTTTACTTTAGTCAATTATTTTGACTGCTTGAATTATCATTTGAATTACTTTAGAGTAATTCAATTGCTCTAAAGCAATTGAATTAGTCTAAGTAATTGAAATACTCTAAAGTAATTCAGTAATTCAAATAATTGAAGTAATTCAAATAATAATTCAAGCAGTCAAAGTAATTGAAATACTCTAAAGTAATTCAATTAGTAATTGCTCTGCAGCTTCAAATACTTTTCTTTTTAATTGGTAATTGCCAATACTTTGTATATGAAGAGAAAAAGATAATTGATAATTGCCAATACTTTTCAAAGTAATTGAAGCTTGTTATTTGAATTACTTTTTTTAAGTAATTTGCCCAGCTCTGGCTACTATTGGGGAGAGAGGAGAGCCCATGGCTGTGCCTGAGACTTGTTCGTAATATTGATCACGGAACGTGAAATAGGTTGAGGTTAAACAACATTCTATTAAGGGAATTAAGTCTTCGGGTTGGTTATGGGCTGTGAACAGTTGTTGGATGATTGTGATGGCGTCGGGAATTGGGACTTTGGTGAAAAGAGATTCTACATCGAAGCTGACCAGAATGTCCTGAGGGTCTAAGGAAATCTCGTGATTTTTTGGGCGAAGTGCTGAGAGTTGAGGATGAAGGTTTCACTTTTACCTGCAAACGGTTTGAGACTCTGTGCTAGATATTTGGAAACTTTGTAGGTTGGTGAGTTAATTGCGCTAACTATGGGACGTGAAGGTGTATCGGGTTTGTGGATTTTAGGGAAACCGTAAAGTCTGGGAATTCTGGAGTCACGGGGAATCAAGACTTTTTGTGTTTCTGGTGGGATAGAAGAGGCTTTTATTAAAGTCGTTACGATACGTTCAATGCGTGAGGTTGGATTCCGTCGCAAGGGTTGGTAGTCAGGGTCGTCTAATAGGGTGTTGATTTTCTGGTCGTATTCTGCGTGGTCCAAAACTACAGTGGCATTCCCTGCGGAGAGTAACTTATATTTTGCACCCCGTCTAGGGGTTTTATTTTAGGAGTTAGAGAAAATTTTTAAATACAAAAGTTGTGGGGATTTTTACGTGTTATCTTTTATAATTAACATAAGAAACAAATGCGCGTTGCAATATGGGGAAAAAACAAAAAAATATATGAAAATCGTCGGACGTAAATACGGGGAGAAGTCAAACAATAGATTTAATTAACAGAAATAATAATAATAATTTAGATTCTGAAGTTATTTTAATTTTTGAAACTCTCTAAAAAAACATAATACCGAGCAAAGGATGGGACCTTGTGGCACATTCACGTAAGTTGGAGGCCGGTTAATGCAAGTTCTGGGTTTTTACGATGTTGCGCTTCCGGTGGTCAAGTTCAAGTACTTGCGGAGCTGTTGGAAATTAAAAAAAATCCAAACTATCGATATGTGAACGTTTCAGAGACGGAGCGTCGTTAATTTATTTAAATCTTGTCGGAAACAACACGATTTAAGTTGCTCACCGCCGTTTGTATTGTTCTTTAATAAAAACAGTGACTCGACGTTTATAAGGTCGTCGTGAATAAGTAATATTTTTTTCTGTTTTTAATGCACGTCGTTTCATTCCATAAGGTATTAATTTAAAACAAGGAACGAAAATAGAAGCAATTGCAGGAGAAAGTAATTGCGAAATATGTAAAAGGTTAAAATTTCGATGGACGAGGTTCAAAAAAGTGGAAGGTCAAGATCAACGTGACCCGAGACAAAAGAATTGGACAAAATCTTTCAAGAGATGAGGTTCAAAAAGTTTTAAGGTCAAGGTCTAAACCAAGTCGAAAGAAATTGGAAAAAATCTTAAAAAATGTAAATTTTTATACCACTTCGCCCAAAACAAGGAACGTGTCCTGCCGAAGGGGTCGTAATCGCTTCTGACATCGTGCAGAATATACACATGAAGGCGTGATCGACCTTGACCTATGAACACATTCTTGGTTACATGAGTTTAATTAATCACTTTTATTATGTAACTGTTTCGTGACGGTGCATTATTTAAGAGCGAATTTTCGACAAAACTTGCGTCTTTAATTAACCGATTTAAATTGTTGTAGTAAAAGTAAGAGGATTTAGATTTGTAGTGTTGAATAGAATACATAATTCGGACGTAACATTTTTTTTTCCTTGAACTTGAATGCGGACACAATCGTTCAACTCATTCCCAATCAATTTTTTTTAATCGATGTCTTTCTCACTCAGACATATTCAGATTGATTTTAGCATTACTCTAGGTGCATATGTGAATTGGTACGTATTTGCATTTGGATAAATCATTCAATTTCATTTTTCCGTAAATTTGTTTAAAATTATTTACTATAATCCGACGTTTCGGTGCATAGTTGTCTGTTACCGTCTTCAGGGAATTTTGGTTTAAGAAAGGCAGCTTTTGTCGATTTATTCATAGCTTCGGAATTATTCCAAAGAGTGGGTAAGTTGTTCAAGAGAAGACACTTTGATCTTTGCCGAGTAGTTTCAATGACCTCGAACCAAATTGGCGCAGGCGAAATACGGAGGAAATTAACAACAAATGGCGTTGGCATGACACAAGATGTCAGTTTTCACCAATCAGATTATCGCAGCCACAATTTTTGTCCGGAAACACTCGATAGCATACGAAAGGACATTTCAATTGGCGTAAATGCTTTCTCCTTCCTGATTTGCATTTCCTTGTTCAAGTGTCCCCTCTTGTATGAGTTATCTACTATTTGATTATTCATTAATAAGTTTTAAATCGCTTCTCGTGTGGGGTTTGAACCAGTGACCTTTATATTGGCATTTTAGTCACTAGGTCATTGAAGCTACGACTTTATACAATTATAAACTTCTATATAAGCTAGTAGTTCCCAAACTTTCTGATATTGGATGTGTTGGTGTGTATTTGGGTTTAAGTAAGACCGAATGGTTTATCAGCATTACCCATACGGCTTCCGTATTGTTGGATGGTCGGATTTCCTTTTTCATTCCTGGCCTTCCTTGAAATATCGTTGGGATTCCTTCTTAGAGTTTCCACGATGTTGTCAAACTCCTCATCCTTATCAGGTTGGTCTGAATGTAATGCTGTGATGCTATGCAAACCCATGGGAATGCAGTTTTGCCACCGTGGTCGAAAGCATAGAAGTCTGAAGCGGAAAACGTTAATTCCTCCAAAAATTGAAACATTATTTTCGGCGTTCTCCCATTTTTATTTATTTTTTTTTTCTATCTGCTTTTAAGACTGAAAACGTCGAAGTGGATAAGTGCAGGGCTTAATCAGTAAAATATTTCCAGATCGGCGATTAGGTGATAACATGCGTAACGATTACGTAGAAAGCGATCGATAAAATCAAGATACAAGTAAAACTATGCGAGTCGTTTACCCGTACATCTGAAAGATTGATTTATTGAGTTGTTTGTGCCAAAACAAAATTAAAATCGATCAAAACTAATTGCTTTTTTTGAATAAGTTTGTGCTCAAGTGTCCAAGTTTCGGAAAAAAAATCGTAGATAATTTCACGCAGCATAAAATGCCGTTTACAAAGAAACAGTTGAGCAACGCAATTTTGAGATACGAAGCAAAGTAGCTCTATTTTCAATGGAACACCCTGTATATTATTGCAGATTTGAATTAGCGAGGCAATTTTAGCCTGCAACGATGGGTCGCATCATTGGTCTGGGATGAACGGTGATCGAGTTGAGATTTTCTCGTGACGTCACACAACTGGAAAACTGCTCATCCTAGACCCATCATGCGACCCATCGTTTCAGGCTAAAATTGCCTCGCGAATTCAAATCTGCAATAATATTAGGACTCCTCTTTAAAAAAATCATGATTTTGATGTACATTTCGAAGGTGCGTCTTTTTTTGTACACGTTTGTGCTCAAGTGTCCAATTTTCTGCTTAAAAACATTAGCTAAATTTAAAAAAATACTCATGTCGGAAACTGGGAATCACACTTTTCAAAATCGTGCCCAAAAACTGGCCTTTTACTGCAGTTTGTCGCTCTGCTTCGTTGCGCCATACTCAGCTAGCAAGTTCCATTCAAATGTGCCTTGAGTCTCTTGGGAATTAAAATTTTTGCAATTTACTCCAGAGAAAGAAAGCAAATATGAACGTCCTTAAATCCCAGAAAAAATGATATCATCGTTATCATCGTCGATGATGATAAATGTATTGCTTTACAACTATAATCATTACGACCTTGAATGCGCTCGCTTTAATGAATAAAATAATCTAGATACTATGCAAGTTGATTTTTTTTAACTTTAACTTTTAAAGCTTGCTGTTTCTATATTATGTATACATAGATTTAAACCGACGACGCATCGACGCCGCCTTCTCGAATATCTTCTTCCGTGCGCTTATGCATAATGACTTCATCAATATCTGGCGCCGTCAAGATTACATACGACATGTAATTAAAATAATCGCCGGCAAATAAAAATTACGCTTATATATAGAAACCTATTTTCGCGTGCGACGCGTCGCCGCTTACGTCGTCTCCTTGGACGTAAGCGCGACCTTCTTTTGTTCTCTTTCCCGTCCCCATTACGCCAAATTGGAGGGTAAACACGTCGGCAATTACTGGACGTCTGAAACGGCACCGAAGGAAAACCATTTCGCTTGCCTTATTTTAGTTGAGGGTGAGTGATGGGGTGTTTGCGTTACTTTGAAATAGCTCGCGCACGAGGAAGATGGCACGCGAATTACAAAAACACCCCGTAATTTCTTTTGTTCTGCATGGCCACGCCATATGATTGGCAAGTTGTTGGTATAATTGAGCTTTCACGATTCAACCTTGCTCATATGAATTTCAGAGAACTTGACATTAGAAAGGGTACTCAGAAAACAAATGAAAAATAATTTATTTCATCTGCGTGGTCCTATAAGTTTGGACTGTAGTGTAGGTCTCTTCTCAAATTCTCTTCACGTCGCACCCCCGTGAGAACAAGAAGAAATTTACTCTCAGCTTCGGTAAGATAAAGGGTACCACCTTACGTCCCGCGTCACCACTATTACGTCACCGCTGAATTACGTCAACTATTATTGGACGCTGAATCAACATCAAAGGACAAAAACCGCCTCATTTATTTTAGTAACATAAATGAAGTGATCTCACTCGAGGAAGGTGTCAGTAATAACTGGCGAATTTCATGGGATTTATTTTAACAATGACCTCTCTCGGATGGCGCGCCATACGATTAGCTTGAAAATTGTAAAGTGCTTGAAAATCTGCAGTAAAGTAAAGTTCGGCCTTATCAAGAAAGTGACAAAAAGGTAGTTTGTCTGTTTTTTGGTTACGCGGTACGGATGACTGTTAATTTTTTCCCTAAACAAGGTTACTGCCAATCGTATATGTCATGCGGGTGTAAACCTGTGGGAATTTCAACTATTTTCAACACCGTGAGTAGGCCTAGCGATACCATGAGTGACCATGAGTAAGCCTAGCGATACCATGACTTTTACCATGGCCAGCTACATTAATATTCATTGACGTGTATGTATGGCCGTTTCAATTCGCTTAAAATTCGGTTCCGAGAAAGCATGCCTTGGAGTACTCCTCTCAGCGCTCCCTATTAAAGATACTACAGAACTACTGATAGTAACGTAATGACAACTTCAATTACTTAAAAACTCACAAGAGGCGCTGAGGGGAGTATCCGTCAAAATTTTTAAAAGTCGAATTGAAACGGCCATACATAAACGTCAGTGAATGTTAATGTAGCTGGTCATGCTTTTACTAGCCCACTTGTATAATTTTACGCCAGGTGGCGCCCAGGTTTAAGCTACCGACAATCTATTTGTAGCTCCCCCCCCCTCATCACTAAGCTGGGAATCGACGTTCG
Organism: Dorcus parallelipipedus; assembly: GCA_958336345.1. Lineage (NCBI taxonomy): Eukaryota > Metazoa > Arthropoda > Insecta > Coleoptera > Lucanidae > Dorcus > Dorcus parallelipipedus. The sequence continues at coordinate 30,421,015 of OY284478.1, forward strand.
CAACTTTATACACGGTCAAACGGGTAAGGCGAAAAAATAGGTAGCAACGTGTGATCGCTCCATACGAGTTCCCCACCCACATCCGTTTATGTCTTTTCCGTTTACCTTGCCCATATTCAAGGCCACTAAAGATCCGCTTATAGCATCTCTTGTAATTAGTGATGTAAGTTCGTTAAAAGACGCCTGTCATGACAATGGTCATAATAGAAATGGCGGTTACGTCACAATGATTGGTCATTTGAATTCATCCTGTGAATTACACATGGTTGTCATTTTAATAAATGACCGTCACAGACATGCGCAAATAGGCGTGAGCAGCTGTTCAGCGGAAATAAACACGTCGAACACTTTGCAACAGAACAGTTTTACTAACTACTAAGTTTTACTAACGGTAACTGAATGTTTATCTTCCGGACGGTTTGAGTAACGATACCACTGAGCTAACGTTTCGATTCAGGCTCTAGGAATCGGATATGTCGGACGGTAGTGAGTGAGACACCCACTCAGAGACTGGATACACGAAACGCCCGTGTCAGGTAAATATGAGTGAGACACCCACTCAAGGACGGAGTCCACGAAAGGCCCGTGTCAGGTAAGCATGAGTGAGACACCCACTCAAGAACGGAATACAAGAAACGCGCGTGTCAGATAAATATGAGTGAGACACCCACTCAAGGATACAGTACTCGAAACGTCCGTGTCAGATAAGTATGAGTGAGACACTCACTCAAAAAAGATCGCTTAGCGCGTTTAAGTTATGCACCGGGAGGCGGATGACTGGTTTTGTCTGAGCTGTTTTTGTTACACGCGTATACATAAAATGTGCGCCTGTCTAGAATTAAACGGATTAAAAAATGATCGTCATTTACACTTAAATAACCAAAATGACGTCACGTTTTTAAATGACCGTCATATTACATCACTACTTGTAATTTTGGGGTTGAAGTGTTGGGTGAGTGCAAGGCCACACGAGTTCTAGAATCGATCTTGATCTTAAGACGGGCAGTTTCTCTATGAACTCTCCTTGTAACGTCGAGGACATCGATCCTTGACCTTGAAATTTTCAAGATCTCTAATAATTCTGTGATCTCGGAGTCTATTAAGTCCTTCCGGTACTTTTACAATTTATACGAGATCAAGGATACCTATAAGTAGATTCTGAAACTTCTTTCAGTGCTCAAGGTCACTAATAATCCGACTGTATTGTTTTGTGTAATCATGAAGTTGGAGTATTAGAATCGGCCTTGATCATAAGATAGGTCGTTTCTGAAATCTTTGTGATCTAACTTTCGTCCAAAATAATCGATTAAATAATTCTGGGGTCTTCTGTGACCTCTACTTTTCAAGGCCACCAATGGAGTCTTGGAGTTAATTAAGATCCTTCTAATTGTAAGAAAAATCCAAGCATCTTATAATTATCAAAGCCTAGTACGGAAGTAAATTCAATGCAACGCGACCGTGAGAAGAATTCGCCCACATAAAGTTTATGTAAGTAACCGTGGCAGCGGCTCGCTTTATCAAGAGCTTTGGCCGAGATGAGACATAAATGACATTTGCAAATTCGAAGAATTGCAGTGACATTGAAAACCGACCTCGTGCTGAATCACACACATAGGGAATGCTACGTAATCGGAATTGACCTTAGAAAAACTAAATAAAAAGGGGCCGTGGCAAAGCATAAGCATCGGACAGCTTCCAGCAGTTTGGTCGTGAAGACAGCTAGCGCCCGTCTTGTGGAGTACATCTCCATAAGCCCGAGGGTGTAACCGACATTTACAGAATGTCTTAGTGTGTGTGGCTGTTCTCCAAAAAGTCCGTCCGTCTCTGTATCTGGTACTATGGTTGGGTGAGAATTTAATTATTGATTTTACTATTTTGGCTATGTTTTTATAAACTAACATTTGCTTAATTTAATTATGAGATGCTGTTTTTCTCGTTATAAAAATCATTTTGAATTTGTTTTATGTTATCTCGTATATCGCTCTCAAGTTATCTGAAATGGGATCTAAATTTTACATTTGTCTAAGTTTGTGATCACAACAGAATTTCTAGAATCGGCCTTGACCATAAGATGGGTCGTTTCTGAAATCTTTGCGATCTAACTTTCGTCCAAAATAAAGAACATCGATTGAATAATTCTGGGGTCTTCTGTGACCTCGAATTTTCAAGATCACCAATGATCTTGGAGTTAATTAACATTCTTCTAATCATCTTACAGATTTTACAATGTCAAGGACGCTAATAAGTAGGTTCAAGGTCACTAATTGTAGAGTCTTTTGTAATCTTGGAATTGGAATTAAGGTGTTTGCAACACAACTGAATTTCTAGAATCGGCCTTGACCTTAAGATAACCTCGTTAGGCCGTTTCTGAAATCTTTGCGATCTTCTAACTTCCTTGCAAAGTCAAGAATATTGATTAAGTAATTCTCGGGTCTTCTGTGACCTCGAATTTTCAAGAACACCAATGATCTTCGAGTTAATTAAGATCCTTCTAATCATCTTACAGATTCTGCAATGTCAAGGTCGCTAATGAGCAGGTTCAAGGTTACTAATTGTAGAATCTTTTGCAATCTTCTGCAATGAGGAACGAAACGTCGGCAGTAGAAGAAATCAACGTGACGCGGTTCCAACCGGAAGCCAATTCAAACATGGACGACGATCGCGGAAGCCTTCAAGTTAAATTAAAATTTCTACACAACAGAATTTCTAACGTCAGCTTTGACCTTAAGGTGACCTTAATAAGATCCTTCTATAATCTTATAGTTTTCTGCAATGTCAAGTAAGGTTTAAGGTCACTAAAAATTCGCTTGTAGCATCTCTTGTAATCTTGTAGTTGAAGTGTTGGGAGTGTGCAAGACCACAGGAGTTCTAGAATCGACCTTGGTCTTAAGATGGGCCGTTCCTAAAATACTCTATGATCCTATAACCGCCTTGTAATGTCAAGGACACCGAACCTTGACCTTGAAATTTTCAAGATCACTAATCGATTGTAACATCTTTTGCAACCTTGGAGTTGGAATATAAGGTGTTTGCAATACAACAGAATCTCTAACATAGGCCTTGACCTTGATAAGATCCTTCTCTAATCTTATAGTTTTTTGCGATGTCAAGTACGCCAATAAGTAGGTTCAAGGTCACTAAAAATTCGCTTGCAGCATCTCTTGTAATCTTATAGTTGAAGTGTTGGGCGTGTGCAAGATCACAGGAGCTCTAGAATCGACCTTGGTCTTAAGCTGGGCCGTTTCTGAATTACTCTATGTTCTTATAACATCCTTGTAATGTCAAGGACACCGATCCTTGACCTTGAAATTTTCAAGATCATTAATAATTCTATTATCTTGGGCGTATGCAAGACCATCGAAATTCTAGAACAGACCTTGGTCTTAAGATGGGCCGCTTCCGAAATACTCTATGCCCTTATAACCTCCTTGTAATGTCAAGGACACCTTTCCTTGATCTTGAAATTTTCAAGATCACTAATAATTCTTGCCTTGGAGTTTCGGTTATTTTACAATTTTTGCACGGCCAAGGATACCAATACGCAAATTCCGAAACTTCTTTCAGTATTCAAGGTCACTAATAATCTGACTGCATCGTCTCCTGTAATCTCGGAGTTTAGGTGTTTGCAACACCAGAGGACTTCTAGTATCAGCCTTGACCTTAAGATAACCGTTTCAGAAATCTTGCAAAATTAAGAATATCGACTAAGTGATTCTGGGATCTTCTGTGACCTCGAATTTTCAAGATCACCAATGATCCTGGAGTTAATTAAGATCCTAAGACCGTCAAGGACGCTAATAAGTAGGTTTAAGGTTCAATAATTACGAAATTAGCGGAGATTTAAATTGTTTTTCGTTTTAGTGATTTATTTGTTGACCTGTCGAAGCAGGCGTTAAAAGTGGGGCCTTTGCATGGAATAATCTGCTTCAGGCAACCTGCATGCATTTGTCAAATAAATATATATTTTGTAGTTTGTATTTCACGGCCTCGGACGTTGACCTAAAAACGGAGTTCACGTGAAATTCCACTTAAAGGTCGAGTTATATTTTGTAACCAGGGGCGCATCGTCATTTTGAGACTAACTTTTGATTACTTATCGTGTTTTTTTATTCGGAACAATTGTCAGTCACCCTGTATATTCTTTAAAATCACTTCCGCTGTTGTTCGTCAGTTTATTGTATAATTTCTTCCGAGGATTCTGTTGCGCATCTGATTTGATTTCAGCAAGGACATGGAAACTGTGAAATTTGTTGCGTTGTTCGATGACATGTTTGTGCTTCAATTATGAATTGCCTCGTACCATACTTTAAAGTAATAACCGTGATATTTTCTTAATTTATTCGCATTTATTACAGCCAATGGCAGTTTCACAACGACACCGAGGGAGGCCTTCCTCGGCCGTAAATCAGTGAATTTCAATGCACTGGATATTGATGCGGCGAAGCGGGCCTTCTTCCTTGCATACATATCGCGCGCAAGTTTAATTAAATTTGCATAAATTCCAGCGCAAAATATGATTTCGTTCCGAACGCCATCGCCAGGAAGTTCGTGACATTCAGACCGTTACGTTTCAGGCTTCTCGCCGCAGATAGCTTTGTGCACAACTTCGTTCTTCCGTGTGGCTTTGTGCTCCTGGCGCAAGTCCATGAAAGGTAGACAGCCTTCCTATGCATTGTGAGGCATAATGGGTTCACGTGACACGTTCTCGTCGAGGGTCGTTAATTATTTTCACGTTCAGTTCCGCGTTTTTATCTTCACTTGTATTTAACAATCGAAATTTATTTTTAAGTCATCAGTTTAATTGTCTCGGGGAATAAATTTTGTTTTAAAAAAATCGAAGTTCAAGGTCAGTACATAGAGTAACATTCACTGCATGATCCTCCGCCATCTCAGAAAACAAATTAATAACTCAGCTAAATTTGTTTGTTCCTTCAGTAGTACAAATCATGCGAAAATTAAAGTTTTAAATGTCTTGTCAAAAAATGCATTTACGTCGTTTAAGTAAAAACTAACGAACAAGCGTCGTGTGAATTTATTCTAGAAAATACGCCATGTTATTCCTCAACGGGATGCCCACTAACACGACCACCTATTGGGATCCACTTTACTTCGATATCGTGGTATGTATGTGCATGGAAGTCACCCTGTATATTTTTAGTGAAATCAAATTAAAGATTCGTAAGTAAAAATTAACGAACAAGAGTCATGTGAATCTCTTCTAGACAATACGCCATGTTATTCCCTCGACGGGATGCCCAGTAACACGACAACCTATTGTGATCCACTGTTCTTCGATATCGTGGTGTGTACGTTTATGGAAATCACTCTGAGTATTTTTATTGAAATAATAATAAAATTAATTATATAATTAAAAAATTAAACAGAGAATAAAAAGAACTGAACCCAAGATACCACCTTGCGTCACAATCCTAGCTTTGAAATACGAAAACCGTTTAAAATTCATTTTTAATTCGATAAGTAATTAATTTAAAATATTTCTCAGAATTTAAACCAATTGTTTGATTATTCAAAATTGTTGAAGAATGTACGCCTTCTTTCGAAATCATCAATTTATACATTTTTGTTATTGCGACGGAAAACATCGAGCGGGAAACGTGAATCCACCCAAAGTTAATTCAATTTGCTACCGTGGTGGAAAACAAAGAGTCCATAAGCGGGAAACGTCAATTCCCCCAAAGTTTGATTTTTATTTAAGAAAAACCCCAAGGTCTTTTCGCGTTTTTTTTTTTAGTTAAAGAATTTTGTTTTGATCACGCAACGAAACTTACACAGTCAGAAAAGTAAACAAAGCAAGCAGCAACAACGATGATAAGATAGCGGAGGTGTTTTGGAAAAAAATCCTACAATCGCAATAACATCATAAACGCGCACACTTCGACGTGTAGGTAGGTATTACACGTATCCAAACAGAGATAAGAACCGCGCTAATGAGGGAATTACGGAAACGTCCGAGCACCAAATCCAAGCGTGCCAAAGTCAATAACGAAAACAAACAGACGAGTATAGGTGTACGTACACTCACCTGTTCGCGAACGGGGAACCACGTGGCCTGCACGTGCCGTGCTGCGTGTGCACAAAACACGGGAAACACACTGTGCCCGATCAAATTTCGAACGCGATTTTGGAGGAGTTGCGGATATCGTAGGCGGCCGTGTACGATATCAACTCGACCCGGTGCATCGTAGCAGCCTATGTATGCTGAGAGCGACGGGCGAGCACTGGCTGGTGTTGCTGATACGTGCTCGTTTGTAATTCCTGCTACGTCAGACGATGTTCAGCAGGATAGGCCAGGATAACGGTAACATGGCGGGCCTCGTTTACAAAGGAGAAGAAGGCGCCCGAAAGGAAAAATCCACGTAAAACAAATGCAGAAAATATTTTAATTATACACGCGACTCTCAAAGTTTCGGGAATTATTTAAAACATTTAAAAAAAAACATCCTCGGGATTTAACTGAAGAATTCCTGATTTTTTGTTTGTGAAATTCGTGATTTAAATTTTTCTTCTTTTTTCTTTCCGTTCCGTCCGGTCCTTGGCAACTGTTCTCATTTCTTCCAAGGTTTTATCTTTTTTCTTGCCGATCTCCTCTATTCTTTCTTGCCTATTTTTCCTTGGTCTTCCTTTATGTCTTTTCCCTATTCAATAGATATACTACGGGCGTTCAGGCTCACTTTCTTCTGGAAAATTAACATTACGTACCAAATATATATGTATGTATGGTTGCCTATCGTCGCTCTGGTAGGTGCCCGGTGCGCTCACGCTAGTTAGTGCGAGCGGCGACGTGAGGGAAACAATGACGGTTATTACCAAAATAATAAATGAAGACAAATGATGAGGAAGAGGAGGGCATTCGATTGCCTTTTGTTTTGATCGTACGAAGCAATAAATAATTGTTTCCGAAACAAACAAAGGAAATGGTAACTTCCAAGCCTTTGAATTTCATCCTCTAATTATAAAGCAGCTACAGTAGATTTAAAAATGCATTTGATCGAAAATTTGACCTTGATGTCGTTCTGAAATGTTTTGATTTTATACCTACTACGAGATTGGTTATCTCACGGACCTTTTGAATTTCATCCCCCAGTTATAAAATGCCGAGGGGAAGGACATCGTTCGGATTTGGTGCACCAATTTATAAATACACAAGATTTAATTGCATTTAAAATATCTTATTTTATTTAAAGTATTTTGTCATATTTAAAATATATCAGTAAATTTAAAACTATTTGTTAAGCATTTAACAAAATTTTGAATTATTTATGTATTTATTTGAATGCATTTTAAGAATTATGTTAAATTACATTTATTTAAACGTATTCAAATATATTTAACTGTGTTTAAAAATAATAAATAAGTACTGCAGTTAATTAAGATAATGCAAAAAAAATTATTTGAAAGAAAATAATTGTTCTTAAGTACCATTTAATGCGAAAATCTAAATAAAAATAAAGTGCATCAATATTGTCGCGTTAAAAATAAAAAGGAACCGTAATAATTAAATTATTAATTAAGATTACGTGAATCACTTTTAATCAATTTTTATTTAATCTAATTTGTTTTAAACATAATTATTCTAAGAGTCTTTAAACTTTTAATTAAACTAACTTCCTTTAACTTAATTAGTAAACTTAATCAATCTTTTAAACTTTAACTTAATACTTTATATAACTTTATACTTAATAATTCTAAACTTATCTTTACTTATTTTAACTTCACTTATTGGGGGAGGGTCTGGCTCGAGCGGTCAGCCCTTGCTCGTAGAGTCACTCGCTTGGCTTTGTCCTTTCCGCGCACTTGACTTCACACACTTTCACTAATTAAATCAATTCTTTACCTTAACTCATACCTTCACTAACTACCTACTTTTTCTCTAAACCTGCAGGTCGGTCTCTTATCTTTTATACATGTTCCTAACTCTACGTCACAGTTGGTTCTTTTGTTGTGGTGGTTGGGGGTTCGGTCCAAAGTACAAAGTTCTAAAGGTGTCAGCATCAATTAACCCTTGCCAAATTTGTTTTCTTAAAACGTTCTAATTGCCTCAATTTTAATTGGCACGTGTAAACAACACGCTTACATTTCACAGAGCTTGCATTTCTACGTAAGTGGAATGTGAGCACGTGTAACGCGGCTGTCCTACTAATTGTCAATGGGTGCTGATTCTGCATAATTTTGAAACGCACATAATTGCAATAATTACGAAACGAATTTAAATTTACTTATTTTCCCAGATAATGACATCGTGACATTATAAAAGAGAAAGATACAATTATATTGTTTTAGATATATTTTTGTATATACACAACGTGTCCTATCCAAGACTTTTAACCCTAATATCTTTGTTACTTACTGATGAATTTTGCTGAAATTTGGCAGGCACCCTTTATTAAAAACTAAATATTCATTCAGCATCATCAAACTTCTTTACAATAAACGGCGTTTTCTTTATGAATTGCAGAAAAAATGTGAATCAAATGTTAAGATTTTGAACACTTTTACCTTTAGTGTGAAAATAAATTAATTACTGCTACAATTCTTTCGCAAGTCAGATAGGTACTTTTATAATCGTGTATGTATGTATTTACCGTAATAACATCGACTCTGTAACAACAAATAACTGTTTAAAAACAAAATTTTGCATTCACAAGAGATTTGACATAGCAGGAAGATTTTTCAGTAATCAATACATGCTCCTACCAAATTTTGCTTTTCTATATCCATAAACAACGAAGATATACCTAAGGGGTGAAAATCTTAGCTGAGACACCCAGTATAATCTGTCACTACTTAATCTTCGCTTGTCAGTTTGAAGTAACTAATTATATAGTTATTTTTTAGGGCCTGTTTTTTTATTCTTATTATGGTTCATCACGAACATCAAATAATCAATCGGCTCATTCCTTTATGCGCATCAAAGCGCCTATGTATTCGGTAGTATTTTTTGGAGACTAATAATTATAAATTATAATCGATTTAGGCGATGTAGGAATGTAGAGACAAGTTGTCACTAAATTCGTACACAACATAAATGATTGTAATCTAACAGATATGAATTTCTGTTCAATCTTTTAAATCACTGTCTAATCCATCACAGCAAAATGCTGAATAAAAAAACACGCCCAATCTAACAGAGGTGGATTTCCATTCAATCACTTCCATCACTATCTGCATACATCATAGTCATAGCACAATGCAATAAACAGTGAGCATTAATCTCGATATAAGTATAATAGTTCAAACTAATAAAATTATTTGATAATATGTAATGGGAATTTTGGAATATCCAATTTCGCCAAATTCTCAAAAAGAATGTGGTTACCCATATTTTATAAATTATTTCTTTTGGACTTATACGAGCCCTAACAACTATATGTTGGAACAAGCAATTATGTCTGAAATAAATCGTGAATTCGGTGAAATATTGTAACGAATTTCTTCAAGATTTTGTGAATTCATGTCATTATGTTTAACAGACATTTTGCAAGTGTATTTGAACAATGAAAGTCAATTGCTTTAATATAATTCTTTCTTTATTTATTTTCAGCGCAATACTTTTGATAACTAAATGTTGGAACACGTAGAATTTTACAAAATAAGAAACAAATTTAACATCTCCTTTTGCCCGAATAACTGCCTGAAGTCTATCAGGCAAGATGTTTGCAAAATTCAGGTGTAAAACTATCCCAAATTTCTTGTAATTTGGCGCGCAATTGAAGTAGGGTTCGTAGAGAATTGTTTTTTAAATTTTGTTTCATTTCATGCCACAGTATTTCTATTGAACTGAGGTCTGGGCTGCTGGAAGGACGTGACAAAACTTTAAGACCATTGTCCCCAAACAATTTTTTTGGTGTTTTTGTTGTGTGACATGACGCACCGTCCTGTTGGAATATGTAATCTCCATTCGGATATAATTTTGCAACAAGTTTTGAAGAATGTTTTTATATTTTTCTGCGTTTACAATCCCTTCAATAAATTTTAAAGTGCCCAATCCCTTAGCTGACATACGTCCCCAAACCATAAAGCTTCGTGGGAACTTAACTGTTCGTTTAAGGCAGTCTTTATGGAAAGCTTCTGCTTTTTCTCGATTTACGCGTTTACGATGATCTGCCACGCAAAAATTAAATTTGCTTTCATCACATATGACTTTACGCCAGTCAATTTTAGACCACGAAAGTTTACATTTAACCCAAATGTAACGATTCCTTTTTTGTTTTTCTGTCAATAATGGCTTTTCTTTGGCCTGTAAAATGGAATATATTCAAAGGTAAAACTTTTGCACACTAAGGCCCGATTTTACAATCGTCCGATAAGCATTATTCTTAGAATAACGTAACGTAGTTGTGGCGTAGATATGGAGGAACGTTAAAGGATATTCAAAGAACATTGTTTTGCACAAGTTAAACAAAAGTTAATTTTGCTCTAAATATAATTCGAAACAACATTGAAAATATTGCTAGTTGCTTATTTACTATTTAAATTAAAAAAATTGTTATAAATTCAGTAAACTAGCATTTTATTTGAAAAATGTTGCTTGTTCCAACATATAGTTGTTAGGGCTCGTATAAAAAAGTCCAATATTATTTGAAGTTGAAGCGCATTTTTCTAGTGATCGAATTTGATTTCTATTTCTTGGGGACTTCAAAGTTTCGCACGAATTACCTACCATCCCCTTGTTCCATTTTGTTACTACCGGTAATCTTGCATTCAAAAAAATCTGTTAAATTCAAAAATCCATCAGATTCATGGCTCAAATGATTACTGTGTACAATTCTTTAATGTTTTATCTCATAATATTCGTAATCAATCAGTTATAAATTTCAACAACAATATTAAACAATTCCTCCTAAACAAGGTCTTTTAGTTTTGAGGAATATTTAGCGTTTCATTTTATTAGACTAAAGTAAAGGATTATTTGTTTGTTTGACGTGTAAGTCCTCTGTACATTAACATCAATAAATATATTATTATTATTTGAATTTAACTGAAAACAACTACAAATTTTAAAATGGAATAATTCCTTTTTTTTAGATTAAAAAAACCGTAAATACTTCTTTAAATTGTTTATAAACATTTTTGGAATGTGTTTTTTCTATTCCATCTATAGTTCTAATTTCTTCTGGATCATTACATTTTGGCGGGCGACGTTGAAGTTACTCGAGTTATTCATATTGCACGGATTTGTTAATATTTAATTTAATTTAATGGTATTTAACAAAAACTTAAAATTATTTATTAGTATTTGAATTGTATTTATTGGTACTTACCGGTGTTAACTGTTAATTAATTTAATTTAAGGTATTTCTACATATTTATACCGTAATATTTATACATATTTATACCGTATTTTTAATTACTGAAATAATTAAGTAGATTTAAATATATTTTAAAATATATATTTGACTCTTCGTACTCTTATTTAAGAGATGTCCTACCCCTCGTAAAACACCCAGCATAATAATCGAAGACATGTGCGAGGTTTGATTAGGTCGATTTGAAATAGTTTGATCGATCGTATGAGGTCATAGTTTGGAGGAAAATGTTTTATTGCCACGCGAGCGTTTGAACTGCACCCCTTAACTACAATAAACAATTAATAACAGTTCGATCTAAAAATTGCGCGACGCACAGGATCATTGAAGGTTTGTTTCGGTCAATCTGGAATGACTTGACTCCATCATGAATGCAAGTGTGATAGAAGACAAGGTTTGATCGGTCGATTTGAAACAGTTTAATAGATCACAAATGAGGTCATACTTTGATTCCATCGCAAGCTTTTGAATTGCACGCCCCCGCTAATTACAATTCGATCTAACAATGGCGTGGTTGAAGGCATGACGCGCAGAGTCATTGAAGATTTGTTTCGGTCGATGTAGAAGAGTTTGATTGATTCGATCATTGCAATATCATTGTCTGAACGAAAATGGCTTGATTGTGTCACAACCCCTAATTATAAAAGAACTGCACTTCGATCTAGAAACGGTGATCGAAAAGTTGACCTTCAAGACCTTTGAAAATGTGTTGCAGACGACCTGAATTAGTTTGATTCTATCGTGCGTGAACGAAAAACGTTTTGATTATCTTACGGACCTTTTTGAATTCACCCCCATTATAAAACAAAAGCAGATCGATTAGTAGGGTCAATTTCGGTTGATCCGATCATGACAGTAAGGAAAAAGATTTGATTGTCTTACGAGCCCTCTGAATTTCATCCCCCAACAGCCGTCAGGTCTACAAAATCGGTTCAAAATTATGATAATGTACAGGGCGTTCTATTAACTAAAACATACTACTTACGCAAGCAAAGGCAAGTTGCTATAACCTTGACCTTCAATATTTTTTTCAAATTCTGAAAAAGAGTCGCCTCCTCGAAAACGGGATACCGCAGGGATCCATCCTCAGCACCACCCTTTACATCATTGCAGTGAATGGTCTGATCGCAGGACTCAGGCCATCTGTTGGCAAGGTCCTGTATGTTGATGACCTGGTAATTTTTGTTTCTTCCCCGCCTTCACAACCTCATGGTAGCATACTCCAAGAGGCTATCAATGTCTTCCTTCGTAACGCTGAGTCGCCCGGTTTCAGCCTTTCTTCGACCAAGACTTCCTTTGTACATTTTTGTCGCTTACGCAGACCGCATCCTGAACCGCGACTTAAATGCAGAACATGAGAATACGCTCTGTTCCCTGGTACTTCTCTTTGGTCACACATTAAGCTGGAGAACTTACATCAAAGACCTTGCCATTCGTGCAAGAAGTGTTTTGAACATCATTCAAACACTGGCTACCACCAGATGGGGGTTGTTATAGTAGTCCTTGGTGCTCTGTTACGTTTGAAATTTCGTTACGAAAACGTGGCAACAAAGCATCGTCTACCGCGTTTCGAGTTCGCTTGGCAACTCCGCGCTTTCCTTGATCCCCTCGATTCTCATTTGTTGAAAGCACCGCGTCATCATAGTGTTGAAAGTCATTGGATGCTGCTTATGGCGTGCGTGCATTTTCAGCATCCCTTTCGCCTCAGTTACGCGCTGTCGATTAATTATTTCTCATCGGGACTTGGTGCCCCGTGCTGATGTGTTTTACCGCTTAGCAACTATCGAAGCCCTTGCTTAATGGATTAAGAAGTGCTTATCTACAACTTTGCCGGAATTTCCCTAGTGCACCACCGATCGAGTTTTGGGGTACTTTAGCCCCATACCAAACTTGGGAAAACTACAAATCTCAGGTAAAAATTGTGCGAATTGTCTGACGCCATTTTGGATGCTAACGACCTGTTCTTTCTTTTATATTCAGGCTTCTAATTTTACTTCTAATGTTACGATGGTTCAAAATCTTATGGTGGTGTCGGCTCCTCGTTCGTTTTCGATGGTGAGACTTTCCTTTTTTCTCTTCCTGATTGTGCCAGCATCTACACAGCCAAAATATTCGCCATCTAGGAAGCTCTGAACTACTGTGCACAGCGCGTGGGTCATCCTCTTTTGATTTGTTCTGATTCCCTTACTTCACTCCGGGCTATTTCTAACCCCTTTTCGGATGACCCTTTGATTTAGTTCCAACTTCAGGTCCTTCCTGAGAGGTGTATGTTTGCGTGGGTCCCTGGACATTCGGGTATTCGTGGAAATTAGATTGCAGATGCCGCAGCTCGTTTGGCGGTTTCGCTCCCATTTACTGCCAACTCCCAAAATTTTTATTCGATCGCTCGGTATTTCTCAGTGGAAAAAAAAATACACAACAAAGTTACTAAATTAAAATATTTATTGCAAGTTCATAAGTGGTAACTAAAGAAAAGAACGACTAATGAATAGTTACTTATACATTACGAAACCATCTAAAAAGAAGAGAGAGAAGAGAAAAATACCGTAGAGACATTCATAGAGACTTGAAACATTTAGAGTTCGTAAAGATTTGCCTTTGAATAGAAAAAAAACCTACAAAATCCTAAGAGACACACACGCACACGCAGGCCGGCCCAATTCCATCCGCTGGCGCTGGCCCGAATCGAATTGGGCCTGCGTTACAAGACAAGAAAATCGAAAAAGTGATTCACTCCACTCGCATGCACAGTTTACGTCACTAGCCCTTAAAACTATGATGATGAGTTTTGCTTGTAAAGAGATCGATCATTAATTATTTAGCACCTAGTTCTTTCAATAGTGATAATAATAATAATAAAATGCAAGTAAAATTTCTCTTACTTACTACATACTTTGCAGTAATGTATATATGAACTTGATCAGAAAAGAGAGATGGCAACAATCAAAAAATATATACCGTAAAAAGCGGACAATTATTGAAGATCGCTCGCGGACGAGAGATCACGTGACCTTCAATCATCGTCGTTCATTCTGCAAAAGTCTCACAGATCCGTTCCAATTAGATTTATTTCGTTTTGCTTCATCAGTCGATTTGCATTGGGTTGTTTCCACCTTTATATTAATTAAAGCTATTTCAGTTTAGATGAAGATATTATTAACAACATTGAAGTACTACCGCTACATTCTCTTCGTCGTTCTAATTAAGTGATGACATCAAGGAATTCCGCTAAACAAAAGAGTTAATAATTGATAAACAGTCGAATCGCAACAATTTTTATGTCGATTCTATATTGTCGACTTAAGTTCAGAGAAACTCTACGTATTCTCATCTTATGATTAATTTAATAACATGTTCATTTCCCATGGCAACACTCGTCCGTCACTCTCTTACACATTAAGGCCTAGTTTTACACTCGTGGAATAAGGACGGAATAACTGTTCGCTGAATATCCTTTAACATTCCTCCATATCAACGGTACGTTATTCTAAGAATAATGCTTATCCGACAATTGTAAAATCGGACCTAAATCGGCATAACGCTATATGGCTTCTTGTTTATTTCAATCACCACTTTAGTTAGACACGACTCTAATCATAAGTTCAGAATACGTCCAGTGACCCGTATTCTCATGTTCTGATTAATTTAGTAACGTGTTTGTTTCCCATGGCAACACTTGTCCGTCACTCTCTTACACATTAAATTGACGTAATGCTACATCTTGTTTATTTTAATCAGGACTTTAGTTAAACACGACCTTAATCATACGCTGAGAATACGGGCCAAAGTAAGACTCGCTTATAAACAAACAAATGAAAAGTAGCATTAAAACTTTAAACAAACGCCGATTGCAAATCGAAAGCATTTCGCAGACATTAACTAACCTTTATATTTTATAAATTCGATCATGTCTACTTCAATTTAGGAAAATTCTGTAAAATTTAATTAAAAATAAATTTTAAAAATATTTAAGCCAAATTAAAAGTGAAAAATCTTTACCTTATTAAAGCCACATAAGATTACTTGAGACATCTCGCCACGAAAAACAAAGTCTTCCTCCTAACAGTTAAGTCGGCTAACTAGCGTTAACGTAAACGATCGTTTTAGCAAAATATTTGTTATTAAATGTATAATGTATGTATAATCCCGAAGACATTCACATTTAAATATCCACCTAGTTCACATCAATATAATTGAATAAAAAGCTTTGTATTAAAGAACCCACTCACGCGCATCACATAGGAACCATCGTGTCGAAAGAAACGAAAAACCCAAAAACGGAGACTTTAACGTAATACTGACCCGTCGATAACAATGTTTATTACAGGTAAAAAAATATACAACTTAAAAATAACCTCTATACAACTATCTAAGTCTAACTAAGGCCTTTTCGGAAAGAAATTCCCCCGCATGGGCTGGATGTAAGCGGGCGGGCCCCTGAAATTCTGAGGCCTGCTCTGGTAACTCCACATTCTCGGAACCCTGGGTTCATAGTATGGCATCGGAGGGACGAACGCGGTCTGCGGTCGGGGAAGCCCCATGTCAGGCGGAAACAGCATCCGGGGCTGCACGTGGATCGTCTTCTGCGCGACTTCCACCGGTAACGAAGGAGGGGGGACCGATAAATTCGGAAAGCTGCAAGGCGGTGGAGGTACCGGTATATTCTGCGGGGGAATTGGGGAACCAACGCCTGGCGGAGGGGGTATATTCTGAATTTGCGGGGGAACCGGCGGAGGAGGTGGAGGAATATTCGCCCTGAACAGTGGGGGCGGTATATGCGGCGGGGGCATGGGGGGTAAACTGAAAGGAACGTTAGGAAATGGTGTTAAGTGCATGCCAGCCTGCATGTAGGGCATGTTAAACATGGGGGGAAACGAAGGCACATTTGCGTTGAGGTTGTACTGGGAGAAGCCGAAATTCGGGCCGCCGCAGTTCGTCTGGAACGGATAACCTCGCTTCTCGTTGTTGTTGTTGTTGTTATTATTATTGCTATTGAAACTGGACGCGTGCTTCTTCGCCGAAGGCTCGAAGCTATCTCGGATCTTGTGCAATCTCGTGTCGATTAGGTTCTTCACATTCATGTCCTTCTCGAAGTCCTTGTGTCGTTCTAGACTGTTGCGCTTGCGGGTCTCCCCGGAGTTGTTCTTGTGGGCGCTTCGACGCACCCTGCGCTCCTCTTCGTCGTCCGAAAAATCCGCGTGCTCCACGGGGACTTCATTGTCGCCCATCCACGAGGCGTCGCTGCCCTTCACTCTAAAGCAAAATTACAAACACACATACTACAGGTGTCCCATTTTTACATAAAATTTAGTTTCACTTCAAAATGTCCTGAATACATGAATATTTTTATTGATATTCACACTAGAGAGCGTAATTGAAAACGTGCTCCATTAATCCTTGAAAATATAATGAATGCAGAACTGCTCGAAATCTTTTAGACCGTGTATGTACTTCTTTGGTATAAAATGCTCTTGGCCTTTTTTTTCCCGGACCCCTCAAATTTAAAAAACATTTCAAAGAGAAAGTCAAAAATTGTACTGAACACCTTTTGATTTAAATTTTTTTTATAAAATTTCACTTTTTAAAGCTCAATTTAGATGATTTTTCTTACAAATATTTTTTTCACGGCGCAATTTTACAAAATGTCAACGTGTAATATGCAATTGTTTTTCTCATTGACATATTACACGTGTTACGGGTGAAAATCCCGTCAAAATCATTTTAGCATTGTCAGTCGCCCTGTATTGCGAAGTCACTTGAACTGTCCGTTATTCTACCCTGCGTTTCATTCGTGCGCCATTAAACAAGAGCCTGCACTACGCAATACGGAATTGTTGCCGTCTCCCTCTATCCTGAAATGAGTTAATTCTGTTCTTCTATCTTCTTCTTCTCTTGATATCTTACATGCGTTGAAAACGCTTGGACGCTAGCCAATCAATCCTTCGTGGCTCGTTGTAGGGTCTGCACGTATGGTGCCATTATTGTCTTTGTGTTTTGCAATTCATTTGGCTGAAAACGTCTAGAGATGAAGATTAACGGTACTTTGATTACCGGATTTTAAAAATCGTCACCCCTGCACTTTTAAGCGTTGTTTTATGTTTGTCCAAGCCTAGTCGCGGCAGTTTGAGATTAGGTAAATATGACGTGTACTTGGGCGTGGTTCAGAGTGTAACGCATGTGTTCTTTTCTTTTAGCTTTTTTTGTGTGTAGTTTTGGGTCTTGCGTTCTACGTTTTGCAGTTTGTTGCTCTATCTTATACCCTTCGATTTATTACGTTTACTACGATCATCGCATCTTTGGCTACCCAAACCGTTGGTGTTGATTTCGGGGGCCGCTCCATCTTTTGAAGTTACCGCAAGTTCAGTGCGACAACGGTTACATCTACCGCCATTACTCCTCCGTCTGTCTGGACTTGAGCTCGCCCAACCGTTGTTGATGAATCTCGTCGTGAGTTGTCTCGTCTGTTGTCGAGGTTAGTAAATTTTGTTTTGATTTGTAATGGAAAGTCGGTACCGAATTTTCGGGTTCAGATTTTTGACAACCTCGTTGCGTTTTGTTTGCGTTTCTTTATTTTGATTTTTATTTTATAGAGTGCTATTTGTTACTTTAAATAAAGACAATTGTGCCGTATTGGGGAATTTTATTTTGGTAGTTATTTGTCCTTGTACTTTTGGGGTTACGTACGACCCATACCTATCTCCAGGGGTTAGCCGGCTGTGTTGGAGATCTGAAATTGCTCTCCTGCAATTTGCTGCCATTCAGGTAGGTAGCACACGCTGATATTTTGTAAAATTGCGCTGTGAAAAAAATATTTGCAAAAAGTCTAAATTGAGATTTTTATGAACAAAAAAATCTTGGGAATTCCCATGAACTGTGATAGTAATCGCCTTCCAAATAACTGAAACTAATTTCGAGTTGTCAAAGCCCGTCCTTGTCAAATCATCACCTTGAAGTTTATAAAAAGTTATTTAAGTAACAGAATGCAAACTGTCAAAGTTGCACTCCTAATAATAGCAAAATTGGTGTTCCTTAAGAAACAATTCTAGGTCCTTTATTTTTTATTTTATACATTAATGGTTCATTGAATCTCTCATCTCCAGATTGTGCTTTGTCTTATGTAGAAGATGATACTCTTATCTACTGATACTTATTACATATAATTTAAAATTTAAATTAATTAATTAAAATTTAAATATAATTCAATCTTTCACTTTGGAATTAATTTTAAACTGTTATGTTGACTTTCAAAAAGATTATTTGCAATCGACTAGTATCACTAAGCATAAAACTTTAATTATACCAAAAACTTCAGAAACTATTATGAATAAATGAAGTAAAACTGTTGCTATAAAAACGTTTAATAAACTTCCTAATGAACTTAAAATTTTAGCATACTGGGTGTCCCGGGAGGAAAGGTCTAGAGTGGGTTACTAAAAGTCTAAAAGTTTATATAAACAGGTAGTGTTTTATTAATGGTTTCTGAGAAATTAAAAATATGAAGCTGTAAATAACTTTTATTTGAAAGTATTAACATTAACTTCTTCTACTGCCGACGTTACGTTCTCCATTGCAGAACTTCCTCAGGGCTACTGCTGCTGGTGGTGTTGTTGCTGCTTCTCATTAGTCGACCAACGAGAAGCTGCAGCAGCCCTGAGGAAGTTCTTCTGCAATGGAGAACGAAACGTCGGCAGTAGAAGAAGTCAACGTGACGCGGTTACAACCGGAAGCCAATTCAAACATGGACGACGGCCGCGGAAGCCTTCAAGTTAAATTATTAAACATTAAATTAAAAAATAGCGCTATATTACGGTGAAGAATAAAATTAGGCTTAGTGGTAAGAAGGTATCGATATTTATCTCAGAATACATTAATAAAAGACCACCGGGTTGTATGGACTTTTTGACTTATAATAATCCAATCTACACCCCCACGAAGTATTGACCTTTCCTCCCGAGACACTCTGTACAAGAAAAAACAATAAAATCGAAATTAAAAGAATGGGTAAAGTGCAATTGTTAAAGCATCTTTTTGTTTTGTCCTCCATAAAATTTAATTTAAATGTTTAAAATTTAATCATAAATTTTGTTAATCTGCTGCAGTACTTAGTTAAGTTTACTTTTTTGCTGTAACTATTGCTTTATTTTTATTTTTATAACAGATCTATGATAGGTAATTAGTTTGTTTCCTTGGCTTTACATTTACTTCATAATATTTTCTGGCTGAATGAATTAAAAGCTAAAGTAAATAATAATAATTAAAAAATATATATATTTCTTCAAACAAACAAAACTGGTTCGACTTTCTTCCCCTGCAATTTTTAAACAACTCGTTGTTGCCCCATATCACAAACACAAACATAAACTAAACCATAAATATAAATAAATATTACTATTTTTTTATAAGTGTTAATAGTTCTTAATAGTGTTAAGATATTATTAAGTTTTCTTTGTTATTTTCTTTCTTAGGATGAGTTTAAGGCCCAGTTGTACCGGGTGTCCCAACGGTGTGTATTTCTTCTGTGGAGCCTATAGAAATAACAAGTAGAAAAAAAGAGTTTAAGAAAGTTATACTAGACATCACGCGGCACATTTTAAAATTATTTTTAACTATACAGGGTGTTCCAGAAAATGGTGGTGTATAGAGAGAGAATTTTTTTAAATAGAACACTCCATATACTTTTACAAATTTAGATGTTCCGTGGAGAGCTGATTACAACAATATAAATATATATTGGTTTCACTCAGTTATTTTCGTAAAAAAAATTTTTATCTTCGAAAATTCCTTAAAAATTTACAAATTTTGAACTTATGTTTCAGACTATGGAGATGACACAGACTTACGAAAATATAACAAAATATTCTTAAGACTTTATGCATTATACAGGGCAAACAGTACTTGCGAAGCACTCAGTATCTCCTTTTTTTAAAATGGAATGACCTATTTTTTATTTCAAAAATAGATAGTACTTAAGCTTAGCTTTTTACTAATATCAGGTTATATACCTTTATTTCTAATATTTGTTTTACTAGAAATATTGTTTTTACTACCATTAGAATTTTTTGGTTTTTAACCTTTTATTTTTGGAAATAAATTATAACCATAAATTTGAAAGTTCCTAGGGCTTCCTAAACTCAAAATGCAGATATCAAAATTCGAATACCACTGGTCACATACTGAGGAAATAAAAATATTTGAAGTGGACATAAGAGTAAAGTACCTTTATTTTCCAAGATACGCGGAAATATTATTTGAAAAAGTTATTCAGAATTGTTATAAGATCTCAAATATGAAATAATGGCTGACTACGACGAAAAAAATTTTTTTTTCACATATTTCTCTGTTTCTCACTGTTTTTCTCGTATTAATGTGAGTATTGTAAAACGATAAATGTGTATACCTGGATGTTTTTTCAGGTGTGATATAAATACACTCTGGGATTTACTTTTTGCTCATTTACTATACAAAAATTATAAATGGAAGGCTAAATTGTTCAAATAGTAGTAAAAACAAGGTTTCTAATTAAAGAAATGCTAGAAATATAGGTATATAACCTAGTATCCGTAGAAAGCTAAGTTTAAGAACCACCCATTTTTTAAATAAAAAATAGGTCGTTCGATTAAAAAAAAATGAGTGCTTCGCAAGTACTGTTTGCTCTGTATAATGCTAAAAGATATTTTAACATTTTTCATATTTTCAAAAAGCCCAAAGGCCTAAGAATATTTTGTTATATTTTCGTAAGTCTGTGTCATCTCCATAGTCAGCAACATAAGTTCAAAATTTGTAAATTTTTAAGGAATTTTCGAAGAAAAATTTTTTTCTTACGAAAATAGCTGAGCGAAATTAATATATCTTTATATTATTGTAATCATCTCTCCACGGGACATCCAAATTTATAAGAATATACAGGATGTTCCATTAAAAAAAAACTCGCTTTGTATGCACTAACACTTTCTGGAACACTCTGTATAGTTGAAAATAATTTTAAAATGTGCCGCGTAATGTCTAGTATAACTTTCTTAATCTTTTTTTCTCTACTTGTTATTCCTATAGGCACCACAGAAGAAATACACACCGTTGGGACACCCGGTACAATGCCAGTTTAAAGTTAAGCCAAAGCTTAAATTGTTTAACAACAATTGTTGAAATAATCATTATTTTGGGTTTAAGTCTTACCTTAACTTTAAACTGGCATTGTACAACTGGGCCTTAGTATACTTTATAGGTGTAACTATAGTCTTATTTTTAATTTGAAGTTCGGACTAGGCCTATGACAGGCATCTTAGTTTGCCTCTTTAGGTGTTACACTTCCTTTTGCAATATTTCTGGTTGAATAAATGAAACTTTCAGTATAAGGTACAGTTTTAATAGCGCCATTGGAAAGTTGAATTAATGCTGCACATCTTTGATTTGAGACTTATTATCGTATCGCCATTAATAAGAGTAGAGGAAAGAGTTGAACTAATTAGATCCAAAAATTCTATAACTTCTGTACACTTTATCAGAAATGAACCAATTCAGACTTGATTGAAAGGAAATTTTAAGCTGATCTAAAATTTGCACTCAGTGACTCTGGCTACTTTGTTATAAATTAAAATAATTGTTTTTTGTTGAAGCTCCAGGTATTACCGTTTTCTTTATATCGCCAGTCCCATTCATATTGGGACAACCAGTATATTAACTAAAGTTAACATCTTTAGAACTGTAATGAACTATAAAAAATATTCAATTGAAAATTATAGCTTTTCCTTTATTCATTACTATAGAGTATAGGCAGAAAACTTGTACAATAAACTTACTTTCAAAATAATCTTCAGTTTCTAAAAACCCTGTATAGCTCAGAAAAAGCTGTTTTTTTTTATAAATAACTGTTTTTATGCAACTGTGCCCCAACTCAACAAAGAATCCAAATTTAATAATTTACACCCAAAAAAATAATTTAATTTTCATAACAAATTTGCCAAAAAACATAAATCTTCTAATAGATACTTCATCAAAACTCAAAATTTCAACCTCTTCAAGCCATAACAAAATTGTCCAAGCCCGAGTAGAATTTTGCCCCTTCACCCTCGAACACCCTTCACCCTTCAACGACTGAAGGAGAAGAAAAACAATCAGACTCGACGACTGACACCTCACGAAAGAAAAAACTTACTGCATCAGCTGCTTCAAGAAGACGTACTGGGTGTGCTCCGACTTCGGGGCGGAGTACACTGGAAGACCTTTGGTTACGCCCCGTTTAGAGATGTCCTCTACGTTGTTGAAGCGAATCACATAAATCGGGCTGGATACTGGTCCCATAACATCGTATACATAGCCGAGGGGTTTCCTCCCGCCCTCGAGGAATAGCAAAGTGTCGAGGTCGTAAGCCGGAATGTTAGGCAAAGACTCGACCATCACTGCAACAAAACTAACACTCAAACGTACAATTAACGAACGAAATTATTTTAGGGCCGGTATTTTTACCACTTATTAATTTAATCTTTGGTTGTAGGCATGGGAATAAACCAAAGGTTAAAGTTAATCAATGATGAAAGTACCTGCCTTTAAAGGGAAGAAAAAATAACCTGGAGAAGTTTCTTTTTTATTAAATTATTTACCAAGTCTCTCGACGATTGCAGATATGGCCCCTATGTGCACGCAGTCCTTTTCTTCCACGCCTATGTTCAAAGTGGACACGTCGGGGACGGGCGGCAGGTCATCCAGGGATAATTCCCCCAACGTTCGGGCTGTTTCGTTTATATTCTTCTTCTTGCCGATCTGCTTCGCATCTTCTTCAATCTGTTCACTATGGACAACAAACTCTAGTAGCTTAGACGAGAAGGATAAATACAGCGCAAGTAACTTACACATCAGTCTCGACTGATTCAAGCGAGTCAGACTCGGCAGTCGAAGACTCGCTCCCTGAATCATCACTGTCGTAAATCAACAAGTTACTCAAAGATCCCTCTGAGATCTTCAAGACGACGCCGCCCTCGCTTGATTTGCACCCGGGGGTCTTGGCTCTCGCAGGTTTGTTACGCTCACCCCCGTCCATCATGAATATCGCCGAATTTGGACCTTGCACTTCGGTCTTATCCTCGCCGATTTCAGGATCACCTGCGGTTAAATCACTCGACCTGTTGAGGTTAACGTCGTCCGCGGTTGCAGCATTTTCTTGGGCTTGCGATGCGATAGAGTCCTCCTCGACGCGCCGTGACGTCTCTGCGGTTTCCTCGTTCGCGTTCGCAAAAGAATTAATAGGAGCGGTATTGTCCATCTTCGCTAAACACATGCAGGTGGGACTTTAACGACGGCCATTTTGATTGTTTGCTGAAGTCGGCAGGGCTGCCAACTCAATGTTTTCCGATTCGTTTTTTTAACTTCTGTAACATGATTTGCTTTTAATAAAATTTAAAATGCCGTTTATTGTGAATTTGGTGCGCGTTTTCTTAAGCTAGAGGCAGTAGAATACAAAATCAAAGTTGATTTCGTGTTGATTCTGAATCCCCCAGTTAGTTCCCATGGTAACCGCGGCGAGTCGAGCAGCGCGCGAAATTTGAATCTTCGGCGACCATTTAAAAATTAAAATTTCGTTTATTTCCGAACTGGGGATGACAGCTTGGCAGCTGAAATACATATCTGCGTTAACGAGATAATATTAAGGGAATTACCACAGATTCCATTACTTTTGCGATAGATTTGCAAAAAAAGTTACTTTAACAAGCATGTAAATGGACAATGTCCTTCGGAGTCCTATTTTAAAAGCATGAATGGTGTGGTTTGGTAAATCAGCAGAGATTCGAGAAATCTGTAGCAATCAAATTTTATTAGTGTATAAATACAGGCTGTCTCTAGTATTAGTTGCCCAAAAAAGATTCTTCACAATGGACAAGAGTTTCGTTTAAGTAAAATTTAAAACGGATTTTCTCATTCTAAACATGTGAATTGAATAAATTAATAAAATAAATTAATTAATGTATTATCCGTTTACTTGACATCCGCAGTGAGTGTCAAGATTGGGAAGAACAATAGAATGTAGACATATAGATGGTACTGCAAATGGACATTATTTATATGGGAGATAACCATAACCTCAATATGGTACACCTTCGGTTTTTGATCAGAATGGCTTTCCATTTGTAATTCAATATGATCAGATCAGTTTAAATCAGAGTTACTGTGAACTACTAGAACACATTGCAAGTGGAACAAACTCGATCACATGTCACTCTATAAACATAACCTGTTTTATTTTCAGTCTGACATAAATATATTAAATTAATTATTTGACATTTCACAGGTTTAATTCGCAGATTTTTCAGAAATGAATAACATAAATAATGCGTGTAATCAAAACTTTTGTCTGTTTTAAAAAGTGTTAAAAAAGTAGGTATTACCTGCAAATGAATGTTGATATTCGTTTCGGGACCCTGCAATTTAAGGAGAGCCATTTTGTATGTATTGTATGTATGACATGTCGCAAACATAACCGAAACAAAAATGCTTTTACGGATTTCCGTTACCCCTTCTCTTTTTATTCAAAATGATAAGTTTTAAAAGTAGGTGCTTGAGGGGACGGACGCAGGTAAAAACAGGATCAGTTGGTGCAAACTACTCTTATCAAAAGGAACATGTTGCGGATCAGTTAGAGCTACTCTGAGTAACTCCGACGGTTAAAAGGAAAGCGCCTCTGTTCATGCTTAGAAAACGTACGGAACGATACATTTCCGGTATAATAACAATAATAACTATGACACTGAGGCGGTTAACGGTTAACGGTTTTTCAATCTCAGTTTAACTTTAAACTTCAGTTTATTCTCATTGCTTCTATAGGAATAAACTTAAGTTTAAAGTTAAACTGAGATCGAAAAACCGGGCCTGAGGCACACAATAGTAAATATTTGATTTATTTGATGTAATTATTTTATTCATTATGTATTCCACTGACAGTTTATCTCACATACGAAAGTTCACGTATAAACACCAGGGCGGCGACTCTTTCGTTTGTTCTTCCCAATTTGAAAAAAAATCATGATTTTGAGTGTACATTCAGGTACAGTCATGCGCAGCTTAAATGCTACAATTTGACAGTTCTGTGACTCTTGTATCATAAGATCTTAAGAGTGAGGTTTCCGTGCGGGAGAAGCATTTAAGGTATGCGGGACTACACATACTAACATGCCAATGGATAAAAGCCCGATTAGATATGATCATATGATACGATAATTATTATAAATAAATTAAAAATACTATTAATTAAAATAGGAAATGTCACAAGTGTGCAGTGATGCCAACATACTATCATTCTGACAGTGCGGATGTCAAGTAAACGGACATTAGTTTGTTTCCATGTTAACCGCGGCGAGAAATGAATTTTCTATATAAAAGTATTTTGTATCGATTTACTCAGAAAGTACTTTATACAAAGTGATCAAGAATAACTGTTTGAGTTGGCAGTATAATTAAGAGCATTTTTTATTCGACTATTTGCAACACTGCAACCGGATATATGTTTTGTTGATTTATTTGACGCAAACATTAACCGCGACGAGATTGTAGGTTATGTGAATAAAAATTGGCGTTTTAATTTGAATTTGAAATGTCAAATGACGCTTGTAAAGTGACGGCTGTCAGTGGCAAGCCGTCAACAACCGGAAGTTACTCCAGTTGTACCATTTAAAATTAAAATTCAGCACTGCCAACTCAAACAATTAAATTGTAGAGTTTAAATTGTATATCAAAGAGACACCTAGTGTTTTAATTTGGAATCTTTCTCACGCGACAAAAATTATCGAAATAAATCGTTTTTTGAGCTAGGTTTGGGCGTTTGGCTATTCTCATCCCTATTCTTTGAGCCTTGAACCCATGATTGGATTTATCCATGATCGGACTTAACACAAGCTTCTAAAAGTCCAAATAATTTTTACTTACAGTTTCATAATTTTATTACAGATATGTTTATAAAATTTTGAGCTAGAGGGTGACAGGAGAAGAAGATTCTCGATTTGCTTAATGAATAATCAATCTAGTCCTTGTAGCTGCTCGAACTAAATCAAGTTAAGTTTATCAATACCAAAAGGAGACAGAAAAAAGTATGTAATCCTTAATCTTGGACATTTCACTCTAATTGCTTCGAGAATAACAAAAATTGCAATTGCTTTGGGACAATTTCGTTTTGTTCAATTCGTGAGCAACCAATTACAGAACTTACTCTCGTTTTAGCAGGTAAGTACCGCCCACATTTTCCCCCTAAATTCGAATCTAACCAATGAGATTGGGATGTATTCTGGATGAGCAAATCCTGATGTGAGGAGCCTCCCCAAATCGAAAGTAACCAATCACTCTTAACTTGAGGACAGAGTAACGCCCATTCATAATACCGCCCTTCATAATCCATTATTTTGATTACAGATAATAAAGACCTTCAAATTGAAAGCAACTAATTACAAAATAATGGGTGCTTTCTTTTAATTGGGCGTCGAAGTTGGCCGTGACAGGGTGCTTATCACGAACGCACCACAATCTTGATTATTTTTTCGTTTGTTACAACAAATCTTTTTTCGCTTATTACAATAGATCACATTCTTGTGTTGTTCTATCGTACTGTTGAGTTCGAAACCTCGAAAGCAAGGTTAGGAAGGCAATTTCAAATGTCAAATTAACAACTACCATGATGATGATGGTTCACAATTAAATTTTCATCGCTAACTTGGACGCCGGATTTAAAAAAGAAACACTCTTTATATTTTTAATTCGAATACATATAAGTACACAGAGTAATGTCTTGTCAACTTAAGCGAATTCTGAAGTAATCAACACAAAAGAATAAAGTAACTCCCACTTCGTCTGCTGCAAATTCGAAATTGACAAATTAAAGACTTGGGAGGGTCACATTTTCACTCATTCAAGTTTAAGAGTAACCAATCAAAGAACTAATTCTTGATCAGGGGCGGAAACATTTCCACTCATTCAAATTGAAGAGTAACCAATCAGAGAAGTCAAGAAACACTCTTTATATTTTTAATTCGAATACATATAAGTACACAGAGTAATGTCTTGTCAACTTAAGCGAATTCTGAAGTAATCAACACAAAAGAATAAAGTAACTCCCACTTCGTTTGCTGCAAATTCGAGATTGGCAAATTAAAGACTTGGGAGGGTCACATTTTCACTCATTCAAGTTTAAGAGTAACCAATCAGAGAACTAATTCTTGATCAGGGGCGGAAACATTTCCACTCATTCAAATTGAAGAGTAACCAATCAGAGAAGTCAAGAAACACTCTTTATATTTTTAATTCGAATACATATAAGTACACAGAGTAATGTCTTGTCAACTTAAGCGAATTCTGAAGTAATCAACACAAAAGAATAAAGTAACTCCCACTTCGTTTGCTGCAAATTCGAGATTGGCAAATTAAAGACTTGGGAGGGTCACATTTTCACTCATTCAAGTTTAAGAGTAACCAATCAGAGAACTAAATCTTGATCAGGGGCGGAAACATTTCCACTCATTCAAATTGAAGAGTAACCAATCAGAGAAGTCAAGAAACACTCTTTATATTTTTAATTCGAATACATATAAGTACACAGAGTAATGTCTTGTCAACTTAAGCGAATTCTGAAGTAATCAACACAAAAGAATAAAGTAACTC
This sequence comes from Dorcus parallelipipedus, assembly GCA_958336345.1. NCBI lineage: Eukaryota > Metazoa > Arthropoda > Insecta > Coleoptera > Lucanidae > Dorcus > Dorcus parallelipipedus. The sequence goes on from OY284478.1 coordinate 30,448,974, forward strand.
CCACTTCGTTTGCTGCAAATTCGAGATTGGCAAATTAAAGACTTGGGAGGGTCACATTTTCACTCATTCAAGTTTAAGAGTAACCAATCAGAGAACTAAATCTTGATCAGGGGCGGAAACATTTCCACTCATTCAAATTGAAGAGTAACCAATCTGAGAAGTCATCTTGATCAGGGGCGGAGTAACACTCATGTTTATCCTTTTGAATTCGAAAATAACTCTGACGCAGCTTCGGTTCGAGAGATGTCAATCACATGACTTATTTTCAATTCTTAAATCATTTTAATGAAAGAGTTTTCGCTGAAGTTTAAGAACACGCCCACTTTCACTTTCTACAGTTGTCGATTTTATCGTCGCGTCGACTTCTTGATTGGAGGCTCTATCAAATGAACAACAGCAGTTATTTTAATTATTTAAGTAATCGATAGGAGCGACTGGAGAGTACATCTTGGTGTTATAAATGATAACCTTGAGCATGCCTGAAATGTGACCAATCCACACTAAAATCTGATTCAAAATCCCACAGATTTAACGATTTGGAGAAGGCGATCAAACCCGCCGCGAATCATTCGATCCTCACGACGATCTCCATCTTCACGTTTATCCTTGACATCTCCTCGTCTGTCGAGGTCATCTCTCCGGCGATCCTTATCAACGCGTCGGTCGAGATCATCTCGGCGATCTCTGTCATCCCGACGATCTCGATCATTTCGGCGGTCTCTATCATCCCGGCGCGGTTCCCTGCCATCGTAAGTCTTTGTCATCACGACGTTCGCCTTTATCTTCACGGGAATCTTTGAAATCGCGACGATCTCTCTTATCTTTTCCTGAATCGAAACGTTCCGATCTCCAACTGACTTCAGTCTTTGAATCAGCATTTCGGGGTGCTTCTGGATTACGAAGACGACTTGGTCTCCAAGCTTCAGTTTTCTTGGATGGTCCATCAGTCTTCTCTGGTCCACCTCGCCTCCACAAATCTGGTTCAGTTCGCTTTATCGGATCGCCACCTCCTTTACGCCAACCAGAGCTTGCCTTGGACCTCAAATTTGCTTTACGTTTCACTTCTTCCTCACGCTGTTTTTGTTTTGCTGCTGTTCTTTCGAGCATTTCCTGCTGCTCTTTACATTTTCTCTCCTTTTCTTCACGTTCCTTTCGAACCAATTTCTCCAAATGTGCTTTTTCCTCTGGTTCTTTACGAAGTTGCTCTTCTTCTTCTTTTTCCCGCACGTATTTATCTTGTCTTTCTTCTTTGCTTAATTTTTTGCGTTCGTTTAGACGTTTTCGTCTTTCTTCTGCTACTAGTTTTTTAAATTAACGTAACTTATCCTCATATACGATGTTTCTCTCTTTCATTAGTTTGTCCAAGAATACTAGCTCGTCACCTTTCATGCGTCCAAGGCGTTCTGGAGTAGTCACTGCAAGTTTTCTTCCTTCTATAGCTGCCGTGATACGTTCTTGTTCTCGTTGTTCCCAAAACGCTTGGTCTTGCAACTGACGTTCTTGTTAGCCTGAAGTGAAGTTATTTCTTCCAGACACTTGACTCTCTCGAAGCAGCTGTTTGATCAGCATCCATCTTCTTTATAACATCTTCATCTAACTTCTTGAGGACTTTTTGTCCGTGACTTGTTTGAGACATCTGTTGCATTTTCTCTTTAATGTACTGAACCAACAGATAATTCTCTTCGTTCTGAAGTGACAAATCAGAGAGCTCGCTTTTAAGGGGGCGGCACGGCAACGCCCACATTGATCCCCTCGGTTATTAAAGTACTCAATCAGTAACCCCACTTCTTGATTAAAAGACGAAGTAACGCCCATTTTTACCCTCAAATTAAAAAATAGATTTTTGCATAACGACCAATGTGAATTTATGTGAGTTATTCGTTTTCGTGTTGTTGACCTTGAAAATGTGAATAGAACAATGCTTCAGAAATTAACGTGGTGAAGCATCGTACTGTTTCAATAAATAATCTCAGATGTATTAATGAGTTTGGCAAACATGGAATCTTTTGGAAAACAATATTACATATTTCGAAGTCTTTGAGCAGAAAGTTAAATTATATGTTTTGCTTAGGGGAGGGGGGGTTCTTCCTTTGGGTCGTCTAGAGAAGTATTTATTTATGATCGAAACGGTCTCTGATTCTTCTTCTATTCTATTGCTAAGTCCATGTTGAGCGTTTGCTTTGTGATTATCGCCGGAGCGGTGAAGACAGAAACAAAACAAGGACGCAGGCATCCTTGGCAATTGGACCTTGCAAGAGTTTCGAACTCGCATTTCTTCCCACTTCGCGCTCAAGCATGCATATTTTCGTTCCGTTCACGTTCACATTTCTTGCGAGACGGCCGATTGTTGTCAGTTCGTTCGAACGTTTCGGTGCTGCAGTTGTTCGCCTCCTCCGATTCGGCGACGAAAAAAAAATGAGAAGCGGAAGTTTCAATTCACCCTGATGATGTGAATTAGTAGTGCGCAGATGCTGTTTACGATGAGGCACTCTTAATCTTCAGGAATTTAAGCATTTTCGCCCATACCATGGTAGGTATTTTATTAAATCGGTGTTTCATTCAACTTTACAGTTACAAAATTTATGTGTATATGATTGGTCTACTTTTCGGGCGTAATTTATTGCGAATTAACAGTTTCTGTGGCGTGCCGGGTTTCGCTTCCTTCCGCCTGAACCTACATTTACGCTTTTTTCTTCGTGTGCACATGCAACGGCCTGCATACATATGCGTGACACGAATTTCGTTTCCATGCCTCATTCGATGTCTTAGCCGAACATCTGGAATTTAAAGCGTGTTTTCAACGAATCATGTTGCTTCGTTCGTATTAAGACAACTTTTAATTGTTGTAACTACAGTTACCTTAAAAGATGACCGAAAGTCTTTACTAAATTACATTGGATGCCAAGAAAACGTTTAAACCTATTGCATTTCAGCATGTTGCCCAAATCATTGCCCCATCCAATAATTTCTGCCTGGTGCGTTTCTATGACAACGCGTTCACCAATCGTTGTGATTAAAAAAAATTGCAGATGTATAAGCTCCCCCTCTGCTTGCGGGGGAAACCAATCACGTAACTCATTCAATTCGGAAACAAGGTAACGCCTACTTCTGCTCTTATGAATTCGAGCGCTTGCGTAAACGCAAAATTTGGAACAAAGTAATGCCTTGCAGTTCGAGAGAACCAATCAGAGAATTCGATTCTTAGATTGGCTTGGAGGCTTCGTGGCATTGCCTGCCCATCTTCACCGCTTCATTAAAAACTTTTTTTGTCTCTCGTTACAAAGGAACTTCTTCTGAGTTGATCTTTAACTAATTCGTTTTGAGAATAAAAATTCGAAAGTACCTCACCGTCAAAGCAACCTCACTTGAGGAGTAAAAAATGAGTATTTTCAAACCACATCGTTATACTCACGTAATACCATTGATTTGAATGGTACAACTTTTTGGACGCCTTGTTTTCAAAGACACTTCACTATTATACAGGGTGTGTCAAGTATTTATACACTAATTCGTCATACTCACATCACATTTGAATGGCACAACTTGTTGAGGACTTTTTGGAAAATGATCTTCGACTTTTACTGCGTTATACTACATCGGTAACGACGATTATTTGCGTTATACTTACGTCATATCCTTGAATGGAATGGTGCCACCTGTTGAGGATCTTTTTGCAAAATGGCGGAGCCGTTTCTTGGGTTCTCGTCGTTCTCGAGTACCTCCGTTAAAGCTCTGGCGTAGATCATGACGGCGTCATACAAGTACGCTGCTTGTATGGACACCTTAAACGGAAACTACGTGATAAACTGCGATCCGAAAAACGAAAAGGGGTAGCTTACGGAAACGCTGTCGAAGATCTTGTGGTGGTAATGAACGCAGAAGGGTGGCTTCGCAGAAGTTGTTTTCATTTGCTCGCAAAAATACCTGTAAATAAAACAACCAACCCCAAGTATATCATCCTAAAGCAAAACTTATTTATCACGCTTCGTATAAATTCAACTCGCTGTCTACCTGAAACGATAACGATGACACTTTAGTTTACCCTTCTGTGTAGCGTAAAGATGATACCTTTTGATGATATTTATTTAAAACATGCATGTTTCGTTTAATCTCAACTCACATTCCCCTCGACGGTGACATTTTAATTTCCATATTCTGTCTCTCTCCTCCCTTAATTAACCCCTCTGTGTAATGTAAAGATGATATCTTTCGGTGATACTCATGTAACCCCTAATACGTATGCGATACACAAAGCTAAACTTATTTAACGCCCTCTGTTTAATCTCTAATCGCGTTCCCCTCCACGGCGACGTTTTAATTTACATGTTCTGCATCTCTCCTCCTTTAATTAATCCTTCTGTATAATGTAAAGATGGTGATACTCGTTTAAACCCGAATATGCATGAGATACACACAGCAAAACTTATTTAACACCCCCTGTTTAGTTTCGATTCTCGGCGACAGCGACATTTTAATTTAAGTGCTCCGGCTCTCTTCTCCTTCAATTAACCCTTCTGTGTGGCCTAAAAATGATATATTTGATGATACTCATTTAACCACTTATTTAACACCTCCTATTTAATCTCAACTCGCATTCTCGGCGACAGTGACATTTTAATTTACGTGCTCTGCCTCTCTCTTCCTTTAATTAACTCTTCTGTATATTAGTGTAAAGATGATATATTTTGATAATACCCATTTAACTCGAAGTATATACGTGATACTCAAAGTTAAACTTATTTAACACCCTTTGTTTAATCTCAAATTGCATTTCTTTGGACGGCGACATTTTAATTTACATGTTCTGCCTCCATCCTCCCTTAATTAACCCTTCTATGTAGTATCAAGATGATATATTTTGATGATACTCATTTAACTCGAAGTATGTACTTGACACACAAAGTTAACTTATAAAACACCCTCTGTTTAATCTCAACCCTCATTCTCCTTGATGGTGACATTTTAATTTACATGTTCTGCCTCCATCCTCCCTTAATTAACCCTTCTATGTAGTATCAAGATGATATATTTTGATGATACTCATTTAACTCGAAGTATGTACGTGACACAAAAAGTTAACTTATAAAACACCCTCTGTTTAATCTCAACCCTCATTCTCCTTGATGGTGACATTTTAATTTACATGTTCTGCCTCTCTCCTCCCTTAATTAATCCTTCTGTATGAAATCTTTTGGTGATACTCGGGTAATACGTATGTGATACACGAAGCCAAAGTTATTTAACACCCCCGTTTAATCTTAACTCTCATTTTCCGCGACGATGACATTTTAATGTATATATTCTTCCATTAATTAAGTCCTGCGTACGATAACGACCATAATTTTATTTTTCTGGATACGCATTTAACCCCAAATACATAATCCGAGGAACACCCTCGTTTAATATCGATTCTCATTCTCCTCGACCATGACATTTTAATAAACTTGTTCTGCTGCTTCCTTCTCTTAATTAACCCTCTCCCCCTCCCGTGGGCGATATTTTTTTGGTGATACCCATAGAGCAACACCCTCTGTTTAATCTCAACTCGCATGACTCCTCAAAACATCACCGGTGACATTTTAATTCACAACGTTTTCTGCCTTCTCCTTCCCTTAAATGAGACTAACCAATCAAGGAAGTTTCTTAATTTCTTTTTATTCCAATCGTATCGAAATACATCAATAGTTTAGGTCGCGACATCCGGCTGCCGATTTTTTACCTAACATTGTGTGAGAATTCTGCTAAAGAGGCCTCAAATAGAGCCGAAACAGCTGTACAGAGGATTCTCGAGGAATCCATTGCAATCAAAACCGACTTACAACAAATTTCTGTAAATATATCATTTAGATAGTTGCTACAGAGACTCCAAGTTCTTTAATTAAAGAAAGGAACCAACCAGGTTGCGTTCGAAAGATATATATACGAGTGCATCTTTCTCACTCACGATTTTTAACTTATTTTGCATCTCGCTCATCGAACCTTTTCACACCCACTTAAAAGTGGGTTGCGTTGTCATGGAAATAATATAAACACAAGACTGCTTAAAACAGATGAGCAAGATGCAAAGTAAGTTAAGATTCGTGAGTGGGAAAGCTGCGATTACAATTTACGATTAAGCGACGCCCACTTTCACTTCCGTGAATTTCTGAATAACGAATCAGAGGGCTCGTTTCCGATTAAAGTTGAGCCAGCCCCTCTTTCACTATTTAACAAACGGAAACAACCAATCGGGGAACTTTCTTTTGGGATTTTTCTAAATTGAAATCGTATGAAACTTAAACGTCAAAGTGACTTAGACGAAGAAAAGAGGGAAAGTAGGCGTAATTTCCTTAGACTTCAGATAACTTAGAGTTAGTTACTATGAAAACGCCTATCCAAGTAACGCCAACTTTCAGTCTAGGCTGGATGCATGGCTCAGAGATTTTTCACCGCCGCTTCACGCGATAGACATTTGATTGGTTCCTTTAAATGAACGAATTGTATACTTTGAAATTGAGCCAATAGAATCGTATAGAATTTTAAAGCCAACGCAAAACGCCTACCCTTAAGATTTTGAAACTGAAAAATCAGAGAGCTGGTTCTTGATTGAACAAGGTTTTTTTTGAGTAACCAATCAGGAAAATTTCTTTTAAAATTCAATTGTAATGTCAATGTTACATAGACAAATAAGAAGAAAGAAGGCGGACGGTATTTCCTATAGTCTGCAGATAATTTATTAGTTGTTTTAAAATCGCAATCTGTAAGTGTACCGACAGGGTAGTTAACGCCCACTTTCAGTCCCCTGAATTCGAGAATAACCAATCAGAGAGCTGGGCACCGCCCATTTTCACGGTTTGGGAAGTAACAGTAACCAATCAGAGAAAGTTCCTACGAACTTAGATGAGAGAAAAGGACGTTGGTTGGCTACGTGAAGTTAAAATTAGGCAAAATACGATAACATCTAAACTAATAATGCCCTAATCAAGTTAATTGGACGAAAATCGTCCAACTATTTATGTAAGCTATTAGAACGAGCTTTAGTTAATTAATTGACGGGCGTGACTAAGTGTTCGGGGATTCACCCGGTTTATTTGTTCTTTATTTTTTGAGATTTACCACATATAAATAAACTTTTTTATGGCGCGATGTGAAAATTGTATTGTATTATAATTTACATCGTGCGATGTTAAACTGATTAAGTCTAAATCAATTGGCGTAGCTGTAACGAAGTGAATGGGGATTTCTATAGAATGGGATTTTTTTAAATAGTTTAAATTTAGTAAATCGTCGATTAAATAAAACAAATTAAAATTCTGTCCCTTCATTGGATTGAAAAATAATATTTATTTCAAATGTAAATTAGAAATGACCTAATTTTATTTTTTTAAGAAAGTCTGTGTAATTTCTAAAACAATTGCGTTATAATTCTATTTTTCAAACAATTGCATACAATATTTTTTTGCAAATGTAATAATTTAATAATAACACTTGCTTGAGCGAATACAACAACGTAATTGCTGTTATTATTTTTTCGACTGTTCCCCGTTGTAATTGAGCAACAAATAAATACATTCAACGGCATAATAATTAACTTACGCTATTAACGTAACTCCATCATTTTTGCCAAATCCAAGCAACAAAAATTTACGAGCAAGTTTGCAGAAGCATTTAGCATCTCATTGTTTTGATCGACTGAGAAGTCAAGATATTTTTAAATTATGACAAGGTGGTGTGAAATGCCATTTAACGAATTTCTATAGCCTGAAGCCAGAGGTACTCAAAATGTCATCGCTTGTCTCCATCTTTAATGGAAAATTTTAAATTTTCGGCATCACTCCTTACTATTAATTAATTTATTGCGATCGATGTCTTGGCATTGAACGTGGATGGCCCTGAGCTTGAGATGTATCGTCGATGATTCCGGTCGAAACGAGTGAGAATGTTCGTTAACGAGCGCTAAATACTTGAGAATGTATGAGCCCTAGAGTAACGAATCAATTTGAAATTCAGATTTATTTGTTTGTTCCATTCAGTCGTTTATATGTATTTATTTTCCAAGAAAAATTAATTGCCGCTGACACTGCCAAGTAGGCAGTACACGAGGCCCCAGAAGTGACCCTTGAAGTACACCTTTAATTATGTAGATATATCAAATACATGCGAACTTTACGGGTTTCTGTTGGCCTTGAAGCGTAGAGACAAAAATGTATAGGGTCATCAAAACGAGACGATCCTGAAACAAGCCCCTGCGGTATTCTTGTTGCGCTGGCGCATTTCGCATTGACGTAGGATTATCATTGCGTAAGCCTTGAAATGAAGTTACGCCAAGAATTTTCAAGATTACGGGAATAATTTAGATATGAGTGACTTACCTGGCAACCATCGTCGAGCTGCATGCTTTTCAGATTATTGGACGACGAGTGATATTTTACACGTTCCTTCATTCAGCTCTAAGAAAAGGATTTTTTTTAAACGTGCGCGAAAATGAAATTGTTGTTTTCCACAATAATTGACGTCATTTGTATGTACAACATAAGTGAAAGCGATTGGAAAGTATGCGCGGATTTCAAAGCCGGTGTTTACAAATAAAGCCTTATCTTCGATTCGACGAGAATTTATTTTTCTTTTAAGTTTCGACTGCGTTTTGAAAACGCCGGGCATGCCACATATTCTTTTTGTAGCAAAGGATTACTTAAGCCCAAAAAAAGTTTGCGGAAGTGAACCCATGTAGGTGGTACGTTGCTGGCCGTTATTGGTTAACTTTTCTACGTGCAAATGTTAATAACCGTTCTAAACAAATAAAGGGGAATGCAAATTAGTTAATCACACAGACACATTCATCATCGGTAAAGTCTGAAGAGTTGAAGCAACGTTCAACCAATTTCATAATTTGTTTGGCATTTTTAAATAGTACATGAGATGTGATCTAAAGCTGTCGAGTCGTCCTGGGGCACTTATTAGGTACGTAGTTTATCGACCGTAATAATGTTTGCGATTTTAAGACCGGTCCAGACGAGGAACCTTTGCGGTAGAAGCTAATAACAATAAAATAAGCGAAAGTTGTTTTCAAGTTGTCAGAAAAATCCAGATTTCAGGTATTAATTTGTGGTCCGTTCACTTCATCAATTTCACTGTCATTAATCAAAACTTCCGCTGCGCCATCTTTTGAGGAACAAGGGAACAGAAGTTTTGTGTGGAATTTTTTTTTTTGGATAAATTTTTCAGAGCGCCTTAATATCTAGAGCCTCCAGGTTAGTTCCAGACTTGTATTGTCCATGGAAAAAGTAAATTTGACAGCGCCCTCTATATTTTCGTACTGGAACTAAATTCGACGTTTAACAAAATTCCAAAAGTTAACGAAAATATCGAGTTTTCGTGTTCATAATTGTTGGCCTTTCAAGTCGGCGGAATTGGCTTCATTTACATATTTATTCTCTTGCCTAAAGTGAAGTCATTTTTTACAAGATTTTTTTTAATTATAATTTTTCGCGTTCAATTAACATCTATAGTTTCCTCGTTCTGGACTTGTAACGTCCATCGAATCAAAAAAATTCGACAGCGCCCTCTATATTTTTTCACTGGAACTAGATACAGCGTTTAACCACAGTCTATTCACTTGGCGTCGGTACCTTTGATCTTTGTGTCTTCAATCTGACTACTGCGCATTCTTCTGCGAGTTGATTCTTACGTGGCGCAAACAATTTAAATTTAAAATCTTGCAGTATTTGCAGTTGCCCGAACGTGCCCGAACCAAGCCGGTAAACCAAACTACGAATAGAAGCAGCGAGACTACTGCGCATTCTTCCCCGAGTTTCCAAGACTTTTCAAGTCAGTGGAGTTGCGTTTATTCGCGCCTTTTACATTCTCTTGCCTCTTACAAGATGCCTTTTTTAATTATATATATTTTTATTAGTAGTTTATTGCAGCCGATTTTAAGCGTTTTCGTTTCATCCGCAACTGATCTGAAATTGAAGTGACCCTGAACCGATCTAATTCCGTTTGATCCCATCTCCACTCGTTGAAACGAAAACAGCTATTGTGCGAGAGAATTGAGAGGATGCTCGAGAAATCTATCGCAATCAAAACCGACTTGCAACAAATATTTGTTTTTTTTTTTTAGTTTAATTTATCATTCACAGTTTCCATGTTAGTTTTAGAGTTGTAATGTCCATGTAACCAAGTAAATTCGCCAGCGCCCTCTATGTTTTCTTATCAGAACTAAATTTGATGTTTTATAAAACTCATGTTTCATGTTCATGGTCATGGTCAAGTGTTGACTTGGCTTCTCTTGCCTAAAGTGAAATCATTTTCTTACAAAATTAATTTTTTAATTAAACATATTTTCTTTATTAATAGTTTAGGTAGCGACATCCTGCGACCCATTTTTGACCTAACATTGTATGAAAATTGAGAGGATGCTCGAGGAATCCATTGCGATCGAAACGGACTTGCAACAAATTTTTGTATTTTTTTTTTAGTTTAATTTAATATTTACAGTTTCCATGTTAGTCCTAGAGTTGTAATGTCCATGACACCAAGTAAATTCGTCAGTGCCCTCTATATTTTCTTATCAGAACTAAATTTGATCTGTTTTACTAAACTCATGTTTCATGTTCATGGTCTTGGTCATGTGTTGGCTTGGCTTCTCTTGCCTAAAGTGAAAACATTTTTTTATAAGATTATTTTTTTAATTAAACATATTTTTTTCATTAATAGTTTAGGTCGCGACATCCTGCGACCCGTTTTTGACCCCTAACATTGTATGAAAATTGAGAGGATGCTCGAGGAATCCATTGCAATCAGGACCGACTTGCAACAAATTTTTATTTATTTATTTATTGTAATTAATATGTACAGTTTCCATGTTAGTTCTAGAGTTGTACTGTCCATGACACCAAGTAATTTCGTCAGCGCCCCATATATTTTCTTATCAGAACTAAATTCGATCTGTTTTACAAAAATTAACGAAAATTTCGGGTTGGAATTTTCACGTTCATGGTCAAGTGTTGGCTTGGCTAGTCCGTAGAATTGCGTTTGCTCGCGCCTTCTATATTCTGCTAGCAAATTTGAAATCATTTTCTTGCATAGTTAGGCAAAATTTAAAAAGTTGTGGCCGAAGATTTCATGTGCGATGTGCACCATAAATTATCTATCGAGCGACGGGCGAAGCAAACTTTTAAATTTCATTTGTTACGGCGATGTAATTCATTTAAAACAACTGCAAAAGTACGAGAGCGCCAGCTGTCGATCACTGAATTAAAACAAATGAATTAAACAAATAAATTAAATAATTCATTAACTCGCGAAAAATGCTCAGTCTAAGTACATTTTCTGGAGTTAAAACGACAAAAGCGTGAGAGCGCCATCTATTGAGCAACGAGCGAAGCCTGCTTCTCAATTTTGTTTATCGTATTGGCTGCTTTCTAAAGTGAATATTTGTGGGCCGTTCACTTCATTAACACCGATTCGATAATTAAAGAAAATTGAATCGATTCTATCGTTATTAATCAAAAGTTCCGCGGCGCCATCTGTCGAGGAACAAGAGAACAAAAATTTTGTCTGAGATGTTTCTTATACTGATAAGTTTACCGAAAGCTTCAAAGCACCATCTATTGTGCAACGAGCGAAATAAATTTTTGTATGTTATCTATTGCATCGATTCGTTTCAGTTATAGCATGACAAAATCGTGAGAGCGCCATCTATTGGGTCCTTAGTAATTTTTTTCTCAAATATTAAAAGCAATTTTCGTTAACTTATTTCGATTTTGTCATTTTTCATTAAATCAAACTAAATACGTATAGAAAAATTTGTAAACTTAAAAATGTAGTTAATCTTTAAAAAAAATTAAATTTCAAGGGACGAGGTTCAGAAGTTGTCAGAAAAATCCAAATTTCAAGAGAAAAAATTTTCAAAATTAAAATACATACGAGGAAGAGCCATTAATTATTGCTCCTACATACGAGAGTGGTTCATTAATTATATATTCTTTGCAGATTCCAAAACCATGAGACCGACGATGTCACAAGAATGATACTCCTGTTGCTCGCGACATGTTTGATCAGTAACGCTCAGCTAATAATCGACACGGTTGAAGACGAGGCCGCCCTCGGCAATACGGTCCTGTATTACGAAGCGAGCGGAAACGGAAGCGACTATGGCTCCAAAGACCTGGGCAAGGACCCGGAGAGCGGTTGTTCCTGTCGCGAGTACATCAGGCGGTACGCCACTTGTTACGACATAGAAAATTGCAAGAGGTTCCCGAGGGACATCAAAATTACTCTGGACACGTTCAAAATCGGAACAACGGCGATCACCGAGATAGTGAGGGGCGACCTGCGACACATGCACCACCTCCAGACGCTCCTCATCGAGGCCAACAACAATTTGAACCGACTGGAAGCGGGGCTCTTCCTGAACATGTCCGCTTTGACGAACCTGTCGATATCGTACAACCCGAACCTCCTCAGCTTGGAAGCGGACTTGTTCGAGGGCCTAGTCAGTTTAGGCGAGTTGTTGTTGGCCAAAAACGGTTTCGACGAAGTCAAGGACTTCTCCTTAGCTTTAAGCGCCAGTGTGTTACCTAGACTTTGGAAGCTTACCGTTCAAGAAATGCACTGCCCGGAAATAGGGAAAAGCGACTTTGTGAATTTGACCGACAGTCGGTTAACCGAGGTGAATTTCATGAACTTGCAAATCGAGTTCATCCACCCGGAGGCTTTCGCCCCCTTCAAACGACTGGGGACCTTGAGGCTGGGCGGAAACATCGTGAACGAATCGACCCTCATCGACCTTATGACCGCTGTGATTGACTTGGACATACCCCTGCGAAATCTAAGCCTGTTTGGGCTAGGCTTCAGGAAAAAGATTCCAGAATCGCTCCTCAAAGCCATAGCTCTTTCGAACATAACCTGGCTCTGCCTTTGTAAGAACCAGTTTGACGTCATCAACGACGAGAGCTTCCCTTACATGCCGAATCTGGAGGTGCTCGATCTCAGCGACGTACAAGTCAGCAACATCACTCCCCACGCCTTCGCAAACCTACCAAACCTCAAGATGTTACTGCTAAATAAAAACAAGTTTTCCGGGGTGCCCGAGGGGGTCATTCTAAACTATCTGACGATTTTGGACTTGAGTGAGAACTCCGGGGTGTTCACGTCCCCTTCGTACTTCACCCTGGAAAAAAACAAGTTCAAAAACATGACGAGTCTACAAGGGCTGTACTTGTCACATAATAACCTGAGGAAGATCCCGAGGGAGTCCTTCAACGGCCTGCCCCATTTGAAAGTGCTCGAGATGAAAGACTCCAACATTTTTTTGATCGAGAACGGGGCGTTCTCCAACCTGAAGGAGCTCATGCACTTGGATTTGGGGAAGAACCAGTTCCCGACGCGGAACTTCAATAAGGAAATATTTTTGGGGTTGGATAAGCTTGAGGTGTTGCTGATGGGGCGGTGCCAGATCAAGAATATTTCGAGTGACTCGGACATCTTCGGGCATTTGTCTTCCTTGAAGCTCTTGGATTTGCGGGGGAACGAACTGAAGGTCTTGCCCGCGGATATCCTGGCGCCCTTGAGGAATCTGCGCGGGATTAATTTGGCGGAAAATCAGGTCATCGTCTGGCAAGAGCGGATGTTCAGGTCAAATAAGTTGCTGGAGGTCTTGCTGGCGTTCGATAATAAGATCGCGTATTTGAGCCGGGCGATGCTGGAGGATTTTGCTGGGTTGAAGGCGATCGACCTCTCCAAGAACCCGTTCAACTGCGAATGCCATAGTTTGAGTGCGTTCCACGGCCAATACCAACGAATCGAGAAAATCCTGCGCTTGATCGACGAACGCCCCAGTTACTGCGTCTACCCCGATGAGTATGTCAACTTCACCATCGTCGATTACTTCAAGACGATGACCACCGGCGAAATATGCGAGGTCGGATTTCTTGAGCATTACATCTGGTATGTCATCCCTGCGATTCTAGTGACGATCATCACCGCGTTCGTCGTTTTGATTTACGTTTACCGATGGCACATACGCTACTGGATGTTTTTGACCAAGCTGGCCCTGCACAGGAATAAACAGTTCGTCAAAAGAACCAGTGATCTCAGGTGTTACACCAATTACGAGTACGACGCGTTCGTTTCGTACAGCAACGAGGATAGGAACTTCGTGGTGCGTTTGGTGGCCATGTTGGAAAACCACGAGCCCTGCTTGAAGCTCTGCGTTTACGAGCGCGATTTTCAAATCGGCACCGTCATTTCGGAGACGGTGCTGGAGAGCGTCTCCAAAAGTCGGAAGACTCTACTGATCATCAGCGATTCTTACATCAAGTCGCAATGGTGCAGGTGGGAGGTCCAAGTGGCGGAACACCACCGGCTTTTCTTCGAGAACGAATACGGAGAGTGCGTCAACGATTCGATAGTCATGGTCAAGCTGGGGAACATCGCTTACGCGAACCTCAGTCCGATGCTGAAGTACCTGATGAAGACCAGGATTTATCTCCAGTGGGATCCGGCCGAGAGCAAGCAGAAGGTGTTCTGGGAGAAGCTGAGGAACGCCCTCGCGCCGCCCAAAATGGAACTGAGCGATTGCAATAAGAACGTCTGAAAACGTTTTTTGAAAAAAAGCAGGGGGATGGAATTTGGAGTTTTCCAAAACTATGACTTTTTTATTTATGTGTGTACAAGATGTAGGTCAATGATAGCTTTAATTAAAAAGAATCACTGTGTATTCTGCTTTCTTTTACTTTTGTATCCTTGTTTTGGAGTGACATTTTAAAGTCAAAATCGACGTGGTGGAATTTTATAATAAATCCAGGAGATTTTGAATTACTCACTTGTAAACTGAAGATATAAACACAAATACACAAATGGAAATAATAAACAGCTGCTTTAATTAAATGAAGAAAGTCACAATAAAATTTACATTACGTCAAACAAGCTCAGCATCTGCGACTGAAGCTCGCCGAATATAACATATGTCCAAATAAATTTCTGATAAAGATAGGCCATGGAAGATAAATTATTACATTATTTACATTAAAATATTGTCCAGTTCTTGAGTAGATAAGTAAAATTGAAGTTTAATTGGCCATATCTTACAGCTTGATATGTCACTCACTTCAAAAACTGTTTGGTGTTGTAGATTTTTATACTCCATGACCTACCTTTATCAAAAATTTATTTGGACATATGGTACTATGACTAAAGCAACTCAAAAATATTGTATCTGAGCGTACTATTTAATATAATCGCTCTATTTGGCACCTCAAAACTGAAATCATCGTTTATTATAAACAAAAAAAAAGTACATCGGTAAATTAAACTCGCAAGATAAGTCGAAATTCGTTCTTTGATAAAATGCAGCGTGTCGAAGCGTTTAATAAACTAATGCGGTACAAACTCACGGCATCCAAAATATTATCACGCTTACAAAATTTACGGAAAATAACGAAATAAAAAATACGGGAACATCTTTTATATTTACTTTTAATCTATCTAACTTGTTTTAAACTTAATTATTCTTTTAAACTTTATTACTTAACTTAGGCTCGTAGAGTCACTCGCTTCCGCGCGCACTTCTAATTTACTAATCACTATCCGACACTTAATTAATTACTACCTTCACTGCTACCTACATGACTGCTCTTAATTACTTGACTATTACTGCAACATTGTTACTGCTTAACTATCACTCGACTATTCGACTATTCTCGACTCTCACCTGCGGGTTGGTCTCTTATCTTTTAACATTTCTAAATCTACGTCACAATCGGTTCTTTTGTCCTGATGGCTGGGGTTCAGTCCAAGGTACAAAGTTCTAAAGTTGTCAGCATCAATTAACCCTTGCCAAATTTGTTTCTTACAAACGTTCTAAATGCCTCAATCTTAATTGGCACATGTAAACATACACGCTTACATTTCGCAGAGCTTGCATAAGTGAAATACGAGCATGTGTAACGCGGCTGTCTTACTGATTGTCAATGGGTGCTGATCCTGCATAATTTTGAAGTGCACACAATTGCAATAATTACGAAACGAATTTTAATTTACTTATTTTCCCAAATAATGACATAGTGACAATAGGTTCCGTAGGTCGAAGGTCGTTTTATAATTTTCCTGCGTTCCACTTGGACGTCAACCGGAGCAAACTCAATGAATTGCGTCAGTGCCTGTCTTCCTTCAGTCGGACACAGCAACTGTTTCCAAGTAGGTCGATTTATTAACGGAGGGCCAACAGGGTATTTCACAACTGAAAGGGCGCAAAAGCGTACACGAAAAGGGGTACTCGAAAACGTACAATAAAATACTGAATTGAAAGAAACACGCAATTAGTAAACGAGATAGTGTCAAACCTTTAGCCTAGAATTACCTGAATTCCAATGCTTGGCAGGACAGTCAGAAATATCCAAAATTCGTTTCATGGTGCTCCAGGAGATTCCGACGACGTCGAAGATGAGTTCTTCTAAATTGTCTTAGCAAAAACCCTAATAAATTGGAACACACGACAAAGCATCACCAACGTTGAACGAGTAAGTGACGCCTTGAAACAAAACGAAACAGGTTGACGCGGAGTAATCGCAGATGAAGTCAGCGCCGACCAATAGAAATCGTTAATTATCCACATGCCCATATAAGGACTCGACAAAGGGTTAATTTCGACGATTAATAATTTCGAACCTGCGCTGCAGTGCTCGGGGAAATCAAATTGGCCGAAATTTTTGTGACTTAGACCACTCTAGTTTTCAACGGCTCAATTAAAGTTCATCTATCCCAATCATATTTCTATCAAAATCATCGCTGCCTGAAATAATACGTGAATAGGTGAAAAGGTGCGAACATAACATTTATCCCGTAATCAATGAAGACCCCGAAATTTAGGGGACAGTAATCGCGTGCGCTATTAAGCTCAGGACTCCTCTGGTCCTGCTGACTGAGATAAATTATTTTGATGAACCATATGTAAGTGTCAGCGAAAGGACAGCGGGGTACTTGAACGGACTCAATCCTCTCATTGTTATATCCCGTGGAGCTTGTCGCCTGTAAAAAGCGACGCTTTTTGTGCCGGGGGCGTTTGGTCTTCTTTCAATTTGCTAATGCCGACGTTTTACTCCGCCGCAATGTGTAACTTATCAAAAGAAACTGCGGCGAAGCAAAAAAACATTTGTAATTAGACTCAACTTGAGAGACCCTGTATAACAATTTAAAAAAAATTCAATTAGATTTGTTTAAAAATCCAAAAGATGTGTCCCGCTTTTGAGAAGTGCAAAATAAAAAAAAGGAAAAACAATACGAAACAATTGATCGAAGAGATTAACAGCAAAAAATAAAATAAAAGACAGCATAGGAATGAGCACAAACATTTGGCAAAGAAAAAATAAGCAATAAAGACGAACCAATGAAAATCGATTAGAATTTTGTTTTGAACTTGGCTTGATCGCGTTTTGTTTTTGAACAGATGCGGGAAAACAAAAAAGAAAACCAAAGGCGAAAACAACTAAAGAAAACAAAATACAATTTTTATCAATAAAATCGATAGCATTTATGGTAGTTATTATATTTAACTTGAGAGACCCTGTATAACAATTTTTTTTTAATAGTCGACTCTGACCGTGTACTTTATAACAAAAGAAACAAAATAATAATTTATTTTCTTTCGAAATTAATTTTTCAATCTTTTCATAGACATCCCGAGACTTCTTGATTTGTGTGTTTTTTAAATTAATTAAAGAGGGGGGAGACATTCAGGCTTACCCATGCTTACTTTTGAACCTTTTTCCATAAACTAGAGGAGATACTTATTTCTATTTGGTTTCTTTTGTTGAATATTTTGAAGTCCACGTTTCTTCAAAAATCCTTGATTTCTGAGAGTTTTTTTAAACATAATTTCAATAACTTTGAATTTATATAAAAACCAATAATTAATTAATACAAAATGGCCCTGTAATTGTTGGTTGCGAGTCGTCAGGATCGCAATGGGGCCCCCGAGCATATTCTGTATAGCTATTTCGGCCCTAATTGAGGCCTCATCAGCAGAACAGTAGCTCGAGAACTCCACTGCAACCCCGACGACCAACGAGATATACGCACGGTTAGCGCGTGAATGCAAACATGTGAAATAATTGCGCTGCAGCACAACTATTTTCCGACTTATAATTCGTGTCGTGGAAGCAAATAGCAACAATACCGTTGCCTCATAAGTTAACACGCACGAGATGGCAGTCGAAGCGGACAAAACATGTCATCGCAAACATGTAATTGTTGGTTGCGAGTCGTCAGGATCGCAATGGGGCCCCCGAAATAGGAGGCCGAAATATGGGCCGAAATAGCTATACAGAATATGCTCGGGGGCCCCACTGCGATCCTGACGACTCGCAACCAACAATTACATGTTTGCGATGACACGTTTTGTCCGCTTCGACTGCCATCTCGTGCGTGTTAGCTTATGAGGCAACGGTATTGTTGCTATTTGCTTTCACGACACGAATTATAAGTCGGAAAATAGTTGTGCTGCGGCGCAATTATTTCAAAATGGCCTTGTTAAATTGCTCAATGCGGTATGGGGTCTAGTTTCGTTAACTTAAATTTAACTGAATTGCAAGGTCTTTATTTCTACAGGAAACCCCAATGTACTCCTAAAATTCAAAAAGAAATTAATCTTAATCGTGCAATTAAAGTTTGCTTCACATACAGCTGTGTATTGTTGGTTGCCTGCATTTAGGCGCCCGTGGTTTCTATTAATGACGTCACATATTTTCAAATTCGGAAGCCCAGGGCCGTGATCAGGAAAAATTGCGTAAAAAATTAAAGCTTTTTTGGTTTCAAAACTCACATGAAAATTCCGGAATACTGAAATATAAAAAAAATGGTTTCTCAAATTAAAAAGATGCCAACATTTTCAAATAATCCTCGAGACGTTTTACATTTTAAATAAAAACGAGAAATCCTAATTATTGACATACATGGCGCACATCTCGATAACGATATGCAGAACAGACTCAAGTATACAGAGTGTTAACAAGCTTCAATCATTAAACAAATTAAAGCAGTTTTCATTGACTTGTATGGCCTACTTGACGTGATTAGATTATTTCTCATTCGGAACCCCTCCAGAATGAACTTTCAGAATTTCTCAAATGAAATGAACACAAAAATTTCAATAGAATTGGGAACATTAACTATTTTTTTTTAGTAAAATATTAAAACCAAAACGGCTTGTACCTTGTTTACGTAAATCCTAATATTATCATTATTTGACTTTTTTCCAAGAGGCAAGATTTAAGAGCATAGTTTAAAAAAATACTCAGATATAGAGGGTTTTACCAAACCTGAGTCATTAATTAAAATCACAAATATAGTATTTAAAAAATTGAAAAAAGTATGTTATCAACCAGAGGATCAACACATGCGTAGCATCATGGGAATATGATCCTAAAAATGACATCAAAATCACCTAGGATGAACGATTAGGCCGCTAGAGGCGTAAAAGAGAAAAATATAACCACCTATGGTGAGATGAATGAACAGTAGACTATTTGACTCCTTCCCGCCACACCCCCAAATGCGTTGCCTAAAAGAACATAATTCCAAAAATTACTGAAGATGAACGTGTTGACCACTAGTACACGTGTTTCGAAATATTTTCAACAATGCAAGAAATGCAATCGATTTTGAGGAGATGAATAAACGGGAAACGTTTAACCCCTCGCCCCACATCCCGATTGCGTGGCGTCTAATTCCGTGGGATTATATATGTCAGTAATTTTCTGTAATATTTAATGTCAAAAGCAAAATGCAATCATCCCATAAATATCCCAGATTTTATTACAAAACTCCGGACACTTTAACGCTGCATTTTATTGTTCGTTAGGTAATGCAGCGCCTTTAAATTTCAGTTGATTTTATATATAGAATAATAAACTACTGACCTTGATCACTAGTGCAAACGTCCCAAACAAAACACATGTGTTTTCATTGGCTTCGAAGCAAAGCAACCTTCCCCTCTTGGTTCAGAGAACGAATCATTTTTATAAAGGAAAACCTGCAGCGGTAATAAATTACTTAAGTATGGTAACACCCTGTATAGCGTAGTTTTGACTCACAGGATAATTTTATCTATTTCAAATTTCGATTGATTTGTATTCAATAGAAACTGGTTATTTCTGTCGACAGTCTTCCTGACTTATACAGTGTGAGAACATAGTGCGAGACTTGATTTTTCCAATTTTTAATTTTTTTTAATTAACATGGAGTTCACGGTTCAGAATTCTAAAGTAACCATACCTAGGGAAGGTAATAACTAGAGAACAACAACTATTCTTTAGAAACGCTAACAGATAAATTGAGAAAAATTGTTTCGAGCTAACTTAAACGTTTCCATTTAACTTGCATTTGGACCTTTTCTCAAGAACTAGAAGAGATACATATTTCTATTTGGTTTCTTTTGTTGAATATTTTAAAGTCTACAATCCTTCAAAAATCCTCGATTTCTTAAACATAATTTCAGTAACTTTGAATTTATATAAAAACTAATAATTAATTAATACAAAATGGCCGTGTTAAATTGCTAATTGAATAGGAGATATACTCTTAAAATTAAAAAAAAAAATCAATGTTAATCGTGCATGCAATGAACGTTTGCTAGACATACAACTGTGCATTGTTGGTTGCCTGCATTTAGGCGCCTCTGATTTCAAGCGTATTATTAAAGACTAATGACGTCACCTATCTTCAATTCGGAAGCCCAGGGCCGTAATCAGGCCAAATTGCAGTCTTCTTAGTTGCCCTTTGTAAGTCGTAAAAAATTAAAGCTTTTTCAGTTTGAAATTTAATCCATTTTTCAAATTTGCCGTTCCTGTTTTAATGGTTTTAATAATTAAATGCACAGCCTTTTCAATTAATTATTTGTCTTATAATACGCCTGTTAATTTTATTAAAAAAAAAATTATTCTCTTTTATTTTCTCCATTTGCATTCATTACTATTACCATTACATTTAATTTGTTTTCGTTTCTTCTCTGGTATTACTACTATTTTTTTTTAAACAATTCCAGTAACTCATCGGTTCATTTAAACTCCATCGTATAAATAAGGTTTATTTTAATAACAGTTGAAATACATTTACACACAAAAAAAAAACAATTATTAAGAAATAAACAACAAATCGTCACTGGTATAATAATAGTAATAATAATAATCAATAGTTAATGATAATTATTATAAAATACGTTAAATTCTTCTGTCAGTCTGTTTATTACGCATTCCGGAATTAATTATAAGAATACGCAAAGACATACTTTGCTGAAACACAGTTAGCTACACCGTAAAGGTAAATAAGTTAGGAAATACAATTTTTTATTATATAATAATAACAATACATAGTTGATAAAAACGTAGCAAATCTTGATGTTATTTACACAAGGCTTCTCCTTCTTATTATTATAAATTACGAAATAAATAAAGTCACCTACTTACATTATTACAAATTTGCGAGAGACGTCTGCCAAGGCATCTTAATCATTGCATTTTACACGTCGAGATGATTGGGGGTTGGTTTGGGGGATGGAAGCGAGGGGGGCAAGAACTAAACGCGATCTCGACCGTAAAAGCTTTCCTTTCCCGTTCCCCTAAACTTTTGATTTGCATATCCTCTTCATTTTGTAACGTCACAAAAAAGAGGAATCCAGATTGTTGCTTGGTAAACGTCTCCGATAATAACAGATGATTCTTTGGTTTCAATTTCAAAGCGATCACGTCGGGGGGGCGGAGGGGAATTAAGTCACGAGTAGATTGTCATCAGAATCATCTGCAATGAAATAAAAAAGGACGATTGTTGAGAAAGTGGTAGTAGCCAAGAGACTCACCTCCTCTAAAGATATGGGATTGCTTTTCATTTTCGTGTCCAAATTGTGATACCTCTCTAAAAACAAGCGAGAACGTGCTGAGGATGATTGTGGTGCAATTGAAATAGGCTGTTACTTACCGTGAGCGAGGTGAAGCCTCACCATCGCCATGACGTAATTCTCGGTGGTCAAGATCCGGTTCTTGGCGAATCTCAAGACGAGGCACTCGAGGACTTTATTGCTGACGGTGCAACCCGCCTCCCAAAGCAACGCCCTAAGGTTATAGCTGGAGGTCTTGCCACTGTTGTGGCCCCTCTCGAATTTTTGAAACGCCAGCTGTAAAAAAGCGCGAGCGTTTAGTGTGGGGGGGGTTGGTAATAATTTGTGGCTAGTTCTCTCACCCTCCAAAATTGGAGCATGTGCATCAAGACCGGAATGTCCACCAGGCTGATCCTCCCGCTGATGTTGTAGTCCCGCAACATGATCAGGCTCTTGCATAGCTCCAGGGACGGCTTCTCGGACAAGTATGATTTCCAGTGGGCCCTCAGAATTTTCTGCAGTTGACTAGCATCGATTTCCGGCGGGTATTTTGCAAGCAACTTAGGGAGGATGGATTTTCCATCCGGCTGTTAGAACACAATAGATTTTTATTTAAAAATTTAAATAATTTTTTGACATTTCAAGCAAGTAACTTTGTCTATCGGCCAATTGATGGCACTATGCACGACAATGTAAAACAGATAAGGTTTCCTTGTCTGAACTCATAAACTGTCGCCTTTTCATATTTAATTTAATTTTTTGAATTTAAATGGTGCCAATAAACTTACAACCAACGAAGAGTCTTCCAGAAACTCCGACGATATATTCCTTATCACTATATTGTCTTCGTTTACTTCCCTGAAATAAAATATTATTTTAGGGGGGCCAAATCAAAATCAATTTGGGGAGAAAGAAGAATAAGTCGAGTAGGTACCATATATTGCTTTGTTCGTCGGTCAATATCCTCAGCAAGAATTTACCGTCTAGATTGGGGACGTTCGTCTGGGGCACGACGATGTAGTCTCCCGGAGGTAGAGTGAAAAAGGTGACGACTTCTCGAGCTACCGAGTGATTCGTTACGTCTAACGGTTTCTGGAACACAGCAAGCAAAACAAACGCGCTGTTTAGAAGAAACATGTTATTTAAATCGACGTGTTTAGTCCGTTTTAGTTTCACGTTACGGTACAATTTAATATAATTTGCCATAATTCAAATCGAAGGACAAAAAATTTATTGGACGTTTTATTCCTTTCCAGATTCCTTATGAATTATGTAAGTAATTTCCTGGCTGGATTAGATGTTGTTAACTTCATGTTTACATATATCTATTAATCGAGAAAAATAAATAAATAAAAAATAATTTGATTTTAGAGTGTATGCTGTGAATGCTCTGGTTTATTTATTGTATTTGTATTGTATGTATTTGTTTATTTATTGTATTCATTGTATTTGTCATTAAAAAAATATACTAAAATATACATGCATAACAGTTGCACTAATAAAGACAAATGTGTAATGACTGATGACTTTGATTTACTTTATTTTTAATTTACTGCCCTTTTACTGCGAGGTAACGTATAACCTCGCCCGTCCCATTGAGTTAGCCGGCATTTGGGACGATCTTAGTTTGCCCTACGTGTGTTGCAAGCAACTTTATTCGGTCCTGTTTATGAGTGTCTCTTTCTTCTTTGTATTTTATAACGTGATGATTCGATTAAGTAAACAAAATATTCAAAACTAAAATTCCGAATTATTTCGTGCAATGGATAGGTTCGTCTTAGACGTTTCGTTGCGTATACTGTCAACTGCTTCAGAGTAGAGATACTATGCCGGGTTTGCTTCACTTTCTTATAGAGTTTTTATATGAAGAAACCAGCATTTCGTAAATCATTAAGTCCATACAACGTCGCCTACGCGACCGCGGAAAATTCGCCCACCTAAACAATTATACAAACAACTTGCGTTTTCAAGGGATTTGCTGTCGTGAGTCGCGGCTGACCTTTGCAATAAAATTGCATTCGGAGAAGAAACAGCTGCATATTGCATTACCAAATAGTCGCCAAGGCGACTCATTAGAAAGGCCGGCACAAGTACGAGCGGACGGCTAGGAAAATCACGATGGCCCACGTGCAGTTTTTCGTGATCGGAATTTTCGATCTAAAACCATATGAGTCTGGGTTTCACGATACGTATCATGTGGTCGTATAGATTTCCGGCTGGCAGACTCCCAGAGTCCGAAATCGAAATTAACATTCACAGAATGTCTTATGCTCTGGCTACATCTGCATTAACGTGTAACGGACTAAAACGTATGAATTAATGCGAGAAAAATTAAGTTTTACATTGGCGGTTAAACGTCATTATTTGTCTCACATTTTATTCCGAAGCTGCAGCAGAAAAAAAATTGAAAATAAGTCCTCTTTTATACGGTTCATACCGGAAATTTCTATTACGAAGAAACCTTGAATGTGGGATAAATTTCCCATGAGTTATCGAGGTATCCCTGGTATCAAATCGCCCGCTACCTTCTACTTTTATACTAGAGATCCTTCCTTTTTCGAATGTACTGGCAAACATCTGGAACCATCTAGCTTTCGACTCGTAAGTCTCTGGAATAATCGTGGTTATGCCAAAATCGACACGTGGGCCATTTTCTCTGTTTAGTTCGATTTTTCATCGATTCGACTTCTTTTATTTTTATTTTGCAAAAAACTCCTTAATTTTGGAATATCTGATTTCTTTTTTTCTTTAGATTTTGCATTAATTTTTATTTCTCATCGATCACTTCATTTTTCAACAGTTTGTACACTTGCTTCGATTTTTAATCGAT
Source organism: Dorcus parallelipipedus (assembly GCA_958336345.1). Taxonomy (NCBI): domain Eukaryota; kingdom Metazoa; phylum Arthropoda; class Insecta; order Coleoptera; family Lucanidae; genus Dorcus; species Dorcus parallelipipedus. The sequence goes on from OY284478.1 coordinate 30,473,654, forward strand.
TAGTTTTTGTTTTTCATTCTTATTTTTCCCTTTTTCTTACACGACACTTTTGAAATGCGTATTCTGATTCCTTCGTAAAACACTTTTAATTTCTTTCATTCTTTTTTGCATTAATTTATTTTCACTTTTTATTCGAATGAAATTTCTTTATTTACCGATACAAAACTATTATTTGTCGTTATTTTATTATTCATTTGCTTTTGATTGTAGGAGGGACGAGGCCTTGAAAAATTCGAATAAATTCGAAAGTAAAGGATGTCTTTTAACATTTTTAACCAACCCGTCCCTCACATTTTGGTGGCAGCGGTGGGATTTTCGAAAAAAAGACGAGTTAAGAAATATATACTTTGAAAATAAGCCGACTTTTATATGGTTCATACCGGAAATTCCTATTACGAACGTGGGATCGAGTTGCACAATTTTCCACGAGTCTTGGAGGCATCCCTAGTCGACCGCTCTTAGTCATAGTATTCTATTTAATATAAACAAACCTCTTTGCAAAATAGCGACTTCTTTTATGAGTCACCTCGGCGACGGTTTGATGATGCCATGTGCAGTTTTTTTTTACAGGTTGAAACAGGTTTTTTTTAAGTTAATTGAGATAACTTAACTCAAAAATAATTCAGCGGGTGGGAGGGGGAAGAAAATCGCATTTGGATGAGAACGATTTTGTAATTTTGTACTGGATGTAATAGACTCGATATATATGACAGTTATGTACCTATATATACAGAGCAGCCCTCGCGCAAATCTATAAAAGCGAAACACCACCTGTTTTGCGACGAAGTAGAAAACAAATACCGCCAGAGAACTTAAGCCGCATTACAATAATTGCTTCAAAATGTAAGCCGAATATTTTTGCAGCGTTAAAAATCAAATAATATTCTCGGGCAAGGCTTAGGTTTTAGTTTCTAGCCAACTACAGGGTGTAGCACCCAATCTGAAAATCCGTCCGTCTCTCTGAATCCAGTACCATGGTTTGGGTGAAAAAATATTAATTTACATCACAGTGCATGACCACAAATATGTTTAAGCGTGTATCGTGTATTGCCGCCACAAATAAAATGTAATTATCATTGAAATTGAATATGATTGTCTTGATTTCATTCGTTTTCACGTTACAACGCTTTGACGTTCAATAACAATTATGTAAGATGATATGAGACATCATAATATTAAATAAAAGTAAGGAGTGTTTCATTATTCACCTGTTCGGCGACGAAATGCGGCGTGAGCCGAGGCATGGAGTGAGGCACCTCGTAAACGGCGAAGCCTATGGCGAAGAGCGGCTTCTTCTTCTTGAGCTCGGACGGATTGGTCTCATAAAATTGCGTAATTGACACCACGACGTGGCACTTGTTGGTGGACGTCCTGGGTATCTGGACGTGGAACTGAGGATTCATGGACGTCGTGTCTGCAAAAATCGAAACATAACCGAGAACATTAGCATATACAAGTTTTATGGGCGCTTTTATTATCCCGCCGCACGTACTAACATCATTTATTTCGTGTCATATGCAATATGAGACTCTTACCTATGTAGGAAGGACCTCCGCCAGCATTATATCCTCCTCTCCACCGCCGTCTGGCCAAAACGGCCCGCCAGGGTTGCTTCGAATGCAGGGCCGGTTCTAACATCCAGTCGTCGGGGCCGACGTGCACCAAATCCAACTGGGTGAAGTGCCGCGCGAAATCTTCAAAAGACATCCTGCAAGGAGAGGATTGATTATTTGTTTGGGGGTGACCAAGGGGGTGTTACCAAAATTCGCCGTCGTTTGTTACGCGCACGCTCAGCAGTTCCTTGTCCCTACTTGAAAGACCATCCCATTCCCAGGACCTTTCGCTCCAAGGACCCGTCCATTCGCCCCTCGCCCAAGGGTTTCGTAACCGGACCAGGGGCGTATCTCCCGTTGCACCTCGCACCCTCGCTAAACCAGTCACGCTGTAAGCATGTTGGGTAATCAAGCCATTACGTAGACGTAATTGTCTTTTGTTTTCTTTTTCCTGAAACAAAAAACTGGATTTTGCAGTGTTGTTTGGACACAAACACTGACAAGCTTTCAAGCTTTCATCATAAAAATGGGGAAGGAATTTTGAGATACATCTTACCGGCAAAATTGTAGCAATCAACAGACTAGATCTTGGCACGGCGCTGTTCAGGACCTGAAAGGTCAGGTACCTGTCTTGGTGCGTGAGCCCGAAACTCTGCACGATGCCCCCGGTCAGGTCCTGAAGGGCCCTCGTCGTCGATCCGTTCTGCAAGCATTCGTAGTCGCCGTAAAATCTGCAACGAAGCAAACATTGCCCTATCAAGAAGTGGGCGAGGTAGAATTTTTTGGGCTTACTTTGCGTACGCCTTCTCCAAAAGTGGGGCCCAAAATTCCGTGCTGTTCGCACAATGCAGGTATACCAATCTTCCCTTGAACGTCGGAAGCTTATCGTCAACGATGACGTCCTTCCACTCACCGAAATGCCAGAATCGGAACCTGGAATGAAATTGAAAGTTTTCTGCTTAATAAATGGAGTCCAAATTGAAGTGATTGTGAGAAAAAGTTTTGAGAGGGGTGGGGACTTTCCAAGGGCTTGATGCAAGAACGACCTGTTTCTTGTTATTTTTTTTGCAAATCCAACTTCCTCGGGCATTTGATTTAAACCACCTGTAAATTAACTGTATTATTTAAATGCCCTCGTAAACAACCTCCTGTTACATAATCTCGACGGCCATAAAGTCGATTCGATGGTCGTTTCCAGAGCGGCGAAGAGAATTTATCGTCGCATTACGTCTGTTGGTGTATTGCGCCGATTTGTTACGATCTGCTATGCAAAATTGTTCGAACTTATAAATAATATGAATCGCAGAGAAACGATGGCGACGACTCGAATAAATAAAATTTCGTTTGAAATATTTCGTTCGGGGATGAGAAGGAAGCGTTTTCGAATGAGGACGAAGGAAGAAATGCGGAAAAGTGCCTTCGCGAAATAAATTTTTAATTGCGGAACTACGCGCTCACACAAAGATCTGCCTTAATTATAACCGGCGAGCATTAGCATATTCCCATATTAAAACGCCATAAGAGCCGGTCGCAAACAATGGGACATAAACTGCATCGTCCTATTATAGGAGAGGAATAATAAACTTGATCCGATTTATTTTTGCCCGCGCAATCGATTTAAATTTGCCTTTGTGTTTCACTCTGTCATTGTTTCGATTATCTATTTTAAAAAAATACTTTTGGTTTGAACACAAAAAAAAAAACGCAACCCAAAATATCTCTAAAGTTTTAAGAAAAACACCACCCCCAATTTGTGGTTCAGTTTTTAAAAATTAAGAGTCGGTTGAAAGATGATCGTACAATTTTAGTTTTGAAAAGAAGTCACTGCTTCATTATGGAGAGACTTGGCATGAAGTGGTGGTCAATCAAAGAAACTAAATCCCTGTATAGAGGCAGCAATTAGATTTTGATTGATCCGCCATTTGATCTTCCGGACTGTCACTTCATGTCTTTACTCTCTCTATAAAGGGTTAAACTCAAGCCCCCAGATATTTTAAAAATGAACTTGGGTCCATTTTGGAGCCAAATTGGCGACAGATTTAAAAATAACTACGTAATAAATATTGCAATTGGTAAGGCAGTATTTATTACGTAAGTTTCACTTTCAAGATTTTGCTTTTTTTCTTGCTTTGTGACCTGTACACAGGACGTCCAACAAATAATGCACGTCTAATTAACGCAATCATCTAGATAGTTCCTGCGGCGCGCAAAAAATCCCCCTACTTTATGATTTTCTCGTCTTTGTCCGTTTTGCATGCAACGTCTGGGTAGGTAGCCGCTTAATTAGATTTATCGCCTGCACGCCGATAAAGTGCCTACCGGAGTAAGTACATACCATGGCATGCGAGTACGACCTCCGCCACAATTAGAAGCAGCACCAGCAAAAACGACTTTACGACCTCAGACTCGAAAACGATATGTTTATTGCGGCGTGCGTTAACGTCCCAGGAAGAAGTCGTAAATTGGAACCAATCGAAAAATCATAACAGGGTTGTAACTCCGCAGGGTCTATTCTTAGTCCGATATTATTTACTCACAATCAGTCGTTGAGATAGTAATTTGATTTTATATGCTGATCTGGGCCCGATTTTCGAACAGTGAGAAAAGATTCGTATGCGTATACCGCACGGTTCGGGAATCGGGCTGCTGCAGGCACATCAACTATCGTATCAGGTAATCGAGGGAAGTTTAAGTTTAATATCTTTTTAACATAAGTCAAATGGTGGTGTTTAGAAAGGGTTGTGTTTCATTCTGCATGTGCAACGTGCATAGAACGCACGTGCTACGTCCCTCGGACTTAATTACCGACGATGCCTGCCGTGAGCAACCTCATTGACTCATTAGCTCCGCCGGAATAATGAAGCAAAACGAACCGGACCGGACGGATCTGATACGCGCCGATTTATGTCGTGAAGCCAGATTGTGCCCGACAATCTCAATCTTATTTGTCCGGGCCGTGTTTCTTGAACCTTACTCCCGATGGCTCTCGTTCTCACGGTCGCCGCGCTTTTTTCCTCCCCCCGCTGTTTATTAATGGGTTGTTTATTGTACTAATGCCCTCCGACCGATTGATTGATTTGTTCGGTTCGCGAGGCGAAGAAAAATCGACGGCTTTCGAGCGGATACGCGAAGATTAATTCGATTTTTTCTGTCTGTCCTCGATATTAACGATAGATTTATTTAGAAGTCAGAATATTTCCTCGTAAGATGAAAACTGAGATAAATTGTTTGCGAAAAAATCGGACAGATGGCACGCAATTTGCTTTGAATATAAGTTACATAATTAATTGTTGTATAATTAAGTTGCCCAAATAATTATAAGTTTACAAAGCAATAGCCGAGCTGATAGTCTTGATTCCTATGGTCTTCCTATACTCATCTTCTACAACAGCTGACTTCGAAAGTGTCGATAGATGTGTGGAGTGTAAGTGCTTTCTTGACAATGGCTGCACAAGAGATGTGGTGGTGCTTCTGACAAGGTGTGCACAGAAGGCTTGTGGGTACTTCTGACAACAGCTGCACAGAAGGCTTCCCGACATTGTCTGCACAGGACGTGCACTGAAGCTGGAAGTATTAACCGCTCCGCTCGCTTTTAAAGGGCTTTTCGTAGCGGGGATGAAGTAACTCTACTTCAATGGTTTAAATGTGTAATCGAATTACAGATGATCAGAACTGTATCTTATCCGTCAGGAGGCGGTCTTTTTGTGTTTACCCCGGGGGTTGTCTTAGCGACCACATTTGAGGATGCGGTCCTATTTGTGGGCCAATCATGAACGAATGCGGTTTCACTTTAATCCGACAAGGGGCGGCCTAAATTTTGTTTATTTGCGACGATCGTCATCGTAAATGTCGACGCGAGTCATTCATCTTTAGTTACGGTTGCATCGCGAATTTTTTCTTTAAAATAAAGAAGTGAGTCACTTACAAAAGTAAAAGAATTTCATGGGAGTTAAGTAAAAAAAAAATGTTGTGCCTTTTTTCTTTCATGGCCGGATAGGTTACAAGAAAGAAAACTCGCCCTCGTATCGACGGACGGCGTTATTTATCGCTTGTGAAATAATAATTACGTGCTTAAGCGCGTTTACCGCTCGTAATTTGCACACGGCTATCGCGTGTTACTCCAACTAATAATTATTTGCAAAACTATGATTGCAAAAGAGAGCAAAAGGGCTCGAAATTATCGGCGCGCCGCTTTAAATTGGATATTGTTTCCTCGGCTCGGCCATTCACAAACGCACATGCATACATATTTCTAAAAGCTAAAGGACTTTGCATTTCGATTTACATACATAGTTATCATTCACTTTGTAGACAAAACTTTTGGTATTAAACTGAGTATGAATTTTAATCAAAACTTAAAAGAAAATCTTACTTGCCCCAGATAGGTAAATATGAATCTACGGTCAAATACATTTGAAAAGAGTAGAATTAATTTACTTGAGTTATACAGGGTAATCCAAAATTGCATCACAATATTTTCAGTTCTAATTTAAGTAGAGAGATGCTCTCCTACAGACTGCGCCACCATCGCTTTTTGATGTCTCGCTTGTGAGCATCGAATTAAGACAAATAACGTTTAATTGTCATTTATTTTAAATTGTTCGAAAACCTAATGCTAATGGATGCTAAGGCTTCCGACAATAAATTGCACGAAAGGGTTATGCGTGTTGCATCTGACAGTTGGGTGTACGGGAGGCTCTGGATGTGCTTCTGACAATAAATTGCACAGAAGCGTTAAGGTCGGTTTATAACGACGCCATCAGATTTTTCAGCAAGGACACCACGCAGAAGATCGCCAGGCACCTCCCAGTTAGCGGAACTCCGGTGAAATGTCCGGATTAAATGTGGGGGGGGGGAGAAGAGCCAAATAAAAATAAAGCCTAAATAAAAGGAAAACGCGGACTACGAACCGATCGACGCCCAATGTGACTCTAAAAACATACCTGCCGTAAATCTGACGAACAAGCTTGGAAGTCTCATTGCAAAAGAAAAGCGTCGTCTGGGGTTGTTTACCGTCCTAAGCGTAGTTTCTAGAACAGTCCAAGTTCCAAAGGTCAAACTGCAATTATACTTTCGTCAAGATACAGGTGACCCGAGAGCTAGAAATTACGTGACTCCTGACGCAAATTCGACGGACAAGCTTGGAGAGGCCTAAAAGGAGCCCTGCGACTCGCCGCAAACAATTAACAAACAACCGGACAATATATTCGTTTACTTTTTCATTCCAAAGCAAACACCGTTTAATGAAAAACTTACACAGAAACGAGAATAACTCTCAATGCAAAGCGGGCGGTCACAAGACCGGCGAAATCGCAATTCGGGTCGGCGTGCGACGTGAACGATTCACCGGTGGGGCCTTTAATGTATACCACTTTCAATATGGAAGTCTCATTACAAAGGAAAAGCGTCGTACAGGGTTGTTTACCTGTCCTAAGTGTCGTTCCAAGTTCCAAAGGTCAAACTGCGACGCAATTATACTTTCGCCAAGATACAGGTGACCCGAGAGCTAGAAATTATTTGCAACGAATTTTCTCACCGTACCAAGAGACTTTGGTGAGTGTTCCCGACAGTCCCGAGAGCGGTCTGTGTTCTCGTTTTTGTAGGACTTTTTCGTAGTGGGGGTGAAGTAATTCTGCTTCATTGGCTTAAGCTTAAGGGTGTTATCGAATCACTGATAATCAGAAGTGTCGTCAGGGGGCAGTCTTTTTGTGTTTCCTCCCGGAGTTCTCAGCCACTGAATTTGAGAATGCGATCCTATTTGCGGGCCAATCATGAACGAAGGCGGTTTCGCTTTAATTCGTCAAGGAGCGGCCTAAATTTTCTTTATTTGTTGCTTTGCTCATGACATTGTCTGACGTCGCCAATCTGATGTTTCTCGATGTCTATCAATTTGACGTTTCTGGCAACTGTCATTTTGACGTTTTGTTGCCATCTGTCATTATGATGTGTTTAGTTGGTCGCTGGGCAACGTGCAAACCCCCACAATAGTATTTGTCCTAGGTTAGTTCCATACGGCGCACCAAATATCGAATAATTAACCTTTTAATGTTGATTACTAAATTGGTATGGTGAAAAATACTAATTAAAAGGCGAGCTTGTTCAGTAAGCAAAAAAAAACGCGAAACATCGAACTGGTGAATGTATTAAGTGATCGAGTCATCAATTATGTTGATGTATTGGACGGGAGCGGACCGACACGCGGTACAAAATTCCGCAGCATGAAAACGAGAGTTTTTCTTTCCTTTTTTTCTGTGCCGAACTTTTTTTAGGCAGTAAACATAATTGCGAGCTTGAACAAATCGATTTCGGCAACAGGTGATTGAAAAGAAACTCATATTTCGGATGGGTTTCGTTTTGGTTTCTAAACAAACAGGAGATCCTTTCATTTAAAACTGCGTACTCGAAGAAGCCAGAGGATTGCGAGGCGGTGGAGAGAGAAAGAGAGAGAGCGAAATTAAAAACGCGCACCATTTTAAACAATATGAGAGACCCGACGAGCCAGCCATAAGGAAACCGAGCGCGCTTCCTTATTGCTATTATTTGAGTTTTTGCGAAAAACGGCCGTAAACGTTTGTTGCCTTGCACGCCGAGCTTAAATGACATGGACGAGGCAATAAACGCGAGAATCCACAAAGGATATCCTCCGCTCGTCGACACAACGCAAGAAAATAGAAATTACTTTTAAATTCTGCATTTAACAGTCGAATGATTTAGATTACAACGCAATCTAAAAAATAATTTTCAAATTTTTTTAATTGCTTACGACCTACAGCACATCAGCGGGCGATGGCGCAGCCTTTAGGAGAGCATCTTTTTATTGGAATTCTAACTTCGATTACCTTTCGAGTTAGATCACCAATAAAGACGCAATACTAATATTAATTAAATTAGAATATTCTCTTAACGTAATGATAAACTTTTGTTTGGATCAATCCCAGGCGATGTTAGGTAACAGAAATAATGACGGAGCAACTTTACTATTATTGTTTTTTTTTAACAACAAATGAATCACAATGTTGATTTAATAATGCCCGACGCATTTCCTTATTATTTAGTAATTAAACCTGGTAGGCAGCGCGGGTAGGTGTAAATTGCTTCGCCATATCTTCAGGCCACATGCCGGAGTTCTCGCTCGCAATAATTATTTAACGTTTTCAAGATGATGGGCGTCTAAAAAAATCGCATTTCGTGATTAATCAGAGGCGTAATAGTCGTAATACCTAAACAGTTTAACAGAGTTTCTTCTACAGTACGAGCGAAAATGCTACAAGGAAAATTCATTTCGTTTTTAAAGCAAGTCATAAAAATTAAGTTCCCCAACAAAAGGAGGCTGCACCGTTAGAAAAGTTCATATTTAAAACAAAACGGAAATCTCAGGTTGCAGAGATAAAACTCCGACGTGATTTAAAAAGGAGTCGAGTATAGAGTTACGCGGCAAGAAACTTCGATCTTATCGGAGGCTGACGCCATATAAGGAACTGCTAATTCGTATTTTTTTGCTGAAGCGACAATTCTTACGACAAATATCATTGTCGACAAATATCATTTCAAGTAAACCCAAATTTTCTTTTCAATTAACTGTCCGAAATGATTTCTAAGGCGCTTTTTGAATGATTACAAATTACCTGTCCCCCTTTCTTTAAAAAAAAAGTCTACAAGAAATGCTTGGCAATGAGTTATGTTAGCGTAAGTTAAATCTTCTCATGTCCGATCTGGAAACGATTCTATTAAATGAGATGTACCCGAAGAATTACTTCTGGGAATCGTTTCCCTAGTTAGTGCGGATGCTTCGGCGAGTTAAATCGAGCGTTCGGAACGTTTCTATTAAGGGACATTTATAAAACCTCCGGCAAAAGATATTCCTCATCGGAATTACAAAATAGATTGAGTTGGACGTCCGCTGACGAGAGAGAAATGCGGACTGTTTACTGCCCGTCCGGCTCCCTACCGGACAATGGGGCATATCTCATCATTTTTAACGGCCGGTCGCGAGATTGACTATTGTCAACCGATAATTGACTTATTCAACACTCGACTGTTGTTTCAAAGATGAATTTAATTACACCGGAAAATTGAAGGGGGAAGAAAAAAAAATTGCGCGTAGCATAAATAATTAAAGAAGTGAAGTTGTTGTTGCGTAATGCACCGCAATTAACTTGTGGGTGAAGGTTCTCGAAAAGAACTCGAGCAACGTACTAATTACGTTCTCTGCTTTCGTGGGTGGATATTGCTGTAATTTTTCATGCACGTACTGTTATACGCCGCAAACAAACTCATGATTTATTAATTACGCTTAGCGGTAATTATACGTGGTTTTATTCAAGGTTTTAATTGGCTTTGAGTCTAGTTTCTTGGTGTCTTCACATAACGCCTAATCATAATTTTCATTTTTGTAGGAGAAACTTAAAACTCGTTGTGATCGTGGACATCCGGGGTAGAATGCTGGAGATTCTTCAAACTCGATGTGATTGTGGATATCCGGATGCAATAAGTATCGTGATCGTATCAATTCGATATAGTTATGAGGGCTGGATGCAATCTACGGTACAGTTTACTTCAGTAAATAACCAAATTATTTTGTGGTCAAGCTCCTAGCAAACAAAGTCCCATCCATCATTTCCTGGACATCAACTCTAACCGTCCAGTTAATGACGCACTATTATTATTATTATTATGTTTTTAATTTGGCTTCGCCTGCCTGCCTCGTTAATATTGCGTCCGGTTGCGAGGTGTCTTGTACTTCGCGCCTGCTAATGAATTGTTTGTTTATCAGAATTTCCTCCGAGCACCGTCCGTCGCGAATACGTTATTAGCCTGGCGTGATTAATAACGGCCTTATTATGCGCGTTTCTCGGCTCATTTGATTCCTCCGCCGTAGCTCGCGTCGAATGAACGATGTCTTCAATAACGTCACACCCACTCGCTACATGCGTTCGTGAGTTGCGTTTTATTGAGTAATTTGTAAGATCAGTCCTCTTATTTTTGTTGCATACATACATTGTTACATTGTATGTATATCTTAAAGAGAGCTTTGGTTTTTGAAGTGCGAGAATCGTACGTTTTATTTGTTTAAATTAAAATGGATATATTGCTGCGACAAAATGTTTGTTTGTTAAAAAGGATAGTCGGGCGCAGCATGTAGGAGACGGCCTACATGTTGGCCGGTCTTAGCATTTAGTCAAATTAGCTTAGAAGGAAAATTCCACACGGCCACAGAACCAAAAAGAAAACGAAGGACATCCTAAGGTGACAAAAAAAATCGAATAATACATAAACCAGAAATCAAATATGTAGATCAAATATAATAGCAATTTGATTCAATAGATGGCACCACTTCCGATTTGTGTCTGCCTTCGTTGCGCTGATCTAAAACCATTGCGTTCTACTTGCGAAGTATTTTCGTAGTTAAGTTGTTGGTTATTATTAAAAGAATAAATAAAAATTCCGGTTGTTTTAACAAAAAAGAACCAAGACAAATCATGTTTGACAAAGATTTAGTTTAATTCAGTCGATTTATTCAAAATTTAATTTTTTTTTCTAATAGTATGATAGTATCTGGTAGATGGCGCTAGTTATACCCAAATTTCTTTTCCCGTTTATAATAGAAATTTTATTTTATTAATCTTTTTTTATTTCTTTAATTGCTCTCTCGTTTCGTGTACACAAATCGAATTATAAATCAGGAATTAATCAATAGAATTTAATTCGGTCGAACAGATGCCGTCGTTTTGACTAGAATGTCAAGATTCTTTTATTTCCTAATTAAAAAATCTTGCTTACTCTATACAGGGATATCCACATAAACCGTTCGTTAAAAGTTTTCAAGGTTGCAGTTCACGTAGATATTTGAAATTTAAGGAGCAAGGGTTTTCCGTAGAGATCTCTTTAAATAAAATAAAATTGTCTTTGTACCACTTCCGGTTGTACCGGAAGTCGCTATCAACTCGCTTATTTTAAATGGAATGCTATATTTTTTAGCACGTTTTTGAATTCTACATGTAAAAATATGTTAAGTTGCAATACATTTCCCTATCTCTAAAATGTATCATTGTTGAGATATGTTGAATTTTCTTAAAAATTTGGATTCTGCAATCTGATTTTCAAAAAATTATAACACAGCTATGATTGAAGCAATTTTATTTGTAATAGCTGATATTGTAGTTGAAGCTTTAAGGTTCTTAGAAATGCCATAAGCATAATCTATTAAGCTACAGGGTGTCTAAAACGCACCGCTCCCCCGAAGATATTCAAACACAGAAAAATACTTTTTTTCAAATGGAATGACCAATATTTTAATACACCATCGTATGTGGAATTAAATGCTGTGTCGAACTATACTAGCATTCCCTATACCTAACTTTAACAGTTTTTCAGTTATAAGATATTTTTGGTTTAATACATAAAAATTTACATTTATTAGATTAAATATTTCTAATTTTGTTGATATAGTTATGAAAACAACAAACAAACAAAAGCAAACAAAAGCAAAAAAAGTTGAGAATCAAAATCAAAATTATTCAAACGCTGATATTTTAAATCTATTTTTTAAATTCATGAAGAATGATCTAAAATTGTTCAGAGAAGAGAATGTGTGTTCAATCAAATGTACCCCTCTTGTTTCCTATGAATAAAACACAGTTTGGAAAGTTTGAACCTAACTTTATACAATTTGGAAAAATAAAATGTACGAAGATCAGTAACAAATAACGAAGATAATTAGACAATGGTTTTAAAATACTTTCACTCTAATCCAGAGAATTGCAAACTAGCAGCTATTTTATTCTTCAATTTAAAGTAATGAAATTCATACTTTTTCGTCTTATAAGATCACAAGCGTCCTAAGAGAAGGATGATTAAAGAACTATTAAAATTTGTGAATAATCACTTGCCAAATTCTATTTTCTTTGGTTGACTACAAAATTTGTAGTAAGAGTAATCGTTGTTATAATTTCCATGCTATCTTAATAAAATTAAAAATATTTGACCTATTAAAATTGTAATTTTCTATGAATTAAATCGAAAATGTTTCATAACTCAAAAACTGTTAAAGTTAGGTATAGGGAATGCTAGTACAGTTCGATGCAGCATTTGATTCCACATACAATGGTGCATTAAAATATCGGCCATTCCATTTGAAAAAAAGTATTTTTCTGTGTTTGAATATCTTCAAGTGGAGCGGTGCGTTTTAGACACCCTGTAGCTTAATAGATTATGCTGATGGAATTTTTAAGAACCTTAAAGCTTCAACTACAATATTACCTATTAGAAATAAAATTGCTTCAATAACAGCTGTGTTATAATTTTTTGAAAATCAGATTGCAGAATCCAAATTTCTAAGAAAATTCAAAATATCTCAAAAATGATGCATTTTAGAGATAGGGAAATGTATTGCAATTTAACATATTTTTACATGTAGAATTCAAAAACGTGATAAAAAATATAGCATTCCATTTAAAATAATCGAGTTGATAGCGACTTCCGGTACAACCGGAAGTGATACAAAGACAATTTTATTTTACTTAAAGAGATCTCTACGGAAAACCCTTGCTCCTTAAATTTCAAATACCTACGTGAACTGCAACCTTGAAAACTTTTAACGAACAGTTTATGTGAATATCCCTGTATTTTTTACATTGTTAAAAAAAACAAGACAAATGATGGTCACACCTTAATACGTTTAACAAATTAAGTTCAAATCAAGTGATTTATTGAAAATTAATGTTTGCTTAACACTAATAATATCCGCTAGATAGTGTTACTTGCGCCCAAAATACTTTTCCTGCTTAAATTAATAACAATGATAAATAAATAATACATTAATTTTTTCTTCTTTAATAATTGTTTTCTTCTGTTTACAAAAACTATAATTATAAATCAAGAATTAAATCGAACAAATTTAACAGCAATAGGCGCCATGCACATCTCTGCGTTCAGCGCCGCCTGGCGTGGTGATTTGTGAATTAGTGGTATGAAAATATTTCTTGAGACTCTTTGCATAGGAATAATATCACTCTTATGACAAGTTACGATTGTAGTACATAATACTTGAGCTTCCTGGTATTGAAATACATTACAATGTTCAAGTTCAAATGTACACTAATAATTTGAAACAACTCGTATTTTCATACCACTAATGCAGAATATGGTCATTGGTGGCGCTGGCTGCGCATGTGCATGGTCCCTATAGATGGCGCGCCAATTTTGATTTGAATGTCGAAAATTTCCAGCCACCAGTGTTGTTTAAAAGCAATAATATCCGTTAGATGGAGTTAGTTACACCCATTTTTTTCCTGTTTTGCTTTTTTAATTGTTGTTTTTTTATGTTTCGCGTTTACAAATCTAATTATTATGTCAAGAATTAAATCAATCAAATTTAACAGATAGATGGCGCCACTTTTGAATGTCAACTCTTTTTTATCTACTACTGTCGTTCTCGAGAGAGCGATGAGAAAGCGCGAAGCGCTTTGAGGGCCACTCGCCCTTCGGAGGGCTCGCGGCACCTAGGGACTCGACGGTCGATGAATTCTCGCTCGGGTTCCTTCGACCTTGAATGGGTTGACCTTGAAATTTCGTTTAACCTTGACCTTTAACTTCTCGAAATTTTTTTCCTATTTCCAATTTTTTTCGATCGCAATAATTTCTTACTGGGGTTGAGCAGAGTTGGGTTCGCTAGAGTTGGGTTAACCTTGAACTTTCCTTATATTTTGTATTTCCCAATACGCACTACGCACTACGCATCTTCAAATTATTCATCTTTCTCGTTTTGGATTTTTAGCATATTTTGTGTTTCGCAACACTGAACCTCACAGATTATGTTGTCCTTATCGTACACACCGTTTTAAACCGCTATCAATCAAACTTTGGGGGTGCGTTCGGAAACTATGCCTTGGAGTGTAACTTTAAGGGTGCGTTCTTCGAGTGTAATATGCACGTTTCTCACTTCTTTCATAACATACTTCGTATTTCGTAACTTCGCACTTCGTAAAGTGTTTCGTCCTTATCGTTCACATTGTTTTTAAATTGCTACCAATCAAAATTTTAACGCTCAACAGTAGGAGTGCGTTCAAAAACTGTACCTTCGAATCTTTCTCGCTTCTGATTCTTAAAACACATCGTGTTTCGCAATATCTCACTTTGCACAATGTTTTTTGCCTTTATCGCACACATTTAACTGTAGGAGTGCGTTCAGAAACTGTAACTTCGAACAATGCATCTTCCTCTCACTTTTTTAATTTTTGTTGCGCAACAGTGCACATTACACAATGTATTGTTGTTATCGTACGCATCATTTTAAAGCGCTACCAATCCAAATTTTAGCGTTTAACCCCTGCGGGTACGTTCTGAAACTTCGGAAAATAATTTGCATTTTTCTCATCTATTTCATAAAATAGTTTGTATTTCGTAATATTTTACTTTGCACGATATTTTATCCTACTGTAAACTGCTGCCAAATAGAATTTTAGCATTCAACTGCAAGGGTGCGTTCAGAAATCGTATCTTCGAGTGTAGTATTTACAACATATTTTATTTTTTGCAACATTGAGCTTCGCAGGATGGTTAGTTCTTATCGAACGCATCATTTTTAATTGATGTCAACCAAAATTTTAACGGTCTTAGTACGGGGGCGTTGAGAAACTGTACGTTCGTGTGTAGTAAGTATTCTTTTCACTTATTCCATAAAATACTTATTACTATTATTTTAAACTACGAGCCCAGAATCATATCGTTTGGCCCATTTTACATTTTACAGATAACTTTTTAAATAATTTAATACGTTCACTATCCAATGATCCATATGTGGTTCATGCTGCTCTTGAACCACAAGTCCGTGACTCATATGTGGGTCAGAATCATGGTTCTCATTTCTAAAAATGTATTATTTGGACGTGAAAATAATAACCATCTGATTTTCAAGGGACTCAAGGAGACCATTTGAAAAAAAATTATTGAGATATCTGATACCGTTCTGTTTCAAATAATTTTAAAAGAGTCGCGTGACCCATATATGGGACTGGAAAATCTTTGTGGCGGACATATAGCGATCTAAATGGAATTGCTATATGGACAGTGTAAGTGTTAATTTAATTTATAGACATTTATTATTGCTAAAACTGTTGAAATATTGTTGAAAACCTTGAAAATTATGATTAAGAAACATTAATCTGAAATACTTCTTTAGGTTTGTAAAACAAAATTATTTAAAACGTGACTTGTAAAATCCTAACTTGGGCCAAATGATATGATTCTGGGCTCGTATTGCCAACTAAACTTTTGGCATTTTAGTTTAAGGGTGCGCTCAGAAACTGTGTTTGCATCTTTCTCGCTTCTAATTCTTAGCGTATTTTGTACACCTTACAAAACGTCCTTATCGTATACATCATTTGAAAAAGTTGGCAACCAAAATTTTTTACATTTAATTGTAGGGTGCGTTCAAAAATTGTACCTTGTACCTTTGTATACCTTCCTCACTTCAATGACTTTCGATTCTTAATATATTTTGTGTCTCGCTATTCTTAAAAAAAAAAGTGCTTCCTTTACCTCGTTTCCATAGTAACGGACCTACCTTTTTCAATCCGCTCATAAGTGCTGGGTTACGTTCATAAACCATACCTCTGAGAGCACCTTGGACTTAATAATCGCATCTTTTTCACTCACGATTATTAATATTTTTTGTGTCTCGCTCATCTGTTTCAAGACGACTTGTGTTTACGTTATTTCCACGACAACGGGCGCACTTTAAGCGCCCTACTTAAAAGTGGCATGCATCCGATGTCATGGAGGAAATAAATTAAACGAAACACGTTTTGAAACAGATGAGCGAGACGCAAAATATGTTAAAAATCGCAAGACGCTCTCAAGGCTACAGTTTGTGAACGCAACCCTATGGTGTTTAATTACCGTGGAAGCCATATTTGATGTAATTTTCTAAAATTCGGTGACAATAAGTAGTTACAAAAAGCACGTACGCGAAAGAGACCAATATTACCATTCAAGCATAAATTCAAAACTTAATTTCAGAACGCAACTCCGTAGTGCCAATTTGTTTAAATTTGTTTGCCATTTTGAATAATAGATGGCGCTCTCTCTCTAGAGAGATAAAGTGCCGCACTTATCGCCATTTTGAGTCGAAAAAAGCGCACGAAATTTGAAATGACATTACCCGTTACGTTCAACTTTAAATTTCCGCGTTCAGTTTGATTCAAAATTGCGGCAATTGCGGTACCTTATTTATCTAGGGACTTGCACCCCGCAATGCCAATGTGCTTGAATTTATTTGCAATTTTGAACAGTAGATCGCATTAAATGAACCAAAATTTGTGGTTATGTATATAATTAAGATTTAATCTTGAGACCGTTAGGGTTTATACTTTCGGAGGCAGAAAACCAAGCGGCCATGAACTTAATCGACGAGGGATTAAGTCACAGAAAGGTCCCGCAAGGGTACATTTCGTGACCTCTTACGTTTGTCAATTTTATTTATTTTAAGTGCGGCTCACGATGAGTATGCAGCGATGCCAGAACGTCCGAAATTTCCCAATTAAAAAATTCACGCGGGAGATCTCATGAAACTGAAGAACTTACCTGAAAACTCCACAGTACGAATGGGAATTGTCGAAGCCTTGGTCGGGCGGTACAACCCTGTCTAAAAACCTCGGCGTTAACGCCAGTGAAGCCACGGCTGCCAACAACCAGTGGTCCCCCAACTCGCCGCACTCGACGGCGAACCTCAAAATGTCGTTGGAATTATCGCCGATGAACCTCGGCCTCTGACACATCTCCTGTGAAAACAAAACTCACTTTAATGTTCCTGTAATCGACGTTAGGAATGTTGTCGCTGACAACAGCGACTTTTCTGAGTGCCAGAGACGATAATCCTACGTTTAACTCTGAACTATTAAGAAACTGTAGTGTAGAACGAACGGCTACCGAAAATTAACATTTTTTTTTGATCTCTCTGTCTTGTCATCGAATTTAAATTCTAAGAGGGAAACTATTCCAATATTGTTATTGGATTAAAATTCTTTCAGTAGCCAATGCTTCTATTGTTTCGTGCTCGGATCATCTGCGATCTGCTTATGTTAATTAGCGCCGTTTACCATAACAAAAACAATAGCATCATAACGACGATTTACTCTTGCGCGCAGCTGCTGCCGCCTGCCGTTGGACGCGAAAGTAATTCAATTCCGTTTTAATAATAAATAAAGCGGCATGCCGCGGTTTATATAATAAAGTGTAACAAAATACTAATAAATTGCGGGATCGCAGTCGACAGGTCGCGGCCGCATTTTCAGCCGCGGAGAGCCGCATTCTTAGACGCACACGTCCACTTTTCTATTATAATTGGATTCGCTGCGTTATACAGGCGGTTTCAATTCGAAGCGCTGTTGTACGTACTTCTATCGGAGGATCTGTTAAATTAAATTAATTAAGCAAGCGCGTGAACACCGGAAGTTGGTAGAAATGAATTCCTACGCTTTTTTTTGAGGTGAAAGAATTCATTTTCTTGTTCTGCCGCGGCTAAGGACGGTATCTATCAATTTAATCTGTTAGTTGTCGGAGTAAGCGATTTTCAGAAACAAGTGTTTAATGGGATTCATTTCTATTCTAAAAGATCAATTTTATTTTAAGCTCGTTGAGTGTCAATAACTTTCGTGATATGCCAAGAGATGGCGCTCTTCAAACGTCATAATAATTTACTGATTAGTTTCTTGGGAAAAGCAAAAAGTTGCACAGAAATTAGTTTCGTTTCGGCGACGCATTTATTTGCGAAGAGGGGAGGGGGTTCGATTTCTTTATTGAAATCAGTAAGGCTTCAAGTTTTTTCTTTTATTATAACGTCATAAACGCCTGTATTAATCAACAGATGACGCTCTGAACACATTTTAGAAACAGTTCTTTTTCTTTGTGCTGCTCTTGCAGTCTTCGATCAAATAAAAATTAAAACGTGGAAACTGTTATTGTTTTTCGATACATATAAAGCAGTTTCCTTTAATTGAAAAAGAAAGAGTTTCATAGGTGCTCAATAGATGGCGTTGAACATGTATTATGAAGCAAGCGACTAGTTTGCTTTTTGTTTTCTTCTCATACTACTATTTTTTTAGACAATAGATTAGACGAAAACTATTTCTTATTTCAATCAAAATAAAATGAAAGCAGAGTACGAAAAGGTGGACGAAATAACTCGCGTTGTTAAAGATTAAAAGAATTTTTGTTTTCATCAACAGATGGTGTTCTTATTAAATGATGTTTTAAATACTTACTTTACGAATTGAAGAATACACCCTTACGTTTAGATCAAACATTTCCGAAAACTATTTCTGATATTAACCAATATAATTCGAGCAAGAAGTTTGCAGTTATTTACCAAGAGATGACGCTCCTTGTGGATCACCCCAAGGATTAAAAAGTTCTTGTTTCACTCTTAGTTGTTGTTATTAATCGATAACTGAATCTGTTAATAACTAACTAGGTAGCGTTTTGATAATCGATCAACAGATGGTATTCTAAATATTTTTACAAATTGAAAAATACATTTTTTGTTTTTGCCTAACATTTTTTTTTTGTATTCTTCAAGTTGTAGAATATACAATTTGAAAAATACCTTTTTCATTCCCATCAAATATTTACGAAAACCATCTCTGATTTTAGTCAATAAAATTAGAACAAGAAATCTATCGTTATTTATACGAACCAAGAGATGGCGCTCCTTGTGGATCATGCCTCAGACAATTATTGTTTACTCAAGATTAAAAAACGTCTTGTTTGAGGCTTAGTTATTGTTATTGAGTAATACAGGAACTGAATGTTAATAAATTAATCAGTCAGCTTTTTTTAGTTGATCAAGAGATGGCATTCAGATGCTTTCTATACTTACTTTAGATTTTCTTGTTCCTTATGAATAGATTTGACTGAAATCAAATTTCAATCAAATAATCTAGCATAATTTGTCAAGAGATGGCGCTCCTTGTGACTTACTTTCTTCACATAAAGACTACTTCAAGATTTTATCTGTTTGTTTTATTAATAAGAAATTTAAAAAAAAAACAAGATTCAAGTACAGGAACTGAATTATTTTAAGAATAAATTTTCGGTATTCATCAACAGATGGCGTTCGTAACTTTTTACGTACGATCGAACAGTTTTTTAATAGTATATTATTATACAAGTTTCACAAGAATGCCTCTTGTGAAACGTGTATAATATACTATTTTTTCTACTTTGCGTCACTTATTGAACAAAAATATGAAAAATATTGGATCTTCTTAGTATATGGGGAATTTTAGTTGTAATGCGTGGCAACACTGAAAACCTTTCGTTTTAATCAAAAGTCACATTAACAAGTTATTAATTTTTCTTATCCAGCTTCATTGTGAGTATATTGTTAAGTAACAAATAAATACTGAGTTATTTTGTAAAATCTATTAAATATTTTCAATTAAAAATGACTAAAATTTCCCCAAAAACAGTGTCACAATGAGCTTCATTGTGAAACTGTTTTTGGTGTCACAATGAGTTCATTGTGAATGCAAAGTAGAAAAATAAATTTATGAAACTCTGTTTTATATGTTGCCTATTAAAGCCTGACGAACATTTTTTAAATCATTAAATGCCCATATAAAAGGGAACTGAGTTTTACTATAGATATCATACAGCCAGTGGTCATGTGGTCGTATACATCTCCCACTAGGAGGCTCCCAGAGGCTCCCAACTGCTTTATTTGATTTACAAAATGCTATTTTTTCCCGTTATAAAATTATTTTGAATTTGTTTTGTATTGTCTTGTATGTCGTTCTGAAGTAATTTGTAATTACAAATAGGCCCGGTATTTCAGTCATGGTTTAACTTTAACCTTTACTTTATTTCCATAGTGACAATTGTAAAAATAATTGTTCCTAATGTTTTCGTTGTATAATTTATCAAGTTTAGAATTTAAGAAAGTTTACGCATTTTCAATTATCCGCGAAACACGAGCACGTTTGTTTATTTTATTTTATGATTTGGAATATGATACGGAATGCGTCTCAGGTAGAGGAATGGGCGGTCCTTGAGGGGTGAACGTCTTGGTAAAGTTGCGCTAGTTACGCAGAGGGGCTCGCGAGAGTTGTAATGAATTGCAATGACATGTGATGACGGAGTTGTGCAAGAATTAAGGCTTGCTGATGATACTCTGAGGTAGAGTAAGATGCCAATCACGTGGTGTCCGCTGATGGCTCGGACAGAGAGTAAGAGATTGGGCATTCTATCATAAGGGTGATCGCTCTGTATTCGCCGATAGTCGGAGACAGTAGGGGATGACTCCACCTGCACACGGCATTTGACCTTATCCGCCAACTGCAGAGGCGTGAGTAGTAAATGCCGGAGACACAACTAATCCCTTTCTTTTATCATTTTTAACCTCCTTCTCCTCCCCCTCTCCCTCAGTTGATCACATTGTATTTCTTTCACTTCGATCTTAACCAATAAAATTAACAGTGTGTTATAGACACCAAGAAGTGATTTTGATTCGGTAGGAAGATTAAGAATTTTGTTTCTTTTAAATCAAAAATCACCATATATTGCTGGCAAGCTTCCTGGAACTTTTCAAACACGTCCACGAGCATGTATACGCGTATGTGAAGCCCTTATCACTTCGCTTTGATAATGAAGTTATGGTCGGCGATGATTATCAATTTTTTTTATGGGGGATTAGTTCAACATCGATGTGGGCAATTTTTATGCTCATTAAGCGTACGATTTGAGCCAGATAGTATCCGAAGGATGCGGCGCGAAGCGCATCAATAAACCGAAGTGTTAAACGAAATGCTTAAGCGTCGATTTTATCGCAGCGGCGGCGATAAAATTTATCGGGAGGCAAGAAGGGATTGACACGCATCGTAAACAGACCTTTTTTCTTCGTTTAATTTTTTTTTCTATCCGGTCGTGCATGGCGGTTTCAAATTTTGTTCGGGCGAACGAACAAAGGGTTCCTTTTTTTTTCTCCTCCTGAAAACGCGGACCTATTCGCGCTTAATTACCTCCGGATACATCGCGTGTGACGTAGCAGTCGAAGAACTGACCAGCGCAACTAACGTAACGTGAAGAGCGGCGAGCCGTAAGCCATTTTGCTCCCGATCGCCTCTTCTCGTCCTCGTCTCTTTTGGAAGCGGAAGCGCTTCGAGGTCAATGTTACAAATACCTGGTCGCCTCGAACTTACCGTAATCGAGAGTTTTTTTTTTATATTTGCGCTGCGCCACTTGCATAACCTCCCTGTATATGATATACAACTTTTTGATTATCGCCGGTGGGTAGTCACCTCGTCTCGCGAGGAATTCATAAATATGGTAATAAGCAATTACGTAACTAGTCTCTTAAGAGCTCGCCGGCACCTGTTCTTCGACTTGGTCATTGTGTCAGGTTAATAATGTTGCCGGCGAGAAACCGTTCATCAGTGACCTACTCCTCACCTACCACTTACGGGATGTGACATTTCGTGCGCACCTGACCCCTAACCCGTTAATTGCGCAAAAGGCAATTACGCCGAACTACGAAGAAGCCGCGCTCGCTCGCTCTCTTCGTTTCGATTGCAAACGAATAGGATTTCGACGCTTCTAATTGCATGATATTGTGCCGTTTACCTGGTTTCTGCTTTCAACGTGTCACCTGATGATATGAACAAATGTACAACGAAAATAAAAATCGTAATACAAATTATAGGTTAGCAGGCTCCACGTTGGGCGCCACTTTTGTATGGGTTTTATTGTGAGCCATTTTCGTGCGATGATTGATGATGGAAATCTGGGCGTCAATTTTTTGTGTAGGTGTCGTTTTATATGAAAAGGATTAAGAGAAAAATAGAAGAGGGAATCTAAAATGAACTTACGTGTGGCCTCATCCATATAATCGGATTCAAGTGTGGTTTCTTATGGTGGAATAGCGCCCTAGGTCCTGCCGGAAAATCCGGGTCTTCAAACAGCGACCCTCTTTCCCTGCACGCCCTCTTCACCGCCTGGTAATTGATCTGGTGCCTCTGCCTCTCAGTGGTGCAGTACCTGAAACACAACAGAAATTCCTCCTTCATTTTCCAAAGGCGAATTCAATAACGTGCGGCGGCTCGTAAATTATCGCAATCTCTTCTGCAGATTTCTCACAATAATTGTTATAAATGTCACGGTAATGGCGGGTATTTTTGCGCGGCTCGTGCGTTTATGTAGCAGGAAGAGATGCCACTTAGCCGGCCGGATGATATACGGCCGAACGGTGCGCGATTTTAGACGATAATAAATAATTGCTGCGACAAAAGGCCTCCTCTAACGGCGTTCCGCGCGAAAAACTCGCCATTTATTATTTAAAGACAATATGTGCGCAATTAACTTTGACGGATGTTTTATACTCGAGAGTTATTGCCCGTTTCATTCCCGGCCAAGTTCATGAAGCACTTACCTATACGAGATTACTACTGAGAAATAAATACCAACGGAAAAAAACGAGAGAGAGGAAGAGAGAAAATTGGAAAGAAGAAATAAGCTCTTGCCGAAGAGAAACCAAAGGAAATTGCAGAAGTTTTTACTTAAAAAAAACATAACTAAACGCGAACAATCCATTAAAATCACGATGGCTCAGAGGGCAAGGGTTTCATATGCACGATTTTTTATAATCGGAATTTCCGGTGTAAACCATATAAAAGGGAATATCACATAGCTAGTAGTCGTGTGGTCGTATACCTCTGCCCAGAGTCCAAAGACGAAATTAACATTCACCGAATGTCTTAGTGTGTGAACAAACTCCGAAAATCCGTCCGTCTCTATGTATCTAGTTCGAATTAAATCAAGCGTATGTGGTATGGTAAAGACAAAGCAACTATTAGAGGGAATTTTTTTAAATCGAAGATGTACGAGTTACTTACTGCCACGGCGACTGTTTTGCAGCGCACTCAATTCAAATGGAGCTCTATCGAATCCCAATCAAGTTTTAATCAAATCCAACGTATAACTTCTTAAAAGAAATGCCACTGTTGCAAGAAAGTTTGATTCAATTTGAAGAAGGGCGGCTAGGTTATTAATGCCGCGAGCCTTCAAGACGAGCGGCTTCAAAAAATTTAATGCAATTTAATTTAGTCCTCCAATGATTTTCCTTAAATCACACAATTAACTTGATCGAGGGGTTAACTATGTTTTATGAAACTAGGCCAAAATCTTCTAAAATGTTGCCATGATTAGTTTTGGATCGTAAATGTTTCATTTCTCATAAAAATAATTAAAACTGGACCAAACTAATATTTACTTTTACTTTACCGACAAGAATTTACCAGCCCAGGGGCAATTACAATAATTTTCATCATCATCATCATCATCATTACTATTATTATTACCGCGCTGACAACGTTCATGTAATCTGCATGAAAACGAAGAGGCTCATATGATTCTGCCTAATATGGCGAGCGCATGCCTGAAGTATGTTGATTGCGCTCTCTGAAAGTAATGTTACGGCCGTGGTCAAGCACTTAGTTAAGTCGTTACGCGGCAACTTTTATTTATGTCACGATGAAATTCTCCGCCGATAAGGGAAGAGCTACCTCTGTTATTCTTAAGGAAGCCGAGGAAAAATGAGCGCATTGTTTAGGCGTGGGGATGCTCGCAAAATCGATTCTCACACATCAATTATTGCCTATTGTATCATTTGGGGCGCGCAAATAAATTTCAAGTTTTCAACGAAAAAATATATTCAAGTCTGCGTGTGCTCTTGAGTATTGCAAGAGCAATCTGTGTACAGAGTCATCTTGGAAGAAGTGGAGGACGCGACGGTGAAAGGAACGTCGAACGTCTTGAAGTAATCGACGAGGCCTCCGGCCTTTAACTCGGTGGAATCCATCTCGGATTTCCTCTTTTTGAAATCGTGTATCTGATGCTTGAGTGCCTTGCAATCCTTTTCTGACTTGTGTATTTCGGTGACCAAACGCATGTAGTATTTCTTCACTTCCGTCGACGTGCTGGTCAACTTCTGTAGGCTTTCGGCAGCGGTCATCACGCGCGATTTCGACCCCTCCAACTCACCCTGCTTCCTCTGCAATTGATACTGGAGCAAATCCAATTGGGCCTCGAGTTCTTCACGGCTGTCCACGAGCCTACCGTCCGAAGTAACGATGGGGAGAGCCACGCTGCGAGGTTTATAGGTGAAGGACTCGCGGAGCTTTTCGAAATCTCCATAAACCAAAAGTATGAACGCCGTGATGCCAGCCGCGGTCGCCAGGATGATCGAGCAGAGGAAGAGCAACATTTTCAAAATGAACAACTTGACATAATTGGAACGGAAATTTTGCTCTGCGT
The DNA here is from genome assembly GCA_958336345.1 of Dorcus parallelipipedus. Classification (NCBI taxonomy): domain Eukaryota; kingdom Metazoa; phylum Arthropoda; class Insecta; order Coleoptera; family Lucanidae; genus Dorcus; species Dorcus parallelipipedus. Next base: position 30,498,511 of record OY284478.1, read on the forward strand.
CACTGTCACTGTCATTCAATTTTGTTTCCTGAATTTTAGAAAGTGTTGCTTTGCTCCAAGAGGAACAAAACAAGGCGAAGAGTAGTTGACCACCCTGTTAGCTACGCCGTTCTTATTGCTGTTAACCGGTCAATTATGAGTGCAAATAGTGAAGGCCTAATTAACTAGTGCACATAGGATGTGTTGTTACGTGCGGTAGTTTTGAGATGGCCTTGGCGGTCACGGCACTCCAGATGTTCTTAATCGACTTCAGGCGGCAGACCCACCACGCTTCAGATATTATTTAATTGTGTAGGTCCACACTTCAAATTTGAATCTGATTGGTCCGATTTGGAGACACATGTCGCCTTACAAACAAACCCATCTCTCATCTAACACATTTCTTCCTTTTATTCTCGATTTTCTCACTCGCTTTTATCTCGATTACGTTGTTGCCATGAACGCGTATGTAAATCAACGAAAAATGCAACGTAATGGGAGATTTTAATCGACGATTACACGCTGAGATTCCTCCTCCTCGATAACGCGGCTTCGCATGCGAAATAGGTTTGCGGTCGCTCAAATCAACAACACAAAGTCACAGTAATTAAGTACACGTAAGTAAGGGATTGCGTTTTTAAAATACTCTGTTTTGCTTTGGTGAGTGATGTCTTGCAGAAGAGAAATCGAAAGAGACATGCGTTCTAAATACTAAATCGTAGTTGGCCCTGTAAATCATCCTCGAAACGCCATAGAATTAAAAATCATGTCTTAAACACCTTACCAGATTGGATTTGTTTGGATTTCCTTTATTTGGATTCGAATTTCTTGCACGCTCTTAGGGCCGCTCGCTCTTTAGAAGGCTCGCGGCAGCTAATTAGACTTCCTCGAATTAATACAAACTCCCTGTAATAGTTGAAATTGTCCTTGTCCTGTATTCATCTAAACTTTGGGTTTGATTTAGAATGTTTCTTAAGTCATTGACTTCCGGTTGAGTTTTCCGACCATAGAGAGAGACAGCTCGAGTACGCCGTCGCTCCACCAACAGCAGCTAGAGGTTCTGCATTTGTTTTCTTTTTCTCATAAATGACTTTCAAAAAAGCCCGCGCCGTTTGTAGCTCTCTTTTTGTAGAACATTTCAAATGGTCGGGTTCAAATTGACTCACTGTCGAGTCGCCTCATCGTCACTTGATTCCTATTGCCCAGCTGCCTTACGTCATCGCCGTGCCCAATCACGACGTCTTACGTCATCGCCATGGCCAATCAACGTTGTCTTACGTCACTTACTAACGACTACATCGGCATACTGCAGCCAATTAGCGTCGTTTTACGTCACTGGCTGAGTTCATTTGCTAAAATACAGTCTCCTTTATAATCTGATGGCGCCGCCTCATCGTCACTTGATTATTTGCCGGCTGTCTTACGCCATTGCCGTGGCCAATCACATTGTCTTACGTCATTGCCATGGTCAATCAGGTTGTTTTACGTCATCGCCTTGGCCAATCAACGTTGTCTTATGTGACTGGTCGAGTTCGTGACGTGTTTCTCCGAGCGCCGCGAATTACTATTGACGAAATCGATATATTGCAGCCAATTAGCGTTGTTTTACGTCAAAAAATGCCTGCGCCATTTGTAGGTCTCTTTTTGTAACGCATTTCAAGTGGCCGGGTTCAAATTGACTCATTATCGAGGACGGACGATTCTTGAATTGAGTTTTCGGCTAGAAAACTTAACCGGAACTCCATATAAATTAAATGGGAAAAAAGGATGTGCTAAGGCTGTCTTAACTACTCTTCCAATTTTCAAGTTCAATTCTCTGCAATACTCGAATTTGTCCTTGAAACGATTGCTGAGTTCGGTAATTCCTCCGCGCTCCCTTTATTCACTCCTCGAGCACTTTTGTCTTACTTTTACGTATATCAATAACAGCTGCGTTTTCACTCTACTTTTCATTCTGAGCTTGCACCGCGTGAATCTCCGTACTCAACAGATATCCCTTTAACATGTACAAGTTAATTTAAGTAGGTAATTTGCTTTGACTTCCGGTTGAGTTTATCTCGCATGGATTTTATTTTACATGAACTTCCGGTTGAGTTTCATTTGCATCGGCCTGAGTTGAGTTTTTTTTTGTTTTAGAGACAGGCAGAGACAGTTCGAGCTGAAGGCGTAACCCATTTTGTCAATTAATCACCAGATGGTGATTGTCCAAAAAGAACCAGTACGATTCAAACTGATTCACGACCGAGACTTGGGAAAGACAACTCTTGAATCACGACCATCTGGTTCGCATCTCTTGGCTGTCGAGGAATTCCGAATTTTACTTGAGCAGCCTGCCGTTTGACTTCCCTCTCCCTCTCTTTCTTATCAATTGAGTTTTATGACCAGAAAACTGGAAAAAACAGGAAGTCCTAACCTATAATTTTATTTTATCAATTAATTATCATATGGCGCCGTTATTGTTTATCTAAAAAGAACCAGTAGGATTCAAACTGACTCACGGTCGATTCTTAGGATGGATGACCAGAAAACTCAACCGGAAGACCTTTCAGATTAAATGAGAGAAAAGGGCATGGTAATTTTTTTTATCTACTTATTCCATTGGCACGGAATTTGCTGTTTAGAAGGCTCAGGGCGCGGCGGATAGCAACTTGGACATCTTCGAATTAATTAAAATTCTCTGCAATAGTCGAATTTGTCCTTGAAACGATATCCCTACAATATATCAAAGTTAATTTAAGTACATAATTTGATTTGATTGAGTTTATTTCGCATGAATTTCCGGTTGAGTTTATTTTGCATTAACTTCCGGTTGAGTTTTCTTGTCAGAGCTATAAGAATTTGTAAACTCGAAAATACAAAATAGAAAGAGAATTCACCGGAGCTTGAACTGAAATCCGCAAGTTCGAAGAAAGTGTTTGAATTCCATACTCGACTGTCTCTTTCTTACCCATTGAGTTTTATGGCCGGGAAACTCAACCGGAAGTCGATGTAAATTAAGTGGAGAAAAACATGGTTGGCTTTTTTTGTTTTAAGTTTGCTTTTTAGATTCATATCTTTCTTGGCTTTTTTATGTGACGGTTAATAAAGTGTGACGCAAAAGTCTTCAAGATGGCCGTCAAGAAGCCTTTGGGTCGCGCTAGATCTTGCCGCGGCCGGACGATTCGTTATTATTGCTTTTCTGAACTTGAATTGTGATTGGCCAGTTCGGAGCATGCAACTACCCTTCTGCCTTGATTTCTCGCTGCGCTCAAATCTGAGTTAGTATTCTGTAAGGCACATTGGAATGCAGACGAGTTGGTCCCGATCTGGAACCATTTTGTGGTTGGTCGTCCCTTCTGTGTATGTGATTGTGAAGGGAAAATGACCGTAGTTTTGTCCGTGATTTGAAAGGAAGCACTCCACGTGTTATACAAGCATTTTGCTTTTGCTCATCAAAGCCTGATTTCGGCACTTCATTCAAGTATTTAATACAAACGAGTTCCGTGCGCAGCTCAGGCTGTAACGTTGTTTTTCATTCTTTTAATCGGTCTTTTGGGGCCGGGTTATTTTAGAGCCGTGGTAGAAAATTCTGGTGGCATCGCCGGTCGTTTGAACAAGGCTCCTGCTACTTGGCATCATCGCCGGGAGAGGGAGTCTGCTCTCGGTAACGCGGAATGACGTATTGACGTTACCCTTCCAAACGTTGATATTCTTCAACTTTAATACAGCTGGGGCGAAGATACTTTGGAAGACCCAAGGTCGGATTCTTTTGATTTATTCACAATAATATTAATGTTTCGAAATGAAACGAAACAAGAAGCTTTTGACGCACGTCTTTTGGCCTATAGGTGGCGCTGTGATACTTGAAGTTTGGGGGTTCTACGTACATGCAAAGGTTCGGGTGCTAAAGCAAGAATTGAAATTCGCGCGCAAATATGTCCGTCCCCTTTTCATTTCTTTTTACGATCGTCATTTGTTTGTCGGTCGTTTCTGAGTTTTGAAATTCGTCCCCAAATATTCCTGTCACTTTTTGAAAATAAATTTTCTTTCTTGCCGTTGTCGTTTCCATTTTTTTTCTTTGTTTCTCATTTTCCGGAAATGTCGCGATTTTAATTCGTTTTCCTTTTCTTTATTTATGAATTTCGTTTTGAATGTATTGTTTAGTTTTAATTATTTTTCTTGAAGAAATTGTTAGAGAAATCAAAAGAAATGTCTAAACAAAAATCAGTGTCTTAGATTGATCCTAAAACTCACAATCTTGTTTTAGAAATTTTAGAAACTTTGAGGACCTTTAAAGATCTTAAAATGAACTGCACGTTTTGAAAAAAATTCAGATGAAATTGTGAGATAATTTAAAATAAATAACTTAAGAAATTCAAGGCGTTACGTTGATGCTAAAACTCATAATCATGTTTCAGAAATTCCAGAAACCTTAAAGATCTTTAAGGATCATAAAAATCAACCGCTGATCTTGAAGAAATTTAAGAAGAAATTATTAGAAAAATCAAAAGAAATACCTTGAAAACATTCAGTCTGTTAGGTTGATCCTAAAACTCACAATCACGTGTCAAAAATTCTAGAAACCTTAAAGATCTTTAAAGACCGTAAAATCAACTGCATATCTTGAAGAAATTTAAGATGAAATAGAAAAAAATCTCACAAAATTCATTCAGTCTAAAACTCTCAATCGTGTTTCACAAATTCCAGAAACCATAGAGACCTTCAAAGATCTTAAAAGACAACTGTTTGTCTTGATAAAAATTCGAATGAAATGAAATTGTCAAAGAAAGAAAAGAAACGCTCAAAACAATTCCATCTGTTAAGTTGTTTGTAAAACTGACAATTACGCACTAGAAATTCAAGAAACCTTAAGGACCTTTAAAGATCTTGAAGAAATTTGAGATCAATTGTCACTGTTTTGTTACAAGCTTAATCGTTGCACAAATAAAGGCAAGTAATAACTGGTGACTCTTATTTCTTTGTTTCTTTTTTGCCCCCTTTGTTTTGGGGTTACGTATGACCTCGCCCGTCTCTTTGAATTAGCCGGAAATTGGGAGATCTTAACTTGCCCTCCCAAAATTTGCAACCTTCAGGTAGATAGCAAAAGATTATTATTTATTATGTCGGACGTATACGTTTTTCTTTGGTTTCCGCCTCGCTAATAACTGTTCAGGAATGCTAAGATTTTTTTAAAATTCCGTTAATAAGTGCATTTATTTACTCGATTGAAGACTTTAAACGGGTAGGTGGTTCCCCGGCGGAGTTATCGTCGTAAATTCGCCGGAAATTAGCTGAATTTTACGGCGCCGATAAATATGTAATACGAAAAGCGTGCGGCAATAAATAGTGCGGGGTCATGAGCGGGGTCGCGTGTGTCGAATACGTGTGAGTTCTGCGGCCGAACGTTTCCTGGTTTGCGTTGTCATTAAACAAACACGAAGATTAGCGTTTTTAGAGGGCTCGCGAGCATCATCAGGCACGCATTAGGCGATGTTTTATTATCGCCGGCCACGTAACAACATGCCCGCGCGATCGTTAAATGATGGACTTGATTCACGTCTGTGATGGATGCTGCTTTTAATCACCATCAATTATGTGCTCTCTTGTATTCCGGCGATTGCCAGCGTTTCGAAAAGAAAAAAGAGACGTCGAGTTCTGTTATCCGCACAGCAAGTCTTCCGGACCTTTTCATTCTATGTACTCGTAGGTATTCCTCTTTTCTAAAAGAAAAGATTCAACAGTGTTGTCATTTAATTTGGACTGAATCTGAATACAATCATCGAGTCTTCCGAGATTTATCCTGAAATTCCGGGCATGGTTGCCGGATTTGACAATTTTTACCTTAATCTCGGGAAAACGAATGTATTCTTTTAAGCAAATTTGCTCTAACATACTCTGAGTTACATGGTCCTTTAAGCGAGTTCTTGTGCAGCATGATCCTGCCTCACATTAAATCCGTTCGCTCTCCATTAGCGTTTCCCATCACGATTTTACTAATCTATCGTCCGCGTCCGATTTAAATAACACCTAATACGGTGCTTGGGCGTCCATACAGCACGTTTCGCCACCACCACGTGACCGCATTTAGTTCCGGGATCTACCGCTTCGTCGGGTACATTTTTACAAAACTCCTACCTCGTTGTTGTCATTGTATAATTTATCAAGTTTAGAATTTAAGAAAGTTTACGCATTCTCGATGTATTCGTAAAACACGAGCACGTTTGTTTATTTTATCTTGTGGTTTGGTAATATGATACGGGATACGTGTCAGGTAGGGGGATGGAAAGAAAGAAAGATGCGGGCAGTTAGTCCCTGGGCGGGCTTTGAGTGGTGAACGTCTTGGCAAAGTTGCGCTAATTACGCAGACGGGCTCGCGAGTGTTGTAATGAATTGCAATGACATGTGATGAAGGAGTTGTGCAAGAATCTCGCGGTGTCCGCTGATGGCTCGGACAGAGAGCAAAAGATTGGGCATTCTATCATAAGGGTGATCGCTCTGTATTCGCCGATAGTCGGAGAGAGTAGGGGATCACTCCACCTGCACACGGCATTTGACCTTGTCTGCCAAGTGCAGAGGCGTAAGTAGTAAATGCCGGAGACATAGCTAGTTGTATACCTTACCAGGTGAATTGACTTGAACTTTCAAGAACGGTCATTACTTGGTGTTGACTGGGCTTAGGCCGGTGTAGCTAATACTGTAGGAGACAGTAGCACCAATGATTCTGAGAACGTACGCTCAGAAGGCAAGGTTTGCTAATATCCATCTGGGGTTCGTCTTTATGCATGCGAAGTACGAAGATGGACATTCGAGGATACCTTCTCCGTGAGTTCCTATCCCAACAGGGAGCTACTGCGTCTAGATTCGCCGCTGGAGTCGGTGGGGCCGGGAAAAGGCCCCGGTGAGTATAATGTTCCACATTGTTGAGTAGATGCTCGTAAATGGTTATTTGTAATTTTGCATGACATCCTTATCGAATCGGAAAGCGAGGCCCAGATGTTAAGACATTTACCCTCAGCTCCGCAGTGGTCGAGAAAGAGAGAAAGAAAGCGGGGAAAGAGAGATCTAACCGAATGTTTATTGTAACTCCGTTCTCTGACATTGTTATCAGTCTAGGATGTTTAACAAAAAAAAAATTATCCTGTTGTCCGTTAGTGTACCTACTTACATTTAACGTACACGGCGTATTTACAAGTTGATGAGTCAATAATTACGCATTACTTTCGCAAATGCACCTTGCATATTAATGTGATGATGCAGCTTAATTTACATCGCGCAAGCATGTCGCGTGTTAAAAAACAAACAATAATAACAATAATGATGACGATAATGAAGTACACGTGCTCTAATTAGTGAGTCTCTTATTGTCTCTGTAGAGGACGAGCCAGGGAGAAATAAAAATATTTGCTGCAGGAAAAATATCAGAGTGGCGTCGCATTGTTTTTTCATCCCCCGCGCGCGATTGTTTTGGCTGGCGCTAGCCGGCGGGTGTTCTTTTAATTAAATTTTACACCCGTCGTAAAAAACAAGTTGTTTTTCGTTAATTTAATTAAAAATTTCTATTAACTTCCGAGGTGAGATGCAGCCTTGCTTTCGCGCTAGCGTTTTCAAAGGGTTCATATTCTCTAGCAATTAAATATACGAACAGTATTGTTTAAATAAATTTTCCGCGGAAATTATCTTAAAAAATATATGATATAAATCTGTCTAGATTCCTCGTCCAAATTATTTTACTATCCATTAATTTTGAGACACCCTATTTAATAATTATCGAAATGATTTATAAATTACCAGCGCAACTTCAGGTTATTCAATTTTTCTCTAGTTATAAAAAAAAAACAATTAAAAATTATATTTTTTCTCAAGCCTTATTGGCCGAGAATTAATTTTTGATTTCTAAAGTAAGTGCACGCTTTGAAGAAGTTCTTTTGCTTGTCGTTAGATGGCGCTCGGAATTTCTCAATGCGTCGTTGGTTTCTGAACTTGCACTCGGACATAGACAGATAACGGCACCTAGAAAGACTTTTTCAAAATACAATTTTAAAAGGATTGAGACGGGCGGTTATAAACGACGTGGGCCATGACTAAGACGTGAGCCGAAAGCATTGAAGCAAGAAAGTGGCGCTATCTATTCAAAGTTTAATTAAGTGAATCAGAAGCGTCAGGAACTTGTGTTCAAAGTTTAATGAAATGAATTTGAAAAGAAATGAAAGATACGTCCCTCGTCACCTAGCAGGACGTATGTATGTACTTAAATGAACTGAAATGTCCATTAATAAACGTAACAAATCAACCTTCATTGTTGACTGCTAGATGGCGCTACAGCAATTTAATTAATACCCGAGAGGCGGCGCTGAACGAAGAAGACAGGCTCTACAAAATCGACTTGTTTCTGTAAATTCGCAAAATTTCTGGATTTTCATCGTTTTATTGCATGTTGAAGTTCTTTTGCTTGCCGTTAGGTGGCGCCTGCAATTTCTCTTAGTTTCTGAAATTGCTCTCGGACTCCACCTAGAAGGACTTTTTCAAAACTTAATTTTAAAAGGATCGTATTGTTTATAAGTTTAATTAAGCGAATAGAAGCATCAGCAACTTCTGTGAATGAGAAGAGAAGAGAGTGAGAGAAGAGAGTGAGATGAGAAGAGAGTGAGACTGCAGTAAATAGACTTAACAAAGAAATCTTTAGTGTTAGCCGATAGATGGCGTCGCACCATATTATCTAACAGGCGAGAGGTGACGCTGAAAACGAACTGGCGACGAAGGCGAAGTGAATCGTCATTTCACAGTATCACGAAGTTCTTTTGCTTGCCGTTAGATGGCGCTCGCGCTCGTAATGTGTCGTTGGTTTCCGAACTTGCACTCGAACGTAGATGACGCCACATAATCACCTAGAAAGGTCTAGCTTTTTAGAACCTAATTTTGAAAGAGTTGAGGTGGACAGAGATAAATTCATTTGGCTGCGACACTGAACGTGGTTATGTAGGAAAGTGACGCCATCTATTATAAGTTTAATGAAATGGATTTTTAAAAAAATTCTGTGGACACATCGCCACCCTCAGAAGGACTACTTAAGTGAATCAAAACGGCTGTAAATAAACTTAACAAAGAAACCTTGTTTTTCAATCGATAGATGGTGTCACATTAAGCGCTGAATATCACGACGAGGATGGAGCATGGAGAAGTCCTCTCGCTTGCCGTTAGATGACGCCCGGAATATCTCATTACATTCTTGAACTCTGAACTTTTCTTTCGACATTTTGTTTTTATTATTTTAATCTAACGGTCAGCAGTTATGAATGAAGTTGGCCATGATTCAAACAAGCACGGCGCCATCTGTTAAATGATTATTTAACGCATTAACAAACTCAAAAAATTACCAGCAACTAAAACCCCCTTCCGATAAAAAAATGAAGGGGATCACATGTAGGTGAGAATGTGGCGCCGTGTATTAAAAGTTTAACAAATTAACAAGATAAAAAGCCATCTACTGAAACTTTAGCGAATTAACCAATCTCTTCTCGATTTTGACAAGAAAGAAAAGAAGATCACTTAATGTCTGATGTCATGTAGGTACCAAAATTTAGAAGACCGAGGAATATACAATGTATAAATGCCAAGTGATCCTCTAATTAACCCATCGATATGTGGGGTAAGTTTTATTCGGATCAGCTTCTTTCTCGTTATCGAATTTCTCTTATATTTGTATTCCTTCCATTAGCAGGTTGTGTGGGCACGTTTATGGGTTAGGATCGCCCCCCTAGTGCGAGTTTTGGGGCCAATTTGGTTCCTACCGGACAAGTTTTGTGTTGATGCCATCGAATTTCGAAATCCTATCTAACTTGACATCGTTTCGCCGAGAAGGTCCCTTGTTCGGAGTGCCGAACCGCATAGTGCACTCACCGAGGATCGCGCCCCTTCGGAAAGACCTCTGTTCGGAGCTGCCGAACCGCATAGAGCACTCACCAAGGATTGCACCCCTTCGGAAAGACCTCTGTTTGGCGCTGCCGAACCGCATAGAACACTCAGCGAGGATTACACCCCTTCCCTGAATGAACACGCGAATAGATTGGTGGTATCGTTAAAATTTCATCTTAAGTTTTGCGTTGTTTTTCATACTCGTTAATTTTGAGTATTTACCTGTACCTCCCAAGACGTAATTGCCCGACGGAGGCTTCTGGTTCCTTCCGAACTCGATTTTTAAAACTTGACTTTAATGTTAAGGTAAAGTTGTTTGCGAGTTAACGTTACTGTCAAAGAGGTAAGGCGAAAAAGTAGGTAGCAAATTATAATTTTTCTCAATGCCGTAGTTGCCGAACTACGAAAGGAGCTCGAGTGCATTTTTTTATTGCTTCATCTACCGAATACCACTTACGGTCTTGTACCATTACTTTGTATAAGGTCGCAGAATCAATGTGCAACTCAAGGTCATCACGTTCATACCGAGCCCCCCTCCCCAAAAAAAAAATCAAAATTGTAACAGCAGTACGTTTTAAATTGTCTTCACATTCGACATTTCCTTTCTCCTTCTAATGACGTACCCTCCTATAACACATCATAAATTTGCAGGTGGATTGAAAGAGAGGCCTTCCTGTGAATCACCCCGTATAATTTTTACGTATGTAAAAAAAATTACCTGGATAACGTCGACTGTTTGTCTTCCGGTTTATTTGCGTGGCCGTTCAACCACGGCCTACCGTTCGCAGTGCCTGCAACAAAACAAAAAAGAAAAAATCAATCGATTAATGGTGACCAATCAAAAATTAAACGTTCCCCAGAACAACGGCTCCCAATTAAAGCTCGCCGAGGTTAGTTGAAAAATTCCTTAAATATTTTAATTCTGTTTACAACCGATTCTTTCGTTTCACTTGCGAATGATGAGTATACCGTTGCACCGTTAATTGTACTGTTACGCGTCGGACAGACGGGCGAGTGCAAATGAGAAAGAACAAATATTGATGCGCTCGAACGGTACGGATTCGGAGACGGAGGAATACTTTGACGAGTGTTTTCCTTTGAACTGAGAAAGGAAAGCATTATGATGATCTGAATTTGAAACGTGGCCGACTTTACATGGCACAGAAAATGTATTTACAAAAAATGTCAGTGTCTTTAATTAATTGTTTAATGTAAAACTCGTGCCATTTCACACAGATCTAAATTCATCAACCATTACATCCAACTTTAAGAGGCTTTCATCTACGACCCACACTACATTATTCGACTACCGACGCCACGTTAACGCTCGATTAATTGATTAAAAAAAAGGTGACGCCCAACGTGGGGCCTGCATCAACCATTACAATAGGTATGGCTGGAATTTTTAAATTTTCTCTGCGTTTTTCTTTTACATTAAAGAATAATAATAAAAACGATGAGAACACCAGTTAAGAGATGTGTCAGCAAGGATATCAGAAGAAATGGAATCGGCTGACGTGACGTCATTCTCCCATTCGACAAATTGTCACTCTTTACAAATCCTTCCTTCATTTTAATGCAAACACACAACGTAAGACACCTGTCAAATTGAATCAATGTTAACTTTACGTAGCTGTGTAACGCTCAGCTATGCGAAGAAGCGAAGAAATTTAAAACCCTATTTCTCTGTTATTTATCGATGAATTTTAAATTTTTTCACCAGTCAGGTACTTTTGGGCTATATTTTATTATTGTTTAAAGAAAGTCTATTTCGAGGATGAGGAAACTTCTCAGTTGAAGATCAGCTTTCGTCCAAGACTTTGAGTGCACACATATAATTGAATTAGACTAGCCAAGAGACCTTTGTCGACGACCCACACTACATTAATTGACGACCGATGTGAATGCCAGATTAGTTAATTTAAAGAAAAATGGCGCCCAACGTGGGGCCTCCAAGAACCATTACCTACAATATGTACACGTCATGGGGGGATTTTTAAAATTCCTTTGCATTTTTTGCATTAAGGAAAAAAGTAGTTTGACAGCAATTTAAAATTGCATTAAACAGCAAAGCTCCGAATAATAAAATTTATGATAGACTAGAAAATGCAAGCAAAAATTAAGGATTGCTTAGTGGGGCGACGCTCAGACTTCTGGTTAGAAGAAAAAAAAATGCTCAGAAATACAAGAAGGAATCTATGCACATCATGAAGAGATCTGAGAAAGCCAGAACTGATTTGACAACCTACTGGAGGTTCTTTTTTGTAATCGAAAAAGAATGATTCAAAGAAAATGAAAGGTGACGAAATAAGTTATAGAAAACTACGTAGGTAGTACACAAAACTATTTAATAGGGTTTTCAATTCGTTACTCTAGAGCACTCTCAGAGTATCTCCATCTCCTATTATTACATGAGGTTAAAACAGGACAAAAATACTCTGAGAGTGCTCTGGAGCTATTGGTATTTCTGATGGACCAGTTGCTTCAAGGTGTTCGATGTTTTGACCGAACGATTTCCTCCTGTCCGCTTATCGCTCGAGAAATTTCATTTTAAAACCATAAAAACAATTTAAAGCTTCAAGACATCTCTAAACTTTAAACTTTCAGCTTGAACTCTCCAAACTATCAAAAACTTCAACATAGCTTTAAACTCTTAAAATTATTGAAAAAATCTTGAAGCTTTGAAGCTATAAAAGTGCTCTGAGAAAAATCTTCAAGCTTTCAAATCACAAAAGTGCTCTAACAGATTTGGAAGTATTAATCCCATGATTTTAGCTTGAGTTTCTAAAAGTCAATGAAAACTTCTTGAAGCTTCGAAACATAAAAACAGTTTAAAGCGTCAAGGTTTGGAGAAGTAAATTATCCTGAATTCTCAAAAATTTCAACATAGCTTAAACTCATAATATAATATTGTCATAAGGTTATTGCAAAAAAAAACTTGAAGCTTTGAAGTTATAAAAGTGCTCCGAGCAAAATCTTAAATTCTTGAAGAAGTAAAGGTTCTTGAACTTTAAACTCATGCTATGTTACTGTCATAAAGTAAACAAAAATGAAGCTTTGAAGTTATAAAATACTGAGAAAAAACTTGAAATCTTTGAAATCCCAAAAGTCCTCCGACAGATTTCTTGCAGATTGAAGTTATCAATTCCAGAATTTTAATTTGAACCTTCAAAAAGCTCCAAATCATAAAAACAATTTAAAGCTTCAAGATATCTCCAAACTTTAAACTTTCAGATTAAAGTCTCCAAGAAATAAAAACTTCTGAACTGTCAAAAATGATGAAAATTGTATATGATGAGCTGTCGAACGACGGCGAAACGTTAAGCGTTAGTGCGCATATTCAGTGTCCGTTTCAAAGAATTTGTGATACATAAAAACAGTTTAAAGCTTCAAGATATCTTTAAGCTTTCAAAGCTTGAAGTCTTAGTGAAAACTCTCAAAAACTTCAACATAGCTTTAAACTCTTAATATAATATTATCATAAAGTTATTGTAAAAAAAAAACTTGAAGCTTTGAAGTGCTCTAACAGATTTCTTTGCAGCTTGAAGTCATTAAAACCAGGAACCTTCTTGAAGTTTGGATCATAAAAGCAATTTAAAGCTTCATGGTATCTTTATGCTTTCAAAGCTTGGAACCTTGGAGAAGTAAATGATCCTGAACTGTCAAAACCTTCAACATAGCTTTAAACTCATACTATAATACTATCATAAGACTGTTGAAAGCTCTAAAGTTATGAAAGTACTCTGAACAAAGTTTTAAAGTTTTGAAATCACAAAAGTGCTCCGAACAGATTTCTTGCAGCTTGAAGTCATGAAAACCAGGATTTTAGCTCGAAATTTCAAAAAGCTAACGAAAACTTTTTCAAGCTACGAATCATAAAAACAATTTTAAATTTCAATATATCTCTAAACTTTGAAGCTTTCAAGACTTGAGGTCCTATAAAAGTAAAGAACCTTGAACTATTAAAAAAGCTTCCACATAGCTTTAAACTCATAATATGATTTTGTCATAAAGATTTTGTCACAAAACCGCTTCGAAAAAAAAATATTACGTTAATGTTACAATGGAATTAAGTATTGTCGCGTTAAAGAAGAAAATTAGAATTAATAGTTTAAGATCACGGAAATGTCTTTCAATTAATTTTATTTAACTAAATTATTTTTAACATAATTATTCTAACTTAATTATTCTGTTACTAAACGTTTAAATTATATTTAATTTAATCCTGACTTCAGTCACTTATTTTAAACTTGATTACCGAATTTAATTAACTTTAAACTTTAAATTTACTTTACGTTACTTTAGGGGGAAGGGCCTGGCCCGGCGGCCAGCCCTGCGCTCGTAGAGTTCACTCGCTTGGCTTCGCGCACTTTGGTTCACAACATTGACTAATTGTAACTTCCATCTACTACTCAATAATAATTACAATTATAATCCCTGTCTACCTACATGACTGACTATTTAATAATTAATTCCAAATACCTGCGGGTCGATCTTTTATACATTTCTTAAATCTACTTCACAATTGGTTCCTTCGCTCTGGTGGCTGGGGGTTCGGTCCAAAGTACAAAGTTTTAAAAGGTGTCAGCTTCAATTGACCCTTGCCAAATTTGCTTTCTTAAAACGTTCTAATTGCCTCGATCTTAATTGGCACATGTAAACAACACACTTACATTCCGCAGAGCTTGCATTTATGCGTAAGTGAAATGCGAGTATGTGTAACGTGGCTTGTCCTACTAAACTTCAATGGGTGCTGATCCAGCATAATTTTGAAATGCACATAATTGCAATAATTACGAAACGAATTTAAACTTACTTATTTTCCCAGATAATGACATCGTGACAGTATTTTATAGTTTATGTCAGTGCACCACCTAAATTGGAATTGATGACTAACAAACAGAGGATGCAAAATTTTTTGAGACACAAATCCACAAATTGTTGAAAAGGTATTTGTCCTTGAATGATGGAAAGCTTCTGTATGGACATTTTTAATAAACGTAGAAGCCTGCTTGCTTTTATTTACTGATAAAAAAACTTAAAACTTCGAAACTCCTCAAAACAAAAAGGGTCCAGGTTTCGAACACTTGCGACTTCACCTTTTTATTTTATTTTCTGTTTAACAAAGATTTATAATTCGTCGAGTTTCAAGGAGTTTCTTACCCAAACACTTCTTAAAAAAATAGTATCTAGATTAAAGATAAGAGTTTCAGGAAATTTTAATTTTACTTTTTTATTTCGTTTGTCTTTTTCCTCTGAATAAGTCGATCGTCATTTATTTCTGCAAATTGCATCTTTGATTACTTTTGTTTGAATTATTTCGTATTTTTTAACGTAACGTAATTCATTTCTCTTTTCAGTTTAGCCGAAGCTTTCTTTTGCTTTCCAATAATTTTTTTTTAAATTAAATTGTCGAATCCGATTGTCTCTTTTGTTACGGGTGAGAATCGCGTTGAAATCCCTTGCAGTTTTTCGAGTCACCCTGTATTGCGTAGGAACATGAAAACACCGTTATTTGTCATGCGCGTTTAATTTGTGCGCAATTAAACAAGAGCCTTCACCACGCAATACGGAAAAGTTTTTTTTTTCCAACAAATCGAAGACTTTTTTTTTGTTAATAAACAACACGTCGTAGCTACGTAAACGAAATGTTTTGTTTGCTTTTTATGACGATTAATTTTCTTGTTGATCAAAAGATTCGCCATTCGCTAATAAACGCTTGTTTTTTCCAAAAGGTCAAAATGTCTCTTCATTTTTTTTTTTGTTGATAGTAATCAAGGTGTTGTTCGCAACCGGAATTTTTTGTCTACTAACAAGTCGAAAGTTTGTTTAGTTTTATGAATGGCACGATTTTCTCGCGGGCCAATAAGACATTCTTTTCGCCAATGAAACCGAAAAATTTCCACCTGCAATCTCGTGATCAGGAGAATGTAAACGATGCGGAATGTTAACTGCCGCGATTGGTCACTGCAGAAAGGTGTAAAACAAAGTTAATTTCTGCTGCTTTACGTAACACCTGCGCGCTCTGGTTTTCGTAAATAATCGCCTTCTTTCTATAAATCTCCGTTTGTTCTTTTCGAAATAAGAGAATAATGGACATTTAACAAATAGAGTAAACGGACATCATAACATTAAATAAAATGACGCCCAACGTGGGGCCTCCATTAACTATTACATAAAAATGGCGCCCAACGTGGGGGCAATCAACTAACCCCCTTATTCTGTAACACATAACGCCAGTATTAGGTCAATTACGACAATCGTTAAATAACATATTTTGATCAATAAGTACGTATAACGAGCCACGGTAATTGGCCACTGAAATACGTAAAACAAAGTTAATTTCAGCTGCTTTACGTAATACCTGCGCTCTGATTTTATTAAATAATCGCTTTCTATACTTTTTGCCCCACATCTTATCAAATGCGTTTCGTCTTGAAAGCGGCGCAAAATTTCTCACCTTGCTCCGTGACGCACACCATTGTCGTTCACTCGCGGGGGGCGCACAGTAATTAACGAATTCACCACCGAGAGCGAAATCCGAATGGAAATGGCTCCATCCCGCGTTTCGTTTCGAACTGGCAAGGCGCGATACAGAGCATCGCGAAAGACCTCCGCGAATTACAGCTATAAGTATAATTGCCAGCGTAAACAAAGAGCACGAATAGGAATCTCCGAGTTTCATTTAATTAAGGTTAGAGAAATTAATAAGCATTTATTAGTGGCTTTATTATTACGCGAACTATACGAGCGCACCGCGCCGCTGTATACATACTGTGTCAATGCCAATTATAATATATATATAATATAATACAATGAAAATATAAATACGTTTTTATAATTCAATTAAAAAAAAAACTGAGCCTTTAATTATAAACGAAAATCTCAAAATCGAAGGCGACGCGGTGAAGATTTCAACGATAGGTCAGGCGACGAACCTGTCGGCGATGGATAGTGGATGGATGAAACAGATTAAACAAAACGCAGGGCAGCGGATAAAATAAACGGCCTTTACACGCTTACACGTGTGCAACGTGCTCGAGCTTGATGATAAATTCTTATTTATCCGAGTTTCAAGTCGTACGGTTCACTTATTATTAATTATTATTGTCAGAGCGGGTACGTATCTTTATTGGCTGCAATTTCACCCACTCACTTAATGCCCTGTCGCAGCAGCTGCCTGCGATATTGTCCTAAATTATTGGCCGTCGCTTACATTCGCTTACACTTTAAAAATACAGTGTTGGTGTGTACGTGTAAACAATAATATACAGGGAGAACAAAAAGTGTTGAATAACTGTTTTTTTTTTATGTGACAAAATTTAACGCAGTTTTTTTAAGCGTCGCGCAAGGCATTATTTACTATATCTACTTGCGGCTATGGCCTTGGTATAGCGTTTCGTTTTAAGTGCTGGCGAGTATACAGCAGCACAGATACCTTAGAAGTGGGCCGAAATCGTAAGCTTGGTTTCACGTATTTCTTCATCAAGTGTTTCGTGACGCTGCATTAGTTAAGAGCGAGTTTTCGACAAATTTAGCGTCTTTGATAAACCGATGTGAATTGTTGCGGTAAAAGCAAGACGATTTAGATTTGTAGTGCTGAATAGAGTAAATAATTACGTTGTACACTCGGGCGCAACATTTTTTGTAACAATTGTTCTGTGTGTGCAATTAAAGCAACTGTTTATTCAGCGTACAAGTGCGTTTAAATTAAAACTTCCTGGATTTGTTGTGTAAAACCATTGCGAATACGAGGCATATGGGGAATCCTGTCTAGTATTTACATCTTCGGCTGGGTAATTGTTCACCCTGGCGCTTTCTAACATCTTTAAATCACGGCCATCTCCACTGAGCTACGTGGGGCAACAGCTGATGAAGAGAGAGCGCGAATTTGCCAACTAGTTTAAATGGTAGCAAAACTTCAACTCTCCGAATGTTGAAACTTCTCTAGCAATGTCGTTTTCGGAATTCTGGCTTTTCTTAGCGACTTTTCTCGTTAAACGTAAACGTTGTCTACAATGTCTACTCATAAAATAATGAAACCGCGTGTAGTTCAATTGACAATTGCGCAGGAGATCTTCCGTTTAAAACGATTGTACCATGCAGTACTTTCAGAGAGTTTGAATTTCGATGACTAGGCAAGATTTTACCAAGCCTAAGCCATGCTTGATTCAAAACGAGATATTTACGGCAATTATTTTTCTGTGGCTCTCAAAAAAATCGCCTACTCCGAGGAGGAAAAAGGTAAAGGTACATAAACATCGCGGGGAACCCCACAGTCAACTTTACATTTTGACACGTTTGTCGTGGGTCCCGGCAAATCCCTTATTTACGATTCGCTTGCGCCTATTACATCGACCATATCGATCGTAAGTTAGCGTTAGAACTCCGCAGCGTTGATAATCGAACCAGGCTGACGTTCTCAAAGGGCATTAATAACGCTAGTCCCCGTATTTATTAGACAAATTTAATAATAACACACGTTTCTTATGCCATATACCAGAATCGCATGGATTTCAATGACCAAAAAAGTTTCGTTCGGTCACTTCCGGTTTTACAGGAAGTACACGACGAACGTAAGAAATTGGTTTAGCTATGTGGATTTTTAAAACAGAAGCATGACTTCCCGAATCGCGTGAATTTCGATTACTAAAAAAAGAGTTTCTTTCGGTCACTTCCGGTTTTACAGGAAGTACATACACGATGAACGTAAGAAATTGGTTTAGGTATGCGGTTTTTTTAAGAATAGAATCATTGCATTGCATGATTTCAACACTTCGCAGATCGGCCCACGGTATTAAAAACGGCGTGCATCAATCAAGGCACCGGCTTGAACGTTCGATCCGAGCGGCTCTTGATCAAAGCCATTACCACCTATGCGTAAGAT
The DNA here is from genome assembly GCA_958336345.1 of Dorcus parallelipipedus. Taxonomy (NCBI): domain Eukaryota; kingdom Metazoa; phylum Arthropoda; class Insecta; order Coleoptera; family Lucanidae; genus Dorcus; species Dorcus parallelipipedus. The sequence continues at coordinate 30,517,268 of OY284478.1, forward strand.
GACGGTGATAAATCTCCGCCTGAAATTGATTACCTCATTCTGTTGTTATTTTTATGCACCGGGCTTTGACGACGACGTAGGAGTAGGTTCTACGTGCGCGTATAAATCATGCGGATGTTCAGCCCCTTCTTGTGCATGTGTCCTTTTGCATATGTATGCGAAAGCGCCTCTGGAAGGTCAACGGTTTATTCTCACACAATCACTTTGGGTAACACCTTCGAAAATTCCTGCGGGAATTTTTCCTCGGATCGGCCGAGGAGATGAATTAGATCGGATTTCTTCGAAACCCTCCCTGTATACAAATGTTTACACTCAATCTACAATTAATAATCATTTTTCTAAGCACTGGCTCGCTGTGATTACCATCAATGGCCAAATTTTATCGCCCCACGTTTGGACGCCAAAATTTCGCCAAGTTCCTAATGTGGAATGATCGATAATGTTTTTTTAATTATATCTTGTACTTCTTTCTTTTAAGAAGGCCGACCTTGAACGACTTATAATTTCGAAAAAAACCCGAAGGCTTTTCAAATTTGGAAATGAACAACCGGAAACTGCGGCGATCGAAAGCAACCGATTAAAGATGGATCGCGGAAGCGATTTCCGCCTTTTGCGGCAGTCTTGTTCATTAATTACGAGATATGCGCGAGTCCGAGATCCGTATCGCTTTATCGCTTCCACCGATCGATATCTCCGATCGTTCCGCCGTAAACCGACAATTACGATGTTGCGTATCGATAACTAACCGTAAGCGCGCCGCCGTTTCTCTTCTTGGTGAAGAACTGCGATTTAACGACTCGCTGCAGACGGGGGGTGGGGGTGAGGGGGCAAGAGCAAAGGAATGCTTGAAACTGAACGTTAAACAACAAACAATCGATAGGTCTTTCACGGAGGTATAAATTTGAAGAAACAAATAATAAGGAGATAACGATTCGAGAAAATTCTTTGCTTGAGGATTCCAGAATCTTATACGGGGTGACTGTTAATTAAACCCGACAAAATGAAACCCTGATAAAAAATGATGTCCGAGAGTACAAGAAAAATGTTAATTGAAAGCAATCAGTATGACTCCAAAAAGCTTCAAGATACCGAAACTCAAAGCAAACAACTCATTTCCAAAGGACTTTAAGAAATAAAACTGTTAAGGAAAGCTCTAAAATAAATGGCATGGCTTATTAAAAAAATCAGGATGCAAGACGCATCCTAAAGAAGGATTGAAGAAGTCAGTAGTAGCTTTGCTTCGAATGACTTGAGGTTGCAAAAACTCATATTCAGTATGGCTTTGACTTGGCTTTAAAGACCTTCGAAATGCAAAAGTCTAGAGGCAATCAGCATGGCTTCAGCTCAGTTACTTGTAAAGCAAAGCAAGGAAGGATCATCTCATCTCCAAAGGACTTCAGGTAATAAAACTAACTAAGGAAAGATCTAGGCTCAGCTTAAAGAAGAATCAGGATGCAAAGCGCGTCTTAAAGAAGGACCAAAGAAGTCAGTATGAGTTGAGGATGTAAAACTCGTTTTCAGAAAAGATTAACGATAATCAGTACGGCTTTGACTTGACTTTAAAAACCTTCAAAGTCCAAAACTCTTATTAAGGGCGTTCTGAAGGCAATCAGCACTACTTCAGTTCGGCTACTTGTAAATCAAAGAAAGAAAGGATTGAAACCAATCAGCTCATCTCCAAAGGGCTTCAGGAAGTAAAAATATTGAGGAAAGAGGCAATCAGTATGGCTTAAGAAAATTTTTTTGGGAAAGTATTTGCCTTAAATCACTATTAAAAAACGTCTTCATGTAAAAGCTGTTTATTTTCTAATCATCAAAGAAGTTATTGTCCAGATGACATGTTTCGGTAAACTACCATTTTCAAATCTTTAGCAGTATGAAAAGTCACTATGTGGAAGACATTTTAATTAAGGCTGAGTCACTCAGCCTTAATTAAAATGTCTTTCACATCGTCAAGCTTTGCTTCAAATGAGTTTAGGATGCAAAACTCGTATTCAGAAAAGATTAATGGTAATCAGCACGGCTTCAGCTCGCCTGCTTATATTAAGAAATATTCGAAAACAATCAGTAGAGTTCAGCAAAAAGTTGCAGGATGCAAAATTCATGTTAAATAAGAATTGAAGATGATCAGTGTTGCTCTAGGTCATCTTCAATAAATTTCAGTTGTATTAGCGAAGGATCCAAGACAGTAGAAATCAATATGGCTTCAGTAAAATGTTGCAGGGTGCAAAACTCATGTTAAAAAATGATCAGTATAGCTTCAGGTTCGCTTCAAGAAATTTCGAGTTACAAAACTCAGTTTGATTTCAATGGAGCTTTAAAGATGTCATATTGACAAAGGATCGGAAATATCACCAAAGCTTTAACTCGACTTCAAAGAATTTCAGGATGCAGAATTTACATCGAGGAAGAATCAGTATGGCTTTACCAAAAAGTTTCTGGACGCAAAATTAATGTTGAATCAGGACTGAAGATGATCAGTAAGACTTTAGACCGGCTTCAAGAAATTTCAGTTGTATAAGGCAATCTGCATGATGTCAGTTCGTTTTTAAAAACATTCGAAAGACAAGACTCACAATAAGGAAGGATTGGAGGTAATCAGTTTGGCTTTAGCTCGGCTGCAAGGGTTACTTGTATGTTGCTCCAAGATTGATGTTAGTTACCATAAACTGAATAAAGAATATTCATTACTCAATCAGTACGGCTTCAGAAAAAAGTTGCAAGATGTAAAACTCTTGTTAAAGAAGGATTGATGATGATCAGCTCGGTTACGTTAAGGAAGGACCAAAGATAATCAGTATGACGTCAGTTTGGCTCTTTCATCATGATTTCAATTGGCCTCTCGCTTATTCCATTACGGAGCCTTTAACGTTAAACCGAATTATGCCAAATGAGATACGATTCGAGAAAATTCTTTGATTAAGGATTCCAGAATCTTATACAGGGTGACTGTTAATTAACCTACCAAAATGAAACCACGATAAGAAGCGATGTCCGAGAGTCATTCACCCTGTATGTAAGTCGTTAGTCGCCAGGATATTTCAATAAGCTTTTCTTGATTGTAATTAAATTATGTTAATAGAAATTGAAAGTGATTATTTTGAAGTCGATTTCGTAAGTCGTCGAAATTTCATGGGGAAGAAACGACGATGGTCCCGAGCGTAATATCATGCAAATTCCGGGGGAGGGGGTGTCTCTCTCTCTCAACCGAACTTCGCCGCCTTCATAAATTTGTATTCATAGTGTTGTATTCAAATTTCGTAAGCTCCCACATGCGCCCGCATGCTCCGCAAGTGGTAAAAGTTTCAGGGGGTTGAAAGCCCGCGTGGCGGCGAACTTTGCGCTCTTTCTTTTCGGCTGCTTCTTACAGGAGATATGAACTTGTGCCAAACAACCCTCGAGAGAACGTCTTGTCTCATTATTTTTATTTTTTTTAATTCCGTCCTTCTCCTTGAAATAAAGTGATCGAAAATTATTATTATAGTACCAAGTACATCAGAATCAGAGAAAAAAATTTAAGGACTTAAATACCTACTCCTTAAATTACCACAGAAGTTTTAACTTAAATTTGACCCATTGGTAAAAAAAAAGGTTTGCCACATAAGTATATTACCTTTAATAAATGTGTTGTTTAACAGAGCTGCGTCGCTTATTCTCGTTATGTAGCAATACTATAGACGTTGGGGCACATTATCTTATGGGGAATTAACATTATGTACCAAATGGGTATGTATGGATGCCTATCGTCGCTCTGATAGGCTTGGTGCCGCGGCGGCGTGTGTGAGAGAGGGCCAAGCTGTTTCTGAAAAACAGTTTCTGGAAAAGCTCGTCCCCATCCCATCTATGCCGCCCCCGCATCGAGCTCCTACCTGAACGACGACAGGCAACCATACTTACACATTTGGTGCACAATATTAATTCTCCATAAGAAAGTGAGCTCGAACGCCCACAACTAGATAACATTTCTAACATAATGTGAGCCAAGTTAATCTCAATTATTCGAGTGTTATCTAAATATTTTAAGTGAGTTTCGTGTTTACATTGAGAAACATACAAAATACGACATAGATACCGCACAGCTAAAGATAATCTTCAAGCTCGTTTCGTTTGGTAACAAGTAGGCGACGGCGGTCGGCGTTATTGTAACACACGTAATCAAGTAGGCAGATTACGACGTCGAAGAAGAAAACACGTCCAAGGTCAGGAAATCGTTAGCTTTGACGAATGCTAACGGCGGCGATTTTTGAGACGGGGGTCGACGCAGCGCGCATTGTTCTCGCGAGCACAATCAAGTCATAAATTAACGATTGTCTGCGTCTTATGATTTTTTCCACTCAAATTTTACGTAACAACAATGGAAGCGTAAAATTTTATTGAGGAAAAATGAATCTGCTCCTCACGCGCGCTCGATTCAGGTTACGTAACTGCGTTTATAGCCGGAATCGTCCTCATCCGGGAAGTCGCCGTTTCAATGAGCACAGGAATTTCAATCTTATATGATTTCAGCGAGAGCGATCCACAATGGGATAATTTAACCGGAGATTTCAATGAGAAATCAAGCGACAAACCCGAAAGTGTTCTTACTCAAATTCCAATAAAAAAATCAAAGATGTCAACGGTAACTTAGGCGACGAACCTTAGAATGAATCCTTTTTGATTACCATCGTTTTTATTAATTTTTAAAAAGACGAGGAGGCGTCAAGATCTAATGCTATCGTTCTAAATTAATTTAAAAAAAAGAACGACTCTAATTAACAGGTCTAGAAAAGAAAAACACAATGGAGACAACAGAAATACTTTCGGAAATCAGAGTGACGTCTCGAGTTACACGCGGCCTCGAAAATAACTGGAGCACGTCGAACCTGGGAAAGAATCTCAACACTTGAGGAGGTGCAATTTTTTCCAGAAAAAAATTTGCGATTTTAAAATCGAACGGTAATAGAATGATGAGTCGGTGCGTTTGCGTAAATGCCCGCGCTGAATGAATACGAAACGGCCGGAGCTAATGAACAGTTACTTTTATTTGCCTACGAAACTGTACTTTTCCGTCGTAAATCAAGGCGGCGCGCATTAATATCGGACTTTTAACAGAAGAAGAAAAAAAAAGGACGGCGAACAGTTAGGATTTTTGCCGCTAATTAGTGCCGAGCCGAATATTTACCGCTGTTGAAATGGGTGTAATAATTAATGGAAGGACGTAACGCAGCAGAGTGTGAGGATGGGATACAGTTATGACCGGTGAACTCTAACTTCGAGGTGAGGTTTGACAAATTTCCAGTTTTTTTTTTAATTAACATTTAATTTAAACCTTGCGGTGACGTCACGCGATTTGTTTGACAATTTGTTCGATGACATGTCCATTTTCACCTAATATGTATATCGACCATATTCAATTCCAAACGACTCTGTTTCAAGAATTCTCAAACTCAAGCCATATGAATTCAAGCACAAGAACAATTTTCACAACTCAATACTATCAAGTTCCTTCTAATTGTCTTTCCTCGATGCTAACTGAACACCAAATCGCTTTATCTTAACTGTAAATCGATCAACTCAATACCACCAGTTCGTACCTCAAGTGCAAATCGTTCCAGTTCAAGTTAGCTCAACAGCAAGTCGTACCGTTTTAAGCTCCAAGTAATTTTATCTGAATAAGAATGGTTCCATCTCAACATTTTCATCTAATATATCGGCTACGTTCAATTTCAAACGACTTTGTTTCAACAATTCTCAAACTCAACATCAAGCCATATTAATTCAAGCAAAAGAACAATTTTCTCAAGTCAATACAATCAAGTTCCTATTAATTGCCTTTCTTCGGTGCCAACTCAGCACCAAATCGCTTTATCTTAACAGTAAATCGACCCAACTCAATACCGCAAGCTCCTATCTCAAATGCAAATCGTTCCAGCTGAAGTCAGCTCAATTTCAAATTAAATGCCAAGTGATTTACCTCAAAAGGAATAGTTCCAAGTCAACAACAAAGCACATCAAATCGCTTCAAGTATCAATTCAAGCTCAATGACAAATTTTCACTACTCAATACAATTAAGTTACCTCTAATTCTCTCTCCTTGGTTCCAACTCAACACCAAATCGCTTTATATTAGCTAGAAATAGAACCAACTCAATACCACAAGCTCCTACCTCAATGCAAATCCTTCCAGTTGAAGTCAACTCAATAGTAAGAGTCACCACTTCAAGTTCCAAGTTGTTTTACCTCAACAAGAACGTTGTCAACTCAACAGCAAACAGTTCCGTCTAAACTATCGACCCTACTCAATACCAAACTGTTGAGCATAGCTTCGACTATTAAAACATCCACAGCTCAGTCAATAGCAAGAGGCACTACTTCAAGTTCCAAGTAATTTTATTTCAACAAGAACGGTACCAACTCAACAGCAAATAGTTTCGTCTAACCTATCGATCTTACTTAATGACAAACGGTTTGGCTTCGAGCACAGCTTTCACTATCAAAAAAATCTTAGCTCAACGGTAAATTTTCGTAAATCAACAGCAACTGGAGTTCCATCTAATTCATGAACGCATCTTTTTATCTCAACAGAATAAATTGGCTCAACTCAAAACTCAAAGCCATCGGCAAGTCGTTCAAATGACTCATTTCAAAAGCAAATAAATCATTCATCTCAACAGCAACCAGTTACAATTTTCATGTGTCGATTTTATTCGATACCTCAACATTAAAATGACAGAACTTAACAACAAATTCAACTTTGTCTCGACGGTAAGTCATTCCGATGCAGAGGATACAGATCACCAACTCAACACCTAAGTGTTCTCACTTTAATTGTCCTACTCAACACAATTATTTAATTTCAAGCACCCCTGTGCTCAACATTATGTCGTGGCTCCGCCAAATATAGCTATCTCTGTCCGTTTTCATTCTTTTTTCTAAGCTTCAATGAAACAGTCGGTATGTAAGATAACGTGCGGTCGAAAAAAAGTATTCTGAGTAAGTCTTGAATAAATTTTCAGCACTGTAACCAGATTGTCGTTAGTGACAGAACAAAAATAAAGATACAGTTTGATAAGCTCGCATCCAAGCACAACGTCCAAGTACAAGGATTTTTTGTACTTGATTCTTGTTTTTATTGAACGTTGCTGTCAAGCTGCACTTGCACATAACCTAAATTTTCTTTTGTCACTGACAACAGTCAAAAAGCAGGGCTACCAACTGTGAATTTTCTTTGGTCGTGATTTTAAATGGAAAATTTTAGGGTTCATTTACTACAGACTAGTCAAACAGTGGCTGATATAAAGCGGTATATTTTTTTTTGTATTTTGATTTTTGTTTGTGTTGAGCGTCAATATCACGCTGCACTTGCACGTAACCTAGATTTTCTTCTGTCACTGTCAGTGTCAACATTCAAATAGCAGGACTACCAACTTTTTAAAAATTTTGTGTGGTAGTTATTTTAAATGGAAACTTTAAGATTCATTCACTACAGACTGGTTAAACAGTGGCTGATAGAAAGCAGAATTTTTTGTGTGTTTTGATTCTTGTTTTTATTCAGCGTCACTGTCGCGCTGCACCTCCACATAACCTACATTTTCTTCTGTCACTGTCAGTGTCAATATTCAAATAGCAGGACTACCAAGTTACTGGAACTACTGAACAAAGTAGCTAGAAATATCGCGAACCTTTAAACCACCAGTGATGTAAGATGTAATACCTGGTTAAAAGTGTTGAAATGCGTAAATTCGGTTCATCTCATGACCGGCTAACTCGTGGAGATGGGGTGGGGCATACGTAATCCCAATACAAAGGTTTGAATTTACACGAAATGAAATAAAAATCACCAGTAATGCACACTTGTTTCTATTTATGTCTTAAAAAGGGTGAAGTTCCACACAAAAATTTGTTAAATAAATAAAAACAAACGTCAACCACTTCTATATTTCCAGAACAGCTGCAGCCTTTAATTTGTATTTCACGATTCTGATGTAGACAGTCGCAATTGTGAGCTATAACGTCATTAAAAGAAGGTCTAGGTAAATGCGAAGAAGTAATATGCATAAGTTTTGTCTTTGATGGAGTGATTACCAACTTCTTATCATGAGCCCACCTTTGAAATCTCAAAAAATCCTCTACGAGGTATGGGTGAGTAATTTCTAGATTTTTATGTGCAGATACTATTGTAGTGTTGTCGGCATACAAGAAATAATGACAATTTCTGAAGCAGACACCGATGTCATTGACATAATAAGGGGCTTAAGATACTACCTTGTGGCATGCCTATATTAATATTATAGAAGTTACTATAAAGCCCACCTTTTAAGTAATTCACAAACCAATTGTGGATGCATCCTCTTACACCGTAAGCAACAAGTAGTTCTAAAAGGTGGTCGTGATTTAAGCAACCAAATGCTTTACTGAAGTCAACAAATAAACTGAGGAGATCCATTTTACGATCCAATTTGTGATTAATTAAATTTGTGAATGAGTTCAAAAGGTCAGCAGTACCCTTATTTCTCTGATATGCAAATTGATTGCTATCAATTATTTTAAACATCTAAAGATAATCTAGAAGATGCTTAGACTTTTCCAAAATTTTATCCAGAACAGGTAGTATCGAAATAGGCCTGTAGTTTATATATTTATTATGTTCACCCTTTTTGTAGATGGGCCGGACGACCGTCGTTTTCAGATTCTGGCGAATGGAAGCTTCAGATAACGATAGATTTAAGAGTTTTGTTATTATTGTTCATTATCAACTATGCCAAGATTGCAAATAACAATAATACTAATAGTAGTAGTAGTAAATCCTCTCGTAGATTCGACAAACAAGCTTGGAGAAACCTAAAAGAAGGTCTCGGACTCGACAATTAACATCCGGGCAGGATACCCGTCTCCTCTTTCACGCCAAAACAATAACCGTTTAATGAAAAATTTACGCAAAGCGAGAATAATTCTCAGTGCGGTCTATTAGGCAAGCGAGCGGTCACACGACTCTCGAAATTTTCAATCAGGTCTCATTACAAAAGAAAAGGGTTGTCCGGGTTTGTTTAGCGTTCTAAACGTCGCTTTAGGATCAGTCCAAGGGGTTGTTACGGTGGGAAAATTCGTTGCCAATCTTTTGGGTCATCCTGTATCTTAGCGAAAGTGTAATTGCACCGTTGGAACTTGAACTGGTACAAAAGCGCCGCTTAGAATGCTAAACAAACCTGGACAACGCCTTTCTTTTGTAATGACACTGTCCCATGTCTAAAGTGGGATATATTAAAGATTGTGTTTGTTTTGGAGCGAAAAGGAGATGGGTATCTTGCCCGGATATTAATTGGTTGCGGCAAGTCCGAGATCTTTTGAGTCTTTCCAAGCTTGTTCGTCGAATCTACTACAGGCTTTACTATCACTACTATTACGTATTAGATTACTACTATTAGTATTACGTATTAAGACTACTACTATTAGTATTATTATTATTGTTACTTGGTTCTTCCCCCCCTCCCTCCATTTATTCCGGACGTTTCACCGGAGTTGCGCTAACTGGGAGCTGCCTAGCGATGTTCGTCGTGGGTATCCTTGCTGAAACAGTTCTCTCTCCTGGTCTTCTGTTAGGGTCCACGTTTCCTAGTTTCTGTTTCAAAGGTTCATCATTCTCCTCAAGTGTCCTATTTTTCTCTTCTGTTTGGTTTCCTTTGGTAGATCTTTGGTAGATCTCTTCTCTATAATTCCCGTCTCTATGTTTTTCAATTTTTGATTCAATGATTTCTAATCGTGCGCCTCATCAGTTGCACTACGTTTCTCTTTCCTTAAGGATTTCAAGGACAGTATCCATCAATAATAGCTTTTATACCCCTTTTTACGGGATGGGTTACCCATTACCCTTCTGTATTAAGCTTCGTTCTTCCTATTTTCCAATTTTCGTTACAATTTTTTGTTACACTTCTGGGTGTGCCTTTACTTTGGTAACTACCTCCTTCCATTTTCCAGTTTTTGCTTTCTTCCGTCCAATTTTTTACTACCATCACTCTCTGAGATGATCTAATACCTTATCCAACCATCTCGATTTTGGGCTTCCTCTTGGTCTAACTCCCGTTGGTTACCAATTTGTTTTGAATTTTCTTTTGTTTCTCTACTATACGTTACTATACGAAAGAAGCAAAAAGAAAATGACCAATTGGTTGCAACATTTCAACATTTGTAAGCCAGGTAGGTCACAGGACATAAGTGAAATTTCTGGACTGGATTTCTGAACCCATCCAAGATCATGACAATTATCAATCCTTCGAGAAGCGATTTTTTTTAATGCGGACAAATCAATTTTATAACAACAGTGTTAAACAAAAAAAAGTCACGCAATTTAATTATCTATCTGCAACGTTCGATTATTAAATTACGTTCACAAGGCGCAGATAAATTATATTACATCACGAGCAATAAACAGTGATACTTTATAAGATATAAGCGGCCGTAAATTAAAAGAGTAGGTGTCGGTTCCACCTGAACGTGGCCGGCCGGAATTTTGCCCCACGTCGGCCGCCCCACGCGCCCGACCCTGCCCGAGAGAGACGCCAGAGCGACCTGTTGATTAATTGATTCGCCTTTTTTTTCCGCGCTCTGTTATGGGACAAATTTATGTGAGCGCAATCGACGTTATACATCTCGGCGTGACGCCCGATAGATCGAAATAAAAGCTCCGAGATACCACTTCGCTATTAATTTGCGTCGAAGGCGGTTCAAGATCACTTTGAAACATGAATCGATTCTGATATGAACCTTGTTGTTGTTATTATTGCTTTTTATCCTGGGTATATCTTCCTGATTCGATTTTGTACGTCGCTTACCAGTAATCACAGGTCTTGAGATAATTTTTTTATACTTTCACTTCTTTTCCTCTCCATCTGGTTCTATCCCTCGATAGGTCTTCTACATTTTTCCAGTTGCTTCCTATTTTATCGCGCCACCTTTATCATCTTATATATTTTCTTCGCTTGTCTTGTCGACGGTGTCCTTACGATACCTTAGTGAGGTCTCTTTTACCCTCTGACTGATGAACTTAATACCTAACCTATTTCTTAGCTTTTTATTATGTCTAACAACCGTGCTTCCGGAGAGTGACGCCCTCTATTTGAAATCCCGACTCTTCCGACATCTCTCTCGGAAAGTGACGCCTTCTATTTGGGTCCCTCTTTCGTCCCATTAAGTTTCAGTCAATAGGGTCCCTCAAGGAGTTCGTTGTTTTGACTGAGCGTCCGTTTATCGCTTGAGAAAGTTTATCTTCAAACCAAATTTAAAATTCAGGGGATCTTAGATATGGTCATAGCTTTCGTCTTGCTTTAGTTAACTTCTAGTTTTCTTTCCTTCAGATTTTCGGATTGTACTGTAAACGGCTGGAAATCTAAATTGAAAATTATTAAATTAAAATCAGTTTAACTTCAACAATATCCGCAAAGGAATTTTGAAATTAATCTTAATATAAACTTTCTCAGGCACTGGAAGTGAATTAGTCTCAACATAAGAGACCACTTTCAAGAGTCATTTAAATTACCATGGGATAAATAAATTGGCGATAGGGCGTAAGACTAGAGTTGATATCCACGCGCGCCGATAAGTGCTGGTCAAAGGTAGACCGAATAACGCCTTAAAGTTAGTCAATTTAAAGCCCTTCGGTGATCTAAATGCCTTTAAGTCGACAGAGTTGAACGACTAGGCCGCGAGCGAGTAGCACACCCCAAGGAAATTATTAAAGAGGGGCAAGATTTTGAAATTGGTAAACAATGGCCCAGGGGAACGAAAAGTTTATAAAAAATTAATTAATGTTCACCTAGCCTCGGTATAAGAACGTTCGGCTAACGATCGTCTTAAACGAACGTCCCCGTTTTTCTCTTCTAAATGTAACCTTTGAATGTTACCTTCGTTACGACTGTTCGATTGTCTTTTAATGTGAAATAAATACGTGACCATCCTCGCGAGTAGCTAAAATTTTGAATCCGGTGTCGGTGAGAGTGTGGGTGCCAGAAGTCGAGTCCAGAATTCCCTTAAACTCCGGTGGTGTAAGCGAAGTCCGCTACTTTAGTTTTCTTTTTATAAATTTTCACAATTTTATTTTGATTAACATGCTTACTTAAATTTCTCGCTAAAATTACGCTACCAAAGTAAGAAGAGTTAAAAACGGGGAAAGTCTTCATCTTTCATCTCAGACCCTTCCTACAGTACTATAGATCTTCTTCTGGCTTGCCAAATCATCCGCAAATGCTAACTGGTTTATCGTTGCCCTTTCTGAATTGTAGTGACCCCATGTTGTCTTGTTTGTTTTCTTCCTGCATTACTTTATTCATACAAGGTTGAATGGATGTGAGCCTGTGCATTTACCTTTGTTACGGTGAGAAATTCGTTGCTTTCGGGTCACCCTGTTTCTTGGCGAAAGTGTAATTGCGTCGCAGTTTGAATTTTGGAACTTGACTGTTCCAGAAACGACGCTTAGAACGGTAAACAACCCCGGGCGGCGCTTTTCTTTTGTAATGAGACTTGCACGTTGAAAAACTTGTCATTAGCCGATGGATCCCTACCCCACCCGCGAACCGTTCGCGTCGCACACCGACCCGATTGAAATTCCGCCAGTCGTGTGACCGCTCGCTTGCCGAACAAACCGCATTGAGAATAACTATTCTAGCTTTGTGTAAATGTTTCATTAAACGGTGTTTGTTTTGAAGTGAAAAAGGAGACGGGTATGTTACCCGGATGTTAATTGGTTGCGGCGAGTCCGAGACCTTCCTTTAGGTCTTTCCTCGACAACGCCTTTCTTTTGTAATGACACTGTCCCATGTCTAAAGTGGGATATATTAAAGACTGTGTTTGTTTTGGAGCGAAAAGGAGATGGGTATCTTGCCCGGATATTAATTGGTTGCGGCAAGTCCGAGATCTTTTGAGTCTTTCCAAGCTTGTTCGTCGAATCAACGACAGACTTTACTACTACTACTATTAGTATTATTATGTATTATTTATTTCTTTATCCATCGGCGTCGCTTTTACTTCAACTCTTGCTTATTATAACATCTGGAATCCAGCCCTTTCTTCACTGACTTTGGTCAGCATACTTAGAAGTAATTTCTGCAAAACTCTACTGTTACCGACTCTGATCATTTTATTTTATTCTTAAACAAAGAAATTTTGAACGCAATCGTTAGTACTGTTTTCTTCCCCGTTTTTACCTACAGGTATCTGCAAGTGCGTACCTCTCCTCCTAGTCCTCCTCCGACTATCCGCAGATCGTTTGCCGTTGAGAAACGGCCGTCGCAAATCACTGCTGGTAATTAAGCGAAAATAAAAGAGGCGGACAAAATACCTGACGCCGGCTTTTATTCATCGACAACGGAATCTATAAACGCGATTTATCTGCAATAAAGTGTACTCCTCTCTGAGGTGAACGAGAGCCATCCGGTGATTATCGCTTTTACCGGCCGTAAAATGCATGATAATAACCCGCTCGAAATCAATTGTCTTAATGGCGTTGTTAAACGATGTTGGATGAGGACTTGTTTGACGATGAGTTGTTCGGCGATAAGTGACATAACGGGTGATTTGCAAAGTAAGGAAAAAAGGTGCTTGGTTTAGGTACACTATGTTGGATAGAATTGAAAACGAACTGGACAACTACGAAACCTCAACTCTATAATATGAACAGTCCCATCTTCCCCTTGGTGGTTTGATAACATGATCTCACCATGATGGGGGTTATGCAATGGTACAAGTTGTGGGCAAGGGACACATTCGCTTTCGAAAAGCTCTTCTTCTACTTGATCTTGACCTCTAAGCTTTCCCATACTTGAGTGAAATTTACTGTTGTTGTAACAGCGTATAAAAATGTACACATTAAAGGTGATGAACGTCCAGCGACTAAATACCGTTTTTATTGAGATCTTATCTCCACGATTTAAATTTCGTGGCCGCGGTAACACTCCGGTATTTATTATTTTATGCTTCTGTCGCGGCCGACGACGTAGATTACAAGCAGCATCTGGATCTTGAGTTTAATGACGCGTGAAAGTGATGCACCGTGACGAGTCCGATGCCGAAACGCATTCATTCGCTTACGTGTTTATTTAAGATTCGATTACGCAAAAACCAGTCTGAATACGTAGACCGTGGAGGAAACGACTTTTCCCCTGGTGGATCTTCAATTTTCCGCCGCGGTTCAAAAACAAGATAAAACGAAAGGGTCGTGCGTTATACTGTCCGCGTGGAAACGTGAACGCGAAACCATTACGTTTATTAATCGCTCACGAAGCGGCCGATTCATACGATTCACGTTCCTTGCAGTTATTACCTGCGACTTGCATACGTACATACATACATACGTACCGACAGGCCATTATGATTCGGTTTTTGTACGTGCGCGCGAATTTAATTTGTACACAGAAAAGCCATTACGGCCTGAATAATGGAAACGTATCCGTTCGACACGTGTGTGTGCCGGTCGGTCATTAATATTCCTTTTTATGATGGTGTTGCGTACCCAGCAAGTTCGATACTAAATGGATTCAAATAGCGCAGGTTTATCGACATCCATTAAAACTACAAGTGCACATTACTTGCGACCATAACTGTACATGTTGTATAGTATATCTCACTTAAGGTCGGTTTACAACGACGCCATCAACTCTTTCAGCAATGACACCACGATGAAGATTACCAGGCAGCTCCCAGTCAGAGAAACTCCGGTGAAATGTCCGGAATCAATGGGGTGGAGGGCGAAGAAGAATAAAATAACAATAATATTAATAGTAGTAGTTAATATTAGTATCAGTAGTAAAATCTGTCGTAGATTCGACGAACAAGCTTGGAGAGACCTAAAAGGAAGTCTCGGACTCGCCGCAACCAACTAACATCCGGGCAAGATACCCGTCTCCTTTTTCACTCTAAAACAAACACCGTTTAATGAAAAACTTACATAAAGCGAGAATAATTTTCAATGCGGTCTGAATGCAAGGCGAGCGAAATTTACAATCAGTTCGGCGTTCGACGTGAACGGTTCGCGGGCGGGGGAGAGGTCCATTGGCCAATAACAAGTCTTTAATGTATCTCACTTTCGACATGGGACAGTCTCATTACACATGACACTCACTCATTCACAATCATAAATAATAAATAATAACATGTATCAAGTCATTCTTGTCTTAGCTAGATTCATATTGCTGTGGTTTTGAGCATATATTTTTTTAGAGATAATTGAAATCTCAGGGCCTAGTAATTTTATTGTTAAACAAGTTACGACACTGCACGTGGTTCGTATGCGGTGTCGCAGATAAAATGGAATCAGCGACTCTAAAAGCGTTTACTGAAATGTTATTGTGCAAATCTACGAGCGACGTGACGTGGTGAATGGGTAAGTAAAAATCAAATATCTTAGTAACAAATTTATTAAAACGCAATGATACCAACATTAAACAGCAAATGTCAAAATTTATATCAACATAACCAAAAATTTTCATCAGATAAAACATGTACATAAGTTACGTTATAATTTGCAACGGTGAATTGAAATCAATAGATCTCGACCTCAAATTCATCGTAAACAAACAAGTAAATAGTTTTCAGAGACCGCTAAAGCAAAATGCCTTGATTCGAGTCCCTTAAAAATTCTGAAAATTGTTAAATGATTGTGAAACAGGTATGTTGTAAAATTGTTGAAATGTGATGTGGAATTTAACTTTGCAACGGCAACTAAATGTAATTATTCTATATCGTAAATGCCATTAACAAATTTAGATCGTACCAATTAAGAAAGCCGATCTAATTTGAGTACGATCAGTTAAATAAAATTGTGTGGTGTTCGTGTTGGAATTTAACTTTGCAGTGGTAAAAAGGAAATATAATAATTCTATATCGTAAATGCCATAAACAAATTTGAATCGTACTAGTTTAAGAAAGCCGATCTAATTCTAGTATGACCAGTTAAATTAAATAGTGTGGTGTTCGTGTTGTAATTTAACTTTGAAAATGCCATGCAAGTCGTAATTATTCTGACTTGTAATTGCCATTAACAAATTTGTTGTTGAACCAATCAGAAAAACAGATTCTATCTGTATTCAACAAAGTTACATACAAATGTGTGAAATCAAGACAAAAATCAATGTCAAAAATTAACAACAATTAATTTGCCCCCAAAGAAAACTTAACCTTAAAATTCAAAATTAAAATCAAAAATTCTACAAAACTAGACTCAAAAACTTGCTTCTGTATAAACCAAAAGTATAAAAAATTTTTGTAGGCCACCCTATTAGCCCGAGACGGAGAGCCTCAACTTTATACATTTTCAACTTCGTCCCATCAGGAAGGTGTAGCAGATATCGGCGCTTGTTCCCGCGGTGGTTCATTAGGAAATCACGAGGAAGCTTTCTCATGGCTTCCTCAAATTCAGCAGCCTCCATCTGCTGAGGAACAGGCGTTTCTGGATCCGGAGACCCAACCTCCCTGACCGAGACGTTTGTAACTTCAGGGACAGAAATTATATGCCTTGAAGGTGCAGGGGTGAAATCTGGCATAGCCTCTGTATCGGAGTCATCTCCAAAAAGCTCTCGAAACTTGGTTTTCAACCAACTGGTCGTCGTAGGAGAGTCGATGTTCAAGAAACAGTCTTAGAGGTTAGGTAACCTCCACATTTAACAGAATAGAAATTTTGATAAAAGAAAAATCTTAGTGAAAACTTAAGTTTCAGAATTCTAGGGGACCCTTTTATACAAATATAATGGAAAAATGGCACCAAAGCCCAAAAGAAATGATCATTTAACAAAATAAAATAAATTCAACGTGCGTATCCTTTTTCTTTTATGTTTTATTTACCCTAGAAAAGAATAACACAGCAATATGCATGTCAAATTTTCTGAATCTAACTAATTAATTCCATGGCCTTCTTTAAATTGAATCACTTGATACAACTGTTGAATTAGGCTTTCGTCGTTTGTTATATTTATGTAAATATAATATAAAAACCTGAGTTGTTTAGTTGAATGAAATCAAAGACGAAATACAAAAGTGAACCTGAAGATGTCATTAAGTCGGAGAAATTAAAAAAACGAACAACGCATCAGCGGAAATAACGCAATTACGGCACGCGAAACGCAAAACACAAAAACTCAGCTTAAATTACATAACAGGTACTGGACGAGCGAGCGGCCTTGGCCTTCGAAGCTGCTGTGACAAAACGACAAGGCGTAATTATTTTAAACAATCGCGGCAGCACGCAGGAACCGACAATAACAACAACAACAATAGAATTAGCCGCGTCGAGGCGATTATCTGAGGCGGCTTGAAAACGGAAGATCGGCGGTGAGCGTTAATAAACCGTGAAAATCGCGTCGAAGGACGAGGTTGCTTTTGTTCTTGAGGCAAACGTAAACGTGAAATGTTCCTGGGGTCTCACATTTCAAGGAAAATTTAGCCGCACGCACTGGTTTATTGATTTTAACAAATATGTCGTCGAACAATTCCACGAGCAAGTCAACGAACGTCACGACAAATTTATTGACGTATATGTACGAATAAGAACAAAGTAAAAATCTTCCACTTCAGCAAATAATTTGGGTAATTCGGTAAGAAATATATTGAGGAGAGCCACCTCTCAAGGTGAGCGAGAAATCGAAATTTGTGCCCCGCGCGAAGCTTCTAATCGAGAAGTAGCTGCCGCCAGATGGCAGATAGATCTGGTTCTTTTCTTTGATTCTGCAAGAAAAGTACTGACTTGTCGATTCATCGGTTTCTGCTGGCGTCAGTTGCGATAAGAGCGTAACTCTATACTCGACACATTTCTAAGTCGTGTCGAAATTTTATCTCTACAACCTGAGATTTACGTTTCGTTTGATATTTCTAGGAACAATTTTCCACTTTAATATTTTCCCTGTATATTACGTATTAAGTGTCGAGACAAAGCAACCTCCATCGCAGCGACGAACAGTTTTAAAAAACAGTTAAGTAAAAAGGTCGTCTTGGAATTTTAAACATTCCGAACGACGACCGACGTCGATATTCACTCTCTCAGTAAAAAGTACTTACGGAATTGATTGTGTGAATGGGTGTGTGTGTGTGACAAACGGGGACGAGTAGCAGGGCATTTAACGGAACGCACATTTCTGTGCGTCCGCGGAAAATTATTTATTGGAAAGAGCGTGCGTTTTGGATTTCCGGAAAACGCGCTGTTATTGTTATCAGAGCGGGCATTTTCCTAATTGCCTGCACACTTCGGTAAATTTTATTTTACAGTAATAAATGGATAATAAATAAATAATAATTTAATGGGGAAAAACAGTCTTGCGTGAAGCGCTTCACTGTGGACGAGCACGCTCAGATTTTTGTTCAATTTTCGATTGTCTTTGAAGATTTTTGATGCTTGCAAGGAACTCATTGATTTTTATTTTGTTTTTTTGATTAACTGCCGCTTTACGAAGACGACGCATCAATAAATGAATTAGCGGTAAGATGATTGGATTTGATTTTTAAATTTTCAATTAATTTTCACAATTCACACAAATACTCATGTCGCATTGTCATCGTCTAGCACTGTCTAGTCAGAATTAAAAGTACTCTTCCCCTCGCTTTGATCGCTTCAAGTGATGAGGCCCTCAAAGGAGTTTGGTTGAAGTTGAAGGATGAATAAAATTAACACCTGGACATTTTCTAAATTTAATTATTGCAGGAGATGCCTCCGACATAAAAGAAATACAATTTCCTTGTATTTTTAACTTCGTTAGTTGTAATTTTTTTCGATCACGCACGGAATGCAGCACTTTCACACGGTTTGCATACATTTTATATTACAATTACGTATCGCAACGTCTGCGCTTTCGTTTCGTTTTATGATTACATATTAACATTTTTCAGATTGCAGACGGCGAAAGTAACGAACGTAATGCATATGAATCAGAGGATTTTACAGAGACATACAGTGTGATTTTTAAAGATTGGGAATACCTTGAATCTGGTTTGATTGGTTTTCGCAAAGGCATTTTTTGATGTTCTACTTCTTTGTATTTCACTATTATTTATCTTACATCAGAAGAGAAATGACAAAGGTGAATGAGTGAGAGAACCGGGCGTTGCCAACGTAATAACAATTTAGTATGGTGGTAAATTCAAATCACTGTCAATCTATATATTAAATAACACGTAATATCTTAACAAAAATTACAATTACAAACTGTTAGAAACATAAAAACGATGAAATAGTTCAATTTGTTCACGCCCAAAATCTCTTCTGAGTGGTCACATTTTACAATCGCACGCAGATATTAATGGATACATCCCCCCGTGCCAAGAAAAACTAGCATAATTGCATTTTCTTTAACAGTAGGAGACATGTATATACGGTATAAGTCGGACGACAACTTATTTTCTATGCTTACTGAGAAGTTTGCATGAAAAATCAGAGGTCACATCGAAGTGCATGTTACCTTTTGAATCGCAATGATGCAGTTAATGGTTCAGTCCGCTTGCACCCCAAATTGCCTGACTTTTCTGAGTGGTCACATTTTTCAATCGGCCGCAGATATTAACGGATACATCCCTCCATGCTAAGACAAACTAGCATAATTGCATTTTATTTGACAGTAGGAGACATGTACATACGGTTGAAGTCGGACGACAACTTATTTTCTATGCTTATACATTATATATTTCTATGCTATACATGTAATCAATTTTCGACAAGTACGCAGAAGAATGCGCAGAAAGGGACACAACCAACATGATGCGACTTTAACTCTTTTCATGGTGCATTTAATTTTTTATTATATGTATTATGTTAATTAAAAGAAAATGCAGACAAAGAGGATTTGGGCCCGCTATAACTCTGCCCCTCCCCGCATCGCGGGTTCTGACGCATTGTAGTTCTGCCATTGTGCCTAAGGCTCTTTATTCTTCTCAATTTTATGATCTGCGTTTTCTTCTTCATCAGATGGAGTACTGCTCTCTTGATTATTTTTAAGTTTCGGACTATCCTCGGTATTTTTTTCTTTATTTCTCTTCTGCTTTTGCTTCTTGACTTCATTATTTCTATTTATGTACTTCATCAGCTAAAGTTACTAGATTTTTCTGACTCTTCTGGTTTCACCTTTTGTAGTACTTCTTCTTCTGGCTTTGTTCTTCATCTTCTGTTTCAAATAGAGACCCGACCTCTTTTCATTTCTTTTTACCGTTTCTATTTTATCCACTTCTGGTCCTCAAATTGAACAGTTCTTTATTTTTAATTAATTAATTCGTCACTATCTACAGTGTTTTTAAATCTTCGTTTCTCGATTCTATTTCTTGGCTTCTGAATTTTTTTGTTTTTTCATTTTTTTTTAAAGTAGATCGTATTTTCAGTTTTCTTCTTTGGGTATTAGATCCGCCCAGATTATTTTTAACTGCCTTAACTGTCTTAAGTACGTTTTGTTTAATTTTACTGTAATTTTCGTATTTGCCTCTTGACTTCATTTCTATTCGAAATTATTCGAAGTTTTTCAACTTTTGTTTCAAAAAGAGACAATTTTAACTTTTTAATTTTTAATACTACTTCTGCCAGTCGACTTAAAGAATTGCGCTTACCCCTTCTTCATTTTTAATTTCTTCATTATCTGCAGTATTTTTAAAGTCTTTCTTTTGCGTCGTTTTTGTTTCTTGGTTTCAGAATCTCTTCTTCATTTTCTTCAAAAGTAGACTGTACTTTCAGTATTCTTCTTTTCGTGGAGGTCTGCCTGAATTATTTCTAATTGCTCTGTCTTCCACAACAAATACATTTTGTTTATCTCTCTTCTGGTTTTCATTTCGCTCCTTCTTTTTTCTCGCTCTTGTTTCTTGGTTTTAGAATTTCTTCATTTTCTTTAACGTTTCAGTTTTCTTCTTCTTGTGTCGGATCTGCCTGAATCATTTTTAATTTCTCCGTCGTCTACAACAAATTCGTTTTCTTCACCTTTCCTCTGTTTTTCATCTTCATCTTCAGAAATTATTATTTTTTTTCGAAAACAGGTTTATTATACTCAGATAAACTTCAAGGTTTCCGCGACAGTTGTCAATTAGCAAAATTCAGAAGAGTATGATTTGAAACTCTCCTAGAATTGACTTTTAAAAGAACGACAAGATTTGTCAGACAATTCAGAAAAAACTAGCAATATTGGTAAAACAAATGACGATCAACAAGGGATGAAAGATGAAGGTGAAAAAGAAATCTGCATTCATGTTCGAAAATAAATTCAAAAGTTTTGGAAACTTTTATTCTCTTTATTAATGTATCTTTTTGTTTAATTGCGACTCTTAATAACATATTATTTAAAAAAAAATTGATTGAGAATTTCAGATTTAGACGATCCAGGAAAAATGCTAAAATTGATAAGTAAAACAAATGACGATCAACAAGGGACGGTAGATGGGGGAAAAAATAAATCTGCCCTTAAGGTTTGAAAAGGAACTAAACAATGTCCAATTTCAAAACTGAAACGTAAAGCAAGGCGATCCACAGGACGATCTGAAATGAAAAAGAAAATGCCAAAATCTGCGCGAAGTTTTCTCCGTTGCGTTGTATTTCATCGAAATAAGACAAGCGTTCTTTCTCTACCAAAAAAATAAAATAAAAATACTCTGCGTAGGTTACGCAAGGAAGAAACGCTCGCCCTTGGTTGAGGCTGAAAGAAAAAATTCTCGATTTTTTTATTCCTTATTGAGAAGCAATAATTTTCTATGAAAAACGTAAAGTGGAAAGCAGTAACGCAATCAGACATCACGTTATTAAATTTCTTAAGTTCATTTACTACCACATTATCATATAAATGTGTACGGAAAGGTACGTCCATTAATTACTTTTTATTAAGGTTCATACTCCACTAAACCCAAACGACTCGTACGCAACTGTTACCACGCATTTTTAATCGCAATAATTGCCCGCTCCTAATTAACTTAATTTTTTTTCTTTTCGAGCCGACGCAGTGGCTTACGTGTAATTATCTACGTACGAAAAATCGAATAAAATACGAAAGCCGCAATTGATTAATTAACTTCCTGAGAAAACAACGAACCTAACCGTACCTTATCCGTCCGTCATACTGTTTGATTTCTGAGCTGCCTCTTTTTTCAGGAGCGCGGTTTTAATGGTGTGTGAAACCTAGCGGACCTTAAAAAAATAAACAATTTTAATCGCCGCTTATGAGAAAAGCGACGCGCGAGCGCTCAAGAGATCGCATCACGAGAGGTAGATGAACTTTTCCACATCTTCGATCTTAGTAGGCGCATTTAATATACGGGGGGTTTTCAAGAAAAATTCGGCTCGGGGAATCGGCAGACACCTGTAGATGTGTAATTAATCGCTCGGCTTAATTTATGCGAGATTTCAGCGAGAACATGTGTCGCTTTTCGTTTGCGTCACATCACGGAGGTTGATATTTAATATTCATCACATCACGGAGTCTGTCAAGGTTTCTGCTTTTGAATTAAATTATCAACCACATTAAATTGATCAGTATGAAATTGTCAAAAGAATTTCGGCCTTTGTCATTTCTGTTACACAAACGCGATTTAAAAGCTTTAAGCTCTCACTCAATTTCTTTTTATTCAAATCAATTTGAAAGCTGGTGAACATAATGGAATAATTCTCACGTTTCTCTCCGACCTTATCACCGAAACAATGCGAGCCGAATCGTAATTGGATCTGAAAAGTCCATATTTGGCGGAGCTCATTTTTTGACCCACATCATACATTACCGCGTTATGCTAATAGCCTCACCACTTTCTCCGTCTTTCCTTTAAAGGGCTATCTCGGATCGAATGCGCGCCGTTCTCGAACCCCATGGAATTTTCGAATTCGCTTTGATCTTCCACGAGGATTTTTTGCCGCTCGTTGGATCACATTAGTTGGTGTAAACGCTTCCGTGAACGCGGCCAGGAACGCAACTTAACGTGACTCGACTAAACGGGTCGCCATTGTTAACGGATAACAGAAAATTGAAAGCAAGCGATTAGATTGAAACGATCGGCGATATTGCAATATTCTCATATTTAATCTAAATCTGAAGTGTATGTACAGTCGGAATTTAAACTAATGTCTCGCTCCCCAATGAAAACCGGCAAGAGCACACTCATCCTTGTTCGCTCAAGCAACCGACAGAAATTAACAAAAACGGATGCATCACTTCCGGTCGCAATTCCTTAGAACGTCCCAATCGTATAATTAGCTTTCGCCTTTATTAGTAAACATGATTGAATCGCAGCCCACAAAATGGAACATGACGTAACTCATCGGCATTACATGCGTCGGAATTATCCTTAATAATACGACGTGGCTCGTTTCAAAACGTAACGCAACGCAGTCGTAAAGACGTACGCCCTTCGCATCCTTAACGAACAGCGCGATGATGTGTATTTTATATGATAATCGTTTTGGCCTTGGTTTGTTGGTTTTTAATTTTGTTCTTCCGGTGACTCGAAATTATTTTTAATCTGAAGGCAAAGCGTTTTTCTTTTTGTAAATCAAAATAAAATCGCAATGAAAATATCGAAGTTGCAAATTCAAGAAGACTAGAAGACTGTCCCATTTTTTTACCTCACCCTGTACAAATTCTTAATTTTTGTAAGCTCGTTCTAATTCTTCGAATTTTCTTAAGTCAACAGAATTCGGGGCCCGGCTCATTTTAATAAATTTACTACATCAACACGCGCGTTTTTTCTTCACGGGGACGATTTAATTTACTCGTTACATTAGCGCTGACACCGAATACTCTTTCCCATGCGTTCCTCTTGTGCTACGCGGCTCCCATAATTTGCATTGTGTCCGTCCGGAACCCGTTGTGTGCACAAGGAATTACCAGCGCTAAACACTGAAAAAATACTCTCCGAAGAAGAAGACGCGAACGTGCATGTGGGTTAAGTCAATTCCGACAGGTGTTCCTCGAAAGCGACATTTGCATATATGAGGTGAAATCTGAAATTTCTGGCCGCCCCGAGAAACGCGATGAGTGAAATATTAGAACTGCGCGAACTTAATGGGTTCGGAGTTTATGGTAGTTTATGGAAGCACAGGTCGGGCTTATTGCTTAGTAAGTTATTAAACGCATAGCATTTGCGGTAACGCAATTTAAAAAGAGCTAATGTTTATTGCAACGTTCGCGGTTAAATACAATACTGTAAGTTAGAACTGAAAGTTATTGTGGAGTAAATTTTTTTTCAATGAAAAGTAACCGGCCACTTTGCAGTTTACCAAAACTGATCTAATATTTCGTGATTATTCAGCAGAAATAATCAGCATTTTGTAAATCAGTTGAAGCAGTTATTAGTCTTTAATAACATAACTAACTGGCAAGAAAATTAAAATTTTCTCACCCAAACCATGGTATTGGAGACAGAGAGACGAACGGATTTTCGGGATTTGTTCACACACCAAGACATTCTGTGAATGTTAATTTCGCCTTTGGACTCTGGGAGTCTCCCAGTGGGAGATGCATACGACTACTGGCTACGTGATATCTATGTGATATATCTGTCTTTTTTTGCCCTTGAAATGTTCAATTTGTTTAAAAATTTTTTTTTTAATCCGCGCGCAGAGATTTCGTTATTCTCAGTTCCATGAAGCTTTGGCGTGGTTCTTGAACTCAATTTTCAATTTGGTTCCGACGTACGCTAAGATTTTGTGACCGTACATAAAAAACAGGCTTTTGATTTTTGGTTTGCTTCAGCAGCTGTCTGTTTTGAAAATGACATGAAAACGTGAAGGAAAGTTTTGTGCAATTGGGTACTGAAACGTTTTCGAGTTTCAATAACAAAAGAAGCGCAAACAACTCGTTGGACCCTCAAGAGCACAATTGGCATGTCTTTAAAGATCCAGACAATAAATAAAGGTAGACTAGAAGGAACAAAAAAAAATTGGAAAGAAGAGTACTGTCCGCTTGGAATGTTTCTGCAAGAGATTTGGACAAAACAACAAATCAACTGTGGCCAGAAAATGCGTGGCACAAGAATTGCAAAAACAAGAACGCCCAAAAAGAACAACTAAATAACAAAATGGAGCCTTTAAGGGGCCAAAAGTTGCAAGTTGCACAAGTTACTGCTAGACAAGAGAAATCATGTATTGTGATGAAATGTAGCGAAGTTACAAGAGGATAATTGACACACTTTTAAAAATCCTACCAAAAAAGACTAAAGGGTACAAAAAAACCAAAAATTTAGGGAAAAGTATGTTGGCGACTTTGAAGATTTGGCATTTGGCCAAAAGGGTTGGATATAATAAATCAACTGGGAGGGCCAAAAAATGCATGGTACATACAAGGACGTGTAAAAAAACAAAAACAACTAAAAACGCAGAACAAACCCAAAAATAACGACTAAAGAACAATACGGAGCTTTAAGAGACTAGAAAGTTGCACGAGTTAATTTTTAGACAAGAAAAATCACTGCATTGAGGGATGGCGAATCCTACTTCAAGCAATATTTTCAGATGAAATTGCGTATTTTCAAAATATATTTGCCTGAGATATTTGGACGTAAGGAGGAAGAGGAGAAGAAAGTTAAAGAAGAATACTTAACGAAATAGTTCCTGGGAAATAATGAGAAACCTAGGTTGTTTTGGCTAAGCCCAGCCATCTCTCATTACGCTCAAGATACTCAAAACTATTTAAGAAGGAAAAGTACTTATCACTTTCCAAAAAAAAAATCCAACGACATCCTAACTTCGCCTCACAGAGCCACATTGTGCAAGAACGTCAATGTGCAAAAGGCTTTAGTTTACTTTCCAGAAATGCTCAAAGTCTGGGATCACTTTAAAAAAAAAATCGAAATACACCTAAATTTTGCCCTATAGCGCCATATTGGGTTCCCGTTAAACGAAAACTGAGGAGAGAAGGTCAACATGCAAAAGGTTTAAATACTTTCAAGAAATGTGATTGGCTGGCAGTAAAACTGTTAGTTGCAAAAATTAATGTGTTCGATTATGTTCAGATATGATATATCACTGAGTAATATGATTTATAAACATTATGGATTTAAATTATAATAAATAAAAGTTTCGCACGTTTTATTGTTATTGTGACTGTAATTATTCAAAGCCTTAAAATGCTCACACTTACAAAATACCAACAGCCAAACGAAATCCTCGCAAACTGGGAATTCACTCACAAATTGGCAACGCTGCAAATTGGGAATTTACCCAAAAATTGGTAACGCAGCGTATAACCACTGAGTTAACACGTACACATCAGTCTTGCTAATAGCCTGAGCATTTATCTCAAAAAAGTCAGTAGGGCCCGATTTTACAATAGTCGGATAAGCATTATTCTTGGAATAACATGACGTAGATGTGACGTAGATATGGAGGAACACTAAAGGATATTCGGCGAACAGTTATTCCGTAATTATTCCACGATTGTAAAACTGGGCCTACAAAGTAAACTATGTACTTAAAAGCTGATAATAATCAAAGAAAGGAATTTTTATGGCATATCGAAGCACGCGTAGTAGGCCAACTGAATCGACGAAGTACTATCACGAGGTTCATTACGTGTCCGCACATGGTCCGCTGTAGCAAATGCATACGTTCAAACCTCTTGATATCGCTTCGTCGATTCAGTTGGCCTACTACGTGTGCTTCGACATGCTATAAAAATTCCTCTCTTTGATTATTATCCGCTTTAGCGTATGCACATAGCGATAGCGCTTTGGCGACTCAGCTGGCCGACTATGTATGCTTCGTCATTCCGCTGTCTGATAATAATTCACTAAAAAGAATCGCGTAAAATATAAGTGAAAAAAACGCGCCATCTATTGTACAGTGGAGGAAGAATTTCATCACAATCACATCGTTTTTAGATTCGCAATCTTACCCTCGTTTGAATATTAAGAAATCGTTTTAATTTTCTTGGTTCAGCAGCGCCATCTGTTAAAGGGCAGACGAAGTAGCTATATTTTCTCGCGAATTTCGTTTTTGTTTTTACCGATAATTTAATTTCAGTTTTTCTTTTCTTTTCAAATTGGAATCCAATTAAAACAAAGAAATTAATCCTTCACAGTTAGTTTTTGCTTTATTTTCCTTTTCAATCGACGATTTAATGCGTTCCCGGTTGCGATAAGAACGATCAGCGCCATCTGCAATCATTTGAGTCTAATTAAATAAAGAGTGTCGCCTCCTACTGAACAACAACGAAATTAATTATCCGCAGCTGTTTTTGTTTGTTTTATTATCTCGTATTGGCAGCGCCATCTTTTAAACACAGACGAAGTACGTCGTCAAAGGTTTTAATTTCGTGCGAATTTCGAATTTCAACGCTTTCGATTTTACTACCGATAATTGATTTTCAGTTTTTATCTCGAGAGAAAAAATAAATGTTTAATCAATTTTAGCAATATTAGATCGCCATTTGTTTCATAAATGTTAGCAATTTTAGATTGTCGCTTGTTTCTTAATTTTTGGCAATTTTAAGTCGACATTTGATGAACAATAAGTAACCAGGAGGTGTACAACTACTCATAAAAGTATCCAGCCACATTGAAGTTTACCAAAACTGATCTAATATTTCATGATTATTCAGCAGAAATACTCAGCATTTCGTAAATCAATTAAAACAGTTGTTAGTTTTACATAACTAACTGGCAAGTAAATTAATGTTTTCTCACCCAAACCATGAACTAGTTACGAGAAACGGACGAATTTTTGGGCGCTAGCTGTCTCCTCTAACATGCTATTATGCTATGGCCTTTGATATGGCTTTACAAAGATCATTTCGATTACGTAACTCTTTACATGTGTGCCAGTTTGCCCTATGATTCATTTTCCGAAACGCTCATACGCTTGCGTAATGCCCGGCCTTTTCGATGAGTCACCTACGCAGTTGCAATTCTTCGAATTTGCAAACTCATATCGGCAGAGCTTTTGATAAAGCAAGTCGTTAGATTATGTGGGCGAATTTTCCGCGCTCGCGTAGGCGACGTTGTATCGAGTTTAACTTATGAGTAAGGCTTGTGGAATTTGTATAAAACGTCACGAATGTTGCCCCACCAAACAGACAACTCGCAGTGCAGGTTCGTTACGGGCAAATAACGCGGCGTAGCGTAGTGCTCGGAAACACGACATCACACGCCGCTGGGCTGTGTTTCTCGTTCAGTAGTGGGGCGATTTCGTACATTTTTCACGAAGCTTACTTATGAGTTAATGATTCTTACAGAAGCAACTAATGCGTATGATTATATTGATACTGTTCAAGTCTAGGATACTCACCTTTATTGGCATGTCCATTGGTTTTAGCGTGCCCATTGGGAATAAAATGGGTGGCAAATCCGTTTTGTTGAGCGTATCCGTTCGAGCTGTGACCATTATACAGGGTGCCATGTCCGTTGTGTCCAGCATGGCCGTTGGTGTGCGCGTGGGCGTTTCTCGCCGGCGTTTGAGGCATCTTCGGGTCGTCAAACACTCATGTTAAACCGAGAGAGTATTTCACTCGCACTAAATTGATATATTCGGGACGACTTTGCACATAGGTTTATCAACTGTCAATTATACTATACTACAATCACTTCGGCGAAATGTCTGGTAAATGTTACATTTCATTTAGGGGAAGAAAACGTCTAGAAAGAAATTGAACACGTATTGAAAGCAAAAGTCTTTCGTGCGTGTTATTATACTAGCGTTTCTGATACACCCTATAGATGTACGTCATACATTTTAATTTTTATTTTTTAAGGAAAAGCACTTGCAATATGTTTTTAATGAAAGCGCCGGTGAAGTGCAGAGAAAAATCGGGGAAAAGTATTTTTTTTTTAATATTGCATGCAAGATTGTTTTTAAATAAGCGCAGAAATTTTCGAGGGTGAGGGGGTGGTGATTAGGGGGGTGATGGTGAAGTTGGTAACAGATTTCTATAATTGAATTGATTTTCTGGTCAATACAAAAACGAATGGTACATTAAGGAATACATAGCGATTTTTTTAGAGCCAATTTAAAACCAATTAAGAAGGAAAGCGCCGTTATCCCGCCGCTAAAAAGTCGTTCCGCGCGATCGCCCCTCCGAATTCGCGATGAAATCCCGTTCGTTCCGAACGAAATTTAATTGCGCTCGAATTTCACTAATTGCCAGCGGAAAATTATTAATAACGACAATGCCCGGCAAGAGGAGCGCTGGCCGTCTTCAGCCGGACGGAAACCCGACGAACAACCGCGTTATTTAATACAGTTATCCGCAGAAGGAATAATATAAAAGTTAGCAGAGCGCGGCGACATCCAGCGATTTCAGTAATTTCGAGAAGAATGAAATTCCCGGCGATGTTCTTTTTCGAGCGCCGAAAAAGAACACAGCTTTTGGGGTCAGTCTTTTTGTGCGCTTTTAAATGAGAACGCGGGAAAACGGAGACTTTCTCCGTTCGGGCCGTTATTATTAATATTGTTGTTATTATTGAAGACATAAAATTCATGATTGAATTCTTTGTTGTTCGGTTGCCGACGTAGAAAATGCGCATTCCGCATTTGATGAAGAACTTTTATTATCACTCAGGAATTCTAATAGAATTCGAATCTTAATTTATAAATGCCCCCGTTCAAAATTTAATGACAATTAAACGCATATAGAACAATAATCGAACGAATCGAACACCTGGAGCTGGAAGACGAGAGTCAGGCGCACGATATTATTGTGAATTTAACGCAAATCTACTTCAAATAGACGCAAATTACAGAGCCCGGCCACCAGGAAGTAGACGGGCATAATTCCACGGCGGCGAGATCGAATGGTAAACACGAGGCGATCGAAAACTCGCCAAGAAATGGAAAATTATAACGACGCTGGAATCGCTCGACGAGGACTCATGTTTTGTATTCATTTCGAGGACGACGAGCCGGTGTAATAAAGTGATCGAGGAGTGGCATTCCTTCAAATAATCTATGTATTAACATTAGGGGCACGTGTGGTAACAAACGGCTTTGAATTTAAAAAAAAGGAGTTGTTAGACAAACGAAACGAAATTCTCTCGCGCAAATTTATATGCGCCTTCAAGTGTGAAGGCCGCAAGCATGCAAGTCCATCTATGATAAGCCTGCATACAATCGTCATTTTGATACATTACGTAAACAGGAATTCAGAATTGGATTAATAATTTCGATGATCGGGGAGACAACTCTATTAATTATTATTTTCGATGAAATTTTGACGAAATAAATTCGATTAAAAATGGTAATAATTAATCCGGCGGCGCAAACGATTGGCCGTTTCTAATCGTTTTGAACACGACTTTTCTGCATGAAACGGAACCTGTCGGACGATTACACTAATCGATTTAATGGAGTGACGTTCGGAGAAAGCGTGAATCGCTCGTGAAAATTCGATTACCCCAAATAATAACGAAATTTCACCGTTAGCGATCGTGCTTGATTGCCGACGGCATCTGTAGTCTACGTAAAAAAAAACTATGTTCTGTAATACATTTTTGTTATAAATAAATAAAAAAGTCGATTTGTAAATTAGACAAATAAATAAATCTGCATCTGCTTCATTCTGTTAATCGATAAGGATAAATTTTCACTTCCTTTTTGTGCTGCGTTTAATTCTATATATTTTGATTTCGAATTTTTAATTCTTTTAAAATTATAATTAAGAGGTTCTTATGGCATCCCCTTAACTAACTAGTTTGTCCTTCCTCTCTCACTCTTTCTTCCACAATTAATTTTATGTTTTGACCAAAATTAAATCGATCTACATAAATAAAAATTAATTGATTAGATGATCGTTTAACAGCGTTATATCAATTCATCAAGCAAAGGACTCAATTGTTGTGATCAATGAAACTAAGAATTTTTTTATCAATAATAAATTAATTAGACTACATTTATTCACTGTTTAAGCAGAAGTTTGATGAATTTCTAAGTCGGCTAAAAAATCAACAAAATCAATCGTTTCGTTTTAATCGATGAAAATAATTCGATCATCGATTAATAGATTTAGGAATTCATTAAGCAGATGTCTTCGTCCCGTTTCTAATAGTTTTCTGGGTCAGTTAAAAATCGCTAAAATTAATCAATTTATTAATCAAGTATCAGTCGATTACATTAATCAACGATTAATAGATTTAGGTATTCATTAAACAGATGTCCTCGCCCTGTTTCTAATAGTTTTCTGAGTCAGTTAAAAATCGCTAAAATTAATCAATTTACTAATAAAGAGTCAGTCGATTACATTTAATCGATTAATAGATTTATTCATTAAGCAGAAGTTCTCGTCCTGTTTGTAATAGTTTTCTGAGGGCCAGTTTTATAATGGAACTTAAAGGAGACTTTAAAATTAAAATCACATTCTGATGTGTAAACAAATGTGTTTTCATATATGCTTTGATATTTGAAAGCGACTTTAAATTTAAGGTCTCCTTTAAATTCTATTATGAAACTGGCCCTGAGTCAGTTAAAATCGCTAAAACTAATCATTAATTTTCTGAGTCAGTTAAAATCATTTAGGTGAGCAAAGTATCTCCTTCATTATTAATATTATGCTACCATTAACTTCTGGTGTTTAGTTACTTTATATTTTTTTATGTTAGTTTTTTGGGGGTTAAGTGGAGCAGTCGACAATAATTATTGTCGAACTGGACTTCGCCTCCATTCCATTTATTAGAATTAAATTAAATTATTGAGAATAAAAGCCTATTATTATTATTATTATTATTAAAATCGCTAAATGTAATCATTTTATTAATCAAGAGTCAGTCGATTACATTTAATCATAGATTAATAGATTTATTCATTAAGCAGATGTCCGCAGATATCGATTAATAGATTCACTGATAAGCGAACGTCTCGCCCCATTTTCTTTAATTAGTTAAAATCAACAAAATTAATCATTTTGCTCTAACTGATGAAAATAATTATATTTATTCATCGATGAATACATTTATTCGTTAAACAATAGTCCTCGTCCCATTTTAAGTAATTTCCTAATGGCCGATTTCTTCACCATATTTAACCTAAGGTTAATTTATCTAACAGTTGGAATGTGACGTACAGTTGGCCGTACACATACTATGTACCACATTCTAACTGACAGATAAATTTAACCTCAAGATAGGGTGATGAAGAAGTCGGGCATTAGTCGGTTAAGATCGCTAAAATTAATCACTTTAGTAATCGATGGAATTCAAAAACAACCGATTACATTTAATCATTGATTAATATATTTACTCATCAAGTGAAAGTGTTCACTATACTTTTAATAATTTTGTAGATCTGCCAGCGCCACTAAACTTAATCATTTTATTAATCGATGAAAATAAAAATCAGTTGATTATATTTAATCATCCTTAATAAAGTTATTCACTATACAAGAGTCTTTGTCCCATTTTCGTTAATTTTTGTTAAAATCTTTTGACCAAAATTTTGTTAATCTAAATAAACAAAAATTATTAATCGATGAGATGATCGTTTAATAGAGTTATATCAATTCATCAAGCAAAGGACTCAATCCAGTTGATTCAGTTTCGTTGTGATCAATAAAACTAGTCATTTTTTTGTCAATAGTACATTAATTAGACTCAATTGATTACACTTAATCATCGATTTATCAATCATTTATTTATTCATTAAGAAAAAGCTCTCGTCTTATTTTAAATCATTTCTCAAGTCGGTTACAATCGTTAAAACTAATTGCTTTATTGATCGATGGAATTCAAAAACAATCGATTACATTTAATCATTGACTAATACAATTATTCGTTAAGTAAATATATCTTTAATAATTTTGTGGGTCTGTTAGCGCCGTTAAACTTAATCAATTTATTAATCGACCAAAATAAAAATCAGATAACCACACTTAATCGTCGATTAATAAATTTATTCACTACACAAGAGTTACTGCTCCATTTTCACTAATATTTTAGTTGGTCATTCTGCTCTCAGCGATGAAAAAAAAGTCATTTAATCGATTTATTTATCAAACATAAGTTTTTAATAGTTTTTAAAATCACTGAAAGTCAACAAATTTAAAAAAGTAAAATTAATCGACCGCATTTATTCATCATTTAATAGATTTATTAATTGAACAAAATCCTGTGAGAGTCAATATTTTTTTTATTTCAGAATCTATCTTTTGACTTTAAAATCGACAGTATGTCGTCAGAGGATCGGTTGTTGACTTTTGTTTTAAGATCAATTTACCTTCAAGTAGTTAAAATCGATACTTTACTTTCCAGAATCGATTGCCTTCCGTTTTAAAGTCGTCGGTGTTTTTTTTAAGCGCCAGAACTTATCGTCTTTAGTTTTAAGATTAATTTTGGAGAAATATTTAATTTAAAATCGAAAACTGGCACGTGAAAATCGACGTCACTTTTCATTTAAGAAGCGACCGTTTCGATTAAAAACTTGGAACTACTTACTTACTTAGGACCACGTAATACAGTCGATCAATCGATGATATTTTATCGGATACCGATTTCGATTAATTAATCGCGAACAATCATCAATGCTTGACGTGTGAAATGTTTTTAAAACTTTCTTAATTTACTTGACATTTTCAATTTAATCGAATGGCACAACCCTGCAAGTCCAAATCGATTAACATTAAAATCAGTGAAACATAATCATTTTTTTGACACAATACAGGAGATTATTAATAGATTGATAGCCGTTTCTATTGCGTTAATGGAAGGAAAATGAGTCGACTATATCGATTGTCACGAAGTCAGTTAATTGAAGATTCTAAATTAGAGATCGATTAACGGAACGTTCTTGATAAGTTTGTCGAGTATCATTCGATTAATCGACTCTATTGAATCATCTGAATCGACTGTGTATTCTACGTCTGAATCAACTAAAACACAATTAATTTGATTAAGCACAGAATCGATTGTTGCAATTAATCGATTATCCTGACCTATTGATGAACGAATCCTTCGATCGATGCATTTAATCGATTATCCTGAGCTATTGATGAACGAATCCATCGATTGATGCATTTAATCGATTATTCCGATCTATTGAAGAACGAATGCGCTTAAGGACAAAATTGACTGACTGAGTTTTATTGATTCTAACTCATGACGTGCTTATAATTTATGAAACCAATCAATCGATTGCTGTTATTAGTTTCATCCTTTAAAAAAATAATTTTTTTTTCGAAGATCACCCGATTAATTGATAGACTCACACTGATGCATGCACGCAACTGATCAATCATGGTGATCATGATCAGCATGGAATGATCGATCACTCGCGCGCCCTTTATAACAATTGCCAAATTGAATCGATTAATTACTGTCATACGAAAGAAAACGAAACCATTTCAAGTAGAACAAAAGTCTGATTGCACTAGTAGGAACGACGTTGCAAAAACCGGCGCGAAAGTCACTCCATCATCAAAACAACAACAAACACGCAGTTTCGCAACGTAACGCGAAATCACGTGCCGGAACCCGCGGCCTTTTACGCGTCACGTCCACAACCACATCTAGCGTTAGACTAACAGCGAATCCAAGTTTGTTGTGCATTGCAACTGTTAACCGAACCGCCACGAAAAACGGCGAACACCTGTCAGGAACACTTCGAAATTTGGTCGCGCTCGGCTGATTAGGGGGTTGCGATCGACCGCTCTTATTTTACTTACTTACCACATCGGCACCTGTCGTCTTGTCTACTTCCTTTGTTTGCTTGGTCTTCTTTTCCTTTGTGTCCTTCAAACAGGATACAACAATTAATTTTTTTCACCATAGATATGGTGAACAGAACTCGTCCCGCAAACACTGACCGGGACGCTTTTCGACGATCACACGATCGACAATGTTTTTTAAAAGTTGCGCCCTTTTAAAAATTGAAATAAACCCCCCCTGGCGCGTCCGAGTACTATGTGAGAGATAGAAATCTCATAGCTAGGATTCGTTCGATTCATACCGGCTTTTTCGAACTAGGTTTTCTACGAAGGAAGAAAAGCATCTAGTAAGTCGGTGACAGCCCCAGTCGACAATACATCTCCCCGACAAGCTTCAGAAAGCTTGGGGTCTAAGAAAAAATCGCCAGGTGGTACTGAAATTCGTAAAAGTCTAGAAGTAGACTTTTACGAATTCCGAATTTTCAACTTTTCTTGTTTGAATGTAACCCCCTGTATATTTTTGCATGAAAACACATATTCGTTAACATTAGTTTAACTTTATTCTTAAAAAATTAAAGTTGAACACCTCTATAGGTTACACTTTCTTATGGAGTTTTTATATGCACGTATCAGACTCGTACGTATGGTTGCCTAACGTGACATTTTCTAGGCGCACGCGGTGGCGAGTCGAGCAAGGTCCGTGACTGCGCTCGCTATGGAATGAGGAAGTTGCCTAAGTGAAAGGCGCAGGGACTTCGAGACTTGGACCGCGTGGAGTCTGAGGACATTCGAAAACTGTTTTTCCTACTACCAATAAAAAAATGCTAAAGTTTGCTTTTAATTTTCTTGGAAGCTTGAAGTTTTTGTATCAAGCGCGGTAAAAGATAAGACGGACCCGGACCATGCTCTGAGATTGCTATTTCGAATCCGTCCTGTTTTGGAGTGAAAAAGGAGACGGGTATGTTGCCCGGATGTTAATTGGTTGCGGCGAGCCCTAAGCTTCCTTTTAAGTTTCTTCGAGCTTGTTCGTCGAATCTACGCCGGGTAGGTTTTAGAGTCACACTGGGCCGAACAGACCGCATTGAGAATATTATTCTCGCTAATGTGTTTGTTTTGGAGTGAAAAAGGAGACGGGTATGTTGCCCGGATGTTAATTGGTAGCGACGAGTCCTAAGCTTTTTTTAAACTTCTCCAACAGGATATGACTTGCCTACAACGATTATTAAGGACACTACTCATAGTCAAGACCACGGTAGAAGATAAGACATTCTTTCTAAAAACAAAAGACGATCGGTCGTCTTGTTTTTTCTCCTGCGACGTTTGATCGATTGTCTTTTGTTGTTGCTAAAATGTCAAAAGCAAAATAATGTCGAAGTTAAAAAAAAAACCTTTCGCTCGATTTTAATTTCATTTTGATTTAGAATTACTTTCATAAAAATTTTCGCTCTTTCTAGAAACAAAAGACGATCGTTCAAAAAAAAAGGGCAATAAAGGACAACACATTCTGATTTAATTTTTTTTTAATTTTTAATTTCCTTTTGCTTTTAACGTTGTACACTTGTTTTGTTATTTTTCCTTCTTCTTTATTGTAACTTTTTCATTTTGTTAATTCAGTAATTCAATAGATGACGCGCATGTTCTTTGATTGACAGTTGACAACCCTAGAAATTTTAAATAGATGGCGACACCTTCTTGTCTCTCATCGTTAATGCTGTCAATTTGTTTTAATTTCGCAAATTCAGTAATATTTCAATAGATCGCGACGAGATCTCGTCTATAATTGACAGTTGATCCCATAACTGACAACATTACCACAGCATAAGGTGGCATAAGTAAATACTCACTTAAACGTCAGTGTCAAAAAAAAACTCCATTCTGTTTGATACCCTTATGCAAATGTAATGTAATTTGCAAATCCGTAGGTATAAAACAAAATGGCAAATGTGACAGTTATACTCAAATGTCCCTACTCAAAGCCGTCTCTATCTAACAAGCCGTGCTGTTACGCTTGGCAACGTCGCATTGATACCCGAAAGTAGTCCTAATCGAACTTGGCATCTACAACATAAACATAATTAATAATTCAGAAAGAATAGTTATTTATTTACCTACAACGAAAAGTCAAGTTTTAAAGTAATTAGGAGCAAGTTGTTTAGCCGAGGCTGTAATTACTTCCAAGTATATATATTTAAAGTCAATTTTCGTTCGAGGTAAATATGAAATTTTCTTTCAAACTAGACGTTTAACGAGTTTAAAATTAAGTACTAGGACTTTAAAGTTCCACTTTTTGTACCATTGAAAATCCGAAAAATGTCACATTGGTATGAAATAAAAGCAAATAAAGGAAAACGAAAAAGTTTGGTTATCTAGCAGAATTAGGCTTTGTGGACTTACCTTGATTGTTAATATAACATTTAAAACGTTATTTTAGTCACCAATACTATAATAAACAATAAAATTTGATTGATAAGTACAGAATTACATTACAGCATTATCTCGTACAACTTACGTCAAACTGGTGAAACTCGTGATCGGACTACTTGCTCTGTTGCCAAATTTACAAGTGCACGGCTTGTTAGATAGAGACGGCTTTGCCCTACTCTATAGATTTTTATACTGACATTAGTATCAATTTGTTTTTGAATTCGTTAAAATTTCAATAGATGGCAATACGTTGTCTCTGATTGCTATTGAAATAATTCGTTAAATATTAATTAGATAACGGCACGTTCTTTGACTGACAATTAATCCTACAACTACTGTCAAAATAATTTTCAGATTTTGTTAATTATAATAATTTTAAATAGAAGGCGGCACCTTCTTGTCTCTAATTGAGAGTTAATCCTGTTCATCAATTCAGTAAAATTTCAATAGATCGCAGGCAAGATCTCGTCTATTATCGACAGTTAATCCTATAACTGATGGTCAATTTTTTCCTTGAATTCGTTAACTTTTTCATAAATGGCAGCACGTTTTCGTCTCCCATGGACGGTCCTATAATTGACAGCTAAACCTTTAACCGTCAACACTACTAACGTTAGCAATACGTGAAATTTTCATTAGATGGCGACACGTTCTTGTCTATGCATGGCCAGCTACATTAACATTCACTGACATGTATGTATGGCCGTTTCAATTTGACTTTTAAAAATTTTGACGGGTACTCCCCTCAGCGCCTCTTGTGAGTTTTTAAGTAATTGCAGTTGTCATTAAATTACTGTCAGTAGTTCTGTAGTATCTTTAATAGGGAGCGCTGAGGGGGGTACTTCACGGCATGCTATCTCGGAACCGAATTTTAGGCGAATTGAAACGGCCATACATTCACGTCAGTCATTGTTAATGGAGCTGGCCATGGTCTTATGATTGATAGTTAATCGTATAACTGAGTGTCAGTGCTATCGTCAAATAATTCGTTAAATTTTAAATAGATAGCGGCACGTTCTTGTTCTTGATTGACAATCCCACAACCATCAACACTCCTGCCAAAATTCGTAATTTTGTAAATTTTGTCAGAAGAGCTTTAAACGTATGAAATCTATTACTGATGAAGAAAATTGGTGATTAATCAAACAGGGTCACCCATGGAATGTTTACCTTCGAGGAATTATTAAACAAACCTTTCTTCATATGAAAACATACCCTTATATTTTTTATTTTCTCTTTCTCATACCATATTATTCTTCAAAGACCTATTCACCCTACTGTACATTCTTAATTTATAGAAGAGATTGCTCACAAATCATGATGACATTCTATTATGTGTTTTTGTACGAAATAGAAACAGATGTTGAGAAAACCAATTAAATTTCATCAGTTCACAATCTCGAAACTACAAGTGTTACAAATTGTTTATAAGCGATATGCTCGAGCTTTGTTTGAGTGAGGACTCATTAGAGAAAATCAAGCAAAACGACTTTGTAAACAAATTTTTCGACATTTTCGACATTTTTATCATACGTTTAAAACTTTAATTAATGAAATAATTCACCATTTTAGTTTAGGAAATAAATTTAAACAATAGCGCAACTTGTCTTAAGCGATTCACATTTCATATTCATTATAAAATCGTCCAAATCAAACAAGAACAGTCCTTTCTCACGTTTTATTTTCTCTATTGTTGTGTGACGTATTTTTACAAATTATTAAATTTATATACAGTGACTTATCTAACACTAACTATTCCAAGATTAGTACACTGCGCGTGCATGTGTTTAATTTTTTTTTCTTCACATATTCGAGAGAGAAGGCACAGAGATGCGCGTTCTGATACCGAACGCGTTTTTTTTCTTTAAATTTAATTACTTACTTATTTACTTACGTATTACTAAACTCTGCGATAGGACATCCACGAACGGACTTTATTATATAAAATTTTACCTTATTTAATGATTTACATAAAATCTGATTTGATGGGTGGTTCACGTAAAAAAGATCTACCGTCAGGTCTTTATTATTCTACGTAGTACGTAAATGCGGCTCGTTACGTTACGTTTTCAAATGTGGGAGAGCCTCGACGTGTATTTTATAGTATACAGGTGAGCTTCTTTTTTGTAAATCGTATAACGGGTCTCAGTGTGACTAGAAACTGCCTGAAATAGTGAAATTACAACAAAAATAAACTGCTCATGCTTTGAGGGGGAAGGGATGCAAGACGGAATAACGAACGAATTCGAATTAGTCGCCTTTAAAATATTTCTCCGAGGAAACTAGAATTATATTTAAGGTATAAATGCTACCGTTAACGCAGTCCATCCAAAGGGATTTGCGTTAATAATAACAAATACACTTGCGTCACTTAGCGTTTGTTTAATTAATTAATCTACTACCATAACAATAATAATTATTTTGGACTTTCTGTACAGTGCTTCTTTTTTTTTAATAATAGTATTTATAAAACTTTAACTCTATTCACAAGAAACCTCTACCTTTGCAGTGTCCTCACCACAGTGCAACTTATCAATCACATTTCTTCACATTACCTAAGAATTATTTACTCTAAGAACCATTCGGAAACACTTCACTCGTCAGTGTCTAGAACTTAGATTCGAGTCCCGGAAATGTCTCCTCATACTAGGGCTTGAGTCTTTTAAATCCCGCCCCGTCCTGACCGAGCTTCAGCTCCTCGTACAGGGTGGGATTCACTTCGTGTGACGTTGGCACGTGAAGAATTTCTTGCTTCCAACCTTGACCGCCGGATGCCGATGAAACTGCGATGCCATTCGCCGTACCGTTCGACGTCACCGTCTCCGTTTGACCTCCATGAGGCACCTAAAACAAAATCGTATTTTTTTATTGTTTATAGTTGCTTCTTGTAGTTTTAAACGAATTCCATTCTATTTTAAAAAAAGAGATGCCCACTACCACCACGACACTCACTTGTCGTAGTGGTAGTGGGCATCTTTTCTTTCGCATGGATACCAAAATGACCAATCGACAGAACAAAACAATAAATAAATCTGAGGTGCACTCACCTGAATGTGGTCCATGTTTACTTCGCGTAAGTAACTGGGGTTTTCGAAAGCCACGCCTCCTTGGTTTTTATTCCCCAGCCTCCTCGACCGGACGAACCAAACAGCGCCAACTACAATGGCCGCCACGACCACGAGCGCCAAGACGACAGCAACGGCAACCCCCACGTGCGATGAGTCACTTCCATGACTGGCCGCGGATGTTATATACTTATCCCCCATTGTAAATCTAACGGGGTCGGATAAGGTCGACGTGCCCTTATGGTTACCGGCTTTCACCACACACTCGTAGGTCACACCTTCCTTTAAATCGCCGATGCGCAAGTAGGTCTCCGGAGTGTCGTTCTTCGTCAGCGTCTTCGTATCCGAATCGATGATTTTCCAAAAGACCCGGTACATTTCGACGGTGTGTGGGTTCTTTACCGGGGGGTCCCATAGGATTTTCACCGAGTGACCATCGACGATTTCCACCCGGACGTTCTGCGGTGGCCCGGGTAGTTTATCTCGGCCCTCGTGGAAGCAATTCATGATTTGCTTGGTGTGGGCGAGCACGCAGAGTTTGTTGTTGAAGAGCGGTTCGCCTCTGCACCAATCCAAGCACCTCCGAGGAACCCCCAGTTGGGTGCAGCAGCTTCGATGATCCGAACCATCGGCGGCGCATTTCATCAACTTGTCAAAATCGTTGATGCACTCGGGTTTATCAATAACCGCGTCTATGTCCAGGTAGAAGGTGCAGGCCCCCATGCAAGTGGAGGTTACGTTCTGCTCGATGCAACATTGAGTCACGTTGTGCGTGGCTGCTATGTTTCTTAGCCTGACGGAAACGGGCTGCATGGCATTCCCGAAGGCGTTCTCTGCTTGGCAGAAGTAGTCCCCGACGTCTGGGTCTCCTATGTTCTTGATGGTTAGGTGCATCACGTACTTTTCTTCTTCATCTCTGACGTGCGTGATGGAAATGTCGTATTTTCCTCCTTGGATGACAGCATCACGCGCCGCGTAATCCCGCCAGAACATCATCTTAGGCTCAGGGTACGCATCTACCTTACACTCCAGCGTAACCGAATCACCAAAAGCCGCCATGGTGATTCCGCTGGCTTGGATATGGGGGATATCTGAAAATGAAGGCAAGAAAATAATCTTGCCGAATAGGGCGCGAATGATACTTACGACTGATGGTGATTTTTCGAGACGCCTGCATCGGCGTACCGTACCCGTTATCCGCGTAGCAAGAGATTTGGTCCATATCTTTGGTGACGTTGTGAATGACGGTCACCATATGCCTCGTCGTTTCCTGTCTGACGAGTCTTCCAGATATGTACAAGGAAATGGTCGGCATGGGGGTTCCCATGGCGATGCACAAAATCGTCATGCTGCTCCCTTCAATCACCAAGTTAATGGGGTGCACCGTTGGTGGCTGAAAACATTCGGATTAAATCATGTGGGGGGGAGGTTAGGAAATGAGGGGTACCTCTACGAACGCGGGGTACGCCGGATCCGTCCAGGCTATCAGGGTTTCCGACGGTAAGCTCTGTCCCTTCTGTGAAATTGCCCTCACGTAAACGATGTACTGGGTGTTGGGGTTTAAGTGCTCGATCATGTAGCTCGTCAGGCTGGTGTTGGTCACTTGGAACGCATCGTCCGCCGTCGATTTGTAAAACATACTACAAAGACACTCCCTAATCCAAACAGCAAATAATTCCGCTTGGAGAATTACCTGTAGGTGATTTGCTCCGATGGG
Source organism: Dorcus parallelipipedus (assembly GCA_958336345.1). Classification (NCBI taxonomy): domain Eukaryota; kingdom Metazoa; phylum Arthropoda; class Insecta; order Coleoptera; family Lucanidae; genus Dorcus; species Dorcus parallelipipedus. Next base: position 30,558,994 of record OY284478.1, read on the forward strand.
TGGCTGAATTCCGGAGGTTGCCACGTTATGGTGACCCAAGTGGCGCTGTGGCTTGCCACGCCTAGGGAATGTGGAGGGGATGTTACTCCATTTACAGCTTCGCCATCTTTAAAAATTGAAGTCGTCAAATAGAAGACCAAGGTTTTTATTTATTTTATTTATTTTATGAAATGCTTTTCATTTGCCGTTTTCGTATGTTATTTAGTTTATATAGATAGGATGTCATTGCGCAGAATTAAAAGTTATATTCTGGGTGGGGGTACCAGCCGAGTGGGGTTCCCTTCCACTCGCAAGCCTTTATAAGCGCGCCAAGAGCACGCGTTAAGGCAGTCATTCGCCAAATCAACTATTCGTGGGTGCATGACTAACGCGCTTAGCTTCTTGGCTCCAGATACACGTGTCTCGTATATACCGGCTCTTAGAGTGGGTGTCTTGCTCTTACCTTCCAGATACGGGTGTCTCGTATATGCCGTCCCTTAGAGTGGGTGTCTCGCTCTTACCTACCAGATACGGGTGTCTCGTATAAACCGTCCGATTCCTGAAGCCAGAACCGTACCGTTAAATAGCGAGTTTTAATGACAGGGATTTATATATACTCTCTCCAAGTTGTAAATATGTAAATATATACTGAACTGTGAATAAAGTTGTGTTGCTAAGTTATCGACGTGTTTTTATTTACGCTGAACCTGGACACCGACGAGCAAACCCGAACCGCCAGACCAACGTCGCGTCAAGAGCAACAATCATCAACACCAGAGAGAGAGAGAAGGACGACCCGTTACAAAGTTTAGAAACCCAAAACCCACCTGAATACTTGACGGTGATTATTATGACGGATGACGGCAAAGAAGTGCCGTGGACGTTCCTCGATACGACAAACATATGGTACATGCCATTCTTCTCCAGGCCGGTGATGAGGGCCGAATTCGTCGTCGTGTTTAATTGCTGCAAGCACGTCAACGATTAAATTGCGGTCATTGGCAAGGTGTGGGTGAGGGCACTTACGTTGTCCAATTTCAATAGCGTTTCATGCATTGAGGTATTGTCTACTTTCTGATAGTGCACCACGTAATCGGTGACGTTGCTTCCGTCGTTGGGGGGTTCCCAATCTAGAGTCACGGATAAATCGTCCACGACTGTAGCATGTAGCTCCCTTACAGGCCCCGGCAGTATCCCAGTTCCTGAAAAATAAACCTAGAAGTCGGAGACGAAGATACAACCAAGATTCTAAATTAGGATATGTAATGCTTACGCCTTTGTTTATAGAGGGGGGACCTAGGAGCGCGTCTACCTTTTATTATCAATAGATTAGCTACGTGGGGGTTGGGTTTAGGTTCTAGAGGTGTAGCTATGGTTGCCTAATTAACTGGCGCTGTTTACTAGAAACTGCTATCTGTTTCAGGTACCTATCATCTATTTAATAGAAACTGATAACGGTTTCTGGGGCGCCGTGAAACGTATTAACACATTCCCTTACCTTCTTCGAAGCAAAGTGCTATGTTACCGATGTACGGGATGCAAGTGGTCGCCGTTACCAGCAAAGAATCGACGATGACGCCCGAGCACAGCGACAAACAAGCCGCTGCCACACCCCTTCGCGTGCAGCAACTTCCGTGGTTCCGCCCACCCGCCCCACAACGAAGTAGTTTGTGGAATTCTGCACCGCACACGCCGGCCAGTATCTTAATGTCCGTCATGTTAGCGTCATAGGAACACAGAGGTAGGCAGATGTCGCTTAGGTCGGCCTCCACACAGCACGCCGTGACGTTGTACGTGTAAGAATCTTCAACTTTTTCTTCGTAAATCTATAGAAAATCACAATAGTTTAGTTGCAGACTTTGGGTGGACGTTTTTTAATTCCCTCCCCGGCTCAGTTATCAATTCGAGTAGGCGGGTTTTGGGGTTACTTTCCTTTGCTCACCCTGTCTTTTTGAAAACTAGTTTTGGAGTTCTGACTTTGACAACTCACGACATAAATTTCTTAACCTGTAAAATTTCAGTTCGTTTTGGAATGGTGTGGGGCGAAATTCAATGGCGAACACCAACGACAATGACGGAAAAGTTCTCAGGAAGGCTCCCTCGGTGGAATCCGAAGGGCGAGCCAGTAAATTCTCGGAGGTCATCAAGACGACGGAATTGGGCACGTTAGACTCGAAGAAGAGCAACCTCAAGAACCGCGGGGGGAAGAAACCACCCCCGCCGCCGCCGCCACCCAAACAGAAGAGCGTCGTCTTGTCGGAGGACTACTTTGGTTTGTACCACGGCGAGCGGGGCCCCCCTCAGAAGATCAAGAGGTTCACTTGGAAGAACCACAACAACATCGAGGTGCAGGTTATAACCTACGGGGCGAGGATTGTTTCGATTAAGTTACCCAATAGGAAAGGCGTGGTGGAAGACGTGGTCATTGGCTGTTCCGATTTGGCCGGATATTTGTACTACGGGAATCTTTACTTGGGCGCGACGATCGGGCGTGTCACCAACAAGATAGAGAACAGCACCTTTGTTATCAACGGCGTTCAGTACTGGGTCCAACCCAACGCTGGGAAGGATCAAATTAACGGGGGTAGTAAGGGGTTTGATAAGGTCGTTTGGGAACCGTACGTGCAGGGAAATAGGGTGATCCTGAGTCACACGTCGACGCACGGCGACGAGGGCTTCACGGGGGATTTACTGGTGAGGATAAGTTTCGAGTTGTCGGCCAAGAACGAGTTTAGCATCGACATGGAGGCGGTGACTACGAAAACGACGATAGTCAACCTATCGAATTTGACTTACTTCAACTTGGCTGGTCATCAAGCTGGCCCCGAGCAGATCTACAGACATACGGTGACCATCAATTCGAATTGTTTCACCGTGTATAAGGAGGATGGTCTGCCGACCGGTGAGATAATGAATTTGGTGTACACGAAGTACGACTTTCAAATTCCGGCCGTTTTAAAAACGTGCATCGGCCTTGAACCGGACGATGGGTACGATCAGAATTTCTGCGTCAATCGCGGGGTTGATCAAGGAAATTGCTTCGTCGCGCGAGCCCTCCACACCCCCAGCGGAAGAATCATGGAAATCTACAGTAACCAACACGGTGTGAATTTCTCGACGGCCAATCACTTCGGAAACGGTCTGGTGGACATCCCCGTGCAAACCGAGGAAATCGAGTCACAACCCGAATTAACATCCGATAATATATTCGTCCTCTTAGACATGCTCTACGAGTACGTCTCCGATCCGAACTACAACGAAACAAACATCACCGACGAACTCCGAGACTTGCTCAGAAGAATACAAAAGTGCGAGATTGAGGGCTTCAAAGTAAATCCGAGCGCTATGTTGCACGCCATGAATCTGACCCATCCCGATTTCGATTTCTCCCTCAGGCTCTCCGACATCGAACTCAGTTACCTAAGGCACATCAAACATCTGGCCGAGAGGGTGAGACGTAAGACAACTTGCAAGGAAATGCAGGGTATAATCACCGAAATTTTTGATACGGCCATGGCCATGGATAAAGTCACTTCGAGCTTATCTAATATTTACCAATCCAATACTTCGCTTTCTGGTAAACCGCCAAGAAAGAGTGGAAATGCGAATGGGAATGGGAAGTCAAACGGAAGAAAGTCACAGCAGAATGGAAGTAGAACGGGCGTCGAAAAGGTGATTAAATCCGAGATGCTAAGTGGGGACGAGTTTAGGTCACGTACGGATATAATGTACGACATGGAGATGGAACGCAAGGGGATGATCCAGGAAACCAACGTGATCCCATCGTTTTATAAAGACGGGCGATTTCATGGTAAAAACGGCGCCGTATATAAGAGGCACGGGGCCATTGCTTTCCAAACTCAAAATTACCCCAACGCAATCTACCACAAGAACTTTCCCAGTTGCGTGTTGAATCCCGGGGAGACCTACCGGCACACCATCGTTTACAAATTTTGGGTGCAAAGCGGAAACCCGATGATGTGGAATAAACGAAATTGTCAGTGATTGTAGCAAACATTAATTAAAAATAAAATTGTGTGACCTTGAAGCTTTGATTGATCAATCAATTAGAAAAGATCGGGGGGAAGACCAACCGTCATGTTATGTTTGTGTTCAAGCCGTGATAGATTAAACGAAGTTCATGTAGGGCGACGCGGTGGTTGAAGCCGATCATTTTTCACGAGTCTGACAAGTGAGCATATTTAATACGTTATCGGTCAATAGCCCCCGTGATGTCATATTGTCAGATTACCCTTCACATTAAGGCGAGTCGTTAATCTCCATCCCGGCGCGCATCAAAAAACCTCTCGCAAACAAATTTTAATATATGGCCTCGAGTTACCTTGCTCTGGGTCCTGAAGGTAATCCTGCTGCTCGGCTCGCCGACTCCGTGCGTGTTAACCGCTTCCACGTAGAATTCATAATCCGTGTCGCTTTGTAATCCCTCCAATATGAAGGGGCTGTGCACTTTAGCCAGGGACTTGTACTCGTTATCGTACGTGGTGAACATCCGGTAGTGCACGTTGTAATGCATTACCGTGTCTCCCAAAGTTCTCGGGGCGGACCAGTGCAGAATTGCAAACTCCGTGTCTATGTTCGTGACATGAACCCGCGCGGGAGCGCTCGGGAGCACCCCGTAACCCTGCAGGAGACAACTCGTGTATTCGCCCATGTAACGAAGGCATCTAAAAAAAAGAACAGAAAGGGTGGGTCCCTCATAATCGCTTTTTTTATTTCGAAATTATGACGTCCAATATAAATGGTGGAGGCGCCGGTTAGTAATAAATTAGAACAAACCCGTTTTGATTCACTCTATTATTTATTATCTATTAGAAATTGGGTGGCCGAGAGGAATAATCGCATGGTGATTTGTGATTGGACAGTGGAGCGAGATATCTGTGTGATTAAATTAAAATAAGAGAAAGAAATTCAAACCTTGGTTTTAAAATAAACTTTCTCAAGCGATAAGCGGGCGCGAGGAAATCATTCAGTCGAAACATCGACTTGCCTTGAGGCAACTGTTCCATTGGACGTACTATTACCGTATTTGCCATATAAGGGACGTAGCCAGATTAAATAATACCTACATTATTAAAATAAAAGTGAGAAACTTACATGGTTTGCACTACAATAGGTCACAAAAGAAGGGAACTTCCTCCTCGTTAAATGAATGTGTCTCAAATAAAATCGACAAGTATTTATGGGGTTGAGTTAGGACAAGTTCGGACAGGATAAATGCGCAGCACTGATGTGGGCAGAGTTATGCAAGGACCTGGATTACGACCCCACGGGGAAGGGCTTCCAGATCGTAACAAAGAAACTCAGGCTAAGGCCTCCAGTCAAGGTGAGCTAAGAAGAGATCGCGGAGGAAATAGAGAAGCCCAGGATAAGTTGGCCCTTCGACGAAGGCTTGTCCGAGGTTCAACCGATACAATGGAAGAGATGTAACTGGCGATTTCCAAAATAAAAAAAGGGAAATCGCCGGGCCCAGACGACATACCTCCGGAAGCCATGAAAGCGGTAGCCAAAACGTACAAGGGTCCCTTCATGCGGGTTACGACTGACTGCCTGACCGAGGGATACTTTCCGGCCATTTGAAAGAAGGCCAAGCTGGTGCTGATAGAAGAACCCACGAAAGCAGCGAATGACACGCCAACGTACCGAGCCATATGCCTCCTCGACGTTACAGCCAAGCTATTGGAGGCAATCATCAAGCAGCGATTAGTGGAGGAATTGGATCATCTAAACACCGATCATCAATTTGGCTTCAGGCCGGGCAGATCCATTGCAGATGCACTTACCAAGCTAAGTGACAGGTTTAGACGTAAAAAAACGCGTTTAACTCTGCCTCGTGGCTACACATAGTAAATGGTATTAGTAAACCGGTAGTCAGGATGGTACCTGCAGCATAGGACCATTATTACGCCATCGGGGAAAGACGTCGAAATGTCGTGCGGCGTCCCGCAAGGATCTGTCCTCGGAGCGACCCTGTGGAACGTTCTGTTTGACGGGATGCTACGTCTGGACATGGACCAAGGATCGCCAACGATCGTCTACGCGGATGACCTGACGATAATCATCATAGCAAAAATCACCCTACTGGAAAAACGCGCGCAGTACGCCATGACCAAAGCAAGGAACTGGCTAGAAGAAAACGACCTGGAACTGGAAATCGCAAAAACTTGCGGCCCAAGGAAATTAAAAATGATGACTCTAGCCGTCGAAGGAACGGATATCACCTCGAAAGACACGATTAAGTATCTAGGGGTGCATTAAGCACAGATGACTAAGGATGACCACCCATGTTAAGAGAACATGCGAAAAGGCCAGGAAAACCCAAATGGCCTTTAGCAAGACTCATGCCCAACATCGGCGGACCGAGACCCAAGGAAAGGAAGGTCCTGGCGGGAGTCATCACATCAACCATCATGTACGCAGCGCCTGTTTGATCCCAGGCCATGAAGTATAAGCATTACGAGGGGTTACTGGAATCCATCAACTGGAAGATAGAAAGAAAGATAAATAGAAAGAAAGAGTCGAAACGCAGAGGGGGCAAGGCTCAGGCTGTACTGTTTACAGAAGAGGAGCTGCAAAGAGCGATAAAAGGAATTGGGCCCGATCGCCTTCCCCCCGAAATCATTAAGGCCACCGTAACGACGAACCCGAAGGCGTATCTACGAATAGATAAATGCTGGACACTAATAAGGGATAGACTGATGGAGGAATTAAAACAGAAGGATATCATAAGCCCCAGTCAGCACAGATTCTGTATAGGAAAATCGACTATAAGCGCGATTGGTTAGGTGGAAGGGGTGTCTACGAAATACATACTAATGCCAATCTTAGTCATTGCCGAAATACCTCCCATTAGGTTATAGATCAGAGAGAGAGGAAGAAGGTTTATGAGGAAGGACAGGTAGTAAAGGTCTTAGCCGGGAAAGAATTATACTCACGGTGGCAGGAACAATGGGATAAATATGAAGGACAATCTAAGGTCTTTATTAAAAATGTCGAGGATTGGTACACGAAAGAGAAAGGGGAGGTGTGACTATTACGTCACACAGGCACCCACGGACCACGGATCTTTGGAAAATACTTGAAAGGCATAAAGAAGATAGAATCGCCGAAGTGTTGGTTCTACGAGGAGCCAAATGACACACCAGAACATACAATATTCATCTATCCGGAGTGGGAAGAGCTAAGGAACCAGACTTAAATGAGCTTGGGCACTCGAGTGACCGGAGAGAATATGGCTGAAATGATAATACAAAGCGAGGAGAGCTGGATTGTAACGACCCACATGTTGTGAGCCATCATGATGGATAAAAATAAAAAGGAAAAGGCTTTATAGCTGAAAATAGTAAAAGAAGGGAGATGAACAGAGCAAGGGAAAGAAAGGGAAAGAGAACGAGTAAAGAAAAGACGAGAGGAGAGGAACGAGAAGAGGAAGGAAGAAGAGGAAGGAGAAGAGGACAGAGGGGGCATGAAGAGGTGGGAGGATAAACGGGAGACAGCATGCGTAGAGGAAGAAAAGCCGAGAGGTGGTTCCCTCTACGCAGAGTGGTGAAACAGCAAAGGAATTTAGTTGGTAGGCGACCCGTGCAGAAAGGCCGAGGTGGATCCAACACGCCTCCGGAGTTGATATATCTGGAGGTGTCTTTTCAAGATGCTCTAAACCTCATAAAAAAGATGGATGATGCCATGCACAGATATTATCCGCAGCAAGTGTTGCGCATTTTTTTTTTTTCGCAAACGCCACTCAAAACTGTAGGTACACTCCTGTAGCTTCTGCGTTTAACGTCCCGCGTAATTTCAAAAGTAAACAAATGGGAAGCGGGAGAGGCCGCCGCCCCTTTAATGAACGAACAAGTCGGGGTGATTTTCGCGAGAATGCGATGCGCGATTTTTTTCCGCGAACGTCGCTCAAAAGCGCAAGTAAACATCTACAATTTTCAGATTTAACGTTTTCTTGTATGGTCAAAAATAAACAAATGGGACGCAGAAGAGACGAGGCAAGTCGAGACACCCAGGATCGTAACTTTGTTGCAAGCACCGTGATGGCGATGTCGTCTTTGAAGATGTAATTGTTTATATTACCGCCAAGCAGGTGAGATATTCGAGGTCGCTTGCTGGCGACGTTCCACCACATATTTGTTTAAGTTACAATACAAAAAAAAATCCAGGCGATAAAGAGCTAGCGACGCATGAGAACGACGCGCAATGGAGGGCGTCCGTTAGGGTAGGCAACTTAAGTCACACCCGTGATCTAAATGAGCAGGACCGAAAGGGGACCCGATTAGAGGGTCCTTGGCAGACTCGTGAAAGGAGGGGGTGATTTTTAACAATAAACAATGGGGTGTCGCGGTTGAGGCGAATAGACTTTACTTTTGAATTCATCAGTTTTAGTTTCGAAAGCCCCCCTCTAGTCTGTTCCAAGAGCGATTTTATTTCGTTATACGTGAAGCTCATCGTTTAGGACCTCTTCTTTACTATGCAAACATCGCGACGTTAAGGAACCGAGTTCCCGGCGAACAAACAAAATAATTCCGTCTTTATCTTAATAGAATTCCGAACCGATTCCGGTTGTTATTTACTGCGTCCTCGCAAAAACAACGGAGCGGCGCCGCCGATAACCGGACGGGGGCTTCATAAAAACGGATTCACTTTAAGTTTCGACAGTACATTAAGCCCGTCGGAGATAAACTACGAACGTGCGCTTTCCTTGGGGCGGACGCCACCGGTAGCAATTGTTTTTGTCGTCTTTGTACGTCATGCGGGTGCAATTAAATAATTACACGCACGGATTATTTCATAAAATTACATGAGGGTGAATTTGGAAAGTTTGAATCGCACGAAGTTATCCTTTTGTTATACACAAACTGACGGTGTTGACTTGACGAAAAATCACTCGAAATAAAGGGCGACTTACTTGAAGAAACTGAAGTCGACGATCGCCGTGACGTTTCCGGTACAAAACTGCTGGCAAATTTCGGGGAGTCCTCTGGCCTTGCAGCAAGGCGTATGGTCGAGGCCGTTCGTCAAGCAGCTGAATGTGTTGGCCGCCCAGGGGGCGCAGATCATGAAGTCGGTGATCTCGGCTGTATCGGCGAAGGCCGGGTCGCATAACTTGTTGATGCAAGTCTCGTGCACGATCCCCTTGCCGGTGCAGCAACTTTTGATGTCGGGAAGTTTCGGGGCTTCCCCGACCGTCGTCAGCTTCAAATTTCCCGGGGTTAGAGTCAGGCTCCGGACGGAGTTGGACGGTAAGCTGGCGCCGTGCAGGTTCAAGGCCGTCACCGTCACTTCGTACATGGAGAAAGGCACGAGGTCGCTGAGGATGGTCTGGTTTTGCGAACTGGGCACTTTGACGTTGATTGTTTGAGTTTCGGGTGTGTCTTGCCTGGATGGGTCGCCTTCATCGGGGTCGATTAGGTGCTCGTCGAAGGTCCGAAGCGTCGTCACGTTCACCGAAAACTCGGTTACCATTTCCGCGTTTGATGTTGGCAGTGACCATGACACTTTCAGCGATTTTTCCGTTAAGGCCTCAACTTCGAGGTTCTCCGGTGGACTGGGAAGGAGTTCTGAAAGTGGTAGGTATATACATGAGTTTAAAGACGTCTAATGGCACGTACCAATTCCCTCCACTATGCAGGCCAAGGTCTGTTCCGTGTAGGCCGAGCAAGAAAAGTGAGTTTTGATGTTGTTGGTGATCGCCGTGTATTCGCCCCTGCAAACATCCTGGCAAATATCTGGGACCCTCTCTTGTATGCAGCACGGGACGTGGTTCCTTCCGTCCGCCATGCATTTGACTATCGAGGGGAAGTCGTTTTCACAGTGCTCTGGGTCTTGGCCGGTGCTGCCTACGATTAAATGAAATTGGCGCAGCCGTCGCTTGTTTTGAAGATGTTACCTTCCAGGATGCTCTGGATGTTGCAAAATCCCAGGCAGTTAGCGGAGACGTTCCTACCCAGGCAGCAGTCCGTGTAATTGTGGTTTTTGCTGCCGAGCAGTTGCTTTTGGTCTTCGTAGAAAGACGAATCGGTGATGTTGTCCGGGGGCAGAAGGGCCTTTGATAAAACTGAAAATGAAATTTACTATTTTTAAACAAATGAATAGGCAAAATCAAAATTTTAAAAAGCAGATAAGAGTTTTGTAAAATTTAAAAAAAAAGAGGAAACGTATCGATGTACTCGAGCTGAAATGAAATTGTTAGGGTTGAATTGAGCAATGAAAAATAGCAAAGGATAGCAAAGATATATAGAGGACAGGGTAAGGAGAGGTTGTTTCTCGCGCTTGGCATTTTCACAAATGGCCTAAAATCAATCAAGTGAAAATTCTGTCGGCCAAATCTAACTGTACGAAGCAGCTTGTTTTCCTGCCGACTTGTTATTTTTATAAAGTGTTCACGTCTCCTCCGAACAAATACTTACTCCGTAAACAAGAAACTATCGCGGGGCATGTGAAATTCATTCCTCATCACGTGGCCGCGTTCTCAGAAAACAATAACATTTTTCAGGCCGCGGAAAACACGTCGCCCGTGAAAACGCTTATATTTATATCTCTCCCTTCAGCTACATTCGTTACGGATTCGCAGCGCGCGGAAAAAAACGCTGATTTACGTCGCATATTTTCATAATTCAAGCTCTCTCCCAAATAAATTGCGCTCGCGAAATTCAAAAAGGGAAGAAAAAAAACACGACCGCGGTTTTCCTCTCCTCGTTCCGCCCGACTTCGGGGGAACTTATTAAACGCTCGCTTTTTCTTCTTGTAATTTGTTTTTTCTTCTTTCTATTTTTAGTTTCGAATATCGCCGAGACTTGCGTTTGAAGCGCGCGTTAAATTATTCCACATGACGTTACGTTTCTTTCAGAAATTAATTCGAAAGAAAAATAAACATTCGCAATGTTCTATACTACCCTTGCAGGATGTCACAAAGTGCGTTCGGGTCCAAAGATCGATGTTCCAAAATTGCCAGCGTCACATTTAATGAGCAAGCACTTTAATTGTTTTGATTGAAATACGATCTGTTGTGTAGCATTCTTAAGTAAGCCCAAACAACTTGGTTTTCATTTGTCAGCATGGAATTCCCTCTATTAAAAAGTTCCATCGACCGAAAAAGAATTTGACCTGCAAGCTAAATAGATGTCGGTAATTCATGCTAGATAACTTCCGCGGCGATTAAGCCTGTGTCGATGACCGTACTTGTGCAATGCTAACTAAACAATTTTGTCAATTAAACCTAAAAATACGCGTGTTAAATTCTGTGTAACTCCAAAAGTAAAAACTAATTTATCATTACACATTATCTTTGCGCTTCGAGCTTTTATTAAGCTGTAAATCTAGGCGAGTACTTACCGCTGAGTTTGTGAAAACTCCGCACGATGGGGTTGCTGTTCACTTCGCAGACGTAAATCCCGGAGTCCGTGGGCCGCGCAGTTTTAATAACCAGGACCCACACATCACCTCCGGACAGGACGGAAGCTCTCTCCTCCGAGGTGACTGAAACCGAAAAGTCCGAGTCGGTTATGAAGTTCTCTTTTTCCAACTCATTTGACGTCTCGCGATTTCGATGGCGGCGAAAGTGCAGCTTTCAACTTGAAAGCCCCCGCTCAGCACAATAGAAGAACCGGCCGCTAAGTGGCGCTTTTTATATAAAATAAGTTTTATTTGTGCGCGGTGCTCAAGTGGGCCGATTTTTATTAAAAAGAATTCCGAACTTTCCGATATTGAAGCCACGTAATAAAGTAAGTTCTGCTGATCTTTGATGGGGAGGAGGAGGAGGCGGAAACTTATTGTGTGGGGAGGGAGACTTTTTCCTCTACCTTTCCGGAAGTTACGGCTTCAATTACGGCCGCCAATTAGCCGGGATGTCGTCGAGAAGTTTGTTTCCGGTGAGAATTACCGCTGTCAATTACTCGCCGTTTCCACCTGGAATTTACAGGATTTCAATATTGCAGGGGATGAATTTCGCAATTTAATTTTCTTGATCGAAAAGCGAAAATGCATGAATGTTAAAAGAATATTGCCAATTAAAACTTGAATTAATTTAACGCAGCTTAATCCTGCACCCTCGCCATATCTGAGGGAGGCGATTTAATTTCTTTTAATTGGCCGGAGTCTCGGCGGTTAATTTAGCCGGCGCTGCATATCTCCGGGCCCGGATAAATCGGCCGGTGGCGCTCGGACGTTATTCGAAAAGTTTCTTCTACGCCGCGCCGGCAATATGGCGCGCGGTTCATAAGCGAAATTCCTAAGTCGAGGAATTTATATTGCGATCGATCGGATCCGCGCCGAATTATCCGAAAATTGAGAGAACGCCATCGGGAAAGCATCTGTAATCTACTTTCGTGATTAATGGGCGAGTTCTCTGTTTGCATAACTATTGGGATTCGGGGGGAGTCCCTTATTTGACTCCACGGCGCCGAAGCTTGTTACGATTCCATTATTATCAAAAAAAGCACCTTTTTAATTTATGTATATCCAACGCTGTTCAAATTAAATCTTCATATTTTCTTGGGAAATTATTGTTACCACTTACGTAGTTTACACTACACCTGGTTACAAAAGAAGGGAACTCTCTGGTAAAAAGAACACTTGAATGTCTTACAAATGAAATCGACAAGTATTTATAGGTTTAAGTTCGGACAAGTTCGCGGGTGAAAATCCCATTAAAATCATTGTCAAATTTTCGAGTCACCCTGTACTGCGTGGGAATACGAAAAGACCGACGCGCATTTTATTTGTCGCGTCTTTAAACAAGAGCCTTCACTACCTTCATCACGGAATTGTTTTGTCTCCCTCATTTACCATGCGAGTTAACTGTCTTCTTCTATCAACCCCCCTCTTTATTTGGTCCGTTCATCTTTAGATGCGTCGACACACTCGAAACTCTGCACGCCTCGCCAGTTCTTTGTTAGAACGCATCGGGTGCACGTCGTGGTGTGGTTTTTGGAAAGAATGGAAGATGACCTTTAGGGTAGGCAACTTAAGTCACTTCAGTCAATTAAATGAGCGGGACCAAAAGGGAAGCCGATTTAGAGGGCAATGCTTCCTTGGCAGAACTGCGAAAAGAGGGGGGATTTTTAATAATAAACAATGGGGTGTCGCAGTTAAAGAGATCGGTACTGAATGCGTTATCGAACGAGGAGGTACTACGTCACAGCGATCTGGTGGCCCCGGGAACAAGAAGAAATCAGCAGGCGACGATCCGGCAATGATCAAGGTCAGTGAAATGGATACGGATTGGAGGTTGGCGCGAGGAGAATTTGAAAACAACGAAGATAAGTTGGCAATTGAATATTATACGAGAAATAAGTAAGTAGGCAAATTGACTTAACGAAGTCACGAGCGGAAAAAACCGACGAAAATGAAATCGTTGAGGTCCGGAAAAAAATAGAAAAGAATGAGCAAGAGCTGAAGGTGTATAATCAACAGATACAGGAGTTGTCGAATGCAATGCAAAAACGACAAATGAAACGTTGACCTTTTTAAAGAGGCAATTAACTGTACGCGAGGATAAGGACGTTTTCCAAGAAATGAGAAGTAAGAAGAGACCAAGTTCGAGCTTGAATAGCACAGAGAAAACAACGATAGAGAGTAGTGCACCGGTGAAAAAAATAAAACACGTCAATTCAGAACAAAGAAACAAAAAGATGAAAGAACACCAGAAAGGAGGAAGAGTAGGACGCTGACAGAAGACGAAGATAAGTTTGCACGTCAGGAGTTTGAGGGACAGAAAGAAGGAATACAAGCCACCACCTATAGTGCTAAGAGAAGAAGGTAAACTTGATATAATCAGAGAGGAGGCGGCGGTGAACGATATTAAGCTCACATAATGCAAAAGGATAAAGGAGGGAATTAAAATTTTTACGAAAACCTCAACTGACTTCCGGTTAAGGTTAAGGAACCTATCGAAAGGAAAGAAAATACAATCATATACATGCAGCCTTAAGGGGGAGAAGAAATTAAAAATGGTAATAAAAGGAATACCAAAAGAAGTCCAAACGGAAGAAGTGGAGCAAGAGCTAAAGGAAACAGGTTTCCTTGAAGCTTCAACATGCAAGTTGAAGAGATTCAAAGAAGAGCTTCTGGTAAACGCGGAGAAATGCGAGGAAGGAAAGAAGATATTTGACATAACTAATGTGGTGGGGATGAAGGTCAAAACAGAACCACAAGTGCGACACAATGTGTTCGCTGCCAAACGTTTGGCCATGTTCAATACAGATGTACAGCCTCTTATGTGTGAGGTGCGCCGAAGGCCACCCTTCATTTGAATGCCCATTCAAGAGTCAAAAGATATAGGCGAAGTGTGTGAACTGCGGAGGAGGCCACCATGCGGCGAGCAAAGATTGTCCGAAGCACCCAATAAATATTGTAACAGACAAATTAGAACGCCACCAACGCAAGAATTCGCAGCTGCAAAAAACAATCAGCCAAACCATACCGCCAAACAATTACAAAAGTATGAATCTTTCGGAAATGTCAAGGAAGGAATACGCATATTCCGAGTAACACGCGTTCAGTTCCCCATGAGTCATATGCCAAGGCATAATTTCATAACTCATTACTCAGGAGAGACGGGGTTGCGTATTCCCAAGTAACGGCAAACAAGATAGAGGTGAAGGTGGAGACGATAAAGAAATTATCCTAAAACAGTTGGAACATGGACAATATAATCACAAGGACTCTTTCAAACACGGAAACGTTGAGAATAGCAACGTGGAATAAATAACAAACCCAAAAAGAAAATTTGCAGAGAGACACCTCTTCACAATCTTAACAGTGAGAAGGGCGAAAAATCAAAGGAAAGAAAAAAAAAAGTTGAAGAGATTCTCTTGAGGCGAATATATGAAAGAAGTTAAAACCTTTGTTTCGAAATAAACTTTCTCAAGCGATATCATTTTCGGCATCTTTTCATGTAACGAGTGTACCTTTGAATCCTACTCTCTGCGCCTTGGATCATCAAACAGTGTGATTTGAAACTTCCTGATGGATAAAACGTTACCTACAGATAAGACAGTGTATCGTAAAAAAGCTAAAGGCGTCATTAGTAGGGCAAGGAACGAATTACCTCCAAATATTCTTGCGTGGAAAAATTTACTTCGTTCTTTTTCGCCTTTGGTCGAACGTGTTTTCAATCTTCGACTTTTCATATTAATAGGCGCGGACAGTAGGATTTGTGACCTACCTGGTTACAAATATTGAAATGTGCAAATTAAGTACATCTCACGACCGGCTAACTCGTGGAGATGGGCTAACGCACACTTGTTTTTATTTATGTCATAAAAACAGTGAAGAAAGTATTACCAAACACCAAGATGGAAGGCCAAGTTTGGAATATTCGAGGCCATTTTCAGCAAGAACACCACGAAGAAGACCGCCAGGCAGCTCCCAGTTAACGGAGCTCCGATGAAACGTCCGGAATAAATGGGGGAGGGCGGGGGAGGTCGGGGGAGAAGAACCAAATAACAATAATACTAGTAGTAGTAGTAAAGCCTGCCCATAAATTCGACGGATAAGCTTGGAGAGGCCTAGGACTTGCCGCAACCAATTAACATCCGGGCAACATACCCGTTTTCTTTTTCACTCGCGAACAAGACAAGGTTTTATGTAGCCCGGCAAAAACTTGTTGTAAAACTGAGAAAAAGTATTGCCCTTTGTTTTTCTTTACATGATATTTCAACTTACAAGGATATACCAAGAGAACGCGATCTTACATTTGCAATGACAAACTTTGGAAATTTATTCAAGATGATTATGTTTAAAAAAAAAGACTTTCAATCTTCTGAATCTGTAATATTTATATTTTTCTTTTGAATGTAGTGTTCAATCCTAGTTTGACGTAAGATTAGGTAAGGTATAATACTCGGGTGTGAAATATCTTAGACATTAATCTCACAGGATATGAACTGTCTACCGTGGTGAGGCATGAACTGTCCAGGTATTAAATACCCCAGACCCTTTTCATTTAATAGACAACTGAAGCATCATAAGCAATAATAATTTTGTGTTCGAACAAACAAATGAAACAAGTTGGTGCGAGATGGAGAAATTTCAGACGAACTCCACGTCCCAATTGCATCCCGCCTGACACTCAATATATCAGCGAGTGTCAGGCGGTGGCGCGCCTTAAAGTTTATAAATTTCATCACAGCTTTTACGACGATTTTATTCGCTGGGAAAACACATTTTTCCTCACCTGAGTCGTGCAGGACGGCGAACCTTTTATCCGCAGTCACCCGGGTGTTCCCCGCCGTCAGCACGCGCCTGCTGTGCCGTTCTCTGTCCTCCTTCTTCCACATCACCGAGTTCTCCCCGATGTCCTTCACCACGCACGTTATCAGCGCGTCGTCGCCCTCGTAAACGTGGACGGGATTTGTCAGGCTGTCCCTCATCGAGGGTAAACCTGAAACAAATAATGCGGTGAGAAAAAAAAAGACGGGGAAAACAAAAGGGGACGACGACGGCGGCGGCGACGAAAACGTCGAGTTTTCATCAGCGCCCGGGATCGAGGAAAACGTAAAATATGTTTTATGTTTGGTTGGGTCGGGCTGCTGCAAAAAAGAATTACTTTAACATGGCCCTTATTTTATGGCCGTTCTCTTGAACATGATTTATTATTTTCGTCTTTGAATTTAAAACCGCATCGCATCACTGCCGAAGCCAATGGAAAAGGTTGTCATCCTACTTTATGGCTTCAATACTGAAATATAACGAGGAGACAGGATTTCATAACTCAAATAAGCAGCTGTTAGTTTCTAAAAACATAACAAACTGGCAACGTTAATTAATGTTTTCTCACCCAAAACCATGGTACTAGATACGGAGAGACGGGCGGATTTTCGGAATTTGTTCACACGCACTATGACATTCTGTGAATGTTACTGTACAGCGTGAGCCTTTTTCTCACTCTCATAACGGCATCTAGAGAAAAAAGTAGTCCCGACGAGTTCTTGTAAATTGATAAACTCGGAAGTGTTTGGACAAGGAATCCACATTCTTTTATCATTTAACCCTTGTCCGTAGGAGTCGCCCGTTGTCCACTGCTCCTGGCAACACCCCCGGTTTTATAAATCATCCCGAATATTTAGTGTCCTTCTCATTTACTCTGTCTAAAGTATATTAAATCCATCGAGCTTATGATAATTTCTCTATAGTGAGACCGGAAGCTTTTCTCATCCCCCAGAGCTCCAGTGATCTCCATAGGTATGTTCATCGAGGGGCCAACTTGAGGGTCCGGTGAGTTTCAGTAATGTCGTGGGGTTCGTTATTTCGATGTCGAATAATTCCTCGTGTTCCGAGTTAGAGAGAAAATTGCGAAGCCCGTGAAATATTCGGAGGCGAGTCGGAATCGATAAGGAGGAGCGGCGGTCGTTGATAAAACGACACAAGGCATAGATAGACTCAACGCGACCGCCGAACGGTTATCTTAGGGGAAATGAATACTTAGGGCGACGTTAGCTCTGCGCTTATGGCCTTGTATGTTTAAGCTGGGAGATTATTGCGTAATAGAACAGATTATTTCGACGACAGATACGAGGGTTTTCGAGTGGATGGTGTCGTGAGGATGATGGTTTCACCCCACAGGAATAACATTAACTGTTCGGCCGGGGAATTACGACGACCCATCACTAACATAAAAAATACGAATTTGTTGGGTCGTGGGTGGAGTTTATTTCGCCCGAATCCTCCGTCACCCCCGTGACTCATAATTTATAGGAGATTAGGAAGTATCAGTTAGCGAGTGCATAACTCGGCGGAAACTTTCGGGGCGACGACTGCACCGGAGTTGTTGCAAAGTCGAGATACAGTTTTTAGAGACGCATAAATTTCGGGCTCGCGCGCAGAAGAAACTGGAGGTCCTCGCCGCCCATTATTTGGGTCATCCGGAAATTATTTAAAGTTGCTCGTGGGGGGAGGTGCAAACAGACCGCGAATGAACTCCTCACTGATAAGTATCTCTAGATTTATTACTAAAAGCAGAAAGCAGAATTTTATTTGTTTTAGGGAATGCCAAGTGGCATTTGGATATTTGAAGATGATCCACCCGTAAGGGGGAAATTTATGATCCCCAATTCCTAACCCCACACAATTAATATGACTTAAGTGTGAATTAGTTCCTCGCCGAAATGTGTTCGGTCCGCTGCAGTTCGGATTACGCAAACAGGGAATGCACTCGCAGGGGCGACGTATTACGTGGACCAAAGGACCTCCTCGAAGCTCGATGGGATTCCGAGAATTATCCAGATTAATCTATTCAAAAGGCACCGGCTTTGCGGACTCTGCGGCGTGACTAACGAGGCGACCGGTTTTCGATCCTTTGAATCTTTTTAAGCCCACCCTACTCTTGTTTGTAGGTCTGGGCGTAAAGGGTACAACAACACCTCTAGTAGTTTTTCAAAATCTCGAAATTTGATATCCGGGGTCGAAATATGGCCGGGATTTACGAGCGGAATTTCAAGCCGAGAATTGTTTATGCACTACAAATACTAATTAGTATGTTCGGACAAAACAAGTTATATTTCACAGTATCGTCGTTCCTCTAATGGTTTACGACCGTAATTGCAGGCCCGGGTCGCTCGAAACGCGCCATTGTTTTCGCACGATTTATTGGTGTCGCGGCATGGAGTTCGTCGCGTTATTATAATTATGAAAGACAATTTAACTTGGCCGCGCGAAACTCCGGGGACGGACGGGACGCTTTATCGCATTGCGGAGGGGGAGGAAGCTAAAGTACACTAAAGAGCTGAAGAAATTCTGAATGACATGTTTTCGTTTCAGTCGCCCATCTCTGTCATTCTTTTTTTTATAAAATATATTGCGACTCGATTTACGCAAGTAAAAGAAATCCGGGACAATGTCGGCCCGATGCGAAATTCCGCAGTTTTGTGGATACAGGCCGTGCATCCAGACCGCACTGAGAATTATTCTCGCTTTGCATAACTTCGTCATTCAACGGTGTTTGTTTTGGAGTGAAAAAAAGAGACGGGTATGTTACTCGGATGTTAATTTGTTGCGGCGAGCCCAGGCCTTCTTCGAGGCTTCTTGACCTTCGTCATTATGAGGTTACTTTGCACTGGTTTGTTCAGAAAAATCGATGAATTATTCGGGATTAACTTGTATTATTGTACATATGTTATGGAGAGTATAGTACAGGGACGGCTTGGTTTAAATTTGTTCATAATATTAGAGGAGAAAATATACATATAAATTCTTAAGTTAATGTATCCGTGAAATATAACGTCGTGAGTGATGTTGAGCAATTGCACACGAGAATTTATGACGCGCCAGTCATTTGTATCCCTTACGTAACTTGGGGAAAACTGTTTATTTTCTTCGAGTTTATACATCTGTCAGTCACGTAATATATCATAATATCCGCGGCCTCCGTAATAAATATAAAAAGGAGTTCCATTTGTCTTCGTCCGGATCGGGAAGGTGTGTATCTGGGCCCGCATTTACCGACAGCGCCCGGAGTTCCGGAGGATTAATGGTGGACCCGGCACGGACGCAGCGCCACATGTTTAGTCACGTCACGTTATGTTTCAGTTTCTTGCGCCGGCTGTGTCTTTTCTTTTTATGAATTTAATTCGGTCGAGCAGATGAGGGCGGCAGGGGGGGGGGCGGTCGCAGTGATTGAATTCTTTCTGCGCGGGGGTGCCGTCTCGACTGACCCGGAACGAATCCGGAGGACGCTGTTTCAATTTTAATGAGGATTTACGCTTTGTACTCTCAATGAATTTAATCCGATAAGAAACTACTTTAGAAGCGGACGACAAAAGAATTTCGGAAACTCCACGTTTCCCTATTATAGAATTCCTTTATCATATCAACAGAGGAGCACGCAGACATAAATAACTTTTGAATAACTTTATTACCATCTAGTTTTTCGATGATTCGAGAAATTATTCGAAGTAAGGAAGCTCTATAAAAGCAGAATCGAGCGCGAATTGTAGAGCGATTAACTAATTGGAGTGCAACTGTTTACTTTGTGAGCGTAATCATTAGTTTAGAAGAAACTTCTCGGAAATTTTGTCACACGATGGGCGCAAAAGTTAATAATAATAAAAAAGACTAACTTTCCGCCCCATTCATCATCCCCAGCACTTTATCGATTAGGTGCGGACGCTTAGGCGGTAAAGCGCCGTCAAATATGATTGACGATTATTTTTATTATTGCGGAGATGACGCGCGGACTCGACAGGGGTGGGCTTATACGTGTACCCGTCATCATTCATATGTGGGACAAGTCTGCTTTTAGCGAAATTCCCCCGAATTTGATAAGTTAATCCAATTCTTACCGCTTACGAAATACAGAAACGATTAAACAAGGTTCGGGGTCCTTCCCGAACATTTCGAATCTTTCGCCCAAGACCTGTTCTTTACCTCGTTTACATTTAAAACGACCGTGTATAAACACAGCATGAGCTTAATCGCCATTAGCATTTTTTTCTTGGTAATGTAGAAGATAGGCCACCAGCAAAACAGAAAGGAAGAAGCTGTTAATAACCGCTGCCACATTCCATATTGTAGCTCGTTTGCTCATTGCTATTAAATAAAAATAATTCATAAAAAAATAGTATTTGTAACTTGCAATATGAATCCGATCGTTTATCCTCTTATCCACAACAATTATCCTTTTGTACATAAATATAAAAGTATTAGTCGCGCTAATCGAAAGTAATCACCCCGAGTACGTATAGGTGATAAGGGTGGAAACCGCGCGAGTACGTTGCTTGCACCCCCGCGTTCATAATGTGTCTTTCCGAAAGCGGTATTAAACGCCAGACAGGGGGAATATTTATGGCGGGCGTTAGTTTGCCGCCACTCTCTTAAGTTCGCACGTGATCTATTTATCTTCTTTGCGGTCGGCGCCTACATGTTTCAGAATTCGTGTAAATTATAACGTGTTAGGAAGGTATGCCGCTCCGCGTGGATTTATAATTGCTTTCCCTACAAAATACGACCGCAGGAGATTGCACAAAAAAAAAACAATCTACTAAATTGAGCAGTTTCTGTTAATATTTTTTTTTTGGAAAAGATATACATAGTTGATTAGTTGTGCCCTAATCCTATCATTCTATTTGGTAATTAGGTAGATTGGAAATCTCCGATTAATTATGATCAAAATCTGTAAATCAAAATCGAGCAGTGATTCAGCACACCCTGTCCCAAAACACTTCTTTGGCATTGTTGCTTAAGTTTCGCACAAAAACACATCAAAGGGATACATTCGTGCAGGAAGACTTGAGGCCACGCGAGAAGCGCGTGAAAACACGTGCGCATCATTCAACCCGTGACGTCAGAAGCGGAGCCCGGCTGTGCGTTCCAGGAACACCGGATAATTAAAGACCAATGTAAAGCGTGTCAGGACGGCACTGAATCAGAGCTCGTCCACCGCTGTTGCCGGAAGGTCAGACTGGACGATCCCTGAGCTAGCACTGGTGTCGAAAGGTCAGGATAGTTTCAGTCGCTGTAATATCGCCACATTTGAAACTTTAAGTCCACAGAACTGCACTTCTTCTGTAAACTTAAAAGTCAATTTAGCCTCTGAGGCTACTAAATGCATACTAGAGTCCTTAGTAGTAGTGTGGGCCTTGAGACTCTAGATTTATTTTCTTTCACGTTTGGTCTTCTAGTCTAGAGAAGGGTATAAAATGAAGCATATGAGGATACTAAATTCATCCTAGAATCTTTAACATATTGGTTTAGATTTGGAGATCAAGAATCCTTCAGAGAATGAGCGGCCGAAGTTTCCAAAATCATTTTCTTTAAGACTTTTAATTTTGATTCGGACATTATCGATTTAGAGAAGTTAGAAAACGACGCTGCTGAGGTTTACTAGGACTTCTAGCCTTATATTTACATTTATGAAGCTGCAAACCAAAGCTCTGAAGCTTCTATTGAGACTTCTAGATTTATTTTGAACTTCTGGCGTAGGGAAGGGCATAAAATGAAGACCCTGGGGCTACCAAAATCGTTCTAGACTTTTTAACATATTGATTTAGACTTACGGACCAAGAAAATGAGACGACCGCAGGACGACGCACGACATTCCTAGAGCTTTGTCACCATCTGTGAGGGGAACTCAGCTCTTTCCTCGTGATCATAGTATGTAACGCATTTGTCCAGCGTCCCCAAGAGGGGTAAAAAGACATCACCTGTAACATTTTCAAAATCAAAATATTTGCAGCCAGCGCACAGCCTCCGAGCGAAATGCTTTATTCTATCAATAGATGTCGTGCAATTATCCATAATGTTGTTTGTTGTTCTAGTTGTAAAGGCGAGAAAATTCGTTGCAAATCATTTCTAGCTTTCGTGCCACCCTGTATCCTGGCGAAAAGTCTAATTGCGTCGCAGTCTGACCTTTGGAACTTGGACACCAATCGTTATTGAGAGAATTTCTCCCCCAGAACCAATTCCCTCTAACGGCGATGAAGCCAAGCAACGGGGTTATAGGTCTCTAGTTCATATGTCCAGAAACGAACGGCAACGGTGTTTCCTACCACGGCTCAACGATGAAACAGGCCCAATTATAAAAGCTCCAGTAAAAGGATTCCGGTGAAACAAAAAAGAATGAAAACAGCGTTACAGCCCGAACTGTGCACTTAGTTGCTTGTGTAAGTCCTATCCAAAGGCCCAGAAGAAAGCCTTTTTTGCTTAGCATGCACTTAATCAAATATCTTCGACCTGTTTACTCAATCAATGAGTCGTAAAGATTCACGTGTTCATTCCGCAACACTGTCGGATCTATCTCAAAACTCCAGAGGAAATAACTGAGGGGTCTAAGAAGGCAAAAATGTAGTGTTACAGGTTAATTTCATCGCAGCGAGTACACGACGCATTTGTAGCGAGCTGGCAACATCACCTGTATGTATATGTTGTCTGAACATCCGACAACACTGTTAACCTGTTTGAATTCTCGCTTTCGTATTGGTTCTTTATTCAAAACTCTTGGCGTCATAATTACGCTATTGGCTACCGCTTATGACGTAGTGGTATTTCGGCGACCTTCCGCTTTACGTTAGCGCCTTTGTTCAGTCTTCATTACGGTCTCTTGGTGTATAGTTGCGTGGTATTGTGATAACGAAATTCTTGCTCTAAAGTGAGGAGAATTTAACAATGGCCCTTCCGGAATAGCACCGAGCGAGTTTGGGCTATTTTCAGCCCCATCCTAAGCTTGGGATTCCCACAAATCTCAGGTAAAATATTGAGCAAATTGTCTGACGCCATTTTGGACGCTAACGGTTTTCCTTTCTCTTCATACAGGCTTCTACTTCTAACTTATACTTTTACTTTGAGATTTTACGTCTCGATTGCTGTTTTGCGTTGTCGCTTTGGGGTGACGCAAGCTGAGTTGACCCTACCTTTTCATTTTCGGGCGTTTGCTAGTACGCCACTTCGAGCCTCCGAGGGACCTGCTTCCGCCGTCTTTGCGGGCTTCTCGTGTCCGGTTCAATCCAGACCACCGCCGTTGGGAAAACATCCGACAGGTAGCGTGGTGACCGCCAAATACCCGTCGTTACGCATGTGACGGACGTTACCGGCTGTTTATTTTTGACAGGAAGGTTGTAAGTTATTTATTTACTTGCCTCATTTTAAATCACGTATCGTCGTTTGGTTAATGCATGCCTTATCGGAGAGCGAATTTCGGCTAAATGCAGTGTTGCATGTACAGAATTAAATTATAGAGAGTGAATAAAATTGTTAACTGTAGATTTTATTGGGAACCTGCGATTTTGTGTTGAACAAGCACAAGTTTAACCTCGTGCAGTTTATATCCTGCATTTGTCCGACGTTTTAGTATTTAATAAATCTTAAATTATTTGTTAACTTTAGTTTCGTGTTTGATCTCTACCTTCACGTACCAGTGAGTCAAGTGTAGCTTCTATTTTTTTGTTTTGGCCTTCTGCCCAATCAAGTCGGTTCGAGGATACCGACGAGGTTGTTTGTCTATCGGTTGGGGTTTTAAATCCGTCCTGGCGTCCTTAATAATTTAACATCAATTTAGACCCACTCCCTTCTCACTGTTGCTAGCCGAGGGGATCAGCTGGTGGAAGAGACAGCGCAGAATTTGTCACCCGGTCAATGTAAGGTTGAGGTCGTCAGTTTAAAGTAAATTTGGTGACAGTAGATGTGATGTCATCATGATATAAAGTAAATGGTATAGTTGGTGTGAATGCGGCGGGTACGCAGCCGTGAGTTGATCGATAGGTGATTCGTACAGGGGTGTCGGGTGTGACGGTTTACCTTCCTGCACCTTTTTTTTCATTCTCAGACTCCTATGTAGTTTCTTAGGAATTTCTGAACTGGAATCAACAAAGCTATTCTACCTGTAAGTATAATAATCAATGACGAGTTCGTCAGCAGGTGATCGGTACGATGGTGACGGATGCAGCGGATGACAGTTCATTCCCTGCACCATTTTTTTTTTTTTTTATTTTAAGACTATTCTATTTTCTTAGGGGTTTTGGATAAAATCGGCGTAGCTATTCTATTTTCAAACAGCTGCAAGTTGATCAGCAGATGATCGGTAAAGGGCTAACGCGTACGACAGATGAGGGTTTACTCCTTACACGACTTCTTTTTCATTTTTTAACTTCTTTAGACGATGTGCAGAATACTTTCAGTATTTTCCAATAGATTGCGCTGTTTCCAGAAAGCAGTCGAACCGGCGAAGGACATTCCAGTATCATCGAGAAACTAGAAGTTGTTGATAATTATGGAAATAGATCTGCGCCGTCGTTACAGGATGTAACGATATTGTGACAAGGCGAAAGTAAATTAAAATATTAGATTCATTTAGGGAACTTGAGATAAGAGAAAATGCATCTCAGCGGCGCCAACGGTAATGACCTCGACGTCCGATGCAGGTGGTAAACCTTGAACAAGTTAAAACTGATTTAAAGTATCTCGTATTCTGTCGAATCTTTCCGGTCTCGTAACAACTCGGAATTGCTTGAGTTGCACTTTGTATAAAAACCCCGCAATCTGTATAAAAAAAGAAGATCTTAAACTAGTTGCTATCAGAGCATGATGTAGGCTCTATTTTGTTAAAGTGTGCTGTTAGGGTAAGTTGAACTTTGTACAATTATGTTTGTCTGTATTTATTTATGTTTAATATAATATTTAAGCTACGCTATGCCCCTTGTTTCGATATATACCGTAACAATATTACAAACCGATCAGAAATGTGACGCCCCTATCCAACAGATGGCGCTCAGAACCACCAATTCATTTTACTAAATCGACCGTTAAATTCACATATCTCGTTCAATCTCGTGATTCTTAACGGTTTTTAATTTAATCGTGCAGGCGAGTGCAGCCGACTGTTAAATTCGGGCGATGCTAGACACTGCAACGTTTGCTGTATTTCGTCGAGACGAGAGGAATTTTCATTTTAAGTTTCTACGACTTCAGCTCCCGATAATTCCGGGGAACTCACGGCGTGAGAACGCGCATTCGAATTTCCTTTAAATTATTCCTAAGCGCCGCCGTAATTTACAACTTGTTTTGACGTCTCGCGCCTCGTAAATCTGGTTTTGCACCGTGATATTACGTTAAGGGGTTCACGGACGCGTGCTAAAGTTCGCCGCGATGCTCGAATACAGTGTGTCCCAGATTGAGTAGGCTACCATGGGTAACTTTCTTATTAGTGAAGATAGATTTGGTTAAATGGGCAATATTTTGCAGTTTTATGTGCTGATTCAGATTCCGTTGAGAAAATTTTAAAATTCCGAATAGTTCAGATATTATCGCAGAAAAACTGAAAATCGCTATTTTCTTTAATGTGCAATAACTTCGCAATTATAAAAATATGAAAAAATGTTTCATATAAAAGTTACTATGTTTGATCAAATACAGCTGAAAATACAGTCAAAATAAAATTCAAGATGGCGGCTGTCAAGATATTGATAGCAACTTTCTTATTTTAAATGGAAGCCATATTGAATTTTTGTACGATTAAATAGCATTTTTTTTTCTAGTTTCAACCGTGTATCACAACCCATATCTAAAAAAAAAATTATTTAAAAAATTTAATATTTTTTTTTTAAATCAAGTAAGCGGGTTGCCTTTACTTATTACTAATCAAGTAAAGGCAACCCGCTTACTTGATTAGTAATAAGTAAAGGCAACCCGCTTACTTGATTAGTAATAAGTAAAGGCAATCCGCTTACTTGATTTTAAAAAAAAATATAAAATTTTTTAAATAATTTTTTTTTTAGATATGGGTTGTGATACACGGTTGAAACGAGAAAAAAAAATGCTATTTAATCGTACAAAAATTCAATATGGCGTCCATTTAAAATAAGAAAGTTGCTATCAATATCTTGACAGCCGCCATCTTGAATTTTATTTTGACTGTATTTTCAGCTGTATTTGATCAAACATAGTAACTTTTATATGAAACATTTTTTCATATTTTTATAATTGCGAAGTTATTGCACATTAAAGAAAATAGCGATTTTCAGTTTTTCTGCGATAATATCTGAACTATTCGGAATTTTCAAATTTTCTCAACGGAATCTGAATCAGCACATAAAACTGCAAAATAATGCCCATTTAACCAAATCTCTATCTTCACTAATAAGAAAGTTACCCATGGTAGCCTACTCAATCTGGGACACACTGTATACCAAGGTGAATCTAGACTTGAATTCGTACAAGGCGAATCACGTCAAACAATCAATCAGTCGATGGAACTCTTACGAAAGAAGATCAAACATCTTGTCATAGGTCTTCATAGTCTTTAATATCTAATTGAATGTGACGCATCTCGTCAAACAAGAGGTCCCGTCTGTCAGACTCTCACGAAGAAAAAGAAGCAAAGAACAGGCGTTATTAATCCCCTCGAATTCGTTGCGATTTATCGACGCTATTGTTGTTGTTGTTGTGGAAAGGCCATCGATGTGTTAGGGCGTGCGAGATTCGCTCTTGTCGAAGGGACGCGTGTTATTACGAGTTCATGCACGCGTGTTTATGGCACGATCGTAAAGCAAGCTCGTAAAATACGTGCTTCATTAAAAATTATTTTCGGTCTCGTTCCTTTTTGGGCGCACGTCCCATATAGGCCCTATAAATTTCCCCGCGAAATGATAATGGTATTGGTTGACGACGACGACGATGATGATGTTGATGCTTAAAAAAAAGTCACGGAGTTGAATTTGATAATGGGTGTTCGGAAAAACTTAAGACGTCGTAATTTTTGGCGCCCAACAAATCTTATTTCGTCAAAAATTAAAAACAACTTTCATTCTACTAAATAGTTAAGTATACGAGGGGTACTTAAGATTGGAGTTAATGTTCAAAATAGATTTGTCGCGGCTACCTTGTGTTTTTGCAAAACTTTGGCGCCCAACTGTGAGTTTTTATCCCTAAGTGCTGTAATTACTGTAAGAACTTGAAGATGGTATTGGTTAATGGCAAAAATATTTAAAAAAGGTCTCCGAGTTAAACTTAATAAGGTATGTTCGGAAGAACTTTGTTACTTTCACGGGCTTCGCGAGCTACGTTAAATTAAGACATGTAAAGCCCCGACGTCGCTTTTTACCAGACACTTTTAAGAAGCTGCGAGCATTAAGAGAGTAAAGAGGGCAAAAAATTAGCGGGCGTTCTCCGTCGTCGTCGGCGGAATTTAACCGACTCCAAAGAACTCGGCGATTATGCGACTTGCAAAACTCGGTTCCGCTGAAATAAAACGGCGCGGAGCGACGCGGCTTTCTTTCGTTTGTTTTGTCCGGGGGAATATGGTTGAACGAGCTTTCCGTTTGAACGCCGCCCGGCGGATTTAGAGTGCTGCGCGGAAAGCGTCGGCTCGGCATTAAATAAATTAAATTCCGCCCAACTATTTTAATTTAAATTTCCATAAACAAGAGGAGCGACCTCCGCCGGCGGCGGCGGCTAAAACAACCAAATAGGTGGGCGCGTGGTATGGAAATTAATTACGCAAAGAATCCGATTTTAAGACTTAATTACTTGGACGCCGAGTTGTTAAGTTAGTGACGACGCCATTTAACATTTTATGCAAATTTGACGGACGAGTTTTAAATAAATTGAAAGTAAGGTTTCGTGTTCACTCTCGACTCTATCAATGTTGAATTTTCGTCCGTCTGCAACTATCTGAGAAGTTTACATAATTGACTAGGCAACCACCCACCGCATCCTATACTCCATTGACTAACTCACCGTTTAATTCTAAATACAAACAAATAAATCGCGACGAGAATTAAAACACGCATGTTAAAAATCCGGCGTCTCCAAGAGGGGTATAAAGACATCGCCCGTAACATTGAAACTCAAAAATATTACCAACTCGCGCATAACTTCCGAACGAAATGTTTTCATAAATTGATGTCGGGCAATTATCCATTACCTTCGTGTGTTCTTAATGCGCCCCCACTCAAGTGCTACAGATGTTCTTTCGCTGCTGTGATGGGAGGACTCAGTTCTTTCCTCGTAATCATAGTATTTAAATAATTTGTCCGGCGTCCCAAGAGGGGTAAAAAGACATCACCCGTAATCTTTTCAAATTTAAAATATTACCATCCCGCACATAGCTTCAGAACGAAATCCTTCCTTTTAAAAGCAATAATAAAAAAAAATAAAAAGTATCCGAGGTCTTGGATGAAATCGGCATACTTTGAAACAGCTGCAAGTTGGTCAGCATTTCTAGCTTTCGGGTCAGCCTGTATCTTGGCGAAAGTGTAATTGCGTCGCAGTTTGACCTTTGGAACCTGGACACCAATCGTTATTCGGAGAATTTCTCCCCCATTTTTCATTAAATGAGTTTCAAAAATAGGAGAAACCTTTTTAGATAACTAAAGAATGAGGCGATGTATCAGAAATAAAAAAATTTCAATAAACGACGCTCAGAACGATAAACAACCCCTGACGACCCCTTTTCTTTTGTAATGAGACTGTTCCATGTTGAAAGTGGGTTATATTAAAGGCATGTCATTGGCCAATGGACTTCTGCCCCACCCGCGAACCGTTCACGTCGCACGCCGACCCGATTTCGCCAGTCTTGTGACCGCTCACTTTTCAAGCAGACCGCGAGTTATTCTTTTCTACTATTGATTTTTGTACTTATCATCGTTACTTTATCCCTTGTTATTATTTTTTCTATGTTTTGTTTAATTTTGTTTTTGTACTTGACGGTATTCAAGCTATTGCATCATCATTCTCTGCTGCCAAAGATTTCCGCTGCGAATTATATTCTTTTGTGTCTACGTCGCTTTTATTATTTATTTATGTAGTCGAGCGTCAATTGTTTCCGTTTTTGGATTTGATTTTGTTTTAGATTTTCTTGTTGATTTTTGACAGTGAACTTTTCCATCCAGTGTCAACGTATCGTTGCTTGCTCTCCTATTTTCTTTTATTCATTAAAAAAAATTATACTTATCATTATTCACGCTATTGTTAACAATTTGCGTTGTTTCTGTAGTTGCTTTCTCTCTCTCTGTCTCTCATTTTTTAACAAAATTTCTTTTCTAAATCGATTGTCATTTGTTTCTCCTGTCAGCCTAGAGTTTGGTTTACGCTTTTCATTGCTGAAAAAAAATTAATTTTATGTTGTTTCGCTTCAGCTTTTTCTTTTTGATCGATTGTCATTTGTGAATGTTTCGAATTGAGTTTGTTTTACGTTGTTTTAATTTTTTTCTCTTGATCGCAAGCAGTATTTTTCGTTTGCAGTTTTCAGTGATGACGATAGAAAAGCTCAATGTGATGATTTGATGATTAGATCGTAAATTTTAATTCATTGTCAACGGCCAACGGACCTCTCCCCTACCCGTGAATCGTTCTCGTCGCACGCCGACCCGATTGAGATTCCGTCAGTCTTGTGACCGCTCGCTTTGCAAACAGAACGCATGGAGAGTTATTTTCACTTTTGTGTAAATTTTGCATTAAACGGTGTGTGTTTTGGAGTGAAACAGTAAACGGGTATATTGCCCGGTTGTTAACTGTTTGCGGCGAGTCCTAGGCCTCTCCAAGCTTGCCCGTCGAATTTACGGCAGGTTTTATTTTTATTCCGTCTTCTGCCCATCCCCCCTCATTTCGGACGCTTCACCGGAATTTCGGTAACCGGAGCCGACCTGACGATTCCCCTCACAGTCACCGCCGTGGACGGATCTTTATGGTGTTGTTGTTGGTTACCCGAACGCTCATCAATCCCGCCGCTAGAGGACCCCTCCTTTAGCACCTCAAAGAGTTAACTGGGAGTATCTCTCTTTCTGTCTCCTTGGGTTGAAACCAAACTGTCATTCGTAATGACGCGGCGCTCCTGTTACGCGAAACCCCGACGGATCTAACCCATCTCCACGAGTTGGCCGGCCGTGAGATGAACTTAATTTGCTTGTTTCAACATTTGTAACCAGGTAGGTCACAAAGTCAGCTGTTTTTTCGCGCTCACAGTATTTAAATAATCAGTCCGGCGTCTCCAAGAAGGGTAAAATGACATCACCCGTAACATTTAAATTAAACAGCTTCCGAACGAAGCGTAGTAATCGCCAGGGGAAAACTCAACAATAACACATTCCTGGACGACCTTGAACGAACGTATTAATTTAGGCCGTCAACTGTATTTAACGTGCACAATGATTTTTTTGTTGTTCCCGAAAGCACGCGGACGTTTCGGCCTCTGAAATTAATGCGCGACCGGAAACTTTTAATTTCTGTCGAGCACTTTCCGCTGTACCGCTTTAATTATCCTCTGACCGGTCCGGAGTGGCGAGTCCTGTTCGAATCAATCCGGCCGGCCATTACTTCGATCCTTCGACGCGTTCTTTCTGGGACACGCACGTGCGTCCCGACTCGTAATCCCGAATAAATCGCGCCGGAAGTGGACGAATAAAATAAAACGCGATTCCATTAGTGCGCCGCGCCCCCCCGAGCTCGATTAAAAATTTATTCCCCGTTCGGATCGGATTTGGCTCGGGGTTGGATTTCATTGTTGCTGTTTTATTGAAATAATGTATGCGGTCGTTAGGCCTTAACGGCCGGCTAATTTTTATTTTTTTGCGCCCCCTAACGATGTAAAGGGGGGAAGCCGTCCAGTCGAAGCCCAGCACGTTTTCTATTAATAAATTGTTTGCGAAATGGCTGACTTCGCAAATAAAAACGAAGACACCGCCGTACATTCTGTTCTGAACTTTTATTAAATGTCAGTTTTGTCAGGAGATAACCTCGACTTAACCACACATCTAACGTAAGTAATGTTCCGAGCGAGTACCGAGAGCCTTTCACCATCGCGTTCAAAACGAGCCAGACAAAACTTTTTAATTAAACTGATTATCACATTATTTATTTATGAAACGAATTTTTGGCGCCCAACAAAAAAATTAAAAGTAACTTTCATACTACTAAATATTTAAGTACCTACATCAGAGGTACTTTAAATTAAGGTTGAAGTTTAAAATAGATTTGCTGAGATTATCTTGCGTTTTGCAAAACTTTGGCGCCCAACGAAACAAAGGACGACGTCGTTAAAACCCCACGTATCATATGGTGATGATTCTGGCGGGCTGTTTTCGCCTAAGCTAACGAACGAGGCTTCAGATTAAAGTATTAAAGCTCGCCGGGAACTACAAAATGAATTAAAGCGCTGAAATTATTTATTGTCGGCGTGACACGCTATTAGCACGAAAAAAAGGGGGGAGGGGGCGAATTTGTGTTTAATTCGCGGGTAAAATACTGCGAAATTAAATTCGCTTTGCAACAAATCACCGGAAATAATTCGCTGAGTATTTATGCAAATATTCGAAATTATTTTTGCCTGAAATGACCTGACAGTCAATAGTGAATCGCTATCAACGTAAAATCGGGGTGAATTTGTTTGTAATTTGAAGCGAATTAGCAGCGCCATCTATTTTTGATACCCGAAATAACTATACGCGACTAATTCCTGGCGCATCCACCAATTTTGAAAATCGTCATTAAGGACACGCTTGCAATCTGAAAAGAATCCGGATCAACTTTCTTGGAATTTGAAGGAAATTAGCAGCGCCATCTGTTTTTTGATATCTGAAATGATTTTACGCGACTAATTCCTGGCGCGTTCACCAATTTTGAAAATCGTCATTAAGGACACGCTTGCAATAGGGTGATCTGAAAAGAACTTCCAGTTTAATCGTAGACTTTTTCGTTTAACAAGTTTAAACCTGCTGACTGGATGGTGGTGGTAAGCTTTTGCCCCAGGCTCGGGGCGACAAGGCAATAATTCGCGACGGAATCCACGCGAGCGAGAGCGCTTCCAAAATCGAGCATAAATCAAGCGTTTAATTTGAAACCGCGCCGTCAACGATAATGACCATCATATGCACTATTACATATTGCCAACATCGATCAAGAGTCCGGGCTAATATCCGTCTGTTCGCAACAATGATTGTTAATTTATAACTCCATAATTACATTCGTGCGGTTGTCAGGTATTAGTCACTCACACACAGGGTGCACGTTGGTATAACATTGTTTTACGTTGCAACCCCGTAATTGAAATTCATTATTTAAGGCCCTTGGCGGCCGCCCCGTTTGAAAAATCTTGTCGTGATAATTTGTTTCGGGTTTTTACAACCGCG
Organism: Dorcus parallelipipedus; assembly: GCA_958336345.1. Taxonomy (NCBI): domain Eukaryota; kingdom Metazoa; phylum Arthropoda; class Insecta; order Coleoptera; family Lucanidae; genus Dorcus; species Dorcus parallelipipedus. The sequence continues at coordinate 30,591,546 of OY284478.1, forward strand.
TAATTAAATATCCAATCGGAGGCCGTAAATTATGGCCCGTCCTGTCAACGGGACGTAGGCACGTTGTAATAGTTAACAGAAATTTATCAGTCGCCGACAGCGAGGGATGTTTTAATTTGAATGCACGAAAGTACTGTAACACCCTGTACGACCTATACAACGTGAGATTGGGCACCAAGTTTCAAGATTGAATTAGCTACCTCACTCGCATACTGACTTCTCGTGTTCGTGTGCCGGGACCGAAGCGATTGCCAGAGCACCTCTATATCTTCCACCGCGGGTAACACTTACGAAAGATAACGCTATACATACGCTGTTAAAGTACGATTTCGTTGTGGTAGTTGATGGCTGGCAATCTATGTCCGGCAATCAACTGTACTATTGGAATATCTGAATTTTCATATTTCATTGTGATATAGTGTTCGCGGGAAATCGTATTTGCCGTGTTGCTAAGATATTAAAAAAAATAATAATAATTAATTGATTCAAAATATTATAAATGAGTGTGTATGTCACAATTTCCTTTTATATAATTTGCCAAATAAAGAAGAGTTAATAAAACCAGATTAGTGATATATAATCAAAAGGTTATGGGCCCAGGGCACGTTTATTGATGCTGAGTGCCGAACTGAAGAGCATCTGAAGAATAAATTGATTTCGTCGACTTTAAAAAATATAACGACAGAAACGTCACAGTTATTGTGCTAACTAGATTGTCTCTTCCTGTTGTACGCGTTGGTCGCGACATCACTAAGGAGTTTGTCTTCTCTAACGAGTAAAAGAAAATGACCGAGAGACTGGACTTTAGCACTTTGAATAAGTTTAACGGATCAAATTATAATCAATGGCGTTTTCAAATAAATTGTGCTTTGAAAGCAAAAGGTCTGTACGAAATAGTACATGGGACAGAACTGAGACCTGCTGAAGATGGTGATCCAGGAAAAATCTGGATTAAAAGCGATGCAACAGCTATGTTTTTATTGACATCTGCACTAGAATATTCGCAAGTTACATTGATTGAAAATGGTGACTCTTCACGTCAAATAATTGACAAGCTTGATTCGATTTATCTACAGAAATCAAAATCCAGTAAAATGATTGCGCACGAGAGATTTCACCAATATAAAATGAAGGAGAATGACAGTATGGCACAACACATTGCAAATGTGGAAAATCTCGCAAAGAAATTAAGAGATTTGGGGGAAACTATCAGTGATTCTGCAATTATGACAAAGATCATCAGTACATTGCCACTGAAATACCGAAACTTTCGTCAAGCATGGCTGTCAGTGACTGAAGACAGACAAACACTATCAAATTTAACAGCTCCACTTATTGATGAGGAAGGAAATCTTTCCATGGTGGAGCAATTTGAAAATGCGTTTTCAGTAGCCAGTAACGTCAACGGAAAATCACGTCATTCAGAAATCATTCAGATGCTAAGAAGATTAACAAATCTGTGGATAAAAGTGCCAGTAAAACAAATAATTCGAAATCAAACGTCGTATGCTACTATTGTCGTAAGAGAGGCCACATAGCTCGTGATTGCAGACAGAAGATGAAACAAAAAACGTCAGATCGAAGCCAAGATGAATTTTCTGCATTTCACATAAAATTATCGCAAGAAACGGACAATATTGAAGACTGTTGGGTAATGGATAGTGGAGCATCAGCTCATATGACATATCGTGCTGACTATTTTTCAAGAATGGTTGATGTAGATGCAGGAATGACAGTCTTACTTGGAAACAATACATCCCTTCCAGTTTTAGGAATGGGAGATGTAAAAATTCGAAAACTTGTCAGAAATGAATGGCATGAGTCAGTAATCACTAATGTTCTCTTTGTTCCAGACCTCAAAATAAATCTTTTTTCGGAAGGTGTTGTCACAAAGAAAGGTTGGTCAATAATAAAGAAAAACAAACATGCTGATATTTTAAACAATGAAAAAATCATTGCCATTGCTGTAAAGGATAAAAATAACCTATACAGAATGCTTTTTCAAACAATTATAACTCATCATGCGAACCAAGTTGTCAAGGATACTTTAAGATCATGGCACGAAAGACTTGGTCATGTCAACAGCGGACGTATTCGTGATATGATAAAAAGGGGAGTTGCAGAAGACATCGCATTAACCGATGAGGAGGATTTTCTATGTGAGTCATGTCTATATGGAAAGCAACATCGTTTTTCACATCCATCTAAAGAAGTTCGAAAGGAAGAAATTGGAGATCGAATTTTCTCCGATGTTGGAGACCCAATGCCAGTGGAATCGATTGGAGGTGCAAAATACTTTGTACTCTTCAAAGACAGCAAGTCTGGATTCCTGACAGTTTATTTTTTAAAACATAAATCCGATGTTCTGAGTCGTTTTCGTGAATATTTGAAGATGATGAAAACACAAGTTGGAAGGAAGACCAAGATATTCCACTGTGATAATGGTAAGGAGTATATTAATGAAGATTTTTCAAATTTTCTAAAGAGCAAGGGAATTAGTCTTGAAAATACCGCTCCTTATACACCGCAACAAAACGGTATATATTTTAAATCGAACTTCAACTGCTAATTACAAAGAAACAACACCGTTTGAAATGTTTACAAAGAGGAAACCATCTTTAACACATATTAAGAAATTTGGCTGTGCAGCATTCATGCACGTTCCAGACATTCACAGGACCAAATTGGATGAAAAATCAAAGAGATTAATATTAGTAGGATATGATGGTAATTCCAATAATTATCGCTTATTCGATCCAATCACTAAGAAAATTAAAGTGTCCAGAAATGTAATATTTAACGAACACAGCGGTAACAAGACCGAAAAACACAAAGAAACAATTAAATTTTCTTACGATATTTATCCCATAAATAATCAAGAGTCGAGAGAGAATGAAGACAGCAAAAAGATGAATGATGAAAATATCTGTCAAGAAAATGATCCAATTTCAGACAAAGAAGGCGCCAGTTATAATCTTCGATCTAGAAATATTATCAAGAACCCTACACGATACTCTGCTTGTTTAGCTGAAATAATGGAACCAGAAAGTTATGGTGAAGCAATGAAAAGCAAGGAGGCTCGAGAATGGACAAACGCAATTAACGATGAACTTATTGCGTTAAAAAAGAACAACACGTGGCAAGTTGTTCCAAAGACCGAAGAAATGAAAATCATAGGATGCAAGTGGGTTTTTAAAGTAAAGGACATTACATCATCAAATAAACCGAAATTTAAAGCAAGACTTTGTGCAAAAGGGTTTTCTCAAACCAAGGGAATTGATTATGAAGAAATTTTTTCTCCCACGACAAGATAAGATTCGATTAGGATTATTTTAGCCACAGCAGTGAAACATGACTACAAAATCATACAATTTGATGTCAAAACCGCATTTTTGCATGGCGATCTAGAAGAGACAATTTACATGACACCACCGGAGGGAGCCAATATCCATGATGGCTTGGTTTGCAAATTGCAGAAATCACTTTATGGATTAAAACAAGCATCACGATGTTGGAACCACAAGTTTACCCAATTCATGATTATTCAAGGATTTGAGCAAGGATTGGCGGACAAGTGTGTCTATAAAAAGAATGTCACAGGATCAGTTATAATATTAATATTATATGTTGATGATGGTCTTGTCATGTCATCAAATTATGGCTCTCTTCAAGAATTTATGCGGCAACTGGAAAACCAATTTGAAATTGTCACTTCAAAACCTGGAGATTTTGTTGGGATGGAGATTGATTACGATGAAGTCAAAGGACGTATCCGTATTCACCAAACAAAATATATTCACAAGATGATTGCGAAATTTCGACTGCAGGATGCAGCACCTATTAGCACTCCAGCAGATCCGAACATTAAACTCACGAAACCAGATAATGAAACAATGGATGCGAAAAATATACCTTATCGCGAAGCCGTTGGGTCACTTATGTTTGCAGCCATTGTGACACGACCAGATATCATGTTTGCAACAAATCAAGTTAGTAGGTATACATCGATTTACAGCTCATCACATTGGAATGCGATAAAACATATATTAAAATATTTGAAAGGAACTGCAGAACTTGGTATTGAATATAAAAAAAGTTCCATGACGTATTATCCAGTTGGGTATTCAGATTCTGACTTCGGAAATGATCTAGACACACGTCGTTCCACTTCAGGTTACGTTTTTGTATTATTAGATGGAGCAGTAACTTGGTCGAGCCGTCTACAAAAAACTGTTTCATTATCTACAACAGAAGTTGAATATATTGCAGCCTCTGAAGCAACAAAAGAAGCAGCATGGATACGTCAATTTTTAGTGGATATTGGAGAACAAACAAAGAATCCAACAACATTGATGATGGACAATCAGGGAGCACTTTGTCTCGTGAAAAATCCAGTTTTTCACAAGAGAACAAAACATGTCGATATCAAATATCATTACATCCGTGAAAAATTAAAGGACGGGACCATAAATGTTGAGTTCGTACCTACTATGAAGCAACTCGCCGATGTACTCACAAAACCTATACCCCGTGACCAATTCAATAAACTGATATTTGAACTGGGAATGAGAAAGTGAAATTAAAAATAAAGATAAGTAATTGCAATGAAATACTTAAATGGATGGAGTATTGGAATATCTGAATTTTCATATTTCATTGTGATATAGTGTTCGCGGGAAATCGTATTTGCCGTGTTGCTAAGATATTAAAAAAAAAAAAAAATTAATTGATTCAAAATATTATAAATGAGTGTGTATGTCACAATTTCCTTTTATATAATTTGCCAAATAAAGAAGAGTTAATAAAACCAGATTAGTGATATATAACCAAAATGTACATACAGTTGACTGCCGGCCATCGATTGCCAGCCATCACCGAAATCGTCTAGCGATAATCTTTTATAAGGGAAGACAACTTTAACTTTTGTTATATGGTGTGGAATGTAGTCAGCAGTAGAAAGTTACCTATAGAAATTTGCAATGCAAGTACACCATCGTTTGTATACTTGGAGAGATCACGTAACAAAAGCAGAAGTTACAAGAAAAGACGCGTGAAACACCCCAAACAGGTATAAGAAAGAGGTGATATACAAGTACCGATTATAAAGTGCAAAAATTCCGCAGAAGCTTCTATACACCATCTGACTTTGAATTTTCAAAAAAGTGCACCACTAGACAACACCATCTGACTTTGGATTTAAAAAATCTTTATTTTGACTAAAAGTGACGAGCTCTTTTCCTCCTACAAATCTAATAAATGACGTGTTCTTATTGGGCAGGACAACTTGACGTTAACGAGATGCGTCCTCCTCCGTCTCGGGGCGATTTAAATTCCGGCGCCGCTTTATCAGAGCTTTATGTAAATCTGCGAGTATATTCGCGGAGAAAAATTAAGTGCATAGCTTAAGGGAGCAGAGAGCGGCGGCGGCGGCGTTTTAAAACCTCGCGGCCCGAACGAGATAACGCCGAAATAAATCGGCGCGCACTTCGGAAAAAATTGAGGAGGACGGTCCGTAAATCCGGGAGGCTTTTTAATAAACTCCCCCGGCGCGGTAATAAAGTGAAAGCTCCGGAGATTTATGCGGTTGTAATTAGGATCGAGTATTTGTACGGGCGAGCTTCTTAGCCGGAATTATAACTCGACGCCGGACGTGACGGTATGAAGAGGGATTTGTATGTGGATGTGGACCTTCCCCATATTTTAAATTACTTCGTCTGGCTTGGTTTTATTTTTACGATCCTACATCAAACGTTTTGCATCGCCCATATAATGATGATTATACAGACTCTCGGCAAATATCCATCAACATTATTATTTTCCTTCTCTCTCTCTCTGTTTCTAGTTAATAAGAGCTCGTCATTTGCTAATTTTTCATTACCAATTTTAAACTTATCATTTATAAATTTCCCAACAATAATTAATAAATGCAGAAGTAGTATAGTTTCAAAAGTACATGTGCACCGTGTTGAATCTGGGGTGTTAATGACACTTCTTTGACATTTTTGCTTAAGTTTCACACATAAACACATCAAAGGGATATATTAGTGCAGGCAAACTTGAAGTTACGCGAGAAGCGCATGAAAACACGTGCGCGTCATAAACCCGTGACGTCATAAGCGGAGCCCAGCCATGCGTTCCAGGAACACCGGGTAATTAAGGAACTATATAAAGCGTGCCAGGATGGCACTGAACAGAGCTTGTCCAACGCTGTTGTCGGAAGGTCAGACTGGACGAACTCTGAGCGAGCACTGCTGCCGAAAGGTCAGGGTAGTTTCAGTCGCTCTAACATCGCCACCGAGAGACCCGCCAGGGAAGAGTATGGGCACCGCACGCCGTAAACCCAGTCGTTTCTCCAGAAGCGGATTCCACCATCGACACCACGGATACAACACGACGGAAATCAACCCACCGAAGTCGGGCACTATATCGGGAGGCATTCCAAGAGCTTTGTCGTCATTGCCGCCGTCGCTTCCGCGGGCATCTACCGTACTGAGATCAGATCAGACCAGTTCGCTGCAAAATCGGAAACGACGCCCGCCTACTTCGCTAAGACCCCCAGGACCGAAGCGATTCATCCTAGCCGAGTCAACTAATACCACTCCGGAAACGCCGCACTGACCAGCTTACCGGTTGATTCCGCTGGACATCCCCGCAGCGAAAAATCACCATGTTCCATGGAGCGTCGTTTATCTCAGGGACCCACAGCTTTGCTTGGTCCGCCAGGCGAGGAAATCGCACTTCGTGACGTCGAGTTATGATTATTTTCCTAACCTGTATGTATTTTGTAAATAAAGCATTTGTTGGTAGGCACATCTTTTGAGCGCCTAAGAGCAGTTGCGTCCACCGCGTCTCCGCCACAGACTCAATGAAAAGGGGGAGCGTTTCGCGTATTAAGTGTAAGCTCACCCTCGCTTGGTTTTTCTTGCTGGATCATCATGGTTACATACATGATTATGAATGTGTGTAATATTGCTACGTACCTTTGTTAAGCGAGCAAATTAAGTTAGGTTCCCAGCTGCCGGCGAATATCAGTGGGTTAGGTCAGTGTAATACGTAACCCCAAAACAGAGGACAGAATTTAAAATCTTTAGTCGTGTCAGAATTTTAATCTTGTAAACAACACAACATCCACGCAAGTTTAATTAAATGTGCGATAGGTAATACTAAGTTAAGTGAAAATGAACCGCGAAGCACGGATCCGCTTTTCGTTCACAAGCAAAAGAAAAATGAGTAACAAACCTAAATTAAATTAACTCCAGAGTGTCAATATCTCTTGGTTTAATTCAACGCCAAAAATATTATTGAAAGTAATAATTAAAAAAAAATTGTTACGTTTTAAAATTCAGTTACGGGGAAGCGGCAACAGACCATCGGTTGCCCATGTCTCGATTCGCTTGCCAACCTCGTTTTTCCGCGAGTACCACGCAAGGCTGACGATTTTCATTTGTTGAGAGGTACCATGTGATCGTAACCTTTACAGCCATTGGATAGTGCCTATGACATGCGCGTGTCCTCGATGTATTCCGACTTGGTTTCGCGTTCCCGTTCCCGCTTCATTAATCGTTCGGCGTTGGTGGTGTCATGTGTGTGCGTTGGTGAATCATCGAAGGAGAGCTCATCCACGGCTATGCCGGAATAGAATTCTAAAACCACCGAACGAGTTTTGGGGTATTTTTAACCCCATCCCAAACTTGGGACTACTTCAGAACCCCAGGTAAAAATAAGCGAGTTGTCTGACGCCATTTTCGACGCTAATGGACATTTCAGTATTTCAGACATTTGGCTTTCAGTACTAGTTACAATATTAGTCCCCATTTTACTTTATCGTCTCGAGTTTGACTCAAGCCGAGTCGATTCTCATCCGTTTCCGAGCGTTTTACGCTGTTCTGAGTCTTCGAGGGTACCAGTTCAGGCATCTGGTTCAGCAACAGGTGGCGTCGTGACTGCCAACTTCGTACCTCTACTCAAGTTGACAGACGAACGCAGCTGAGCCCTGACGGCAATTTCGTGAGTTAGTCACTTGCATTCCTTGAACTTTAAATTCGTGGACGGTTCATGCATGCTTTACCGGAGAGCGAATTTCGGCTATTGTGCACTGTTGCATCTAACGATGTAGCACGTTGATGTAAATAACGCCAGTTATTATCTATTTTTCATGTCAGGTTAAGTTTGGTTCTTAACCTTACGTCTGTGTCTGAATTACTTACCTTATCGTACCAGTGAGTTACGCCTAGCCTCTAGTTTTGTTTTGGCCTTCTGCACGACCAAGAGGTCCAGCTGGGTTACTGTTCGACCTGGCGCCCTTAATTATTAACATCTTAATTACCCACCCCACTGCTGGTAGCCGAGGGGAAAGCTGGTGAAAGATACGGCGCAGACTTGTCATCTGGTCGGGGTAAGTTTTGAGGCTGTCAGTTTAAAGTTTATTTGGTGACAAAATAAGAAGTATCCGACCTTTCGTCGTCCAAAGATACATGCGCATCAATAAGAGTCCTCTTGTACGACTGGGAGGGTCGCGTCAAATGTGTTACTCAGCGTTCCGGAGAACCATCTCCCTCTAACGGCGATGAAGCCAAGCAACGAGGCATCGGTCTCTAGTTCATATGTCCCGAAATGAACTGCAACGGTGTTGCAGTATTTTCTATCACGGCTCAACGATGAAACAGCGTTACAGCCTGAACTGCGCACTTAGTTGCCTGTGTAAATCCTATCCGACTCTCTGCAGAAATCAGGCATCGAGAGGCATAGAAGAAAGCCTTTTGTTGCTTAGCATGCACTTAATCAAATATCTTCGACGTGTTTACGCGATCAATAAGTCGTAAAGATTCATGTGTTCATTCCGCAACTCTGCCGGATTTATCTCAAAACTCCATAAGAAACAACTTAAGGGTCTATGAACGCAAAAACATAGGTGTGATGTCATCGTCATATAAAATAAATGGTACAGTTGGTGTGAATGCGGCGGATACGCAGCGGCGCGGCGAGTTGATCCGTAGGTAATTGGTACAGGGGTGTCGGGTGTGGCGGGTAAGGGTTTACCCTCGTGCACCACTTTTTCATTCTCAGATTCCTACGTAATTTCTAGGGGATTTATGAACTGGAATCGACATAGTTATTCTACCTATAAATATAATCAAGGATGAGTTGGTCAGCAGGTGATCGGTACGATGGTGACGGGTGCGGCGGATGACGATTCACCCCCTGCACCATTTTTTTTAAATTTTAAGACCTCTATGCTATTTTCTTAGGGGTTTTGGATAAAATCGGTATAGCTATTCTACTTTGAAACAGTTGCAAGTTGGTCGGCAGATGATCGGTAAAGGGGTAACTGGTACGGCAGATAAGGGTCTACCCACTTAACCACTTCTTTTTTAATTTTGAGACTTCTGTTATTTTCTTAGGGGTTTTTGGACAGAATCGGCGTAGCTATTCTACTTGTAATGAAACCCTCCTTTCAAGATCATCAAGAGGTTATTTCAGATCAAAAATGCTTATTAACTCTTCCGATTTGTTTCTCAGTTAAACGCAAACACCATCTCTCATTAAACTTTTACATCACTGCTATCACAGTGGAAGATATAGAGGTGCTCTGGCAATCATTCGGTGCCGGCACACAAACGCGAGGATTCAGGGAGCGAGTTCTCTGCATTTCGTTAATGCATTGACTTGGAAGTGTCACTTAAAATAAGAGTGAGTTCCGCAGGTAATCGATCAATTACTCCATCACACGCTAATTGAATTGAATTGGAATGTTTGCACCGATTTCGTTAGCTTTAGTTTAGCTAAGGAAAGACGACGGGAAGAAAAGCGATAGTGAGATTAGTAAATAAAAGCGTGTTTTGGAAGTCTTCGTGTGGCGCAACAAATAATTACTACGAGGTAAGAGGATGGGGGGGTGGCTTTTCGTCGCGCGCCGCACGCGCAAGTCGATATTAGATTACAATAATTTCTAAACAGCGAGGGAATACTAAGCAGGGCCGGCGCGTCAAGGGACCGACCCCAAATTAGAATGTTTAGTAGGACGGAGGGCCCGCGGGACCCGCTTAATCTACGCCGTTTTACTTTATTATGCTCACGCAGGACCTTCTTTTTGTTTTATAAATTGCCTATTTAGTGCGGCGTTTTATCTACGCGAGACGTGATTTCCGGGGCTACCACAAAAGAAGTTTCGAGATAATTAAATTGAGAACATGATTTTCGGAGTCACTTTCACCTTGCAACACAAAAAAAAGTAGTTTTAATAATAATGGTACTACTTTAGGTACTCGTTCAAACTTTTTTAAATCCGATTCTCTTAGCAGGGGCTAAGTAACGACGTGAGTAAGCCTCCTGGCGTATAAGCGGCGCTGTGGTACTCGACGTTCGGGAGTTCTTCATGTAAGGGTTCGGGTGCTAAAGCGAGAATTTACTTAAATAATAATATTATTAAATATTTGAGCTTCATAGTTACGGTTTACGTAACACGTTTAATGATGATATCGGAGCATTTAGTGCGCTAGATTTATGCCTCAAAATGACATATATACCGCCAAGTTGGAAGTTTCAGACGTGCTAAGGGTTACAAGATTAACCACGTCTAACAAATTACGTGGCCTGTCTGTAAGATAGATTACCTCACAGCGAGAAGACATTAGCACGTCGGCGATCACTAAATAAGTGAATCAGCCCGCCGGCGGCTTTTTGCTGGCGCGCAAGAAACGCCGTAATCAATCGCGCCCGAAAAGGACCACGAAAAAAACAAACAATCTGATCTTGTAATTCGGAGATAAGCGCGCGAATAAATTGAAATCCTTCATGAGTCTCCGCGCGCGCATGCATGCTGAAAGAATAATAAACGAGGCATATATTTTTCATGCCGCCGCGAGAAGGAGGGGCGTAAAGTTTCCAGGAGAGTATTAGAGTTTTTCCTACGTTTGGTTTTATCTGGGGCTCATCTCCGGGGATGCAGAATGCATTTTCTATGTATATCCGAAACCGTTGTTCAAAGAGAGACCTTTCATCTGCATGAGAAATTTTCAGATGCTTTCATAATGGAATTTCGACGTCGTAAACTCTTTGAAATCTCAGTTAAAGAAAATGCGACAACCGCAGAGAAACAATATCAAGAAATTCATCCAAACACTGTCTCCATAAATTTAAACGACGATACCAACGTATTTCAAAATCGAAACTACACATAACAGAGCGTGTACATCTTTTTGGGCGCCAAGTTTCTTGTTGGGCGTACTTCCTACCTGAAGGACAACAAATTGAAGGAGGGCAACTTAAGTTCTCCAACACAGCCGGCTAACTCTTAGAGAGAATAGGTCGAGGTCAAAAGTAACCCCGAAGCAAAGAGGGAATAAAATATAAATAAAATAAAAATCACCAGCAGCAACAGGCTTAGAGAAGCTTATAAGAAAGCTTGTATTGCTTAGCGTGCACTTAAGCAAATCTCGGAATAGATAACTTCCGTTTAGGCTTAGATTAAAAGATCCAACATGATCAAGGCACAAAATGGTGGGCACTTCACTGACAATAGGTGTGCACGCGAAGACACCAGCAACAAGAGTGGCGCGCTGAAGAAAGAACACGTGCTGACTAATTAAACCGGTATGGGGTGTTACGAGATAGCCTCTGTTTTAACCGGGCGACAGAGTGAAATAGAACATCTCCTAGGGGTGGAGCACGGTGAATTGAATACTAATGGTGGCAGCATTTCGGCAAGCGAGATAGTCATCGCATACCCGCTCCTCCTTTTACACAATTATTAACCAATATTAACTGTCACGGTTGACAGTTGTATTAGAGGGAGAAGCGGGTATGCGATGACGTAACAGCTGTCTATCTCGCTTGAATGCTGCCACCGTTAGTATTCAATTCACCGTGGGGGTGGAGTTTATTGCAACAGTACAATATTACTTCATGTGAAACATGCCGGGAGCCACTTAGGTACAAACGACAGTTGAATTTCCCATGCAATATACAGGTCACTTGCAGTACTGAAAATGATTTAAATAAACTTTTCAACCGCAACAGGCGCAAAGTTTCCTGATGGGCGCCAAACTTTCACAGAAGCAAGGTAATCGTGATATATTTTTTCAAACATTAATCTTAGTCTAAAACTCATACTTATTTTAGTTTTAGATCTTCAGTCGAAAAAGCCTTTCAATTCAGTTGATTTGGACAAGGTATGAAGTTATAAATTTCTTGTTGGGCGCCAAATTTCCAAACAGATGACAAACCAGATTTCATGTATTTTTAATTCCTGTCTATTTACAGGTGTCTTTTATCTTTCGTTCCGCGATAGCTTCGCTCGTGCAATCCCGTTCACCTATTAATTACGAATCGACAAAGTTTAATTAAAATCCATTATTTGGCGGAAATAACCGGCAGGTACGTCCATCCGGCCGTTCGTCCGTGGCGCTTTTTCGTTCATTATTTTAATTAAGCGTCTGCACGCAGCGGCGGTCACGTGACGCTTCAATTATCGTTTGTCACCGGCATATAATTACGAAATCTACGGCCGATGGGGCGCCGATATTTAATTAACATGCCCGCTCGCAGTTGCCTTTGATTATTGAATTAAATATTTTATTTTGCGGCGGGCGGCGAGTCCATTCAATCGAAATAGTCCAGCGCATTAAATATTTAAATACCGTGTATGTAGTTGTCGACGGTGATGTTTAGAGTGTAATAAATTACGATTCGCTGCGGTGCCGGTTTACACGAATTTTCATTGGTTAGCGCTTTTTTAATTATTTAAATAAAAATTGTGCGAAACACGTAGATTTCAACCAAGTTTTTTCTCTCCTTCCTTGCTTTATTTATCTCTTTCTCGCTTCCGCTGCGCCCGAATAGGTACGGTTCTATACTAAGTCAGTTTCCGCACTAGGTTAGGTATTCATTCTTCGACGAGTGCCCAGGTCACCGCTAGCCGGAACACCCTTAAATTTCGTCAAGTCAAAGCAGAGTCAAAATATCGCCATCTCGAGGCCGATATTCCATCAAAAACCCTTATCACATCTTCACTACATTTTACTCGCGACTAATTCCCTGCGTTACCAACAACACATACATACAAGCATGTTTATATCAACCCCCTCAAGGAGCAGAAATCGTCCCTTTTAATTCAGGAGCACTCAATGATTTATTTCAGTGAATTAAAAAAAATATAATGCAGAAGAAAAACCATTGAGACATAATTGCTGATGATTAATAAAAAGAAAACTGACGCTTTAATGGATATATACAACTTGTAAACCAATTTGTATTACATGGCAGGACATTTAATGATCGAGATGGTGGATTCTACTCTATCGCAGACTTTATCATTAACCATTCTTTGTTCTGGCCATTGTATAGGTGAATAGGCCGACAGAGAAAAAATATTCAAAGAATAGGCACCACATTATACCATTGAACCTTAAGTATTTCCTTCCTGAAATTAAAAAAAAAAGCAAACGAATTAATCCAGTTGGTTGCGGCAGTTCCAAAATTATTGATTGATTCTGCGTTTTAATTCGACAGGAATCTGCCCTTCTTAATATAGTCAAGAGATGGCGCTGCGTCGACCGTTCGTTTAAACTGATACCTAAACCACTTGTTTAAATTGACATCTAATTTTTGGCGTTTGTGTTGCCCTGCAAATAAATCCTATCGGAAACGATGGTTTACAACAAATGACGTTTGTAGATTTTTGCCCCAAGAGATGGCGCGGCCAAAAAATAATAATCCTCATTGTGCGCGTATTTTTCAAAAAAGTAGAAAACTAACTTACGAAAAAGACCTCCATTATCTTAGGTAGACAATATCTCGGAAATTTTTAAATCAGTGAAATTATAAAAATGGCGAACGAATTGACGCATTTGGAGTAGTTAGAAAAAATTATTACATACAATCTGGATTGTAATTGGTTTCCGCAGTTTAATCTGATCGGAATTCATAGTTCGCAGTTTTTCTTTTTAAATTTGATCAAGAGATGGCGCTCATTGTTTCACTATTTATTTATTAATTTTTTTAATTGCAAATTGACTGTCGGGAAATTATTACTTACATTGTAGCGTTCGATTTGTTCTACAATTGAATTTGATCGGAAATCATGATTCACAGCAAATGCCATCTTTAGTTTCCTCTTCAAGAGATGGCGCTCATTACTTTATCTACAGAAAAACTGTATCTACTTATAGAAAAACAGGTCACATTCTGTGCGCATTTTTTTTTTAATTCGGCAATTTTAAGTGGAAGCTCTCACGTAAATGCTAGTGACTCTCAACCATTATTTATTTTTTTTTTTTTTTAATATATGGCTTCAACTGCTGAGGTCATTAGCCATATTTTGGGAAGCCGCGAAGAGAAATCATAAAGGTCATAAAGGCAGAACAAGAGGTCACAGAAGAAAGGAAGTAAATGTTCCGATCCACGGAATGGATAATATGGAGGATGTTAGTATATAACTTTATATTTTTATCTTAGATATACAGTGTGTCCCAAAAAGTTTTATACAAATGGAGAAAAAGTTTATCTTACATTTCACAAAAAAAAAACTATTCTTTATAAAAAGCTCTGCATGACTTGTAGATCCATAATCAGGTACAAAATTTTTAAAAAATTGGCTGGAATACAGGAGAAAAAAAGTAATGATTTGGACGGAGAGCAAAATACGTTCAAACTGTAGTGGAGAACAAAATGTTCATTGAAATTGTAATTAAATAGCAAAAAATTATGAACACTTGTAGATTATTGATATTCCCAGATAAAAATTGATAAAGAAGGTTATCAATGTTTTATAAAAATAAATTATCTAACAATTGCTGAAGTGTTTATTTTTTACTTCTAATTTTTATCTGGGAATATCAATAATCTACAAGTGTGCATAATTTTTTGCTATTTAATCACAATTTCATTGAACATTTTGCTCTCCACTACAGTTTGGACGTATTTTGCTCTCCGTCCAAATCATTATTTTTTATTTTCCCTGTATTCCAGCCAATTTTTTTAAAATTTTGTACCTGATTATGGATCTACAAGTCATGCAGAGCTTTTTATAAAGAATAGTTTTTTTTTGTGAAATGTAAGATAAACTTCTTCTCCATTTGTATAAAACTTTTTGGGACACACTATATAATATTGTAGATATCACAAATAGAAGAATATCACAGCTAGTAGAATATCACAGATAGGAAATGTCATTCAATGATTATGTAAGTTATTTGTGTGATGGGTACCACTAATGGTAAGTAGAAGATATTGTGTATATAGAAGTGGTGTGAGGAAGATGTGAAAGTACGGGACAGCTACACTCGGTCAAAAAGACCGGCTGCTCTAACGAAGTTGAATACCGAGTTCACCCGAGAACCGGTGTTACTGAGAATATCAGACAGGGTACCACTAATATCATGGAGTACACGATGAGGGGCGAACCGGGGACAAGGCGTCGGGCGTGAACTTGACCTTTAAACGTAACTGACGTAATCAGCTGAAATATTTACTGGACAAATGCATGCAAATCACAAGAAAGAAATTGTTCCGTATTATGTAAAATAAGGATAACACCTAGACGTTAACGTTAACACAACGAGAACAAAAAAATTATTAGCAAACCGAAAACTAATTAGATTAATTTAAATAGAATGCCAGAAAGTGTGCAATAATTTTCATCAAAGGGCAATAAGAAAACGATAATGCAAAAAATATATTAATTCAAGAAAAAACAAAAAAATATATATACGACGGAAATCTACCTTTGCCTAGTGTCGGTTCATCTGAGTGGTAACATAATTTTATTTAACACGACGCAGCTGATTCGGTATGATAGAATGTCAATTGGAACTCTATAACTAAAACGATTCAAAAATTGTTGTACCTGAATGTACATTTATTTATTTATTTATTCGATAAATCATATCAATTCGCCGCATTACTGCTACAGTAATTGTCATCATCTAATAGCGCAAGATTTGTCGAAAATTTGCTCTTTATGAAAACGCAGAGTCATGAAACAGTTAATAAAGAAATACGGTACGAACTCACGCAAGCCAAGAGTATACCCTGCAGGTCGAAGGTCGTTTACGACTTCCGGCGTGTTGTCAGTACATTGATCGGAGCACTCGTAACGAAACTGCGACAAACACCTTTCTACGGTCGACGGACTGCTTCCATAATGTCGGTTATTTAACCGAGGGCCAAGAAGATATCCAAAAGTAAAAGTACCAAAACGAAATATCCAAACGTAAAAGGTAAAAGTAACCAGTGGTAAAAGCCTGAGTTAAAACGAAACGACATAATTAGTATCAAGGTGGCGTCAGCCGTTAGCCTACTATTACCTGGATTTTTATATAAACCAGGCCCTGGTAGGCTAATCTTCCCTAATCGTTTAGCGATGCACTAAAGAATCTTCCGACCACGTCCTAATCTTTCATAGCGAACACTCCGTTGAAGGCAGAAGCAGAGTTAAGGGGATTCTTTCAAGCAGAAATCAATGCAATGTTATTTCTTTATTATGGCTTTCGTTATGAATAAAACTTTCTGAAAAAAATATATGTGATTTAAGTAGTGATTGCCCGCCGCCCGTTGCAGGTGCAAAGACCGACAGAGACCGCATGCAAGGGATAGCGTTATGCCGACTCCGTTTTGCAGCACAATTTTGTCAACGAATTACGGAAGTTGTAATTAATCAATACAATTTAAATTTAACCAACATATCAAGGGCATGTAAAACAAAGGCTGTGGACCACTATTTTCTTAAAACGTGCATAGTTCACTTCACTACAGCGTTGTACAGTAGAGCCAATTTATTGAAGGTTTGAATTTTTTTTTTGGAAAACCCTACTTGCATTTAATATTCCTATGCGTCAAGGTACCTCGATCATCACTACTTAAATCACATATATTTTTTTCAGAAAGTTTTATTCATAACGAAAGCCACAATTCGCCGACAAAAAATGCATTACATTGCTGCTTGAAAGAATCCCCTTAAGCGAAAAGTGACGCCTTGAAACAAAACGAAATAGGATGACGCGAGATGACCGTTGATGCCATTAACTCCGACCAATCAGAAATCATTATTATCGAAAATGCCCATATTAGGACATGGTAAGATGCGATTGTACGCCTACATTCCACAATAAATTCTAGTTGACCGTAAATTTCTGAATATTGCCCATATTCCTTACGTCATTTTGGAATGTAACAAGCGCTCGAGATAATAATATGTACACCATGCTTTGGGGTGTTGTTTTTACCAAAAACGTTTATCGAGGTAGGATGAAGAGTCATGGTTAGGCCGAACTAGTGACTTTTTACTTGAGAAAACCTTAAACTTTTTTTGACAAATTTTCTCTCTTGTATCTGAATTTTTTGACAAACGTTGTTGAATTGCTCTTCTTTTTCGAGCGCATTTTTATTTTGGATATAAGCTTGAATCAATTAGAAATATGAGAATTGGATGTTGCAACGAGGAAATTAGAATGCCACCAACGCAAGAGCTCAGATATCAAAGCTGCATGAAGCAGTCCGCCAATGCTTCCAGGAAAAACATAAAAAGCATGAGTCACTGGAAACGTGCGATTCATCTTTTAGAACGATTTTCCGATGCCTCATTCATTGCAAATAATTTCTAGCTTTCGAGTCACCCTGTATATTGACGAAAGTGTAATTACGCGGAAGTCTGACCTTTGGAACTTGGACTGTTCCTAAAAGTTCCTAAAAGTCCGAACAATTCGCGTTGAACGTCGCCCCGATGTAAATGTCTTCAGTCGTGGCTACTCGCTCGCATTCAGACCGCACTGAGAGTTATTCTCGTTTTAAAATTTTCATTAAACGGTGTTTGTCTTGAAGTGAAAAGTAAACGGGTATACTGCCGGTTGTGAAATTGGTTGCGGCGAGCCCGAGGCTTCTCCAAGCTTGTTCCTTTGTATCTACGCAGGTACGTTTTTAGCGTTACATCGTGCGACGGTCGGTTCGTAACTCGTGTTCTCCTTTATCTAGTTTTTTTTATATATTCCTATTTGGACCCCTCCATTTATTCCGAACGTTTCACCAACGTTCCATTAACTAAGAGCTGCCTGGCGATCGTCTTCGTGGTGTGCCCTTGTTGAAAGGATTGATGGCGTCGCTATAAACGGATCTTGGCCGATCTTCTTGGAGTTAGGCAACGCGGCGGTTCATCACATCAGATACTGCAAGAGGACGCGCTCCTTGGAGGAAACGAAAGTTGGCCTGAAGACAAGATGTCATTTGGAATGATACGACGCTGCTGTTACGCCTAACCTCGACGGACGACTCTTTGACGTTTGCTCCTGGGACAACCGAAGGGCGGACTTAATCTTGTTTATTTTATTTTACCGTACCATTTTAATATTAAGTGTTTAAACCACAAACGCCGTTGATACGCGATTCTAGTTTCGAATTGTTGTGTTCATTTTAATGCGTTTTGTGAAGGTAGCAAAAGCTTCTAAAAAGGAACCCTATAAATAATTGAGAAACTCATTTGCAATTCATTGTAGGCAGAGGAAAGTTTCCTCCTCATGTAGTGTAGTGTGAACCATGTAAGTCTATTACTTGTTATTGCATACTTATAATAAATGTATTATTTATTTACTTCAGCTACGTCCCTCACTTTAGTTTTGTAAGTTATTAGGTAACAATATTATTGTTTTGTATTTTGTGTTCGTTGTAAGGCAGACATATTTTTTTTCGATGGCCTTGCAAAGGAAAACTTAGGACATCCAATTAGCCGCACGGCAATATCCTCTTTCCGTTTCTTCCGTGTCTGGTTCGGGGAGGCCGGGTGCGACGACAGGGAAAAAAACTCCGGTAAATAAGACGACTCTCCAAACTAGTCTGGCTTCGGTCCAAATCCTCTAATTTGAACGTGAAACTCGAAACTGAACTTTAACCCGCGGAATTACGCCGAACAGCTTGAAGAACCCGAACGAGGTGCTTCTCGCCTCGTCTTACCGGAAGCGCGCAGTCATTTCTACGGGCGAATGAAAAAAATAAAAGTCGATATTTCAAGATCGGATCCCTTTCATTCCGGGTTGCTTTGAACGTGGGGGTATTACTGCCGCGGTTAAATGAGATGTGACGTGAACGAATCAGTGTAATTTGCGGATGGGTTCGATTTAATTTAGTTCGTTTCGTTCGGGAAGAGAAAATCAAGGAGCTTATTTCAACTTCCGATAAATTACATCAGTAAGTAATTCGTCGGTACCGACGCGACGCGATGGAAAGTTGTGCGCCCGAAGTTATGATGATGGGATAAGAATGGGCGCCTAATGAATGAAATTTTTCAAGTCGGAAGAGACCGCCAATAAGTTTTCGACTCCGGGAAATTACCGGATCGATCTTCGCGCGCTGCAAATATGCACGGAATTCTAATAAAATTTCCGGTGCAAATGGAGGGCAATCTATTTAGTGACGTGATCGAAAGAGCGTTGGTGCTTCGATTAAAGGGACCTCTTTAACAAATGTCTTATTGATTCCATCCTTATACTCCATCGAGTATACCACCAAATACTAATTTGCCAAATGTATGGGAGTGGACAACAATAAATAATCTTAAAATCCTATTCGAATTACCCCATCCCATATCTTACTGCTAAGCATGGGAAGCAAATTGCAAAGAGGTGAGATAGTAGATAGGCTATGAGGACAAGGGGGTCCGAAATTGCACTTTCGCTATTGTCCCATAGGTGGCGCCCAAAATTTCTTATACTTACTTGAATGTCTCGGAGAACTAATTGATTTACGTTAGTTAATTAAAATTATTTTTTTAAATAATATCAATGCAATAGCATTCTACTGTGATTTCTGTCTCGTCGCTTATTCAATCCATAAAAAGACAAGTCCATTTCGTAATCTGCATTAATAACTGAAGTCGCCGACAACGAGGACGACGTAGACGACGTCACTTGACTAGGAAAACTATTCTCCGAGCAATTTCTAGGCACAAAGGAGGTCTCGGCGAATGATAAATTGCCAGATAACATCCTCGTAATAAATTCAAACGATACGGACGGCAAGAAGACCGCTATAGGTCGGCCGAGACATGAAGACGGCCCCCGCAATACACACACATATTTCGCTTGCCATTCATCCGGACGGAGATTAATTCTTCCGCGCCATAAATTAAATCTCCGGAACTAATAACGGAGGCGCGCTCCTCTTCGCAAAAATCGGCGAAGTTGCTCCGACAATGGAAGTTCGCCGGCGATAAAACGGCGCGCTCTTTCGCCTTTTTATCGCTGTTGTGAACAGCTTCGAGTTGTTCAATTATCAAGGCTTCAAGCGGAGGCACTTAAGACGTTTTCTGCAATTGCCCGGGAGCCGATTGTTATTGCAGTTTTCGTGCCGGAAAACAAACTCCAAACAAAGATTTGCATTCGAGGGTGATTTTCTAAGCGAGTGCGCTGCAATTAGGACTAATCACAAAGGAAGTTTGTCTCTGTCTTTTACAAAGTGCGACTTAAAAGAATGCGTAGATACTCGACGACATTTGAAGAAGGACATACTTTAAAAGTAAGGAAATGTTGGAGTTGATGCTTGAAGAAGTAATTAACATTAACAAAGTATTATTAAAGTCTAAAAACTACAACTTTTTGTAAAAATAATTTAAGTTGATATTCTGGCGAAGAGTGTCATATACATGTCGAAGTGTAAGGGTGGCTCGGCTAGCGGTGACTTGGGCACTCGTCGAAATTGCTGTTATACTAGCGCACCGGCAACATACGACAACGGCCAGCGATCGGTATAATACATTATTGATATACCCATCTGCCGCCTCGCCACTGTTACTATAGTCAAGTTGAGATTGCGTCCAGCCAAAAAAAAATCCAAACTGACATTAGAAACGAAAAAGAAACGACTTTCCGGGAGTCACATCATGCGCCGCGTTTCAGGGAAATCAAATATTTAGGCGCTCTTTTATTTACGAGGCTGCGTGCAAGTACGATCCTGTTTGGGCGCCGCAAGTCCGACGGCGGATATAATGCGGGATTATCTCACCTACGCTAGGCGTTCCGAACGGAATGTTCCCTAAATATTTAACTTTAATCAAGAAGGCAGGCACTAAACGCCGGAATCGCCTTAACTATTCATACGCTTGAATAATTCAAGCGATCTTATACGAAGCGCGCGCGCTGGCGCCATCTCTTCAATTCAAAACTGCACAAATTTTTATGGGGTTGCTTTCGATTCTTTAAAGATCTCTACATACGCGCAGACAAGTCCGTGGAAACGTTAGTTTAGAAATTCCTAACTTTGGTAACACTTTTACCATTTCTTTTGTTATTTCATCAAGACCTGGGGGTTTTCCTAAGTTGTTTTGTTTTTCTCATTGCTTGTTACCTGTGATTTCTTCTTATTTTCTAATTCGATTCCGGTTTCTCCCGTTACATCCCTGCCCCCTAACAGTTCCTTTCCTCCCGTTACATCCCTGCCCCCTAAAAGTTCCTCGCGGTACTCTCTCCATCTTTCCATGATTTTGTTCTCTTCTGTGACCACCTTTCTTCTTTTACCTTTTATATTTTGAAGGGCTTGCTTTTCTCATTTTTCATATTTCAGAGCGTCCCGAAGAATTTTTTTTTGTTGTCAATGCATGCGTTCTCCAAAATGATTCCAGGCTTACTTGGATCTTTCTTTCCCAGGTATATTTGCCATTTCTTTTTTTCCCCTGCATGACTGACTCTCTTGACTTTGCCTGTCCACCGATGGGTTCTATTTTTATAATAGATATTAAAAAAGTCTTTTGTGAAGATTGAAGACTTCCGCGACCGTTGTCCGTGATTTCTTGGTTTCCGGGCTGGTATTGCGTTAAAGTTGTGGCGATGCCGACGTTTCGTCCAGGGCTTGTGTTATGCTGCAGCATTTGTTGGTGTCTTGGAGCGGCTGACGTCACTGACTGCAGATTCTTTTGGTGTGAGTCGCTCCGATACACCAAAAGAATCAGCACCAACACCAGCCCTGAAGAAACGTCGGAATCATCACAACGCAGTTAAAAAAGGCCCTTTTATTCGTAAATTGGTAGTGTTGTAAATCGGTAATTTAATAATGTTGGCCGATAATATACAGAAGTTTTTGATTGAAATATAAAAGCCTCCGCACACGTGTTAAGATACTTGTAGACATGTTCTCATAGACGTTGTCTTAACAGAAACGCCGCATAGTTGTAAACAAATTGGTTCAGCAAACGACTAAGTATGTAACGAGCGTTCAATAAAAAAAACGGACACGCTTTTGTTGTCAGGAACGTATGTCATGATTAACTTTATATGTATTTCAACTCTGACAAGTTGACGGCGGTTAACCTTGTGTCAACAAAACTCGAGGCAAGGTGCTTTGAAGAAGTTTTTGGACAGAATTATTAGTCGGGATACTGTAATTCCTTGACATCCGTGGTCCTGTGATTTAACCGTTTGAGATTTTTCTTGTGGCCTTACATAAAGACCTCCATATTTACACATCAGTTGCTGATTTAAATGACCTAAGCCAGCGGGTTGCTAATAAAATTCAAGAACTGAAGGAATTTCCTCCTGTCTTAAAGAAACCTGATGAACGAAATTAAGCATAGAACCTTGAAATGTTTTCAAGAAGAAGGTAGACACTTTCAGTATTTATTATTGTGGCGTCTACTTGTATTTGTTAAATTTAACGATTGTTGCCTGCACCCTATTACTAGTGATAGAGTTTTGGCAGAGAGGGCCAAGAGAATAATAATAACAAGTTTTGGGCGAAAATAAAAAGGACAGTTTTTTTCATGATTCAAAATATATATTTTTTACAATTTAATTTGAATTATTGAGACAAATAATTAACTGTACTTGTGACGCCCACAATTATAATTGTTGTAAAAAGTTTTATAAGTTACAGTAATAAATGTTTAATTTTGAAATGTTTTCTTTGTGTTAAAGTGAGGTTAGAAATGCAAGTGACAATAGTCGTATGAAGAACCCTACGCTATACGTTCAGAATAATTTCACAACTATCTAGACCGTTTTGTTAATTGAACACTCGTTATAACGTCAATATACAATGAAGATGGCAAGAAAAATCGGCAAATCACTTTACTTCTCCAACTACTAGACTTAATGGGTGTACACATGGATGGCAGCAACTGTGCATTTCTAAAGTGTGTACGCGATAGAGTCTTAATATCAAACGAATAGGTAATGTATAACGTTAATATACCGAAAAAGTTGAGATGTATATCCGAATACTGAGATACCTTCACAAGTACATAATAAATACGTACAACATGATATACGATGAAGGTAGAAAGAAGAATCGGCCAGTGACT
This sequence comes from Dorcus parallelipipedus, assembly GCA_958336345.1. Lineage (NCBI taxonomy): Eukaryota > Metazoa > Arthropoda > Insecta > Coleoptera > Lucanidae > Dorcus > Dorcus parallelipipedus. Next base: position 30,614,821 of record OY284478.1, read on the forward strand.
TTACTTCTACAACTACTAGACTACTACTACAAACGAATTGGTATGTATGACGTTAATATACCGAAAAAGTTGAGGTATATAAGCGAATTAATACTGAGATATCTTCAGAAGTACATGATCATTACATACAACATGATATACAATAAAGGTAGAAAGAAAAATCGGCAAGTGACTTTACATCTACATACAACTACTAGACTTATGGATGGCAGATGGCAGAAACTCTGCACTTTTAAGGTATGTACGTGATACAGTCTTAACATCAAATGAATAGGTATGTATAACATTAACATACTAAAAAAAGTTGAGTTAATACTGAGATACCTTCACAAGTATATGATCAAAACATACAACATGATATACAATGAAGGTAGGAAAAAAAATCGTCAAATGACTTTACTTCTACAACTACTAGACTTAGTGGGTATATACATGAACGGCAGAGACTTGATACTTTAAGGTACGCAAGTGATACAGTCTTAATACCAAAGACAGAGTACGAATTGCAATACATGATGCAACAATTATACATCGAATTTAAAAAAATGCGACTGAACTTTAATAAACAAAATGTAAAAGTAATGATACAACAACAAAACTTACGACAAAAGGGTACTTACTATTGTACATGATAATCACATGTCATTTTCATATTACCGTGTATCAAAATAAAATGGTGATACAACAATCAGAAAATACGTTTAAGATCCAACGTCATGTACAAGGTAAAAGTAGGTATAAACGCAAGTTGTATTAATACAGACAGTATTCAACAGTTATCACTTAACATACAAAACAGAAAACACCAAATTTCACCAACAAACGGAACGTTTTCGAAGGTACAAGGAGAAATAAGTACGTCAAAAGTACATATAATAAAAGTAAAAGAAGCTAGAGATGCCAAATGAAGAAGTAGCCGACGACGAAAGATGGACTTCAAAGAAATCTTGTCTGCGTCATATCTATGACAATTTCTAGAAGTTCACGTCTGGCCTTCTGGTTTCTGTTTTCAAGCATCATTTTGGTATTTTGTCAATTATCGCCTTCACACCAGATCAAGTTTGTTTAAGAACGATTCAAAAAAAAAGGAGAAAGGAACGCTGAAGTTCTTTTTCCCAAAAATTAAAGAAAAAAAGGTCAATTCTATTCCTAATAGGTCCATATTTCTCATTGTATCTCCTTTAAGTCTTCCTCTGAGCCAGAGAGACAATAATTATTGCAACAAAACAGAATCTCCGATTTTAATATCCTCACAACTTACAATTAGAGAAAAGGAAAGACCTGCTGAATTTAGATCTATCAATTTTGGATTCTGAACAAGGAAGTAGTCGACGAGGAAAGTTGAACTTCAAAGAAGTCTTATCTACGTCATGTCAATGACAATCTCCAGAAGTTCACGTCATTTTGGCATTTGGTCAATTTTTGTCTTCACACTAGAGCAGATTTGATTAACAGCGATTCAAAATAAAAGAAAGGGGAAAGGAAAGCTGAAGTTTTTATCCAAAATTAATGAAAAAAGTTAATTTGTAAAAGAGATTAGCTCTATTAAGCCCATCTTCCTCAATTAGTCTCCTATGTCTTCTTACTAAGTCTCTCTCACCGCGGCTTACTTGGCTCTCCCAATATTTTGGCACTTGGTTCATTTTCACCTTCCCACCAGACCATGTTCCTCTGCTTAATTAAAAAATAGTAAAAAACAGATAGAAAGGGGATACGTTTTAGTCCAAAATTAACCCAAAAAGATACCATTTCTAGTTCTACTGGGTCCTCTTCCTCATGGTGTCTCCTTCTAAATCCTCCTCTGCTCCTTACACCAGTTAGACATTGCAGCATATTTTTGGCCATTTCCATTGAGATTGCCATCCATGAAATGTTTCTTTTGCTTAAAATTATTGCAACAAATCAGAATCCTCTATTTTAAGGATGTAATCAAAGTCGTCATGGGATGTGACGCCTACGAACCGGAAACAGCTTAGAGGAAAGAAAAAACCATCAGAGTTTAGATTTTTTTTTATTAACAATTTCGGACAACAATAATTTCTTGAAGTTCATTTGTCTTCTTCCATCAATTTGCCATTTGGTCAGTTTTTGCCTTCACACCAGACCAAGTTTTAATAAGTACGATTCAAAACAAAAGGAAGAGAAACGGAAAGCTGAAGTTTCTGCCCAAAATTAATGAAAAAAAAAATTGTAAAAGAAGTTAATTCTAGTCCCATTAGGTTCATATTTCTCGCTGTGTCTTCTTCTCCGTTCCTCTTATATGACAGACAGTCATTAATGCAACGAATCAAAATATCCGATCCTCACACAACTTAGAGAAAAGGAAAGACCGTTGGAATTTAGACCTAATCATTTTGGATGCTGAACGAAGAAGTACTCGATGCGGAAAGATGGACTTCTAAGAAGTCAGTCAATGAAAATAAAAGTAAAAGACGCTATAGATGCCAATGTAGAAGGAAGTAGCTAACGACGAAAAAGATGGACTTCAAAGAAATCTTATCTGCGTCATATCTATAACAATTTCTAGAAGTTCACGTCTGGCCTTCTTGTTTTTATTTTATGACATAATTTTGGCTTTTAGTCAATTTTCGTCTTCACACCAGCCTAAGTTCGATTAAGAACGATTAAAAACAAGAAAGGTGACATTTTTGCCCAAAACTCTTCCTCATTGAGTCTCCTATGTCTTGCTTCTAAGTCTCTCTTTGCTCTTTACTTGACGGACAAAACTATTTTTGTCTATTCTCATTAACATGCCCATCCAAGAAATGGTCCTTCTCCTTTCACATTATTGCTACGAATCAGAATCTCCCATTTTGAAGACGAAACCAAAAATGTCGCTTGAAACTTGGAAACGGGGGAAAAGGAAAAGGAAGATCGTCGAAGTTTAAGGAAAGAAAGCACATTGAGACTCATATAACTGTATTTGTTTTGATTGTGTTTCCTCTTATCACTGGCATTTGATAAACTTCGTCTTCATAACTTGATGACTTACCCTAATCGATTCATGGCAATATCTTAGTTTTTTCCTTTCTTTTTTTACTTGATTAAATAAAGACGGACGGAAGGGCCATTTGAGTTTTGAGGTGTTTTCTAAGCGCCATGAATTTTGGATGTGAAAATAAAAACTAACCTCTAAAGCATCTTTTTTTGTGTCACGTCATTCAAACAATTATGTTTACGAACATGTCCACGAGCATGTCCAGGTGCTTGTGACCATAGCAGATTAAATGCAAGTACGAAATAGTATTCTTTTGAACTGCGACTTTATTTTCGTTGTGTTCCAACGTGTTGCAATTGGGGACGTCGAAGTGCATTACGGGCGATAAACTTCCCTTCACTTCTTGCAATACAAACCGACACGTCTGGCGGGCCGCCCCCGAAGAGCGATGCGTTCGGTGAACTTGGTCGATTTATGTTCCGACAAATGTTGCGCGAACTTTTGTTTTAAAAACCGAATCAATAACTCTCGCCCGCCGACACGACTAATGCGGCGAAACTTCGCCGAGCCCTAACGCGAAGTTAAACGCCGAAAAAACCGCGGGGCTCCGTCGCTTTTTCCCCCCGTCGCGTCGGGAAGTATTTACATTAAAATCACGAAACGTATCGGAATTAAATAATGTCGCCCGAGATGGAAAGAAATCGAGACAAAAGCGATTGTTAACAAAGGGAAATTATTCCGTTCGTGGCTGTATCAACATTGATACAGGCGAAAGTTCTTTTGTTTCCGGCGTATTTAATTTATGACTTGTTTGAGTTTAAATTCGCCGGGCGACGTCTTTTTCACATGGGCAAACAAGTTCGGTCTCAATTACGGGCAGGGGCGATAAGTTTATAAATCACTCGGGCTTTAAGGCCTAAAAAAGAAAGTTAAAATTGTTTCACGAAATAATTGTGGTTCTTTTTCATAAACACGTTTACAAAAATCCTCTGACAGGTTATAAACGACATCTATTGAATGATATTGGTGACAAATGCAGGATAACCCCTGAAGATTTTAGAATAGGGAGCCCATCAATCAAATTGGAAATAACTTCGTGTACACAATCTACAATCTACTAAAAGCGCGGAAGTATAAGGTGTTGCCTCTTTTCTGATTTTAGGACACAAGATTTAAAATGGACGCCCATCTACATCTAGATACAAGAAATAGAGACTTCTGTTGAAATAGTTTCAAAATTAAAAATTGTTTTCGCTTTATTAAAGTCCAACATTACGCTGTTAGTTTGCTGAAAGAATTCTTAAGAAGAATGTTCCCGTTCGTAAAAAAAAACCGCAGCGCCATCTATCGATAGTCTAAGTGTAACAGCTAATATTATCTATCTTTTATATTCAAAATTCAAAGTTGGTTTCACTTGTTGTTAAAAGCCAACATTACAATGTTAGTTTCTCAAAATCTTTCAGATGTTTCTGATGTTTCCATTCATTAAAACAACGTGGCGACATCTATCGGTACTCTAAGTGGAACTCCATCTTTTATTTCCAAAATTCAAAATTGTTAAAGCTGACGTTGCGGTGTCATTTTACGGAAATAAATCATGTGAGAGTTCTAGTGCAGTTTTGTTTATAAAAAGAGCGTGGCGACATCTATTGTCTGCAGGGTTGGGAAAACTACGTGTAAAAAATATTTTCTATATTACTTTACGTCTAAACGTAATTTGTATGTAGTTAAATGTAATTTTTACACGACGTAGTTTATGTGAAATGTCACATTTCTAACCTCAAAATTGAATGCTCATTTGACGAATTTCAAGTTTTTGAAGTTTTTTAATGCTTGTATACAACAATTTTATTCATTTTACATCAAAAAAGATATTATATTGTGTATAAATAATTAATTATAACCTGAGAATGAAGAAATAGAAAACAACGTAGTTTTTACAGTAGTTACATTTTTTACGATGTAGATAATTACAAAATCTATGCGTAATTAATGAGTATTTATACGTCTCATTATCTACGTCCCAACCCTGATTGTGTGTAACTAGAACTAGATGTTACAGGCAGAGACATCTCTGGTTTTCATTTCTAATTAAAAATTATTTTACCTAACAAGCTAGTGACCTGCTATTTTATTTTCGAAATTAAAAATTATATCTACTTTGTTAAAGCCGTCAGTTCGCCAGAGCAGTGCTTACGTTTCTATTCACAAAACGAGCGTGGCGACATCTACCGATAATCTGAATGGAATAACAAGTATCATCTACCTTTTATTTAAAAAAAAACACAATTTGTTTTCTGTTTATTAAAACCCGGGTTACGGTGTCACTTTTCTTAAAACAAACTTTGCGATGATTTTAGTGATGCTATTTACAAAAAGCGCCTGCAGTGACATCTATCGCCTACCCTGACAGAATAGGCAGCGACACCTATTGTTTCACTTTTGAAATTAAAAATTATTTCCACTTTATTAAAGCCGTTAGTTTGCCAAAGGAATGCTTGAGATTTTTCCAGCGTTCTCATTCGTCAACGAGCGTGGCGACATCTACCGATAATCTGATTGAAACAACAAGTATTATCTACCTTTTGTTTAAAAAAAAATTCAATTTGTTTTCTGTTTATTAAAGCCCTCGTTAAAGTGTCAATTTTCTTTTTCGATAGTTCGAGTGATTCTATTTATGAAAAGCGCGTGCGGCGACATCTATCGCGTACCCTGGTAGAATAGGTAACGCCATCTGTTGTTCTATTTTCTAAATTAAAAATTATTTTCACTTAATCAAAGCCGTTAGTTCTCCAAAGCTGTACTTCAGATGTTTCTAGTGTTCCTATTCACAAAATGAGCATGGCGACATCTATCGTTAATTTGGGCGGAAAAATTAGTATTATTTATCTTTTATTGAGAGTAAAGTGTTTTCTTGACCGGTACTATATTCTTTGAAATAAAACTTCCTGAATCACGGTCTGAATGTTTTTTATTAATTGTTTAACATAACGTTTTCGAACCTGGCCAGGTAATTATGTAAATTTAATTGTAGATACTGAGGAAGAACCTGGCCAGGTTCGAAAACGTTATGTTAAACAATTAATAAAAAACATTCAGACCGTGATTCAGGAAGTTTTATTTCAAAGTTTATCTTTTATTCTAAACCTTGTTTCTTTTTCTTAAAGCCCGCGTTACGATGTTACTTTTTCTAAAACAAACATCGCGATAGATCGGGTGATTCTATTTTTTATAAAAAGCGCAAGCGGCGACATCTATTGCATAACTTGGTTAAATAGGCAGCAACATCTGTTGTTCTATTTTCGAAATTAAAAATCACTTTCACTTTATTATAGCTGAAACATGGTGTCATTTTACTAAAGCCGATAGCATGGTTCGTGACTTTGTCAAACCAACTTTGTGGCATTTCCGTTTGTGGCGACATCTGTATGGTCTGTGGTTAATAAGACAACGACGAAGTAAATCGATAATCTACTGGTTTATTTTCAGACTGGCAGAAAAGTGTCTTTGCCAGATGTCAGCTTCTTGTAAATAGTTTCGCAATTCCTTCACAAAATTCGCAGCGACATCTTACGGTTTATTTATCAATGAAGCGAGCGGTTTTATTGTTTTATTCTTAAACCGCCATTTAATTTTTGTTTTAGGAAATTCAAACGACGTTGACACTTTCTGGGACAACAACTCACACTCACGAAACGGTGACTAGCGACATCTTTTCGATTACTATGTAAAGGCCAGAACGTACAGCTACATCTATCGATTGAGATCTGAAATAATACCTAAACATTTTCAAAATGTATTATGCGTATTTGGTAACAAAGTTTGCAATTTTCCAAGAAGGGGGTGAAAGGGAAACGTAAAATATTTCATCACCACACATGTTTTTTTTAGCCTTTTCACGCCCGCGCCTATTACGTGGAATACGAACATCATGATCCTCATTCGTCCTTTCGAAATTGAACGCCATTCACGTACCTCACGTGAACTCTAATGTTCGCATCTCGCATATGAAATTCAATAAGCCCTTTCGATTCGCGCTTGGCCCAAAAATAAGGAAGGCGGCGGCGGCGCACCGCGAGGGCGTAACAAGATTCCAAAGGGCGAGATTATTACTTTACGGCTTCTTTGCATTCCGGGGGCGGAACGCGCTCGCGTTCCTTAATCAAAATTTAAATCACGGGCGGCGGCGTTTATTTATGCGTCTGCATGGTTAACGGGGCGCCGATTTAAATATCGCGCGCGTTCTATTTACATCTCGGATTTATTAAGTGCGACCCGAATTTTTCGGGCCGCCGGTAACACGGGCGCTTAGGGGGGTGGTCCGGAATAAATTAGCCGCGCCGCAAGTATAATTGATGTCGTCCGCACCCCTTTCTGGATGTACGTACACAGCATTGAAACAATGTTATTGTTTGTGTAAGGTGCTTGCAGACGCTACGCTCCAAATGGAAGTTTTGGAACGCTTCGAGCTTTAAGGTGGATAAACAAGATTCTGCGGAGGCAGACAGACAGGTTCGATGCAAATTAAGATTTCCCAAGGACTCGACTTTCTAATTTTAACACTGTATTGCAAACCACATCTTGGCGCGAAAGCGTCTTCGACATCATTGTCATTTTCAAGTCGTTTAACCCAGTCACAACATTAGTCAGGTGGACGACGATGTTTTTACACACCACATAGATAGGACCGAGGAAAAGGGGGCATCTGTTCGCCTGAATTATATATAACGGAAACGACCTTTATAAGATCGCCAATTTGGAGTGAAGTATAAGCGGGCGGATCTGGCAGGTCAGCGCTTTTATGTCTTTGTTTATTTTGCTATTGGATCGTGGAAGGCGTTTTATGTCGCTGATAACCCACTTTCATCAATGTGATCGATTCCAAGACGTTTCGGAATTTTTTCTCTCCGTCTCGAAACTCGATCGTCGTATAAACGACCAGATAGATGTACAGCGTGATTCTAAATTATTGTCGTGGTTGCCGTAGTTGATACTCTTAACCGTAAAAAAGAAGCTTCATTTGCGTGAGCCTTTATAAAACATATCGTATTCTGCACAGAAATTTGCTTATTATAAAGAAAACGCTGTCGCAAAGCGAGCTCATTCGCTTGAGCTTGCACCTTCATCTGTTTTGGAACACGAGTGCGACAGTTACAGCTTGATTCGATGAGGATTATTACTGTAAAATATCAATGTGGATAGAGTATACTTCCAATCAAAAAGCGAGAGCTAATTCTATGCAAGACAAGTGCTGTAAGGAACCTAATTGCAGCTGTAAAACCTTGAGAAAAATTGTTGAGACTGCAACTGGACACGAGAGCGTGTTTATCGCACTTGTGTCGTCCAGTTGCAGTCTCAGCAATTTTTATATTGTGCCGCTGCATAGGCGCAATAACAAGAAAAACAAATGTTACTAACACCTGTTACGGTGATGTCACTTTACCCTCTTGAGATGACAAGGCAATAATCCCAAAAGAAATTTTAATTTTGTCAGAGTTCCGTCGGGTAGTTTTACCCGACGGTCCATTTTTCTCTCTGCGCGTTTGTTTCTCATCGCAAATTCTTCTACAAGCTCGATTTCGCGGAAAAATTAATTCGTTTTACTTTATTTTATTCGGTAGAAAAGAAACAATTCTTTCGTGAGCATACTTGGTTTTGTTTTACCTAGTTTAAGTAAATCGTAAGCGTAGTCGGTATCAAATTTAAAACTAAAGTGTCTCAAAGTTTGAATTGCGAGAAGATAATCAGACTCAACTTTTGGTGAGCTGAAATCAATTCACCTGCTTAGAATTTAGAAATTAAATGTCGTAAAGAATGCCGTTTCTTCTCTCTTCGAATTGAATTTTAGACTGTAACAATACTCTAGCAGAAATAGTACTCATTGGAACAAATGTATAGAAAGAAGAGGTTATCTGAAATTAAGAGGTCTTCATAAGACAAGTCAAAATGACCTCAAAAAAATTGTGGTTCATCTTCCAACGTCAATGTGACTTGGATATTCATTTCCAATTATTATATGACTGTATTGCATCGTATAGCTAATACTCATACGTACAAAATAATACCTCTCATAATAGCTTCGTGTGTGTACATATTTATATAAATTTCTTTACTTTAGAATAATCGATATTGAAACCTTGGGAAATGTTTTGTTTCCTACCTGAAGGCTGCAAATCTTGGGCGGGGAAATTAATTTCGTCCCAATTTGCCGGCTAAACTCAATGGGACGCGTCGAGATCATATGTAACCCAAAAACAAAGGGGGCAATAAATAATTTACATCATTCACCAGTTATTATTTATAAAACAAAAGGGATCCTCAAATTCTTATTAAAAGGTCGCAAGAATGAGTTAGATATTCAAGGAAATAAACCAACAACGCAAAGCTCTGACGCTTCAAACACGAAGTGCGGATCTGCTTTCCGTTCACAAAAATGAACCATAACCAGCAAAATTCCCCAAAAACCACTGCGTTGTTTCAACTCAGACATGCAGGATTTGGATTGGTAGAACCTTGGAGCTACGTGGGGTAGTTAACTGATGACGTCACAAAGAGTCACGATTAGGAAGCTCATACGCCTGGAGACTTGGGCTTAAACCCAAAAGACGGTCCTGGGATGACTATGAATAACCTAAGAGCTATTTAGATAGGTACCAGATAACGTCATGAGGGGGTCACGACATGCCCCAAGACTGAACTGACCTCTATAATTGATTAAGAAGCTAATTGCAGTTCCTACGCCTATCGACTTGGGCTTTAAACCCTGAAGAAGATCCTAGGATGACTGTGAATCAGTTTAGAGTTGATTTAGATAAGTACCAAGTGACGTCACGGGGGGTCATGGCATACCCCAAGACCGAACTGACCTCTACAATTGATTACGAAGCTAATTGCAGCTCCTAAGCCTACAGACTTGGGCATAAACCCGGAAGACAGTCCTAGGATGGTTGTGAATCACTTTATAGCTAATTTAGATAGGTACCCAATGACGTCACGGGGGATCACGACATACCACAAGAATGAACTGACCTCTACAATTGATTAAGAAACCAATTGCAGCTTCTACGCCTATAGACTTGAGCATAAACTCAGAAGAAGATCCTAGGAGCTAGTTGAGAGCTAGTTTAGACGGATACCTGGTGACGTCACAGGGGTCGCGACATACCCCAAGACTGAACTGGCCTCTACACTTTATTAAGAAGCAGCCCATCGACTTGAGCTTAAACCTTGAAGAAGGTCCTATGGTGACTGTGAATCACTTTAGAGCTAACTCAGATAGGTACCAGGTAATGTCATAGGGGGGTGCGACTGAAGTTACCTCTGCTATTTATTAAGAAGCTCACTTCAGCTTCTGCGCCCACAGACTCGGACTTAAACCCAGAAGAAGGCCCTAGGATAACCGTGAATCGCTTTAGAGCTACTTTAGGTGGGAACCAGTTGACGTCATAGGGACTTACGTTGTACGCCAAGACTGATGTTACCTCTGCAATTGCAATTTGTGTTCTTTTTGCCAAAAAATTGGTAAAATGAGTGAGATAAAGGGATAGGAAGTTGTTGTTTATTGAGTTACATTAGTAACTAACCCAATTTGCCTTGACGCCAGGAGGTTACCAGCTCAAACAGGTGGGCTTTAGTTATGGCGAGAAAATTCGTTGCAAATAATTTCTAGCTTTCGGGTCACCCTGTATCTTGGTGAAGGTGTGATTACGTGACCTTTGGAACTTGGACTGGTCTAAAGACGACGCTTTGAACGCTAAACAACCCTTTCTTTTATAATGAGACTGTCCCATGTCTTCGCCAATAGACCCCCGCCCGCGAACTATTCACATCGAACGCCGTCCCGAGTGAAAATTTCGCGAGTCGTGTAACCGCTCGTTTGCCGAACAGACTCGCTTTGTGTAAATGTTTCATTAAACGATGTTTGTTTTGGAGTGAAAAAGTAGACGGGTATGTTGTCCGGATGTTAATTGGTTGCCGCGAGTCCGAGACCTTCTTTTAGGTCTCTCCAAGCTTGTTCGTCGAATGTACGGCAGGTATGTTTTTAGAGTTACGTAGGGCGGCGCTTTTGTATTTGGATTACGTTCGATCCAGCCCATCTCCACGAGTCACGTGGATGAACTTAATTTGCAACATTTCTAACCCGGGTAGGTCACATCCCTTTCTAGTCACGTGGACCTAGTGGGACAATAAGGGAACTGCTGCCTTCATCACTGACTTTAGAAGACACCAGAACTCTAACAGGAACTTTGTTCCTAATCCGAATAGGTAGGATTTTGGGCTTATCCTGATTAGGTATCCATTCTTAATCAGTTTAAGCAACGCTCTTCTAATAAACAAACAATTTTAAATATTGCTGAAACTGCAACTGGACACGATTTTAAATAAATCACCCCAACAATTTTTTTTAATTTACTGCAAGATTATTTAGGGAACGAAGTCCATCAAAATCCAATCTCACTCTCCCCAAATTAACAGCGCAGTCGACGTGCAAGAACGCGAGCTCATCATGTTCGAAGCCCCACAAAAAGGCCCCGTTCTCCCTCGAGTTCGATTACGCATTTTCCCCCCTTCTTTCAATCCGCCCCCGAGGTAACGAAGACGTTCTTGTTCGCGCCACACCACCTTACAGAGTCCATCAATTATCGTTTAAAACGAGCCATTTAGCAAGTGAACGGCGGGCGTCGTGTCACCACAATGAGGACGTCGTGCCGCGCGATGAATCATCACTGCGTCGTCGGGACGCTCTCAAAGCAATTGTTTTATTAATCGAGTAAAACAGAAAAAAAGTGTTTAGAGTTTTGGATGGTAAAGACTGCTTTGTTGCACGAGAAGTAGTACTCAGATTTTATAATTCTCAAGGCCTTTTTTAACTGTTCTTTCTTGCTGGTCAGATAGTGCGGAAACTGCTGTTGGGGATGCACCTGGTGAATCATCACAGGATAAAAATTCGCCCTGGTGGTAAATTGCAGTCTCAGCACCCCCCTCGCTTTTTCAATGATCTTAACTGAGAGGTTGACTCCCTAACAAACCTTCTGTTACAGATTCGTAGGTACAAGTAGGCTTCTTTTCATCGCCCATCCCTAATTACTGTTGCAGTCAGTTTCAAGGGCGATGATGTCGTGACTGTTAAAATTCGACAACTTTTTAATTGACTTCTCCTTTATGCGAATTCGCTCATTAGATTCTGCGCCGGCCAACGGCTTAAAACGGCGCATCTCGAATACAGATTCGACTTTAACGCCCCGATTCCACCAAGCCGACAAAACGGTGCGTAATTTAACACCTGAACAAAGAGTCAGCAGCGTTAATTAATCCGCCTCGTTGAAGATCGCGAACGCGTTCGTTAAATGAAGTCGCGAAGCTGCGAAAAGATTAATTATTAGTTTGTAATGATGTTAGGTTCTTTGAGATGGATACTGTCGACTTCTCTGCCATTCGTTTTTACACTGAATTTAATATCTGTATGAAACCTACTACGATTTACAGATTTACCGTAACGCGTGATGCCTGTTCCAAAAGCAGAAAGTTGTGAGGGTGGTTAAAAATAATAAAAGAAAAGGGATAAATTATCCTTTACTTTCAAATTTATCAATTTTACAAGGCCTCGTCGAGACACTATACACACGTAACTAATTAGTAAATGAATTAATGTTTTCTCACCCAAACCATGGTACTAGATACAGAGAAACGAACGGATCTTTCTGAGTTTGATCACACACTAATGAATGCTAATTACGTCTTCGGACTCTGGGTGATGTACTCGACCATACGACTACTTACTAGCTATATGATACCTATCGTAAAACTTTGTCGCCTTTTATATCGTTTATACCGGAAATTCTGATTACGAAAAATCTTGCTCTATATCAGTCATTGTGATTTTCATGGATCGTCCGCTATTACTCTTGCATAGTGCCAGCTCGGTGGTTGTTTGATGATATTCCCCGAATGCAGTTTTATTGCAAAGACTCATGACGGCAAAGCAAGTCGTTTGTTTACATTATTTTTTAGGGGGGCGAATTTTTCGCGGTCGCGTAGGCGACGTTGTATCGAATTTAGCTTACGCAATGATTGCTGGTTTCTTGCTTAGTTTCAGGAATGTAACACGAGGAAGGAAAAACGGTGCATGGTTCTTTTTATATCCATCAGTCGTTTTTCCTTCGACGACTTTAATCGCCAGCAACAAAACCGAAAGCAAGAGACACCCCGAGTTATTAACTTTAATTCAATTAAGCGCACAATTGACGCGAATTTTATTTCCGCGAGACAAACGCGAGCTTATATTTCATTTAATTAAACGGACGTGGGGGCGGGGGCACTTAACTGTATTGATTCCCGCCCCGTCTAATTGAAATTTCCACAGAGAGAGAGAGAGAGAGAGAGAGAGACGGTTCTCGTGTTTTTATTAAAAAGTCGAGTTTCACGTGCGAGAATAATTCACGAATTTCCCGGACGGGGGCTAAACGCTGCCGTGAATTATTTAAATGGCACTTACCGGAGACGAAGCCGAAGGCGGCGCACGCCGCCGCCGTGGCAAAAAGCAGGGCTCGCATGGTCCCGGAGGTCCTGTCCTGCGTCCTACTCTGCTCCTCCTGAAACGAAAACGAGATGCAAGAAATCTGCTGTTAATAATGAAAAGAGGGTGTATTTTTTTTTTCTCTCTTGTGGTGGCGGTGGAAGAATGGAGTCGATGGTGCGGCCGCAATCGCAGGCGATTTATCTTCGGGGGGCAATATCACATCTACACTTTCATTATTTACAACAGATGCGACAAAGAACGAGGAGCTCGATAACGGCGGTGCCAATGGGGGATTTATCTACGTGCGATGGGGAGAAATTCTTGCTAGTATATCCCTGTTTTCTTATCATTTGGGGTTTGTTCAAGACGAATTTCATTTGAACGAACCTAGTTCTAAGTTCGTGCTAAGTATCGTCTTAGTAATTGACTTACAAACATAGTATCACAAAATCTTTTAAACGGACACTAAATATACGCACTAACACTTTACGTTTCGAAACGTAATACAATTTTCATCGGACAAGAATCTGCTTTAATTACAAACATAGTTTTATAAGAAACCTCATTACGTACGTTTCGCAAGTTAAAATAAACAAATGTTATACAGCGGCTTGCACTTTCAAAGTCGACTTCGCCATCATGAATGCAGAAAGAACAGTCGCTGAGGTGACCTAAGAAGTTAGTATTCTGTAAAGAAGGTTCTTCATTGTTATAAGCAAAACATGACGAAAAGCGGTTGATTTGAGGAGACTCGTGAACATCCGCATGGCATTCGATAATGTCCTAATGTGTGACCGTGATCAAGTTCAAGAGCACTCATCTTGATTTTAACCTCATGCAATAGTAATATGGGATGGAGATATTTTGAGAGCGCTCTAGAGCAGTGAATCGGAAAAAAAACACCATTAGCAAATTGCCTGCTGACATACTGCGTGATTGCCAGAGGTAGGTAAAAAAAAAATAATTTGTTAGAGGACTGATGATTTATACATGTGGAAATACGAAATGCAAACTGTAATAATCCGAACAACGATCGAAACGAGCAAAGTTTCCATCCATAACAACATCTGATTCGTTCCGGGCCGTTCTGACCTACATAACCCGACCGACGCAGATCGCGCCTGATTGAGTTACGGCCGGAGTTTCGCGGAGGAGGAAGAAGAAGACACACCGGCTTTGCATTTTCTAAGTGATCCGCGCATTATTCACAGCTCCTTCCTTGTTCAATAAAACTTTGCACGGTACCTGCATGCAAGGATATGTATTCCCGGCGAATTTACATAAAACTGTGTGCAGCATGCGCTCGAGGGTTGAAATTTCAAGCGCGCGCACACACACACGCACACACGTCGGGCGAAGATATAGGAGGCAAATACGACTGATGATGTGTACACACGGGAACGAACGCATACAACCGCGGAGAGGAAAGAGGGATGGAAGTAACAAGCAAAGTTTCAGAAATAATGTTTGCGTTTGTAAGACACGTGCTTACCAAGAGAGGAACTGAATTATTTGTTGCTTTGAGTGAAGTGCAATTTCTTGGAGATGAGTGGGTCTCCAAAATATGGGCGGTAACCTACGTGGTGACCAGCTAAGCTCAATTACGACTGCTACCTGTTATTTATAAACTGCTACCTGTTATAACAGGTATAATTATTTATAAGCCGCTACTGGTTATGTGCGTTTGGGAAACTTTAGGTATGCTAGAAAACTTCTGAAAAAGAAAGAACCGGAAAAGAATTAAGACCAGCGGTGAGGGATGCATCCCAAGAATAGAGAACGACATTATCAAGTAAGTATGCCAGAAAGCATTTGAAAAAGAAGAGCAGAAGAAAGATTGAAAAGAGAAACAAGGAAAACCTGGCAGCATTAGCAAGAACCACGAAAAAGAAGAGTAGAGAATAGGAAGCACCTTAAGAAAAGAAAACGACGACACCATCAAACATGCCGGAGGGCATCTGGAAAAGAAGAAAAAGAAAGAACAGGAAATGACAGGAATGAATAAGACGCGCTCTAAAGAAGAAAAGAGAACCACGACTTCATCACCAAGCATGCCTGTGGGCATCTAAAGAGAAAAACTAAGAAACCAAATTAACAAAAACTGACATGGATAAGATGTACCATAAGAAAAGAGAGCGAAACTTGAAGCAAAATATAAGAACAGAGAATAACTGACCAAAATCAACAATAAATGAGACAACCACCCCAAGAAAAAAGAAAGACGACATCACCAAGCATACCAAAGAGCATTTAAAGAAGAAAAACAGGAGAACTAAGAAGAGCCTATTTATTTATTTATTTATTAATGCTCGAGCGAACCACAAAATCCGTAGCGTCACTCCGTTCTCTTTTTCATTTTAAACGATAAGAGATTAGTGAAAAATTCACAAATAGGGCGGAAAAGCCCAGACACGAACTGTACGGCAAGCGAGCAGTCACAAGCCTGTGGAAGCAAACTTAGCAGACGGGCGCGCGACGCAATCGGTTCGCGGGCCAATGACAAGCCTTTAATAGAACCAACTTCCTGTATGGACGAGTCTCAAGTCTCGTTACAAAAGAAAAGTGGTGTCCGGAGATAGTTTATCGTTTTAAACGGCGAACGTAGAATATTCTAGAGTCCAAAGGTCACACGGTGACGCAATTTCGCTTCCACCTAAATACAGGGTGATCCGAAAACTAGAAATTCTTTGCAATGACCGTAACAACTGGTCCAAATTAGCAAGTAGCAAGAAACTAAAGCTCGATTGAAGACCTGTGCTCCAAAAGGAAGAAATTGGAACTAAACCAGTATAAAGTTCATTTTTTATTTATACGCCGATAGTATAGATCCGAGGTAAGAAAGTATACGACGAAATGATGTGACATGAAAAAAGCCGCAAGGCCGTTTCACGAAAGTTAGAAGGAGATAGCTCTATAAAAGTAATTTGACTTATCGATCGATCGATCGGCATATATAAAAAATTGAATGAACCGTAAGTGTAAAGCTTATGTTTCAGAATGGAGTTTCAAGGTCGTTCGGACCTTCACCCTCCGTTTTTGAGGTGGTTCCCATCTCATTACATCTTTGCCTTGCTTCTGCCATTGTATGCTCTTGCCATTCTTCCATTTTTTTAACTCGTAAGCTTCTTGGGTCTTCTACTTCATCTTGAACCATCTTGACTTGAGCTTCCTCATTCTGTTCGTTGGAAATATTCTTGCTCTTTTCATTTTTAGAGATTTTCACATCTTTGTTTTTTGATCTACTTATTTTGTTCTTTTTTTCTAACTCTAGCTCTTTTAACTAATCGTCCGTGCATCCATTGGTGTTTCTATAGTAGATGGAGAGAGTCCTCTCCCACCGAATTTTATTTAAACGAACCTAGTTCTAAGTAGATTATAGTTGTAATAATTTTAAAGACACAATTTAGAACTATGCTGATCGGCTCATGCTAAGTATCGTCGAAAATCGACTTACAAACACAGCGTCTCGTCGGGGGTGTAACATAATTGATTGACTTTTGCGCTTGTAGGAAAATCGTATCGAGAATTCAACCTGCAAAGAGGTTGGTCTCTTTTCAAAATTGGGCTGGGGAACTACCCGGACGGGAACTAAGTATTTAAATAATCTGTCCGGCGCGTGGCATCTCCAAGAGGGGTAAAACGACACCTTCCTTCAAGTTACGACATCGATATTTGCTTGCGGGCGAAATTAGGATTGTCGAAGTGTGAACCTTGACCTGTGCCACTTAATTAAGCGAACCCAGTCGTAAAGGTGCGCAAGTTTCACTTCATTTTTACGAGCGTCGTCACGCGCGTTTTATTCTCCTTCAACCTCGCCTTTCGACTCACATTGTTTTTATTTAGTGGGTCGTGTCAACACTTGGATTAAGTTCATCATCCGAGGCGGCATAAAAGCGTTTATTGGCGTGACTGTATCGATACTTTTACGCACTGCTTTCTGGGTCGTATTTTTTTTATTGTTTTCGTTACATGTATACTCGTGTCCAAATGAATTGATATACTCTGTCCGGCGATAGATTGGAAAATTTCAAATATCCTAACATATTGAAATACCCTAGAATCGAGTAGCATCGAGTGAGCACATCATAGACTTGCGGTTGGTATAGGCGTTTGATTTTAAGATCGCAGCGCTACCGTAGACAAGTCTGAACCTTTGTAAGCTACACGGAATTTTTGTAATGCACGTGTTTAAGTGCGTACTAATACAAATACACAAGTTCATTTAATGTGAATGTCACATATAACACAATCCTGATACATCATACACTCAGGATCGACGCCAAAACACGATTTGTTGTGTAGCATACAAGGGTTTGTTTAGTTGACATTAGGTGGCTGCACATAATAAACGCCCTAAAAAAGGCAGGGACCAGCCGGACCGCGAAGCCTAAAGAACCTCACGATAAACCACGAAGGGGCGGTCATAGAGACCAACAAGGATATAAAGTACCTGGGCGTCTACTTAGACAGAGACCTGAAAATGACCACCCATGTGAAGAAGACCTGCGAAAAGGCGGCTAAATCCTTAATGACGCTGGCGAGGCTTATGCCCAACATAAGCGGACCAAGACCAAAAAAAAGAAAGGTCCTAGCCGGAGTCGTACTATCTACAATAATGTACGCGGCGCCTATATGGTCAACGGCCATGAGATACAAGTACTACGAGGGACTCCTCGAGTCAATAAATAGAAGGATGGTGATCCGGATAACCTCCGCGTATAGAACGGTCTCGACCGAGGCAGTACTGGCAATCGCAGCTGTTCCACCTATTAAGCTGAAGGCGGAAGAACGGACGCGGAAATACCAGGCTAACAAAACAGACACAGCATATGACCAGGGGAACCTAATGGAGAAATGGAAAATCTCTTGGTATTCTTACCACGGATGGACGAAAACCTTCATTAAAGACCTGGACAGATGGTGTAATGGACATTCGGAGAGGTGGACTATTACGTAACACAAGCGATCACAGGCCACGGGGTATTCGCCACTTACCTGAAAAAGATAGGAAAGCTTCAAAACGACAACTGTTGGTACTGCAACCAAACCGACACCCCTGAACACACGGTCTTCGACTGCGCGAGGTGGAAAGAAATAAGAGACACCGCCAATAGGAAGTGTGGGGTAAGAATCTCCACAGAAAACATCTCCGATATCCTGCTGAAGGACGAAGAACATTGGCAGCATGCAACGAGCATGATGAGAAGCATAATGGAAGCCAAGTCCAAAGACGAAAAACAAAGACAGGAGAAAAGATAGATGACGACCGGGACTGATGCCTGAGCGCAGCTGGAGAGCCAGTGGCGAGCGGGAATTCCAACCCTGGTACTTATCAATACCGGAAGAGAGAGAAAAAAAAAACACCTGACAGTGCGAAATTCTTGAAGTAATGCCTAGTAGCGGATTCCAGGAATTAGCAGCTGCGAGAGAGGAGTAGGAGTTTTAGTTGGTAGGCGCCTGTGTTGGAGACCTTTAGAAAGGCTGCGACCGGGTGAATCCAACATGCCATTGACTTGGATTACCGTTGATGGTATCTTTTGAAGATCTCTCCAAACCTCTCATAAAAAAAAAAAAAGGTGGCGAACGCTTAGCTACAAACTCCAATAAATGTTTTATATGCCCGCCGAGTAATACAATTGGTTAACGTTAGGCGTAGGAATATTTGACATTTGTTTACATTTCTTTGGTTAATTTTTCTTTCATTATTTTATAATTATATATATATATATATATATATTATAGTTATTTAATACAAAACCAGCTTAAAGGTCATCGACTTGAAATAGACCTTTGAATAAGTAGTTTTTTGCAGAAAAAAAATTTAATTGTATAATTATTTGTTGTAGGTTACTTTTCTGCAGAGCATTTGTGTTTCATTATGAATCCTCTGCACGACATCACAAATCAGTTAGAGAACGTAATGGTATCAATGTGACATATTCAACCTTATGCTGTATCATTTCACGTTATACATAACGTGCCGCTATCAGTGATTTCACGTTACGAAGTTTCATTGGTAACGTCGCACATTAGACTAACGTGTCACGTTATATTTGCGAGGTAACGTGAAATAAATAACATGACCCCTTTGAGGTGGTGTTAAGTAGCTTAGCCTAAACTTTCAACAGTTTTTAAATTGCCAAATGTTGTTTTAGTTTAGTTTAATAAGTGTTTGAGATAGTGGAAAATTATAAACGTCATACATTGATTAAAAGATTAAAAGAGGTACGCTTATCGCCGAAAAAAATTGGTACATGGTATAGAAATTCATAAAATATATTTCATGAAATTTTATACATTTTCAATGAATCATTCAGGTTTTCTGTTAATGATTCGAAAATTAATTGTTTTCTAATTTATTTAAATGAGGTAGCCACGGATGTAGCATATCTCTCTTGCTGCACACTAATGAAACTAATTTACATTACAAATTTGTTGCACCAGTTTTTTAGGCGGCAACCGTACGTTGAAAATCTTGATTCGTATTTTAGGTTAACTAAGTTTTAATGAAAAAAAAATATATATTCAGCATGGACTTTGGAGATATTTTAAATTTAATGTTACTTCAGCAATTAGAAGAACATAATGCAAGGTAATTTTACCTACCAGAATATTCTATACTTTTGATTTAATTAACTAACTTAATGATAAGCAAATTAAAAAAGAAATACAAAATATACACCGTGTCCACGGATAGGGTTCACTATAGGAAAAACTTTTTTATTTTTCAATTTTTTGTCTCCGTTGCACATTTACGTGCGTATATACAGTGAGAATTTTTCTACATAGAACATAGGCAAGAAGCTGGAATACATGGAGCTTATTCGTTGCTATGGATATCAGTTGTGTGATATGAATTTATATGATCGATGCAAAAAAATTATCCTGGTATAGCTCTCTCTTTTATACCTGCCTAGATACTTTCTTCCTTTTTAACGTGAAATTTGAACAGAGATCGTAACAGCTGGACTTACAGTATACCGAATAACGTACATGTTATGTTTCATGTTATGTTAACGTGCCAGTTTACGTGCGATGATACAGCATAGGGCTGATTAGCTGCTTTCGATTATGCGTGCTGGAGTGCATCGGGGTAACTCCCGAGCTCCGGACTTCTCAGACAATGAAAATCTGTGAAAATCGAACATACCCAAGCAGCTTGGGGTGTCCTGGAGTACTTCAGTGCATATAATTGAAAGCAGCTAATACTGTGCATTGTGCAATGAATATGAAAATTATTGTAGGCTGAACCTTCGAAAAGAAGTTACATTACCGTAGTGGACAATGCTGTGGCTCAGCAAATGATAACAAATGCTTATGCATATTTTAAAAGTCAGAACTTGCACTTAGGATGCCCTGTATATGTAGGAATACAATATTATGCGTATTATAAAAATCTTCATTTAGCTTTTTAGGTTACCGCAACATGTTTAGGTGTAAGCGTTTCATCAGTAGTGCGATAATAAACCACAAACTCTTAAAAAAAGAAAACGTGTGAAAAGTGCCACAACGGACCTTCACATAAATATGAAACAGGAAGTTCGTCTTGTTTTATATGACATGGTTCAGCAACGTAATATTATAATTAATTAATATTTGTTTAATTTATTTTTGTTGTACTTTGTTTTAGGTAAACACATAAAATCTGAACACATTAGGAGCTGAATTGACTGTTAAGTACATATATGAATATAAAAGAATTAGTTTGGCACTTCTTCTAAAAAAAATTGTTGTGATGGAAGACGTCAGAGAACAAGGGATCGACAACCCAGAGAAGCAACGAAGGACGCACAGAGATGTAAAGCAAAAACACGGCTATAGGCCTGAGAGGCCTGCAAAATGCCATATATATTTTTTTTTCAACTATAATAAAGAAGAAATGTAATAAAATAAATGTAGTTTGTTTAATATTGTGTATGTTTATTCTTTACAAATATTTCTATTAAAACTAAGGAATCTCGTTCATATGCTCTAAGAATTCAAATTTTCCCGCCACTTATGGTACTACTTTTTCTTACATCAATTCTGGTTACTTTTCTGTCAACTAATCTATCGCCGGACAAAGTATACCACTTGAGAACTTTGCTACGATTTTTTTCATCCAGCACCAACGAAAAAACGATTGATTAGAGGTATTAGATGTATATTAGATGGATGAAAGGTCTCTACACGTGGTCTTGTTTGAAAGACTTCCCTCTTATTTTTCAAATCAATCACAGGAGAAAATCGATCATTTGTGTAGGAAGGTCATCGAGCAATTTATTTTTTTCCTGTTTGGACTTGCAGGAAACTTTTCCAACAAATCTATGTGTGTGCGTGGTCGACTTTGTGTGACTACTATGGGTTAAAAACGTTGTAAGAAGTAGCAATTGTAAAGTTCTATTAACTTAATAGACGTAATTATTATCATTGGCCGTCGATATAAAAAGGGCCCATCGCTCGGCATACAAAGCCTCTCATTAAATAAATTGGGTACAGTTCCCCGGTAATCTCGTTAAGTAGGTCAGCATTTGTCCTAATTAAACGACGTTACTCAAAGTTAATAACGTCGGAGTGAATTAGGTCGGAATTCCGATCCAATCATCGGCGTTTACGTGAACCCGAGGACCTTGCCATCGAGTCGGGTAAGATCATTAGGCTAAGAGGTCCGTCAGGATGCCGGAAGGCAACGGCTTCCTTCTTTCTCCTAGGACGAAGGTGATCCTGCAAATATTCGGTGTTGTTAATCACCTTGCGCGCCCGTCTTCGCCGATAACAAATTAGTACTTACGAGGGCGCTCTATTGAATTTATCGCCGGGCGCGCGATAAAAAAACAAATGATTTAGACGCCGACGCCGCTTCGGGCGATAATTACGGCGTAATTAACGTCGTCTTCCCGGCGCGCGCTTAAAATCGAAGTGGCGTTTGCTGAGTTTCACTTGATAATGCGATGTAATGGATGTCTCTGGCTCACTGACGAAGCACCCTCTTACTTAATAAACCCTTAAAATTTTTTATTTGAAAAAACTATTTTTATTAATTATTAATAAAGCTTCTTACCAAGAAATTACAAGAATAATTAGTTCCTGAAGGGCGCATAAATAAAACTTAGGCCATCCCTTGACGAATTAAAGTGAAACCGCATTCGTTCATGATTGGCCCAGAAATAGGATCGCATCCTCAAATTTGGTCGCTAAGACAACCTCCGGAGTAAACTCAGAAAGACTGAGATACAGCTCTGATCATCGATGATTCGATAACACCTTTTGACCAATAAAGCACAGTTACTTCATCCCCGCAACGAAAAAGCCGCATAAAAGCGAGAGTTCTAACCGCTGAAGCTTCAGTGCGTGCTGAGCAGCTATTGTCGGGAACACTCATCACCAAAGCCTCTCGTGCAGAAAATAGTTAGGAGCAACACACAAGCCTCCCGTGCAACCTATTGTCGGAAGCACGCGGAAGCCTTCTGTGCAGCTCATTGTCAGAAGTATTCACTACCACACAAACTTCTTGAGCAGTCATTGTCGAGAGATCACTTACACCTCACACATCCAACGACGCCGCGCCGTTGAAGCCAGTCGTTGAACAAGTGAAGAATTGGAACTCACGCAGAAGCCAGACGCCCTACATCAGCCCCGTGTTCGACATCCGTCACTACGTTACCAGAGATATCGCCCTCCTATAGCCCAGCGGCGAAAAAAGTTGTTACACGAAACTTCGCTTTACATGATGTTTATTTGTCCTATTTCAGCGCGACTGTTATTCTTCTGGCCCGCGGCGAACAAAACGTAAATATTTGAGCTGCGGCGTCTGCAGGAAATAAGTATTGGTTTATTCGAAATATACGAAGGTTCTTCGAGAAGAGCACCCGAGGGATGAGTTTTTATAACGAGTAAATCACAGCCATGGCGGTGGAAGAAAACAACGCGCGAAAAAATCCGTGTTTGCCGTGCACTTTAATCCCCATCCACATCCACATCCACATCCCAGCCGGAGATTTACAAACTGTTTGTCAGAGCACCGCTAAGAGCGCGATACAACAAACAAATCCCCGGAGAACAATAAAGCGCCGGCAAGCTTTCCAATAACACAAAGTTCGATATCGAAACAGTCTCTAGCTCACTGTAACTGCGATTAGCTCGAGGTGTCTGAACGTTTTGTCATCGTTCCAAAGCCAAGAGCCCCGAAGGCACCCCCTGATTATATCTCGTATTATCGGACGGACGGGAGGGCGGGAGGGCGGGCGGAGGAGAGTCGAGGATGTCGTCTTCGTGAAGCGCGCTTATTGCGCTTCGGTAAACAATTTGTTTAACCTTTCAATTCCCGGATCCCACGGGAGACGGGCTTTTTGTGTTGCAGACGCGGCGAGATGTAAATTTCGGCGAAAATAGAATTTTATATGTCGACGTGCCGAACTAATGCTATCACCCGACAGGCTTCGGCATCTCCGAAAAATAAACGCTGCCTTTACGGAATAATAAACCGACTGAAATGAAACGCGTGATTTTACTGTAAAAACACTGCGACTTCTTTAAAAAGAGGGTAAGATCACAGTAGATAAATAATCTATCCGGCGTCTCTAAGAGGGTTCACCCGTATCATTCAAATTTACCCCAAAAACATACCTGCCGTAAATTCGACGGACAAGCTTGGAGAGGCCTAAGAAAATGCCTAGGTCTCGCCGCAAACAATTAACAACCGGACAATATACCCGTTTACTTTTTCACTCCCAAACAAACATCGTTTAACGAAAAATTTACATGGAAACGAGGATAACTCTCAATGCGGTCTGCTTGCAAAGTGGGAGGCCACATGACAAGCTTTTAACATATCCCACTTTCAACATGGAACAGTGTCAGTGTAAAAGAAAAGGGTCGTCCGGAGTCGTCCACTCAAGTGATATAGGCTTTTTCCGGTTGCTGTGACAAGAGCTCAACTCTTGTTTTGATCACAGTATTTACCCCTCTTGGAGACGCCCGACAGAATCCTTCTGGCGTCTCCAAGAGAGGTAAAATGACATCACCAGTAACATTTAACTTTAATAATAATTTTGTCCCTCGCCTAGCTTCCGAACGAAATGTCCTCACCGCCAGGGGGCGTTTAATTGTCCATTCCGTATTTTTTATTAGTACACCTACGCGATGCAAGTGCAGGTGCATCTTCCGGTTGTGTCAGCGTTTGAAGCTGCGAGTATCCTTGTCAACGAAGTTAGTCGCAATTGTTTACATCGAAAACAAGGCTCCTATTGTTTCAAGTCACGGCGTCAATTTATTCTGCAATATGACATAGTCGCTCTGAAGTTGATTCAGACTCGATTGAATTAAACTATTGACTGCTGTTTTTACAGAAGCCAAAAACAAGTTTTATTATTCACTGCGAAAAATCGTAGCAACTTGAAGATTTTCTTTTCCAGGACGTGACAGGCATAATGTTGGTGGTACGACAACGCGCAAACACTTTTCCCCCAAAACTCCGGACGACGCGACGTGGGAAAAACAGGCGCAACAGAAAAATAAGCGTAAGCTGTAAATTTACACTTCGCTGTTTCCGACGCGGCCCCTCACAAAAAGACTTTCCCGAAAAGAAAAAGCCCCCCCGTCCCCCAACTTCTGCGGTGGAGCTTCGCCAAGAACGTCTCGAGTACGAAGTTTTTCTATTGACAGGATCGTAATAAACGAACGAGGAAGTGTTAAGGTACTCGGAGAAACTTGCGTTGTTAAAAGTTATCCTCCTACGAAATCCTCGGAGGTAAGAGCCTCGCATATGATTATGCGATCCTCAGAGCGTTATACTCGAAGGTAATGCGCCGTTAAACGATTATGGCACGAAATGTACGTGACTTGTGACTTACGGCAGAAATCGCAAGGATTTCCACTTTCGAGTATGTGTAATAAGTGTAGTTTTTTTGCGACTGACCAAAATCGATGTTGTTCACGCTAAATATTATGCCCGGATTAGGTGATATTAGGCAACTTTATTTCGAGAGCAGCGTTGTGTGAACGAGATACCGAAACGCCTATTCAACTTCAGCCGACTGTTGGCGGCCATTGTCTGCAGATCTAAGCGAATTTTCAGTCATTAAAACTTTTCGGGGCGAACGCAATTGTACTGACGAGTTGATGATATGCGTGCTACGGTCCGTTTGTACGCTTGAACGAATTTAGTTAACCAAATTTGTTTACGCCCGAAACCCCCTTCGCGTATCCAATGACGAGTGAAACCCTGAATTTAATACAAATAGCTCCGAAACTATTTTAGGCTGGATCTATATTATCGCCGGTCCGCCCACAGAGGATATTTTTAGCCATTCATTTTGCAGATTGCATTCGAAAAGAACGCGACCAACGCAAGAATTTACAGCTGCAAAAATCAGTCAGCCAAAGCTTTCCGTAAGCAATTATATAAGTATGAATCTTTCGGAAATGTCAAGGAAGGAATACGCAAGTTCCGAGTAACACGCTTTCAGTTCCCCATGAATCATATGCCAAGGCTTAATTTCATAACTCTCCTGGAAAAACGATCTCGGACGAAACGACCCTTATTTCAGTTAGATAAATTATTTCCGTAACAATATCTCAATCGATTTTTACTCTCAACTTCAGAGAGGACGAGTCGTATTGCACAACAAATAGAAACCGCGATTTGAAACAATAGGAGCCTTGTTTTCGACGTAAACAATTCAAAGAACATGTTTACTCAAGGAGCTGGAAACGCCGACACAACTAGAAGATGCACCTGCACTTGCCTCGCGTAGGTCTACTAATAAAACATACGGAATGAACAATTACAAGCCCTCTGGCGGCGATTACACTTCGTTCGGAAGCTGTGCAAAGGATAAAAATATAATTAAATGTAAATGTTGGGGTGATGTCGTTTTACTCCTCTTGGCGATGCCGGACAGATTATGTTCGAAGCGTCTCCAATCGGGGTAAAATAATTAAATATTGTGATCACGTCTTAGTTCCGTCGGGGTGGTACCCGAGCTCATGTTTGAAAAGAGATCAGCCTCTCTGCGTGTTTGTATGAAACTTGTGAGGTACAACTGATCGAACGAGGAACAGCAGAACTTGTATGATTGCTTCAGGGGGGGGGCAGCACAGTATTTACAATTTCTATCATTGATTTATTGTCGAATTCAGATTAGTCACGCCAAACAAAATGGAGAGAATCTCTTTCCGGTAAAATTTCTGTAAACTCGCGTTCGTTCGAAGCCGCTCTTTAATTCAACATGTTTTTCCATTACCGAAACACCGTCGTAAGCTTTCACACAAATTATCCGCAATCCTCTTTCTGACGTTCAAAGCCGGCTTGAAATATACGGCGGACGTGGCAGACGCCGACAGGGGGCGACACGGGCGCGGGCAAAGAGACAATAGTCGACGACGCGCGTTTTTTTAGCCAATTTCTGCTTAAACAGGGATCAAACGGGCGGCCGCATGTAATTAGAGGCGCGAACAGGTGTGTTGATCGTAAATAGAACGAAAAAGGGGTGGACCGCTATGCGAATTAACTCGGGAGGGCCTGATTTGACCGGAAATGTTTGGGTCGCTTATTTACACATTAGCTTTTTTCGCTCGATGCGAATCGACGCGTCGCATCATTTCCGTTTTGCCCTAATGTTTTTATAATACAAACCCCATCCCTACATATGCCTTTCTTCGAAGAGAAAAAAAAGCCTGAGTCTAATATATCATCCATTTGCATTTCCTTTTTTTGGTATAAGTCCTTGACAATTTAGGATCGTGTAAACGCGAACGCAATCCTGTTTGAAAGTGAAATATTCCGGCGGCGACGCTCCACTCTACATATGATTAAGCTCCCTCAAATTGAGTGTCGGGGGGAAGATTTTCAATTTCTGGAAGAAAATGCCGCAATAAGTTAGGCGCCCCCGAGACAGCGTAATTCGTTACGTTTACGCGGATTTTGAATCGAGCGCTAGGACCATTCGTCTACGACGAGGGCGGGCTGTTTTTATTTATCGCCCCGAATTAAAAACGGCGGTTTTCCCCCGAATTTTCCGCTCGGGAAACGCGGCCGAGAGAAAACGGAACGTGCGCTCGACATAAAACACCGCATCACAGATTATATTAAAACATCTTTTTTTTATATTTTATTATTACACGAAATTTGCTATTTCTTTTTCTTTTTAGTTCGTTCGTCAAAGACAAAAAGTAAGACAGTCTTTGGATAAGGTGAAGAAAGTTAGAAGAATTTATGATTTTCTGAAGTCAACGTTCTCTAGGAAAAGAGGGGTTAAGGCCCCAAATGGTGACGCCAAAAATTTAAACCCTAATTATTAAATTTAAATAAGAGTTATATTAAGCGAACGGCGATTTGGTTTCAAGATAAACTTTCTCGGGCGATAAGCGGACGCAAGGAAGTCGTTTAGTCAAGGCATCGATTCTTTTTAATCAAGTGGTCACTTAGATGTGCTAAAATAAATATTTCTACTTGACGCGTGAGGAATGCATCACGCGGACGTGATCGCAATATTTAAATAATCTGTCCGGCGCGGCGTCTCCTAGAGGGAAAAAGTGACATCGCCCGTAACATTTAAATTTAATTAGTTTTTATATCCCTCGCGCAGCTTCTGAACGAAATGCAGTTACCGCCAGAAGGCGTGAAATTGCCCATTCCGTTTGTTTTATTGGTACACCCAAGTATGGTAAAGCAATTGAATTGAACACTCAAACTCAAAACACTATCATCACTTAATTGAGCAGAACCACCAGGGGGAATCGTTTTACAGAAGAGTTATCAAAAAGGGGTGAGATTTCTTTTTTTAATGTAAACAATGCGAAGTCGCGGAGCAGAAGAATAAAATGGGTAATGTTCGCCGAACCCTTTTTGAAAGCGGGGGTTCCGGAATATTCACCGCGATTTGCCGCAAACAGTTTAGTTTTCTTTGGGTGCCCATTCCCTACGAAGAGGAAGACTGTCTACGCTCCCCTTAAATCCTCACGATAGTCAAAAAGTGGCGGCGGCCGCAACCTTAGAAAACAAAGGCGGTTAGATATGCTTTCATTTATATAAAATCGAGAGGGTAGAATATTTTGGCTAAAATAGGAATGAGTGGAAAAAAATTATAACCTCAGCTTACTAGTCTTACACCTAACTGTAAGAAATTGAGCATTTCATAATAATTAAGCTCATTACATAAGTTACCAACAAACCAACTTCCTCTCTTTTCTGTTGTGAGGAATGGGCAAGTAAGGGGTAAGGGATGTAAGAAATTGAGCATTTCATAATCATTAAGCTCTTTACGTAAGTTAAACTCGATACAATGCGAGCGCCAAAAATTCGATTATGTAGGATTGTGTAAGCAAGTAAGCGGCTCGCTTTATCAAAAGCCTTGGCCGATGAGAGTCATGTTTGACCTTTGCAAATTCGAAGAATTGCAGCTACATTAAAAAAGCCGAGCATTATGCATCATAGAGAAACTGGCACACACGTGGAATACTACGTAATTGAAAAGACCTTTTTAAAAATCATATAAAAGGCCATGGCATAGCACAACAGATCAGACAGCCAGTACCCGGTTTTGGCGACATTGCCTGTAATAAATCTGGCAACCCTGTTGTAATATAAGGTCGTTTTGGTTGTCAGCTGAAATCCTTTCTAACCTCAACAGTTGTTCTTGTACATTGTACAAGTTACATAATTAGTTACGTAATCGATTCTTGGTTGTGCTAAGCACGGCACACACACTGATATAATTTTATTTACGCTTAAAAAATGAGGTTAGGTTTGAGGTTTGCACTTTCAAGCAGTCGTCTGATGGATCAATGATGCGGTCTGATTAAAACCGATAGGAATAAAAGAACGACTGTTGGTAAATCTGAGTGATCCATCAAACAACAAAAGAACTACTGTGATGGAACTAATGCTACCAAGTGGACTTATTGATGAATTAAAGAACGCGCTCAATAACTTGACAAAGTATCGTTTGTATACAGTCGGATACAAACGCATAATACGACAATTATTTTTCTTCTACGGATGTCAACAAACCGCCGTCATATTGCAAAAACTGAGCTACCGCAAAGTGGTAACTTCCGTCAAATGTAATAATTGCATTCTCTCACTGCCCGCTGTCGCGTCGTAGGGTCCCTCCTGTTAATTCTTTCCTCGTAGGTAGTAACCAAAGTTTTTTTTTTTAATTACAGTCGTTTTTTAAGTCACTAATATAATTTTTATTAAATTTTATTTACGTTTAAAAAATGAAGTTAGGTTTGAGCTTTGCACTTTCAATTTGAAAATAAAATTACTGCTAGTATAACTCCCTCCTGTTTATTCTTTACTCGTAGGTTGTTAATGTAATTGCATTGGCCATGTTTTAAAATTATTCAAACAATCGTTCCAGCGCTTGATTAATATGCTATTTTCTACCTAACTGAGCACTTGATTAGGTAAGAAATCGCATGTTAAATAAAAACACGGCCACTGCAATTACATTAATAACCTACGAGTAAAGAATAAACAGAAGGGAGTCATACTATCAGTAGTTTCTTGTCCAAAGTGGTAACTCGCGGTGTTAAAGAGGGGCTTGTTTCCGACAATGAACAGAAGCGACTACGATAACAAAGTGAGTACCAGAGATTCTCTAATCTTTTGTTTTTTTTTACCTCATTATTTATTCCAGTTTTCTTTTGTCTTTCTTCATTCAATTAAATCTCGATGTTACGGTTTTTTTTCTTTGATTCTCAAATACCCTGTTAGGAATTTATTGTCAACCTCCTTTTGTTTTTTTTAATAATCTTTATTGGTTTGTTGTATTTATTTTATTAAAATCTTTTTTTGATTTTTCTTTGTTTTTGAAAAGCTTTCACTTGGAGAATAGTCGCTTTTTCATTTGTTTTTTTATTCATTGTATTACTTGCATTTTGTTGTTTTTTATTTAAGATTTCATTTAGAATTGATTTATCGCATTACACCGCCGTTTATATTTTTTTACACCATATATTTCATGTTTCCGCGTTAACGTTTTCAGTTTCTCTTTTGTTTCTTTTTTCAAATTATTTTTTAGTATTTTGTTGATACTTTTTATAGTTTAACCTTTTGTTTTCTTGATAGTCTTTTGATAGGAGAACTGCAATCTTCTTTTGTTTGTTGTTGACTCCTTCGATGTTTGGTTCTGTTTGATTGTTTATTAACGAATTGTATTTCATTGAAGTTCTTGTTTTGTCTTCCAGATGCCTTTGATTTTCAATTTTTTAATATTTCCGCCGAAGAATTATCAATATTCATTTGCTTGTTTTTCCTCGTTATTTTTGAGTTGTCTTGATTTTTAACGTATTTCGTTTGGAGTTTTTGGTTTTCCGTTAGTCTTTTGATGTCGGATGGTCATCGATCTTCTTTTATTTTTGGTTCGATTTTCACGTTTCTTGTTTCCATCTCATTATTTTTTCTTTTTTCAAATTATTTCTTAGTACATATACGATTACAGGAGGATGAGCCATATGTGGCAGTTAATAAAGATCCTACTAGTACAGTCCAAAACTGGCTTAACAAATTAGTCAAAGATTTAAAAGAAACTGTTGGAATATGCGCTCACAGCAGTTTCTCCATCTAGTATCTAGTGTGTGTGTTTACAAATAAATGAAGTTGTTATTTTTCATGATTCTAAAAATCCATCCATTAAAACTAGTTCACAAAAATTGTGTATCGAAAACCGTAAATAAAACTGATTCACATATTGTGCTAACCACATTATTATTCAAGAGGTTATGGGCCCAGACTCTGCGGAACTGTGCCAATAAAGAAGATTTGCCATTTGCGTGAGCTTTTTCAAGAAGTCGTTTTTTAACTGATCAGACTGTTTGCGGGCAGTCAAAATTCGAAATGACAGACAATTTGAAATTGTCAGTTTCCTTGCTAAATGGAGGAAATTATGTATTTTGTTAAATCAAATTACATGCAATTTTAGTACGTGATGAACTGTGGGACATAGTAGATAAACCCAAGCCCAAAGAAGTAGACGACAAGTGGAAAAAGGACAATAATAAAGCCATGGCGTACATTACTTTAAGTGTAGAAGACAATCAATTGATTCATATCGCACATTTGGAAGACGCTCATAGTATGTGGAATGCGTTGTCGAGAAAGTATGAAAGATCTACTTTTGGAAGCAGATTATATTTGAGACGCAAGTTGTACAGCATTCAGTACAACGGCGGTTCGATGAGTGAACACATTGATTCGATTATGCAAGTGGTTGGATTATTACGTGGATCAGGAAAATCACTCGACGATGAAGAAGTTGTCGCAATTTTGTTAGTGAGTCTTCCGGAGTCATACTCAGGACTTGTTACTGCATTAGAGGGTCGTGACGAAACAGATTTGACAATCGAGTATGTCACTGGCAAAATGCTGGACGAATACCAGAGACGTTTGGAAATTGGTACTTCAGAGGTAGCCTTACAATCATCGGCTGCAGCCGCGTCCATTAGCAAAAGCAAGAAAAATATTCAATTTGGGAATTTTAAAAATAATAAGGAAAAGAGAAAAGAAGTTAATAAAGAAACAAGAACGTGTTTTCATTGTAATAAAATTGGACATCTTAAAGCAGACTGCTACCCGCTGAAGAAGTCTGCGCAGCAGATACCAAGAAGTAAATCAGCAAAATCTTTGGTTGCGGCCAGAGGGGGCAATGCTATTGAAAATTTCACATTCGAGGTATGTGCTGGCGCACGCATACAATCCGGAAATTGGTATATTGATTCTGGTGCAACAAACCACATGACTCAAGATCGGGAATTTTTCTCAAAATTTCAAGAAGATGATACCACAGTATATCTTGCAAACGGTTCATCGGTCAAGGCAAAAGGAGTTGGAAGCGGATGGTTGAACTGCATTTTACCAAGTGGTAAAATTCAAAAGATTCGATTGGAAAACGTGTTGTATGTTCCTGAGTTGGATGGTGGATTAATTTCTGTACAAAGAGTTACTCATCATGGGCATCAGGTGTTATTTGAAAATGACAACTGTACGTTCTATAACGGAAAAGAAATTATCGCAAAAGCCAAAGTTGATGGCAGCCTGTTTAAACTGGAAGTTGCGACATCGGATGCATCTGTTTGCGTTGTAAATGCCGCAGTTTGTCTTCATCAGTGGCATCGTAGACTTGGACATAGAGATCCAGTAGCTATTAGACGTCTGGTAAACGAAGGATTGGCAAATGGTATCAAGATTAAGTCTTGTTTTGACGAAATCATTTGCGAGTACTGTATCAAGGGAAAATTGGCGCAGACAAAATTTCCAACAAGTACAACGAGGGAAAAGGAGCCAACAAGAATGATTCATTCAGATTTATGCGGTCCCATGCAGACAGCAACTCCAAGTGGTAACAAATATTTTTTGACACTTATAGATGACTATTCACGTTTTACAGTTTTACGATTGTTGAAGTCTAAAGAAGAAGTCACTGAAGTGATAAAGGAATTCATTGCAGCCTTAACAA
The DNA here is from genome assembly GCA_958336345.1 of Dorcus parallelipipedus. NCBI lineage: Eukaryota > Metazoa > Arthropoda > Insecta > Coleoptera > Lucanidae > Dorcus > Dorcus parallelipipedus. The sequence goes on from OY284478.1 coordinate 30,647,717, forward strand.
CGAGGTTTGGCAGAAAACCAGTTGTGCTACGCACAGATAATGGTAAGGAATACGTTACTCGAGAGCTGGAACAATTTTTGCGCAAAGAGGGTATTCAGCATCAATACACTGTTGTGTATACTCCTCAACAAAATGGAGTTGCGGAGCGTAAAAATAGAACATTGACAGAATCAGCTAAGTGTATGCTCCTAGATGCTGGTTTAGATAATCGTTTTTGGGGAGAAGCAGTTTTAACAGCGGCGTATCTACAAAATAGAATGCCAAGTCGCAGTATTGAGAAAACTCCTCTTGAACTATTCATCGGGAAGAAACCAGATCTTAGCCATGTTAGAATATTTGGATCAAAAACTTATTATTTCATTCCCAAGCAGAAAAGAAAGAAGTGGGATGATAAAGCTGAAGAAGGAGTGTTAGTTGGCTATGACGATAACGTGAAAGGATATCGCATTTTAGATCAGAAAACAAATCGTGTGAGAATCTGCAGATCTGTGAAAATTATCGAAATGAAAGCAAAACAATCAAGTAATGGTTTAGAATGCAATAGTACGACGAATGAAATTCCCCGAGAAGTATCAGAAAGAAAAGTTTATTTTGATTTGAAGAAGAATAGTAGATCTCCGGTTGTTGTGGAAGAAGATAATTCAGAATATGAAGAATCTAACGAAAATTGTCAGACACAAGAAATTTCTCTGCCAACTGAGTTACCAAACAAGCGTATTTCGCAACGAATCAACAAAGGAATCCCACCAGATCGTTTTGTATATAAAGTACAGACAGACTTTGTAACAGAACCAAAATCTTGGGACGAAATGCTCGAGTTACCAATTAAAGAGCAACGTAAATGGATAACAGCTGCCAAAGAAGAAATTAAGTCTTTGAATGAACACCAGGTCTGGAAGTTAGTAGATCTTCCTACAGGAAAGAATACAGTAAGTTGCAAATGGGTATTTAAAACGAAATTAGATGAAGAAGGACGGATAAACACTTACAAGGCACGTTTAGTAGCAAGAGGTTCTTCACAACGCTACGGAGAAGATTATGATGATACGTTTGCTCCAGTTGTGAAACATGAAACAATCAGAGTTCTTCTTATGGTTGCAGCTTCGAGAAAACTATATGTTCGTCATTTAGATGTTAAGAGTGCTTACCTTAATGGAAATCTTGATGAGGAGATTTATATGGAGCAACCACCTGGATTCGAAGACCCCGAACAAAAGACGAAAGTATTGAAACTTTACAAAAGTCTTTATGGTTTAAAGCAGTCAGCACGAGCTTGGAATAAGAGGGCAACAGAAATATTGAATAAGTTAGGTTTCAGACAAGGAAATGCCGACCAGTGTTTGTATTTCAGAAAAGAAAAAGATGGAAGCACCACTTATGTGTTGTTATACGTCGATGATATGCTCGTAGCTGGCAAATCGGCAGACAGCACAAGAAAAGTAGGTGAAGAATTAAATCAGCACTTTAGAATAAAAGACTTGGGACAAGTTAAGCATTACCTAGGCATTGAAGTTAGACGCGAACAAGATGGACCTTTCCTCATCAGTCAAAAGAGAAAAATCGTGAATCTGCTGGAGAAGCATAATATGCTTGAATCGAAACCGGTAGCAACGCCAATGGAGATAGGGTTCTTAGGAACAGTAGAACAACATAGTCCAAAGTTACCGAACAATACTGTCTATCGACAAGTTATCGGATCCTTGTTGTACATTGCTACAGTGTCCAGACCGGACATTACATTAGCAGTTAATTTTCTCGCGAGACGAATGGAAAAGCCAACTGAGGCTGATTGGAAAGCTGTAAAACGAGTAATGCGGTATCTAGTGTCAACCATTGAGAAACCATTGCGGTTATCTTCAGCTGGAGGAACCGAATTGAAATGTTTTGTAGACGCGGACTGGGCTGGAGACAAAACCGACCGTAAATCAACAAGTGGTTACATTTTTCAACTGGGAGACAGCAGCATTGCATGGTCAAGTCGGAAACAAACGTCCGTTGCCCTGTCATCAACTGAAGCAGAATATGTGGCTGCTTCATATGCTAGTCGTGAACTACTATGGTTAAGAAGGCTGTTGTCAGATATGGGAGGATTGACAGAAGGTCCAACTATTATTTACGAAGACAACCAAGGGTGTATTCGTTTAATAGAATCAGATAAATTTGGAGCACGCACAAAACACATAGACGTTAGTCATCACCATTTAAGGGATTTGCGTGAGAAAGGAATAATAGAGATGTTGTACTGTCCGTCAAATGAAATGATTGCTGACATAATGACAAAGCCACTGTCAAAAGAGTCATTTCTAAAATTTTCTAAATGTTTAGGTCTTGAGTGAAGAATGGTAGAAACTTACTACAGCGAGAGGGGGTGTTGGAATATGCGCTCACAGCAGTTTCTCCATCTAGTATCTAGTGTGTGTGTTTACAAATAAATGAAGTTGTTATTTTTCATGATTCTAAAAATCCATCCATTAAAACTAGTTCACAAAAATTGTGTATCGAAAACCGTAAATAAAACTGATTCACATATTGTGCTAACCACATTATTATTCAAGAGAAACTGATAAGACTGATGCAGAAAGTTAGAAACAATTAATTACATATATAACTCAATTTGTTCTAAACTTATTTGTCTTCCCAAGATTCACAAGGCCGATGTACTCTTGAGCCCCATTGTTAGTAGTATTGGTTCCACCATTTACAACTTAGCCAAATTTCTTTCAGAAATTCTTAGCAAGACCTTAAGCTTGAAGACCAAATATAATATAAAAGACGTATTTGCTTTTCTGGACAAAATGAATTAATTATTATCTCAGATAATTATGTGTTGGTGTCTTTAGATGTAGTTTCACTCTTTACTAACAGTCCGTTAGAATTAATTGTTGATATCATCACAGGATCACCTCGATGTCATTATGAGTTACAGAATAGAGGGGTAAGTCACTCCACTGTCCAAAATGAGTGGGACCAAGTGGAGGGCGTCACCTTCCGGATAGAATTGTCTAACATAAATTAAATAAAGTTTACAAATTGCCTTTTGGCAAAGAGACAGGTGACCACTAAGATACGTTAAAATAAATACTTTTAAACGATAAAGAACTCTTGTAGAGTAAGTCACTTCAGTGCCCTAAATGAGTAGGACGGAGTGGAGGGCGCCACTTCTCGAATAGAATTGTCTGACATAAATTAAATAAAGTTCACAAATTCCCTTTTGGCAAAGAGATAGGTGGCCATTAAGATACGTTAAAATAAATACTTTTAAACGATAAAGAACCCTTGTAGAGTAGGCAATCTAAGTCACTTCAGTGCTCAAAATGTGTGGGACCGAGTGGAGGGCGCCACCTCCCGAATAGAATTGTCAAACATAAATTAAATAAAGTTTACAAATTCGATTTTGGCAAAGAGATAGGTGACCATTAAGATACGTTAAAATAAATACTTTTAAACGATAAAGAACCCTTGTAGAGTAGGCAACCTAAGTCACTTCATTGCCCAAAATGAGTAGGACGGAGTGGAGGGCGCCACTTCTCGGATAGAATTGTCTGACATAAATTAAATAAAGTTTACAAATTCCTTTTTGGCAAAGAAATAGGTGACCATTAAGATAGTTAAAATAAATACTTTTAAACGATAAAGAACTCTTGTAGAGTAAGTCACTTCAGTGCCCAAAATGAGTAGGACGGAGTGGAGGGCGCCACTTCTCGAATAGAATTTTCTGACATAAATGAAATAAAGTTCACAAATTCCCTTTTGGCAAAGAGATAGGTGACCATTAAGATACGTTAAAATAAATACTTTTAAACGATAAAGAACCCTTGTAGAGTAGGCAATCTAAGTCACTTCAGTGTTCAAAATGTGTGGGACCGAGTGGAGGGCGCCACCTCCCGAATAGAATTGTCAAACATAAATTAAATTAAATAAAGTTTACAAATTCCCTTTTGGCAAAGAGATAGGTGACCATTAAGATACGTTAAAATAAATACTTTTAAACGATAAAGAACCCTTGTAGACTAGGCAATCTAAGTCTCTCCAGTGCCCAAAATAAGTGGGACCGAGTGGAGGGTGCCTCCTCCCGGATAGAATTATCAAACATAAATTAAATAAAATTTACAAATTCCCTTTTTGCAAATTGTGCGAAAGAATTCTCACCTTTCCAAGCGATAAGCGCGAAGGAAATCCTTTAGTCAAAACATCGAACCCTTTTAGTCAAGTGGATTTTATTTTGTTCAACCTGACACCGGCCTCCACGCCAACACTCCAAAATAACATCAAAGCCTTTGGTTTTTAAATGTAAACAATGAGGCTCCGCGGTGAAGGAAAATTAAAATTAATTAATGTTCGCCGGCTCTTTTCGTGAGCAGGTGTTGGGTCCTGATATGATCAGTGAGGCTCTTAGAGCCCTTCTGGTGAAACCGCATTCAACCGTTACTAGGAGCCATACCCTAAGGGAACGAGGATGAGGACTTGAAGGAAAGTAAAAAAAAAACCGAAGCAAACTACAGCAAAGAAAAGGGACCTCTTTGCTGTAGTTTGTTTCGTCCTCCCTAAACGTAGTCCAATTACATGGTCCATTGTATGGTGTTTGCTAATTATCCTGTTATGTATGTTTTTAAGTTACTTTGCACAGCTTTTAAGATCAAGGACTTCGTCCTCCGAAAATGAAGCACGTAAGTAGGCTTTTCTTCCGGTGTGCCTTAAAACTCTGGTGGCGCAATTATTTTATTTTTAACAAATCTCACTATTTTACCATTCTTTAATATGCTTATTACAATGTCTTATTAAATTCCACGGGTTTAAACAATGGGGAAAATTCTTATCTTTTGTTTCCCGTGACCCTTCCCATATAAATGGTGGCAATTCGGTGGGATTGAAGTTTTAATTACAAGAATAAAAATAATTCTAATCAATTCATTTGGTTTATGAAATGTTTCAAAAAAAAACTAATTGGGGGATGCTAGAGGCAACTGAATTCATTATAGTTTACAAAAGAGTAATCTCCAGTAGATACTGCGAGTTTAAACAATAGGGAAAATTCTTATCTTTCGCTTCCCGCGACCCTTCCCACATAAATGGTGGCAATTCGGTGGGATTGAAGTTTTAATTACAAGAATAAAAATAATTCTAATCAATTCATTTGGTTTATGAAATGTTTCAAAAAAAAAACTAAATGGGGATGCTAGAGGCAACTGGATTCATTATAGTTTACAAGAGAAGAATCTCCAGTAAATTCTCCTCTGTGAGTTAAACCGGTGTAAAAGTTGAGTTGTCGCCGAGCAACATCGGCCCTTCCAATTAACCCTCGCCTTGTTCCTGTACTTTTTTGAAGTGCCCCTTTGCAGTTTTCCGCAAATTGCATCGCCCCGGGAACGAGAGCGCAGCGGCACGCAGGAATTTTCGCTCGCACACGACTGCACAATAAAACTGTTGTTCCAATTATCAAACACGAGCGATTTAATTTAACGGCGGCCCCCTAATCAATGCGTGCGTTCAAAAATCGTTATTGCGAAACGTCGGCGGCGACAATGGCGCGGCGCGTGCATTCCGCCCCACAAAGTGAAATTCAATTTCGGAGCGGTTCGTTCTTTCACCTGATTAATACCGCGGCGCGAAATTGAATTAGGACGTCAATATTGCGCCGCTGGATGAAATTAAAAACTTGTCAATGGCATTCGCGCCGCAATGGTCAAAACGAATTTCCATTTGGAAGTTTTGTTTTGCGAGCTACTCACTGGAAAACTGATATCTCTAGCAGTTCCGTTGCTTTTTTTTCATCCTTTCGTATTGTTCGGAACGTTCGCGCTTTTTTTTTTTTTTTTTGATCAAAAGTTCGTACCAATTTTTAACGAAGCATCACAAAGGCCCACAATTTTATTTATTAATTAATTCCCTGCCATGAGATTTTTTTTGTAACTTTTTAATTTTTTAAATCCATTTTCCTTTTTTATTTCATTTCTTAAGTGTGTCGATTCCCTCACGTACTTTTAACATGTGTATAAGATGAAGTGGTGGCAAAACCGTTCGAAATCAAATAATTCCACCACGTTTATCCCCGGAGGTCTGCTCCTGAATGTGCAATCAAGCGGGCGAAAATATTCCCCCGAAGCGCGGATTAAAACGTCGTAAACAAATGAAGCCGGGCGTTGACGTTCCGTTTTCACCTCCCTTAATCTTAATCACTACGTATTCATGTCCTTCACGAGGATGAAAACCACGTATTCCATCGTAATTTCGGCTCGAGAGATAAAATCTATGAAACTGCAATCAAGAAAGTATTTGCGTTGATCGATAGGTGGCGCTGCTCCAATCTGATTACAATTCGTTGCAAGCTTTGGTAATTTAGTTTCGTTTTACGCAAGAAATTGAGGAGAAGGAAGCGCGTTCCTCTAAGTCAGTGAAATTGCAATAGAAAAACTATATATGCTAAGCGATAGATGACGTTGTTGCTATTCGTTGATAACAATTGCACATTCACTGCCACTTTTGGTAGTTTAGATGTTTAACATTGTAATTTCGATGAAAGGTCACTGAAGTACTAACTCAATCATTCAGGCCAATTTCCTTACTGGCCAATAGATGGTGTTGCTATCCAAAGTAACTGCACCTTCGTTGTATGTTTTTTTTTTTTATTTAGACTAAAAGACTTTTTTGTATTGATCGATAGATAAACGGTGGATGAGGTTCATTTCGTCTTAGTTAATGTTAGAATGAAAGACAATAAAAAAATATTACCTATTCGTCGACAGGTGGCGCTGCGTTTGCAATAATACGCGTTTTAAGTTGTTTCAATACTTCCAACTCATTAGCTTCCGGTCGAGTTTTCTGCCCATAAGAATATACGCGTAAGAGTGAGACGGAGATCATTTTATGAGAGTATATGTAAAAAAATACTACCCATTCATCGATAGGTGGCGCTGCGCTTGCAATAATACGCGTTTCAATTTGATTTAGTACTTCAAACTTGTAGCGACCACAGCGCCATCTATACTATTGCCACGCACCAAGCTCTAACACCCTTCCACACCACACGCAGTCCCTCTACAAGATGGCTGCCGGGGCTATATAAACTCGTGCTGAGCAGCGTGAAGATCATTCTGCTCAAACCAGCTGCAAAGTTGGAACCTCCTAGCCAAATCCAGCCGAACGGTCGGACCTTCTAACCAAAGCCAGCCGAAAGGTCGGAAACTCCTCGCTCAAAGCCAGCCGAAAGGTCGGGATATCCTGGTTTTCACGTCCATCAAATACTTACGACCACCCAGCTTCGTCGGGCACTGAAACGCATCAGCAGAATACCCCGACGCCAGAAAAGAAGCACGTCCGGTCAGAAGAAGTCACCCATCACACGGCCCGCTTATCAGCGACCACTCCACTGAGGAATTCGTCCACCATCTGCAACCATTGCATCAGGGCACTTACGAACTCATCTCCGTAGACATCCCGTACACCGTGCATATAACCACCAGGCGATCTGACATATTAACATCCTTGTATTATTGTTGTTAAAAATAAAGGTATTTTCTTTGTGTTTGTGACAATCAATTGTTTTTGCTAAAGAATACGACAACCCCCAAAAACTCATTAGCTTCCGGTCGAGATTTCTGCCCGTAAGAGCACATGCGTAGGAGTGAGGAGTGTATTCTTTAAAAAGGAAAAAAAAACTGCGGTTCAATTGTTTCTATACTGAGTGGCAGATGGTGTGTATAATCCTGACACTAATTCAAGTTGCCGAAATTTAGTTTTGCGAAGCGGATGATAACGCGGAGTCATGTATTTAAAACTGCAACACAAACTTTTCACAGAGGGCACTGGCTTCGCCTGAGGAATGTTGTATTGAACTAAATTCTTTAATCTCACAGTAAAAACCTTTCTTTATTGGCTGACAGACGGTTGTTTACTTACTTCCGGTTCTTGGCAATCAATTTTGGCGTTACATATTCATTTTATGTTGCAGTTTTTTAATCCGGCCAGCAACGCCATCTATTGGTCATTAGGCGAACCAAGTGGAGTGAATTAAGGGTCTGTCGGAATGGACAAACTTTCTTGTACTGATCGATAGATGGACGGTGGATGAGATTCATATCGCTTTAGTTAATGTTAGAATGAGAGTCAATCTAAAAAAATACTACCTACTCAGCGCTTGCAATAATACGCGCGCTTTAATTCGATTTATTACTTGAAACTCATTAGCTTCCGGTTGAGTTTTCTCCCCATAAGAGCACACGCGTAAGAGTGAGACGGAGATCATTTTATGTGGTAAATTCGGCGAAGCAACGGTGTATTCTTTAAAAAAAAATTGCAATGTAAATGCTTCTGTACTGACCGACAGATGGCGTGTATAATCCTGACATTAACTTAATTCGCGGAAAATTAATTTTGTGAAGCAGATGATACTGTGGAGTCAAATTTAAACTATTTTCTTCATAATGAAATAAGTCTTCCCCTTCCTTATTTTTTATTGAAAACTGCAAGACAAACTTCCCACAGAGAGGGCACTAAATTCTTAAAAATCACAGCCAAAACGCTTGCGTCATCGGCCGGCAGATGATTGTTTACTTACTTCTACTTCGTAATAATCAGCTCTGACGTTTCATGTTCATTTCACGTCGCAGTTTTAATACGGAATGGACTGAACCTTAAATTCACTCTTGTTGATTTCCCTAGTGACAAATAGATGGCGTTGGTAGAGGCCAATAAACTAACTGCATGTTCAGCTTCATTAAGCTTCATTTCATCAGTTAATGAGAACATACATTTTTTTAATTGCGATCTGTTGACCCACGGATGGTCAGAATGAGTTCGTCAATCGAGAAAATACTACGTATTCATCGGTAGGTGGCGTTCTTTAAAAAATTCAAAAGGCGAGCTCTAAATGCTTTCCGCACTGGCCGAAAGGTGGCACGTTCGCTGACATTAGCTCAATTCGCTGCAAATTAGATTTTGATAATGATAATGTGTTGCCGACATACGAGCTTCTTGGCAGTTTAGGATTTGGTATTTCCTATTTATTTCACGTCGCAGTTTCAATACGGAATTGACACTACCTTAAATTCATTCAATTTGGTTTCACTAGTGGCCAACAGATGGCGTTACTAGCCGAGAATAACTAACCGCACTTTTATTAAGCTAGGTATCATCATTTGATGAAAGCTATGCATTTGCAGTATTTTTTTTAATTGCGACATGGATGGACAACTAAGTTCGTCAATCAAAAAAAATACTACGTTTTCAACGACAGATGGCGCTGCGTTTGCAATCAATACAAAATCGCTTCAATTCAGCCTAGTGCTTTATTATTATTACCAGTTTTATGTTGTAAATTCGATCAAGAAACAATATACTGCAGCGTTCTTTAAAAATGCGAAACCTGAGGTCAAAATACTTTCTGTATTGACCGACAGAGGGCGTAGTTCGCCGTTTTAATCCTGACACCAACTCACACAGTTAGATTTTGTCAAGCAAATGATTACTTGGTGCTTCTCACAGGGGGTATTAGTTTTAACCAAAAAAGTTTAGTCACCGGTCGATAAGTGATTGCTTGTTTATTTCAACTTCTTTTTTTGGTGTCTCAAATTTATTTTACGTCGCCGTTTTAATAGACGACAAAGAGTATGTTAATTTAATAATACTGCTGCATTCAAGCTAGCTTCTCAATAGATGGCGCTGCCAATCGACAGTAACTACGCATTAACTTTCAGTGAATTTTATATCGAGTTTATTTTTTTAATTTTTTATCAACTTTTGCCATGGAATTTAGACGGCATGTCTTAGCGTTATTGTAAAACAGCATCAAGCAGTGCAATTGAACAAGAGAAGAATTGGAACTCACGTGGAAGCAAGCTGCCCTGAGGTAGTTTCTACATTGCCAGCTATTGTCGGCAACACCAGAGCCTCTAGTGTAGCAAATTGTCAGGAGCAACACACAAGCCTTCCTTGCAACCTATTTTCGAAAGCACGCGGAAGCCTTCTGTACAGCCTACTGTCAGAAGCACACACAAACCTTCCGTGCAGCGTAGTGTCGGAAGTACATCCAAAACTTTCACCACCATACACACCTCTTCAGCAGTCATTGTCGAGAGATCACTTACACCTCACACATTCATCGGCGTCGTCGAAGCCAGTCGTTGAACAAGAGAAGAATTGGAGAATTGGAGCTCACGTAGAAGCATGCTGCCCCAAGGTAGTTTCTACATCAACCCCGTGTTCGGCATCCATCACTACGTTACCAGAGACATTGCCCTCCAACTCAAAAAGTTTACGAAATGTGCGATCAACGACATTCCTTTTTAGATTATGAAAACAAGAAAGAAATAGTTCCCGCAAAATAAACGAGGAAAAAGCAGATTTCGCCTTCGGGTAATCACATTACTCGAAGCAAATCCATTTCGCTCCCTCAAAATTTAATAACGCGCTGATTTAAGGGCTGTTTCGCGGCCAGCCTCTGCCGCGTGTAAAGCGGCGCATTTTCGCGCTTCCGCTCGCGCCGTTTTAAGTGGGCAATGAATAAAAGACCGCCCGGCCGGGCATTGTTGCAAATTGCTCGAGGACGGCTGTCAAAACTCGCGACGACAATGGATCGGCGCGAACTTCGGCGAAAGTAATTTCATTACGGAAGTTGGCGACTTTTGTTTACGAAATTGCCAACACAATGACGCCACGTCGAATCGACGTGTTCGAGTCTAACACAAAGTTTCCGAGGTAAACAGCTGAGACGGAACGTTTGTTGATTTGTTTGTGAAGATGTTTGTTAAAATCTTTTTATAATTTTTTTCTATTTTGAACAATAAACCTTGTCAGCTATACAGAAGTCAAATCATAGAGACGTCATCGAACATGTCGTCGAACGTCTGCGTACGAGTGTAGATTCTTTCACTACGCGGAGCACTTTTGACAAAGTAGCGCTCCAACAATGTCTGAGAACTGCTGAAAGAAGCTTATTTCAGGGCAATAAAACTGTAACAATGCACCGAGATCAGCCGGCATTTTATCGCCCTGCTTTATTGCTTCCTGCTTCCAGTAGTATCCTGCGAAATTAATTTTAATTTGATTCCGCAATTATCGTCAGTCTTAATCCGTCGAGGGGCGGCCTTATCTATTTTTAGGGCTGCGAAGATTAGCGCCCTGAATAAAAGGCGTCTTCGTCCTTAAAGCTCGAACAATTGTTTTGTAAAAATACTTCTGATTTTATTTTATTCTTTTATTACAAAAAAATTCAGCTTCTCGATCTGATAAACGAACTTTAAAGGAACATTACACTTTATAAAAAATTACAATAAAAAAAGTTAGTGTGTACTTACTATCGGTTGGCAGCGCCATCTATTGGCAACACGGTAGCGTGACAACATCCCGTTCTTCCACTTATCAAAAGAATTCAATTCGTCTTCCACCCTTCCATTATTTATTTTCTCTCTGCTTCATGTCGGCAGTCTACTCAGTTGGGAGTTGACAGCTGGAAAATCTACCACAGTCGATAGTGTTCTGAGTCAGAAGACTATCGACTGTGGTAGATTGTCAGTGTTCGACTGTCTACTGATTAGACTACCGACTTCAGTTAGCCAATGGCCAACTATCAACTGAGTAGACTGTCGGTGGTCGATTGCCAGCAGTCGATTACCAATAATCGATTGCCAGCAGTCGACTACCAATGACCGATTGCCAACTCAGAAGACTATCGACTGTGGTAGATTGCCAGCGTTCGACTGTCTAATGATTAGACTACCGACTTCAGTTGACAAACTATCAACTGAGTAGACTGCCGGTGATCGATTGTCAACAGTCGACTATCAATGGTCAGTTCCCAACTCAAAAGACTGTCGACTATCATCAAATTGATTGTAAGTAGTCGACTATCTACTGATTAGACTACCGACTTCAGTCGGCAGTCGATTGTTAAAGACGATTACAAACTCACCGATGTCATCCTGCTAGAACGAACACACTGGTTCCTTAAGTCCGCAATCGTGATCATATTGACATCCTGTTCTTCCACTTATTGAAAGAATTCAATTCATCTTCCACCCTCCCATTATTTATTTTCTCTCTGCTTCATGTCGTTGCATTCTATTTTGTCAGCTTCAATTAATTAGCTTGATTGAAAATAAATGGAGATTAGCCTTCGATTCGCTTTTGTTAACCGCGTACGTTTGATGGGATATACCCCCCATTAATTAGCCAGATTTGCTTCGACTTGCGACAGAGATAGCTCCCAATACGCCCCAATTAGTTCGTCATCATCGACAAAGCACTATTCCACGCTTGTTTGGGGATGCGGTCGGACCGAATCCGTCGCCTTCATCCCCGTCTAATTGCCGTCTTTACTCAATCAGGAAGCCCTTTTTCATTTCGCCGCGATCCTTTAATCTTCGAGCTCCAAGCTCCGCACTAATTGCGAAGGTCTCCTCGCCGCCGCGAAATAAAATCGACGAATTTTTACAGCCGGGCGTTTTACGGCCGCCCGAATCGATCTAAATAAATTCACCCTCGAACGGGGGGTAGCCGATATAATAACGGCGCTCTTATCTTGCTCGGAATCAAACGACGCGACGTTTGTTTGCTATTCCGAGCTGGTCGAGGCGTAAAAATTCGCATCGGAATTGTTATGAATTTCATAGCGCGAAAAAATGGGGCCGAACGTTATTCCGAATAACGATGATGAAGGGACGGTTTTATTTTCTAGAATTTAAACAACTGCTATCGTACATCGGGGCATTTTACGAACGAAAGAATTTAGATGAAATCAATAAAGCGCGAAGGAGTTGATGGCGAGCGAACGGGTGAAAGGTGAAGACGAGGGGGCGGGGGCTCTTTTGTCTCTAAACGTTAACTTCATCTCGTTGCAGTATCTAAATATTAAAAGCGTCAACTACGAGCTTAACAAGTTTACGTTGAAACCGGGCTTATCCCCTTACTTTGTACCTCGAGAAACTTTGTCAAGTGAGCGATTACCGAGTCACTCGGTTCACGAAATCGAGATTTATGGCTCGTTAACGGACTGCAATTTATTATATGATAAGAGTAATAAGCAGAAAATTGCTGATTTATTTACTGCTGTTTCGAGGACTTCTGGTCTTCTTCAAATTCCTGTGTTTTCGTAATGAAGGGAGGCAATTATTTAGGCTTGTGTCTTATGTTAAACCTTCTTGAAGATGTTACGAGCTATTGCTGGTTATCGTCACAATCATAGTTTAAAATTCGTCGCCTTTATTACGGACTTCCGGTCGAGCTACCTCGCCACATACTTCAATGAGTAAGAAAGAAACAAAAGAGACGAGGACATCTGCTGAGCTAAGATTTGTAATTGGCTCGTGAAAGTCCGATGCAGTCGGGAAGGAGATAATGTCATGATAGAATAATTATAATCATAATCGTTTGTTTGGCTGCAATAGCTGCACAGGAGGCTTTGCTGCTCCTGACAATGGTTGCACGGGAGGCTTGTGAGTGTTTCCAACGGTGGCTGTTAGATCGCCACAGCATCGCCGCTCACTGGACGACTCTTACACAAGGCCGAAGACATCTCTTGCTGCCAACGACCAACCAAATCGCTGCGCTCTGGACGATTCTTTACCCCGAGGCCGAAGCCATCCCTCGTTGTCATCTCCATCACTTCACTGGATCTACGCAACTCCAGAGGCGTTCATTGAGGTCCACGTATCCGCACTGTTGCTGTTGACTTCTCCCGACTCGGCAGGATCCACGAGCCTCCGTCGAATAACTCCAACTACACCCATCGCACCAACCCCAAGGAGCGTCGCGTCCTCCTTCAGCCGACATCTCGACGCCAAGTTTCCTGGACTGGCATTTATTTTGTATCAAATTGTTTTCAAGCTCTGTCTACGCCCCTAAACGACTAACGTGAACCGCTGGACACGATACAGCCATATGGTGGAGGCGTGACAGTGATTGTAATAATTTTTTTCTTCCACCTTGATTTTGAATTTGATTCGAAAAATGTTTTGTCCGACTAGAATTTTTCCAATAAAACTGAGCGTTCACGCACAGTTGCAAATTAACGACCTAATTAAGGCCGATTCAGTTCGATCATGCATATTAGGGGGCATTCAGCGTTCCCAACAAAAGCCAATTGGAAACGACGGATTAAATTTTAACACTCATATGTCAACTAGGCATCCTATTGTTCGTCCATCATCGGCGGCGCGCGATTGATAAGAGAACTCATTTCCGCTCCGTCAAAACGGCCGTATTGTACCTCCCGTGCGTACTTTCCGAATACATAGGTATAACAAATATAACGAAGCGTGTTTCGATTCGCGAAACACAAAAGCGCCCGTAAATGACACTTGGGCCATAATTACCTGTCAAGTGTTGAAATCGAATCGCAGAGAAAAAAAATAAACCGAGCGAATCAAAATTTCCGAAAAAAAAAATTAAATTGCGCGAAAGGAATTAAATTTAAACAGATCGGGGCGAAATTCCAGGGCCTCGAATACATACATACATAATACAATTTCGAATCCTTTGTCGCAATTTCAGTGCGCCTGTTTACATCATCCGCCGCCGTAACCAATTAGTGATTTCTATGGAACGTGTTCACGCATGTCGTGTCTCAGAATTCCATTCAGGTGTCAGACAATAGGCACCGAGCTTTGATGATGTTTGTTAAATATTGCAGAGGAATATGCCTTTTCAGTTAAACGGAATTGTGTTCGAGTTTGCCATTATCTTTGTACGTGCCCGAAAGCTAGAAAATTCATTCTCCTCTTTGTAATGGTTACATGTTCTGATATAAGGGAATCACTTTGAAACCACTTAAAAATTTATTTGTAAATCGTCTCATTCTCGTACCTGCTTGGTGGTGTTTCACCCGTCTTTTTTTGTAACGTCTGCTTTTGTTACGTGGTCTCTCCCTGTATACAAACGATGATGTAATTCACTGACTACATTCCACACCACATAACAAATGTTAAAAGAGCGGTGAACTTTTTGTCTTCCCTTATAAAAGATTATCGCTATACGATTTCGGCTGTATGTACACTTGACTGCCGGCCATCCGATGCTTGTTGACTGTCGGCCATACGATTTCGTTGCTGTAGGTGATGGCTGGCAATCGATGGCCGGCAGTCAATTATACATACAGTTGACTGCCGGCCGTCGATTGCCAGCTATCAACTGCCACAACGAAGTTGTACTTCAACAGCTTATAGCGTTATCTTTATAAGTCCTACCCAAACATTGACGATATGTGTTCTCATTTAAAGAGAAGACTTACGTAATAATAACATACTTGGACTAACATACTCTTAAATCATTTCTTTGGTAAAACAGGTGTCACCATGTTAAACTGCCCCCTCAGCATTTTCAGATTTTTAAAGATGATATACAACTCATTAGAAGAACTGTCATGGTGAAACTCGACACAGTCACTTGTGACACATTTAAAGGAGATCTTCAATGACTTATTCAAGCGATGCTACTGTTACGTCAGAGTGAGAGCGTATTACATCAAAAACTGAATGCCCTTTTCTGAATCCTGATATTCTCATTATTCAATTAGTCTCGGTATTTTTTGTTTTATATTGTTTGAGTGCACGTATATTAGAGCAGACGACCGTCAGTGACCATTCGCCAACTTCTTGTCGATTGTCTATGCAGTAAACTGCCAATGGTCGATTGCCAGCAGTCGACTGCTAAAGGTCAATTGCCAACTCAGAAGACTTTCGACTGTTAACCAGTAGATTGCCAACGGTCGACTATCAGTACAGTGCAAATATTTTTAAACAACACGCAGAAAGATCCCGCCCATAAATAACATGTGCAATTTGCCATCTAATGCCGGTCGTCTAGAAAGTACTTTTTAAAGAACAAAAAACTAGAAACTAAGCATATTAATATAAAAATAATGAATAAATAAACAACTGTAAATGAAATGAATTCCAAAAAAGAAATAACGAATGCAGAAATATTGAATTGTATGCACGTAAACCCCTATCCAGTGGATATGCGAGATAAACTGTGCGACTCTGATTTAGGCACTCCTTAAAGACTAACTATCTGTAACTATCTCTAACTATCAGTGATCGACTACCAACTCACGAGATTCCCAGTGGTTGACTATAATCCATTAGATTCCCAGCGGTCAACTGTCAATGGTCAACTATTAACTGAGTAGACTGCCGATTGTCAATAGTCGACCTATAATCGATTGTCAGCAGTCGACTATCAATAATCGATTGTCAGCAGTCGACTACCAATGACCGACTGCCAACTCAGAAAACTATCGACTGTGGTAGATTCCCAGCGTTCGACTGTCTACTGATTAGACTACCGACTTCAATCGGCAGTCGACTGCTAATGATCGTTTACTAACTCAAGAACTGCTAGAACGAACACACTGACTCTTTAAGTCCACAATCGCGATCAGAATCACTTTGAGGCCCGATTTTACAAACGTCGGATAAGCATTATTCTTAGAATAATGTGACGTAGACATGGAGGAACATTAGAGGATATGCGGCGAACAGTTATTCTGTCCTTATTCCACGATTGTAAAACTGGGCCTTAATAAATACATTTCTATTAAAAAAATTATTAGGGCAAGAAACAGTTCATATTCTAGGCCCAGTATTTCAGTAACAGCTTAACGTTAATCTCTAGTTTATTCCCATAGTAACAATTACAAGAACAATATTGCTCCTATGGAAATAAACTGAAGATTAAAGTTAAACTGTAACTAAAATACGGGGCCTTAATGAGTTCCGATTTTATCGAGACCAAGACGGTCGACTGCCTAGATGCCGCGAGACTTCGATCAGCGAGCGGTTTTAACCGAATTCAAAGAATTCTTTTAGCAGCTGTTTTTATAGTTTCCATATTTTTCTCGGTGGTGACCTTCCCTGATTGACAAAATGTACAATTTCAAGCACATCACCGTCTAGCACAAAAATACGGCGTTGCAACCCAGGATTTATTTCAAATAATTTTTAATATTGTATCAGGGAAATTAGAACGTCGTCAACGCGCGACCTCGAATAGCATCTACTCTCAAACGGTCGGGCTACGCTCAGCAAAAATCCAGAAAAAACGGAGTTAATATGAACAAATGACATCAGGCAGTTTATGATTATGAGTCAGCTTTCTACAAGGTGAATCATGCAGAAATTGCATAATCTCCCCTGTCGGGCTTTCTAAAACGAACCCTACAAATACTCGGGAATTTCTTCTGTAATTAATTCAAGTGTACAGTTCGTTCTTGTAACATAGAGTAATGTCGTAGAGTCATGTAAGTCTGTTACTTTTAATAAATGAATTGTTCACTTCCAATATTTTTGTATGTAAATTATTACGTAACGATGCCATCTAAGCGAAGATATAGAAATGATCAATTTTAATGTTTGCATGCAGGCAAATCAAATATACAGTTTTGTTTTGTTTAAACCTAACGTGACGTGACATAAAGTAACATGTCACGCTGATCTAATTCAGGACAATGTTATGAAAAATTCAAATTCTAATTGGACACCTGATGAGTGGCTGCCTGAATTTGCTTAAACGTTGAGGAAGACAGAAACGTGGTGCCATCTATTGACCGACGTACCAATTGGAAATCTCAAAAGATGCTCGAGTAGATGGAAGCACTGTCTTGACGTCCATAAGAAAGATAGGTACTTATCATTAAACCAGGGCAAGTGAACGACGAAGAGTGGATCAAGAATTTAGAGCCACTCGAATAATCGAGGTTTTACTGATTTATGAAATGAAAAAAAAAATTGGAAACTGCTGGAGCTCTCGAATTAAAAAAGAATTAAATTTTCAATTCTAGCTCCGCCCGTGAAAAATCAAGATTAACGGCACGCTAACACAGGACGATTTATTACGAACTGAAAACGGGACGAAACGTGCAGGACTCGATCACAAATCCACCTAGATTCCGGAATTGCACCTGAAAATATGACACTCAACGGTTATGCAATAACATCTAATTATTTATTTAAGTTCGAACATGAATAAATAAATACATTTATTTTCACCGCGAAATATTTCAACACTAAAAATGGCGACGCGTCAAGTCCAGAGATGTGAAGTTTTTTCCTGCTCCGGGCAAACTCCGGGGTCCTTTCGCACAGGTCAACTCTTACTAATTCATAAGCGCTGAAATTCCGCCTGAATTACCGAAGTTTAATGAGCAAGTGCCTGGACGTTCCGTGTATTTTTACCGGAGCGGAAATTCATACTCGGGAATTAAACGAGTACCTACTAATTAGGAAAATAAACATAAGGTAATAATAAACATATTTGATCATCATGGTGATCACCGAGCGGTTCAACGTTCGATGGACTATCGCAAACACACACTTAACTCGTAGGATGATGATGGAACGAACGGGTTAGGGTGGAGCGTTTATGTAATAGGCATTTAGCATTCACCAGGACGTTGAACTTTTCGTGTGTAATCGTCCTTGACCTTAGAATGTTCAGAGGAGGTGCGAGATTCAAACGCCTGCCAAAAACTGTTGCTTGCAGGGTTTCATCTAATTTAATTCAACTCAGTGCAATGCACTCGCGCAATAATTAAAAAAGAAGCAATAAAAAAGATCCCAGCTTTTGATTCATTCGCCAATTTAATTTAAATACTTAAGTATTTCTACAACTTCTGCAAGAATTCTAATTTACATCAAACTGCTCCGTCAGTACATTTACGTTTCTCACCGCCAAAAAGATCCCAGCTTTTGATTCATTCGCCAATTTAATTTAAATACTTAAGTATTTCTACAACTTCTGTAAGAATTCTAATTTACATCAAACTGCTCCGTCAGTACATTTACGTTTCTCACCGCCAATAAGGGCATTCGCAGAAAAACAAAAGCGTTATTTGATACCTCAACAGTTCTGAGGAAGTGGCTTTGGAATAAAGGATAAACGTCGACAGGAGAAGAAACACTGTGACGCACTGCCATCGGAAGCCATAAAGAACATGGCTTGACATTTTTTTTAACTCTGAAAGAACAAATCATTAATAACATCTCTAGTGGCATCTCTTGTTGAACTTAGAATGTTCTTTTTTTGACTTGTATACAACTTAGTGTTTATTTCATTTTTTTACCAAATATACCAAGTTAATTTTTTTGTTGGTCGTGGATTCCAGGTTTTTATTTTAACTCCTGCGAAGTATGTCTTCGACGGATGGATCAAACTCGCTTAACACGACCGCCAGAATTAAAGTCACCTAATGCGCCATCTTTATTAGTCATAAAAGCATCATCGCTCAGATTTAAGTGCCTTTTGCGGCATTCCCCGGGGAGATACATAAAACATCCGATCGTGTGCGAGCATCGCTCGTTGCATGAAATCGATCTGATTTAACGGGCTCCGCTTAATGGGCATCAGAAGTGGGACGTATATAACTCTCTAGGTGCACGTTGAATTATGGCGGCGTACGTCTTGCATGAATTGATTTGAATGATTTACTCTCGCAGCGATTCTCTTATCTTTCACATCAGCGTCGCGGTTAAAAACGAAAATCAAAAGCATGTCGGATTTAAAATTTTAAACATCATAACCCACACAAGGCTGAATATGAAGAACGTCGGCGGAAGCTCGAAAGCCAAGAAGATAAAAGAATCAACTAACGCAGAAATATTGAATTATATGCACGTAAACCCCTACCCAGATGATACGCGAGATAAAATGTGCGACTCTGATTAAGGCACTCCTTAAAGACCACAATCATCTGCGCGCACTAGGAAAAAGTAATTTCTAACTATTAGTGATCGACTGCCAACTCAGAAGGAGATTGCCAGTGGTTGACTACCATCCTTTAGATTCCCAGCGGTCGACTGCCAATGGCCAACTATCAACTGAGTAGACTGCCGATGGTCGATTGCCAGCAGTCGACTACCAATGATCGATTGCCAACTCAGAAGACTATCGACTATGGTAGATTGCCATCGTTCGACTGTCTACTGATTAGACTACCGACTTCAGTTAGCCAATGGCCAACTATCAACTGAGTAGACTGCCGGTGGTTGAGTGCCAGCAGTCGACTACCAATGATCGATTGCCAACTCAGAAGACTATCGACTGTGGTACATTGCCAGCGTTCGACTGTCTACTGAATAGACTCCCGATTTCATTCGCCTAATGATCGATTACTAACTCAGGAGACCGCCATCCTGCTACAACGAACACACTGGCTCCTTAAGTCCGCAATCGGACTGAATATGACTGAATATGAAGAAAATCAGTGAAAGCTCGAAAGCCAAGAAGTATGTTCTGTGAAGTTTCTGAAGCGGGACATACGTTTGGTTAGTTATGTTGTCACTCTGTAAAAGCGTTGCTTCAATATTTGCGCATCGTAGAAAACAAAGGTCATAAAGTACAATCCCGAGGCACTCCTACATAAAAATAAACTTCGAAGTGTCTTGTAAAAACGGCCAGTAAATCACTTTTATGTGTTCAACACAATGTTAGCTAATGAGGAAAGTTGTTGGATATTGCAGGTTGTGTCGGTGAAACTTCAAAATCATCGCTCGCGTGAAAATGCCAATTAGAACTTCATACAGACCGTTCGATGGATGAACGGGTGCGTTCAGAACTAAATCGAAGATGCGATTCATCGGATGAACTACTACTAGGCTAGCGAGATGATCCACCTCGCGTTAAATTTCGCTGAAGCCACCTACTCATGCGGAAGACGATCTGAGTTGCGAAAGACCTGGGCGAATACGCCTCTAAATTCCGGAGGGCCTCTCGAGAACGGAGCTTATTGCGATATAAAGAAGCGTCGTCGCGCGGAAGGGCCCCGAGACGTCTATCCGAATTTATGCGGTGTGAAAATAGATGGACACCAGTTGCTTTTTTTCCCAAAAATTATCGATTCCTACAATGTACACAGTGCTACAAATTAATGTACTTAAACATGTCCATTTTAAATCGTAACCCCTTCAAATTAGGCAACCCATTCTACCCATGCATTATAGAAAAACACGAAGTTATTTTTGATTAGGTTAATGGGTTGCCTATTTCCAAACCCTTCGGGGGTTAAGATCTATAAAGGTGTACACATACATCCCAATGTATAAAAGTGAAGATGCACTTACCCCGTAAGCATATAGTTCCATTATACCCCCTACTTACCTTACAATGCAATTTAGAAAATGCACCGGATAATGAAGATGCCATAAATCGATCAACTTGCATTAAAAGTTGCCACCTTGGAACCTTAATAGAATGCAACGCTTGAATTATGACGCCAAAGCGACGGCATAAACGAGCTTAAGATCTTATACGAACCGGGCTTGTCCCCCCTCCAATTTTATGCTGGGGTGTAACGACATCTTGTATATTACGTCCAAGTATTAATTAATTTCAAGTAAAACTTTCTTTAAAATCGAAATTAGAAGCTCAAATTACAATAGAACAAAAAAAAAACTCCGAAATACCTCGATGGAATACGAACAAATATTTCGACAAAAGAAACGAAAAAGAAGAAGCAAACGACAAAACAAAAGAAGACCGACAGCTGTCCGGCAGAATGTGGAAGGAGCAAAAAAAAGTACAACAACAGAAACAAAAGAAGAAACTGCACGGACCGTAACGCAATCCAGAAAACTTAATTCGACGAAAAGAAAAAAAAATGAATGTAAAAAAATTGACGATATACAAAATGTTACAAAGAAAAAATTTTTAAATCACGCAGTATAATTATGAAGCAGACTGACAGCTGATCTTTTGACAATTATGACAATAGTCAAAGTTCTATTTAATAAAGACTGTTGGCGACGTCATTCTATCATTCTAATTAATCACATTAATATAGAGAAATCTTATTTTTTATTGTCTATTCGACTGATTTCTTGACCATTAAGACAGCTGTCAAAGTTTTACTAAAGTTCTGTAGCAGATTATTGATGACGTCATTCTAATCAACACATAAAAAATCTTGTGTAACTGTCAAGCTAACTGACAGTTCATTTTGTGTCAAAAATCATTTTTGACAATTATAGTAGCCGTCAAAAGTTTTCTGTTAGACTTAATGACGTCATTTCAATGAATAATATTAATTTTAGAAAAATATATTTTAACTGACTCGATTATTTTTTTGATAATTTCACAGCTGTCAAAGTTTTAAGTTTTCTAATAGAATGACGGCGACGTCCTAATCAACCATATTAATAAAAGACTTAATTGTCAAACTGAATTAATGACATCTGATTTTTTTTCAATTCGAGAGCTGTCAAAGTTTTAATAAAGTTCTCTAGTAGATTATTGATGACGTCAATCTAATTAACACATTTTTAAAAAAACCTTGTATAATTGTCAAGCTGACTGACAGTTCATTTTTTGTCAAAAATCATTTTTGACAATTATAATAACTGTCAAAATTTTAATAAAGTTTTCTATTAGACTTAACGACGCCATTTCAATGAATAATATTAATTTTAGCAAAACATTTTAACTGACTCGATGATTTTTTTTTATAATTTGACAGCTGTCAAAGTTTTAAGTTTTCTAATAGAATGTCGGCGACGTCCTAATCAACCATATTAATAAAATACTTAAATCTTAATTGTCAAACTGAATTAATGACATCTGATTTTTTCAATTCGAGAGCTGTCAAAATTTTAATAAAGTTTTCTATTATACTTAATGACGCCATTTCAATGAATAATATTAATTTTAGAAAAACATATTTTAACTGACTCGATGACTTTTTTGAGACTTTGACAGCTGTCAAAGTTTTAAGTTTTCTAATAGAATGTCGGCGACGTCTTAATCAATCATATTAATAAAAGACTTAAACGTTAATTGTCAAACTGAATTAATGACATCTGACTTTTTCAATTCGATAAAGCTTTCTAGGAAAGACTGTCGGTGACGTCACTCTAATTAATCATATTAATTAATTACTTTAATTGTCAAGTCGATTCATAGCTGATTTTTTTGCAATTATGACAGCTGTCAAAGTCTTCTAGAAAATTATTGATGACGTCAGTCTAATTAATTACAATAATACACATAATAATAATAATAATAATAATAATATGCCTTTATTTTAGTTGGCGGGGTTCAGCTTATGCTCTACCACCCAACCAACAATACAGAATATATTATACAAAAAAGTATAGCATTTTTTTACCTAAATAAACATAATATGTACATCAACATGAAGTAGATACATAATAGAATAAGTATGAGCAAGTATGAGCAGTCACTGCTGTATAGAGAAGAGTTGAATGCGAAACGTATTCTTGAACGTTCTAAGTGATGAAAACCGAAGCTCATGAGACATCGCGTTATAAATTTTTGACGAATTATATGAAAAGGACCTTTCGAAGAGAGCAGTATTATGTAATGAAGTGTGTAATCCGCTGGTACGCCTCAAAAGTCTGTCATGTAATGTAGATCTAGGAATTAATAAAGATCTAAGGTATGGTGGACATGAATTAACATATATGCATTTTATGAACCAGACAGGCTAAATGCAGCAATCTTCTATTATTCATATTTAGCCACTTAACTGCTTGCAGTTTACATGACACATGATCTCTTCTTCTCAGACCGTAAACGAAACGAAGACACGAGTTCTGAGTTTTTTGAATTCTTGAAATAGTTGTAGAATCCAGGCATGGGCCATAGACGGCGTCACAGTAATTAAAATAAGAGAGTACTAGTGAATCGCATAACTGAATTTTTAATTTTCTAGGCAAAAAGTGTCTGTTCATGTACAAACGCTTTAAAGATGAATAAGATTTCTGAATTAGTTTTTGTACATGAGACAAGAACCTTAAATCAGTATCAAAAAGAACACCTACATTTTTTACTGTTTTACTAAAGGAAAGTTGGACGTTAGTCACTAATATACTCATGCTGTCCATAACCTTTTGTCGATATTTAACGCCGCCAAACACAATGACCGAAGATTTACAGGAATTGATGTGTAGCGAATGAATAGCGGAGATTTGACATAAGCGCTGAATGTCTTGATTAATTGAATTTGTAGCTAAGTATAAATTTGAAACTTTAAAACTGTAGTATAACTGCGTATCATCAGCGTAAAAATGAGTTTTACAGTTTTTAATTTTAGTGTAAAAATCAGCAGTATATAATGAGTATAAAAGAGATCCAAATATATATCCCTGAGGAGCTCCTGATGCGATGATTTGAAATGACGAATGCGTGTCATTCACCACAACAGCCTGCCTTCTA
The DNA here is from genome assembly GCA_958336345.1 of Dorcus parallelipipedus. Taxonomy (NCBI): domain Eukaryota; kingdom Metazoa; phylum Arthropoda; class Insecta; order Coleoptera; family Lucanidae; genus Dorcus; species Dorcus parallelipipedus. The sequence goes on from OY284478.1 coordinate 30,671,873, forward strand.
TTATTCAAATAAGAAGAAATAAATTTTATTACACAATCACTGAAACCGAAATAGTGTAATTTCGCACACATCAATTTATGATTGATGGTATCAAACGGCTTAGAATAATCAATCAAGACAAGGACAGTTACATCACCTCTATCACATGCTCTGAAAATATCATCCATGACCTTTAATAAGGCTATATTCGTAGTATATCCTGACCTGAAGCCGGATTGTGTAGGTGGAAATAAATTGTTTGAATGTATGTAAGTCTTAAACTGCCTCACTGCAAGTTTCTCCAGAATTTTTGACAGTACCGGCAACAATGAAATGTTTTATAAATCGCTGAAAGAATTGGCCTGTTTGACTTTAGCAATCGGCATCACCAGTGCATGCTTGCAATCCTCAGGAAATTCACCACGAATTAAGCAACAATTAATAATATGGGTAATATACTTACTTAAATATTTGCTTTATATAACACAGGCCGACATGATTTTCATTGTTGTGAATATAGTCGGTGATCTTTACTAATTAGGAGACGCTGATTACGAATCCATCATTATTTTTATCGTATCACATCAGTATCAGTATCAATATCAATCGCTATTTGCCGCTAACTCCATTCATGAGAATAGAGTTAGCGACAAATAGAGATTGACATTAGTTACAGAGTCCACCCCCAGTAGTGGAACTTTGTAACTAATATCAAACACAAACATACAGACTATAAAAACATGATCGTAACGTTATTTAAAAAAATTCAAAAAATGGGCTGCTGTATGAACATCAAACTCGGTTCACATCTGGATTTCTTCCCTAAAAATTGGTGATTTCAGCGAAGAATAGGGAGAACGCTTTCATCAGGACATGAAAGAGATAGAAAAGCGATACCAAGGCCGATGGAATGTAAATATCATAGCCAACTACTGCTGGTCAGTAAATCGTGATATTCCAAACGCAACCCATAAAAAAAGCACTCTAAAGCGCAGGAAAACGGAAGATATTACACAGAGCCGTCTCATCATATCCAAAGGACTTAATTAAGATAGATATTTCGCTAATAATTTTGAAAATAACTATTTTTTTAGATAAATTATTGATTTTTTTCTCCAAAATACATATAAACATTTTTTTAATTTTGTGGAAAAACTTGATGTGATAGCGAAAATCTGTGAATACTACTGAATTCAGAGCACGTAAATTAGGTAAGAACAGATATCAAAACGAAAACAATGTTAAAAAAATTTTCATATGTAGGCCTGTGTAATTGGTAAGCTGTCTGACAGCTCATATTTGACAATTGTAACAGCCGTTAAAGTTTTCTACTAAACTGCCGATGACGTTCTAATTAATTACATTTATAGAAAAATCTGAAATTTTAATCGTCAAGTCGAGTGACGGCTCATTTTTTTTGGTAATTATGGCAGCTGTCAAAGTTTTAATAAAGTTCTCTAGTAGATTATTGATGACGTCATTTCAATATACAGGGTGTCCACCGAGTGCCGCGGTCTTCTCTACCGTTTATATATCGTATATAGTGAATATAGTAGTATATAGTATATAGTCTACAGTGTTCAGTAACTGAGAGCCATACCAAAGTTATATTTTTTTTAAATGGAACACCCAGTATATTTTTACATATTTCGAAAGTACGCATAACGAATAGGTAATAACCAAAAATTTAGGAAGTTTCACTTAAGAGTTTGTAAGATATTGATATTTAAGTGTAAAAAATTGCCATAATATGAGTGCTTATATCTTTGTTATTTATTTACATTTAGTCTTGAATTTTTGTAGATACCCAATACAATATCTTTTCTACAGAAATTTTAAAACAGCTTCGGTCTATCAGCTATTATGTGTACAGGGTGTTGAGTTTTGCAAAAGATAATTTTTCTCAAAATTTTCAAATGGAACACCCAGTATATCTAGACTCTCGTGAAACACTGTTTTAATAAGCTTTCATAAAACGCCAAATGTATTTGTCTAAACTGAAGAAGTCGTGAGATAAAAATTAATAATTTTTCTTTCTTCCAATATTGACCTTATTTAGTCTTTCCGACCGGTTCTTCTGTTTTGATTTGCTGATAAATCAATGAATATGTTTTATTTTTTGTTCAAAGTACATAATTGAATATGTTCCTGTTAAACTAATTTCTATTTTTCTTTATTTTGAAAATATTTACATAACGTTATTTTAACATTTTTACTGTATTTAATGGTTTCTGGCGTTTAGAATCTTTCTTTTAATCTTTGAAAATCTCTATAATCCGGATGTCTTCTCATAGGATAATGCTGCGAATATAATCTTGATGCCAAAGACAGTTTTGGTTGCCTTTTCCTAGTAGGTATGTCATGTCACGTAACTCTTCATTATTAAAATGCATTTTGTTATCATAAAAAAATACAAAACTGTAAAAGTAGTGTTATCTACTAATTGAATAATTGTTCTGTCAATTAAAAATTTATAGCAACTGTTTTCCTATTTTCTAGCAAACGGCAAAGTGATTCTATATTTTATTTTTTAAAATTATTATTATAACGTTATTTAGATATTTTCAAAGTAAAGAAAAATAGGAATTATTTTAACAGCAACATATTCAATTACTTTTAACAAAAAATAAAACATATTCATTGATTTATCAGCAAATCAAAACAGACGAATCGGACAGAAAGGCTAAATAACGTCAACATTGAAAGAAAGAAAATTTATGAACTTTTGTTTCACGATTTCTTCAGTTTAGGCAAATACATTTGGCGTTTTATGAAAGTTTATTAAAACAGTATTTCACGAGAGTCTAGATATACTGGATGTTCCATTTGAAAATTTTGAGAAAAATTATCTTTTGCAAAACTCAACACTATGTACACATAATAACTGATAGACCGAAACTGTTTTGAAATTTCTATAGAAAAGATATTGTATTGAGTACCTACAAAAATTCAGGACGAAATGTAAATAAATAACAAAGATATAAGCACTCAGATTATGGCAATTTTTTACACTTAAACATCAATATCTTACAAACCCTTAGATACAACTTCCTAAATGTTTGGTTGCTACCTATTCGTTGCTACTTTCGAAATATGTAAAAATATACTGGGTGTTCCATTTAAAAAAAACATAACTTCGGTATGGCTCTAAGTTACTGAACACTCTGTATAGCCAAAAATAATTTTATGAAGTAGAGCTGACTGAGTTACATCTTAGCTCGTTTGAATTTTTCTTCTATCTTATATACTATAGACGGTAGAGAAGACCGCGGCACTCGGTGGACACGCTGTATAATATTAATTTTAAGAAACTTATATTTTAATTGACTGATATGATTTTTTTGATACTTTGGCAGCTGTCACATATTTAATAGTTTTTTAGTAGACTTAATGACGCTATTTCAATGAATAATATTAATTTTAAAAAACCTATTTTAACTGACTCGATGATTTTTTTGATAATTTGACCGTTGTTAAAATGTTAGGTTTTCTAATAGAATGTCGGCGACGTCCTAATCAACCATATTAATAAAAGACTTAATTGTCAAACTGAATTAGTGACACCTGGCTTTTTCAATCCGAGAGCTGTCAAAGTTTTAATAAAGTTTTCTAGTAGATTATTGATGACATCATTCTAATTAATCGCATTAATCAAAATTGTCAAGCTGACTGACAGTCCATTTTTTTGTCAAAAATCATTTTGCACAATTATGACAGCTGTCAAAGATTTAAGAAAGTTTTCCAGTAGACTTGATGACGTCATTTCGATGAATAATATTAATTTTAGAAAAGCATATTTTAACTGACTCGAAGATTTTTTTCATAATTTGACAGCTGTCAAAGTTTTAAGTTTTCTAGCAGAATATCGACGCGTCTTTGTAAATAACCTCGTTAATAAAAAGCTTCATCGTCAAACTAACTGACATCTGATTTTTTTCAGTTCGACAGTTTCAATAAAGTTTACTAGTAGATTATTGACGTCATACTAATTAATCGGATTAATCAAAATTATCAAGCTGACTGACAGTCCATTTTTTTTGTCAAAAATCACTTTGGACATTTATGACAGCTGTCAAAGATTTAATAAAGTTTTCTAGCAGACTTGATGACATCATTTCGACGAATAATTTTAATTTTAAGAAACTTATATTTTAACTGACTGATATGATTTTTTTTTGATACTTTGACTATTGTCAAAGTTTTAAGTTTTCTAGTAGAATATCAGCGACGTCTTTCTCAATAACCACGTTAATAAAAAACTTAACGTTAATTGTCAAACTGACTGATATCTGATTTTTTTTCAATTCGACAGCTGTCAAAGTTTCTATAGAGTTTCTATTAGACTTAATGACGCCATTTCAATGAGTAATATTAATTTTAGAAAAATATATTTCAACTGACGCGATGATCTTTTGATAATTTGACAGTTGTCAAGTTTTCTAATAAATAGAATGTCAGCGACCTACTAATCAACCATATTAATAAAAGACTTAATTGTCAAACTGAATTAATGATATCTGATTTTTTCAATTCGAGAGCTGCCAACGTTTTAATAAAGTTCTCTAGTAGATTATTGATGACGTCATTTTAACTAGTCGCATTAATCAAAATTGTCAAGCTGACTGACAGTCCATTTTTTTGTCAAAAATCATTTTGGACAATTATGACAGCTGTCAAAGATTTAAGAAAGTTTTCCAGTAGACTTGATGACGTCATTTCGATGAATAATATTAATTTTAGAAAAGCATAATTTAACTGACTCGATGATTTTTTTTTGATAATTTGACAGCTGTCAAAGTTTTAAGTTTTCTAGTAGAATATCGGCGACGTCTTTCTAAATAACCAAGTTAATAAAGAACTTAGCGTTAATTGTCTGATTAACATCTGATTTTTCGACAACTGTCAAAGTTGTAATAAAGTTCTCTGGTAGCTTATTGATGACGTCATTCTAATTAATCGCACTAATCAAAATTATCAAGCTGACTGACCTGTCAAAGATTTAATAAAGCTTTCTAGCAGACTTGATGACATCATTTCGACGAATAATTTTAATTTTAAGAAACTTATATTTTAACTGGCTGATATGATTTTTTTGATACTTTAACAGCCGTCAAAGTTTTAAGTTTTCTAGCAGAATATCGGCGACGTCTTTCTAAATAACCTCGTTAATAAAAAACTTAATGTTAATTGTCAAATTGACTGATATCTGATTTTTTTCTGTTCGATTAGCTGTCAAACTTTCAATAAAGTTCTGTAGTAGATTATAAATGACGTCATTCTAATTAATCGCATTAATCAAAATTGTCAAGCTGACTGGCAGTCCATTTCTTTTTTGTCAAAAATCACTTTGGACAATTATGACAGCTGTCAAAGATTTAATAAAGTTTTCTAGTAGACTTGATGACGTCATTTCAATGAACAACATTAATTTTAAGAAACTTATATTTCAAATTTTAACTGACTGATGATTTTTTTGGATACTTTGACAGCTGTCAAAGTTTTAAGTTTTCTAGTAGAATATCGGCGGCGTCTTTCTAAATAATCACGTTAATAAAAAAACTTAATATTAATTGTCAAACTGACTGACATCTGATTTTTTCAATTCGACAGCTGTCAAAGTTTCAATAAAGTTTTCTAGTAAAAAATTTAAATTTAAATCACATGACAAAGATCACTTTTAAAAACTGAATTTTTTAGGTTGGAAGGAATGACGTCAGGGTTCTTAATTACACCGGAGTGCTTATATAGGATCCCTAGATTTGATTGGCATTTAATTTATCTGACAAGGAAAGTGGAAACAAGCCATCGAATTTCCCATCCTCTTGACTTCACGCTCACTTAATAAATTTAATCAAAATTTTATTTTCCCTTTCGTTTTCTTCGAAATGAAAAAACGTCCATCCAAATCTATTCAACTGTTAGTTACTTCTTAAGTAAGCAGTGCGTAATCAATCGAATTACTAAAATATAGAAATTACTTCCGACGTGATAACATCAAAGTCAAAATGTGATTTAAATCGTTATGTGGAAGAGACGGTTAACGTGCACCAAGAGACTCATCCTTATCCCACTTCTGACGCCCGAAACTCGACACCCGGAGTTCGTTAAATCAGAGCCAGCCGGCCGATCGATTTTGTTTCTTTTATGTATCCGGCTCGCGACCATTATTTTTGATTACTGGCGCATACGCGTCGATTTTTTCATATAAATTTAAATCTCGACGCCCGCCGCCGTTGTGAAATACGTGTTTATTTTCTCCCGTTTCGCAACGGCGGCGCGCCTTCGATCGGGATCAAAGTCGCAACGCGAAGAATTTATTTATTAGCCCCTCATGAAATGAATATCCGAAAAGTCGCGCGTAACAATATTTTCTCGGCTGGATGTCGTTTCAATTTCGCGGGCGAATCTACAGGTTATCAGGGCCGTAATTGCAATAATTACCACATAGCCCGAAAGCGGACAGGGTAGTTAATACTCGGGTCGCTAAATATTCATTTATATGCAAACGACGTAAAAGTTTCGCCGCCCTTGTTAGGCTCATTATCCGTCTCCTAATAACTCGGCCTTATCATCCCCACGCTCGATACTCTCTTAACGACGCGTTTGAACTTGTCGCAATAGCATCGGATGGACGGGGGACAAGGGGACGAGGGGCGAGTGACAATTTCGCACTAACTTTAATCACTTCTGTAAACTCGTTCGCGTCTGCGGTTCATGTTTAATGAGAATTCGTAATTCGGTTAAATTCGACGAAGATATTGTCAGTTAAAAAGTTCAAGGTCGCAGCATGTTTGCACTTTGAACACGCGTGCATATGATTGGTTAAACCAAGGAAAGATGACAGTATTTGAAAGTTGACCTTGTAAGGGTCCTTTTGAAACCAAAACAAAATCGAAACTATTCTATCAAATTAAATCTGATTGGTAAATAATTCGTGCACGACGCAATAGAGAAAACTCGTTGCAAATAGTTTCTAGCTTTCGGGGTACCCTGTATCTTGGCGAAAGTGTAATTGCGTCGCAGTTTGACCTTTGGAACTTGGACTGTTCCTGAAACGTCGCTTAGGACGGTAAACCCCGGACGACCCTTTTCTTTGTAATAAGTCTGTTCCACGTTGAAAGTGCTTGTCATTGGCCAATGGACTTCTCCCCCACCCGCGAACCGTTCACATCGCACGCCGACCCGATTGAGATTTCGCCAGTCTTGTGACCGCCCGCTTTGCAAGCAGACCGCATCGCTTCTGCATAAATTTTTCATTAAACGATGTTTGTTTTGGAGTAAACCTTTAACACGTTAAGAAGCATACAAACGTGTGAAGAGGTGTGTTTTCGTTGTTTAAGTCAAACAACATCGAGTCTTATAGGATTCGATGCGAATCAAATTAGATGAGGCGATCGTTCCTTTTGAGAGAGCGAACGGGAAGCGGATAATTAAGGAAACGAAATCCGAGGAAACCAGCGCACGAAGAACAGCGACATGCATTAGTCATTGAGCCCGAAGCAAGGAACATCTGTTTCCCGTGCACCACATTCGAAACAAAAGAGGTCACTTACGCCGTTCATTTATTTCAGAAAACGGGGATACTTTACCGAAATTAATCGTCGCGCGCCCGGCCGAGATCGTTTGTCACCATCGCGCGCGCGAGTAATATGTTAATACGTACGCGTGGGGGGGGGGATGGGGTGGCGAATTTCATTTTTCAAGCTGCGGCAAGAACTCGGACGGAATTTAGAATTAATGGCGGGCGGCGGCGGCGGCGAAAATACGCCCGGAACTTCGGAGTTTCAAGTTTCATATAATCCGGGCGGCCTGTTTTTACTATTTTTCGAATTCGCTTTGCCTTGTGCTCGCGCGCGCGGTTTCTTTGCGAAGTGCATTTTCGCATACGAGATAATGGAGGCGGCGGATCGATGGGAATCTTTTCCTTGTTTCGGATTTTCACAGCGACAACAAATCAGAAGCAATGTTCGGGTGAGAAATTATTTAAAAGACGTCGAGCTCGATGGTTTCACGCTGGAGATTTTGAGACGAAATTCCTTTATATGTATAGAATGGGATAAATTCGAGACGTCGTTTCGGCGAGTTTCTTCAGACCAGACGAACAAATGACCGGGACTGACTTCCACAAGACAAATAACGGACATTCGGTTTCGTGATGGACTTACTTACCCTTTTTTTTTGGATCACCGCCAACCAATGTCTGAAAGAGAAAAAGAAATAAATCAATAAATATATATTTAAGAAAAGAGAAAAGATTTAGTTTTTTCCTGCATTTGTTAATTCAACTTAATCAAATCAAGTTTTTCCGGAAGATCTTAAATTACTCCCAGCCGTGCATCTTGGACGTGCCGCCAAATCCAATAAAGCTTGGACATCATCGGCGGCCCGAATATGAAATATAGGGGGGGATATAAAAAGCGGACGGTCGATTCGCATAAAACGTCTATTTGCGAGCTCATGTGTGCAAAGCACGGTCCGGTGCGCTAAAATGCAGCCGGACGAATTTCCATTTTTAGCGAAACGCCGCCTCAGCTTTTTCGCCCCCCCCCCCCCCCGCCACCGTAGACGGCGATTTGCGCAGATCTCCTTTAAGAGAGGTCGTTAGCGTCGGGTTTGTTCTTACAAAAATTGCATCGAGCGTGAACAATTTCGAATGCCCGGAAGAAAAAATAATCTTTAGGCTGGTGTTACACGGACCAATTAACTGTTTCGTGCCAACAGAAAGTTTTCCGATCAATTCAGTTAGACCTACCAACTCAAAATGAATACGTAGTGTCACGATAAGATACTCTCAAGCCTTTATCATATCATGATACGAAAAGATTGTTATAATTTCGGTGCTTACACCATGTCAAGAACGGAAGGGATATAACTCCGCCTTGTTACGTTATAGAAAACGTTGATTCCCAAAAAGAAATAAATTGTCCTTTTTTAAGTGCGTTTCCATCACGTTACGTTGTAAGGGAAATATAGTCAACGTAGTTATGTTATAAGGGGGTCGCCACCACGTTACGTTTTCCCTTATATCGAGCACTCGCTTGCAGGGCAGGATATTGGCGAACGAAACATAGTAATTCATTTAAATTTTACATTACCTCGCCTCTTTGCACCACACTTGACCAAACGCCGCCCCCAAGGACCTATTCAGAAATCTCAAAAAGATTTCACCAAATACATTAAACTAATTATATTAATGAATACTCTGGAAACTGCCTGTCGACTGTTTCCGACTATACAACTCATTGATTAACAACTAATCTCAACTAACTACGAATGAAAAAGAACACATAACAAAAAAATAGCACATGGTGAAGAAGAAGAAGAAGAAGAGAGAGAAAGTCACTTTTTGTAAAGCGCTTTTTACGAAAGATTTAACAAAAACAAATTACTATATAAAATGCACCTTGGTGGCGTAAGAAACGTTATTTTGTACGGAATGTTACGATGGGAAAATTAGTTGTAAATAATTTCTAGTTTACGAGTCAGCCTGTATTTGGGCGGAAGCGAAATTGCGTCGTTATTTATTTGGCAAGATTTCATCATATTGCACAAGTAGGCAAATACAATAATCCTCGACACATAATACCGTCCTGTTGCACTCTTTCTGTTGTCTCTTTCAACTGCCCCCCTTTGCAGTTTAACGTTCTATTCTACGATGGCCGTCTAAAACGGTAAACAACCTTCGGACACCCTTTTCTTTCGTAATAGAACTTGTTGATCGCATTAAAGGTTTGTTATTGGTTAATATGGATGTGGGGATCCCCGCCCCACCAGTTCACTTGACATACACCTCGTGCCTGGGCTTTTCCGCCCTGCTTGTGAATCTCACTGTGATTGTTTAAAGTGAAAAGGGAACGGAGTATACACTTCGGATATTGTTGGTACGCTTCGAGCATTATAAGGCTTTCAAAATCAGTCTAAAAAAAACGTGAAAAATTTCCCATTGCTTTCCTCATATCACCACCCTCCTTTTTTTGTTTTCTTGTTGATTTTTTAATCTTTTTTTTTTTCGTAAACCAAAACAAAAGACAGTGACTACAAGACTGTTCTCAAAAGCAAAAGAGAAGTATTTCAAGATTTTCGACTTTCCTTAAAAAAATGTTACTCTATTTCGCAATGTGTTTTATTTTTTTGGGTGAGGAGGGACTATAACATAAGGCGACCGGTTTTATTGACGAATCTCGAAATCAGAGGAGAAATATTTTAGGAATTCGATTTTCCTTTAAAAAAAATATCTTCCTTAGTCTGTTTTCTTTGAGGGAGGCAAAGGACGTTTGATTAAAAACTAAGTTTGAAAATCAGAAAAAATATTTGAGGAATTCAAAGTCCGATTCTCCTTTTTTTGTGAAGGGGGGAGGGGGGTTATAACAAAAGACGGCAGATTAAAAAATTAATCTCGAAATCACAGGACTAAATTTTCAAAAATTGAATTTATTATTTTACTTTTAAAACGTGTTGAAGCTGGCAAGATATGTTTCGTTCCCAATCCTTCTGCCACAAGCAGAATTCGGCCTAAGTCACTAACATCTTCAGTACTGGAAGGCACATCCTCACTGCCATTGTTAATTTGATCAAAATTTTAAAACTGCCTCCTGAATAGTCCCGAATCCTTGTATATTGATAAATTCGAAGGAATTTCGGACAGTTAAATTCATTTCCTTTTACCTTTAACCAGCCTTTCTTACAATATGGTAGCAGCAGTGGGATTTGTCAGAAAACAGGCGAAATAAAAAAGATTTCGGAAAAAACGCACAAATAAAAATTTCTAAAATAAGAGATTACAACAATTTGAGGATCGTCGAACAAATTGAGATCTGCTTTCTGTTTCAGAATAACGAATTACGAAGTTAAAATTCGCAAAGTCAGAGATTTTGGGTGTCACCGTCGATTCTCTGTTTCACACTCTCGTCGTGGTATCATCTAGAGGAGAAATTCTCCTCTAGATGGGCCTTGTAAGTTCTAAAATGTTGGACAGTTCATTCCCCTTTCTTTCGTTTTTTAACCCCCGTCACTTACCGTTTGGTGGCAGCGGTGGGATCTTAGGAAAAGAGTTGTCTAGTAACCAACTCTTTTAAGTAATGGAGAAGGGATGTAAGAAACACCTATAATGACGATTGTTGTCGACTATTGGTGTATGATTCGTTTCAATTTTGGATTTTTCTTAATTTATTTTGTTATTATAAACACACGTTTTTTAAATTTAGAATTGCTTTTTTTCTTTTCATTTTAAATACACGCTTTTGGAAAAGCAGTCCTATTTTTCATTAACAATTAAATTCTTACGAAAGAAAGGAAAGCCAGAAACCAAAAAGAGAAGAAGAGGCGAAATTTCGACAATCCAGAAATTATATGTAGCGACGGACAAGGGTCAAAAGGGTCAAGTGATGACGATTTCGTCATTTTATATTTAAAAATAGCTTGAGCTTCCTCATCAATAAACTGGATCGTGTAAGACCAGCTTTATAAATTAAAAAAAAAATAACGAAGAAAGATGTCGCTACTTAAATTGTTCATTACTTTCACATCGCAATGGCGAATAACCTTGGACAGATCGGTTTGGTTTGCAGTGGAATTCTCGAGCTACTGTTCTGCTGACGAAGGCCCAATTAGGCCTGTAACAGCTGTACAGAGCATGCTCGAGGAATCCGCTGTAATCAAAACCGATTTGCACAAAATTAAAAAAAAAATAGTTTAGAAAAATATTTCCTACTTCCACAACTTTCATTAGAGCGACTAAGGGTTGTTCTTTTGATAAAAGTGCATCAAGCGTCAGAGTCGTAACTTTAGATAATTCACGAGCAAGTTTTCCAATTAGACGTCCTCGTAATTGAGGGGGTCCGCGAAAATTCCGCGAAATTTCATCCGCATATTGTTCGAACTTGTGCGGCAGCTCCATCACACGAAAAGTTGAGTGAAGTTTCGATTTCTTAAGGCACGAACGTCTAATAAAAATAAAATGCTTCTCTTAAGCTTAAGAAATCATGTTGTATAATTTAATTGACCTTGAAAACCGGTCATTCTATTAAATAAGTTACTTTCAACCCAGAAAATGATAAATGGTTGAGACACCATCAAATTCTTGGTTTTACTTCAGTATTACCAATGCTATTAAAAATCATGGTATGTGTATTTATTAACTCCAATCTGTTTACAATTATTTCAACAAACGTAGCTCATTCCTATTTCTAGTTAAAAATTTTTCTTTCAATTGGATAATAAAATTGAAACCAAAGCGGTCCTAGAATCCTGTCTTGAGGAATTCCATCTTGGAATATGTTTTCTTGACATTTTGCTCTCTTTTATGTTTCATTAAAAAAGATCTTAATTTGGAGGCTTCTACTAAAACCCCCCTGCATTTATTAACTCCAATATTTTTAGTTTAAAAAAAAATCCTTTCTTTTACTTACTTTATTTTATTTCATACATGGGTTTTTCTTCCGGCGAACATGATTTATTTAATTAGCCTCCAAATCAAGGCTCTGTTTTTATTTTCCGTAATTTTTTAAACACCTCGTGTTAAGTGCCGGTAACGAGATAGATAAACTGGCGGTTCCATCACGAGTTTATTAATGCGGCGTTGTTGTTAAACAAGCGATAACACGGTAAATTCCTCAAATCTGCGATTACGGTAACACCCTGTTTAACTTTGAGGACTAATTTCATCCAGGGCCGGATCCTTTGCTAATTTCACTCGCCGCATAAAAACACCGGCAAGTTCGTTACGTAAACTTTCTGCATCGCAAACGCTTTTGTAATCCACAAAGAGATTTCTTACAACTACTGAGCTCTTTCTTTAACAACTCTTTAAGTATGTGAACTCGTAGTATTTTGAATTAATATCAATATTAAATTTATTATAAATGAAACGCCAACGTTCGATATAAATTATAATATAACATTTGCCAATCCTTGCGTGCCCTCCTCCTAACCGGACAGTCTGTTTGCGGATCGGCTTCTTCGGGGGCGTATTAAATTGCCCCTGGATTTTCGGCATATTTGCCCGGGCTTGCCGATATAAATAACGACCCCAACGAGGATCCACCGCATTTTATCCTCTCTCAACTTAAGCACCAAAGGCTTAACGACAATTATATTATTATCGAGATACAGTTAGGGCCGTCGCGTCGCCCAAAAAAATTTCAGCCAGCAATAAGGAGTTGTTTACGACTCGCTTACTTTAATCCGGAAAATGATTTTGTTTCGCTTTTTTTTTTCATTGGTGGCACACGGTGGGATAATGAGCGCGCGAGGAACGTGTGTAAATGCATGTAGTTATTTAACGGGGGGGGGGGTCATTATACGTGTTCAGCGAGACGCGAGATTACGGCAGAAGCTGCAGACGCTTTTGTGTTTGTTTAATCCGGCGCGAAACGGAGGAGCTTCCAGATAAATGTTCTTTTAAAAAATTACGCTGCGAAAGTTCTAAATTAATTAAAACGCGAAAAAGAAATAACGAAAGTTTTCCACGAGATAATCAACTTCCGAAACAGAAAGCGTCACGTCTTACGCTTGGGGACATGGATGTATGATGTATACATATACGTAAATTCCACATAGGTATATAGCATCGAACCCGAACCCCCTTAGATTCAATTTGCATTGCTAATGTAGATATTCGAGTCACGTGCGTACGCCGTAATGAGCAGCGTCGTTATTCATAAACGAAATTCGTCGTTGTCTGTAAATTTTAAAGCGCGAGTCAAAAACGCGCTGACATAATAACGAGTTAAAGAGGCGCTAATTAGTTTTCTGGGTCGCGCATTAGCGACTGATCACGGTTGTCCCTTGACACGAATAGGTCTTGCCCAACTTGAGATTTTTTAACCCACTGACCGGGGCCGTTCGCATTTTCTTTGGATGGGTAAATGGTGAGGAGTGCGCCTGCTTTACATCTTCGTGCTTTTGTTGTGTGTGGAATGCATGCCTCCTTCGTTATATGTTCGCCGCAAAACGCGAAAGCTTAATGAAGGAGCCTGGGAGTGCTCCAGTCTAAAAGAATTATTAGTCTGCGAGTTTTTTTCTCGTCTAAAATTTAATCTACGAAGAACGTAGTATTGAAAATAATTAGACACAAAAGTTGAGCCTAAAAAGGTCAAAAAAATAACACAGCATCACACTAGTCGAAGCTAGGGGTAACAACGGGTACCTGTTTATTTAAATGGAACCGGGTTCTCCTTTACACGTAACCCGATAACTATCCATTGCCCGATAAGTACCCGAGTACCAAATAATTATCCAAGCGCCTGACAACCGAGTGACCTTTCCCTTAAATTTAAATTATCATAAAATAAATATTTGGAGCATTATTCTTGCTGGTTGGCTTCGACGACGTCGATGAATGTGTGGAGTATGAATGATCTCTTGACAATGGCTACACAAGAGGTATGTGTTGTGGTGAATGCTTCTGACAATGACTGCACAGAAGGCTTTGGTGTGATTCTGACAATGGCTGCACAGAAGGCTCGTGAGCGTTTCCGACAATGGCTGGAGCGGTTAGCGCTCTCGCTTTTATAGGGCTTTTTCGTAGCGGGGATGAAGTATCTGTCTAAGCAACGTGCAAGCCCCCACAATTTAATATTGTCCCTTAAGGAAATGAATTGAACTAAACAATTATGCAGCACTGCAAGGCGCAAGTTCTTTCTTTGCGTTATTTGCAGAGGTGGTTCAAGACAACTAAAAGAAGCCATAAATGAAACGCCTACTACAGATTGGATTATTTTATTAATGTAATTCTCTTAGTTCATATACGTAATCGTTGATCTTGCCAGAGTTCTTTGTGTTTTTGTTATTATTACTTCACGTTGCACAGTTTTAGAGTCTAAGAACCTGACCCCCCCCCCCGACAATGAAGTACAACTTAAATAAATGAAGGTATTCCCTTTAAGTAAATTTGTATGGTACCAGGGCTTCGTATTATTTCGTTGGTGTCAAATTCCTATATTATTTTTCTTATCCGTTAATTTTCTTCGTTAAGACCGTACCCATGGTAAGAAGAGGTTAACGACGAGAAAATTCTTGTCTTCCTCCCCGATCCTTCCTGCACAGGCAAAATGGAGCAACTTCCACACGGAAAAACGAGTTAGAAGATTGTGAAAACGGCGAGCAGATGGTTTATAACGACCCTTCATGAAATGGGACACTCCGTGAAGAATCAAGATGAGAAAAAGATTTTTCTTTTATAAAATTTCACCATCGACCATAATTACCACAAAACTCTAGTGTGAATAACTCCTGACTTAATTATTTAGATCGGTAGCAAGTCTCCGTCGTATCCTTCCACAAGATTTTCCTCGGCTAGCAGCAGTGAAGCATGGGTGTGGGTAATAAGATATTAAAGTAAGGCGCCAGGGTGAACAAAATACCCGGCTTATCCGACAATGTTCCCAAATTGTCTCGGCCTTGCAGCTGATCGTTCACAGATGGTTTGATTTACTCACTAGGTATGGCACAAATGTACAACAACACACACAAAATAATTACAACAGCCGCAAAGTTACAAACAGTTAATTAGATGCGACAGAAGGTCGACTAAAACTCTATAACTAAAACGGTTCAAAATTTTGTATCTGAGTGTATACATATTTATTTATTTACTTTACAAATCGGACCAATCCGCCTCATTACTGCTTCAATAATTGTCATCAACTAATAGTGCAAGATCTGTCGAAAATTCGCTCTTTACAACGCAGCGTCACGAAGCAGTTAATAAAGATATTAGCTGTGTTCCTTTTGCCACAAATCTTACCTCAGATCACATAAACGTCATTTCCGTTTACACGAACAAGTAAATTTGAATGGATATCTCAACCTAGCGACTAATGGAAGCGCTCGAGTGGCAAGGTGGGAGGTGGAAATCTCAATTCAAACTTACTTGTTCGTGGTAACGGAAATGACGCTTATGTGATCTGAGGTGAGATTTGTGGTAAAAGGAAAGCACCTTATGATTAAACTCACAAAATCAAAATATGTCCTGTTGGTCAAGATCGTTTGCACGAAGTCCGAAGCGTTCATGCATCCTTCAGTCGGACACGTACGTCGTTTTTGGCAGTATGCAACCACGAGACGAGTATGATGAGTTGCCTATTCCTTGCGCAATTTGGAACTGTAATAAAAGCGACCAAACAAAAAAATTAAATTAAAAAAAATAATAAAAGGCAGAAACTTCAAATTTATAAAAACTTCGTTCAAGTTTAAGGCCTATTTTAGTTCTGTTTTCTTTCCTGAAAAGCTAAAGCATTTATTGAAAACAAATTGAAAACAGTTGGCTTTTCCTCAATTAAATTTAAGAAGAAAAGATTTACAAAAAGCAATTTGTGAAAAAAATGAAGAAATTCTACCAATTGAAAATTTGGTACTTTATTTTTTAAAAGCAAAAGTTACAAATAATAAATACGAACTAAGAAAAAACAGGAATGATCGGCTTGCCTTCAGTCCAAACGGAAAGAGAACTATAAAGACGTAAATTTTAGAAGAAATGGAAAAAATTAAATGAATAAATATGAATAAGGAAAAGCAATTGGATTTTCTCAATTAAATACAAAAAATAAGATTTATAAAAAAACAATTTGTGAAAAAAAGATGAAATTTATTTTATTATGAAAAAAAGATTATCATAATTTCATTCTCTAGGAAAGTAAACATTTTAATCACTGCATTGTCAAAACGCGCATTCTAAAACGAATTTCATTGAACCACAATTTTCGGCTCGGCATTGAAACTGACGATACAATTAACGCGGCGCAGGTGCTAAACGACTTTAGTACGAAATAATAATCGTGTTAATGCCAATTACGCAATTTCGGTTTTCACTATGAATTATCACCAGAAATCAATCACTTTTGACCGTCCCGTCGCGTCTTCGTGTCAATTGACCCTAAAAGTGATCGACGTAAATTAAAAATCAGAAGATTATAGGTTAAAAACAATGGATTTCTTAATACTAAGATTTTTAGTTCATGCCTGAATCTGTCTCGTGGCAGGGTCCTGATTTTATTTGGAGCCTACAGAATTCCGCCAGGATGTTCTCATTATATCTTGTGGGATAATTATGGGTTTCCGTATGAGTTTCATACATTTTCATATGCAGTTGAATACAGGTAATATGGGTATTGATAAGTGCAAAATATGTTCTTAGCAATAATGAAGGTGGCAGTAAATCTGCCAGGTTCCTTAAAGCATACTTGAGTACAAGAGTACTTGAAATTTTTCCTGCAACATAATTTATATGACATTGCCAAGAAAGGCTTGAGTCCCTATAAACCCCAAGAAATTTAACTTTAGTTGGATTTTGTTCCCGTAAGCATTTATTTGTAAACTACATTTTTACCATGTTGTCCCTATTTAAAATAAGCCCCTTAGCTTGTAACCATTGACATAGTTTGCTCTGTATGTTACTTATTTGTAATGAGCAATCGTGATACTGTGTGTCAGTTGTTATAAGAGTTGTATCATCCGTAAAAGATATGAGTTTTCCCTGTTCAGTTCCATTTATTAAGTCATTTAAATAAATTAGGAAAAGGTCCAAGGACTAACCCCTGTGGCATTCCGGAAGATACAATGCTTGTTTTAGATTTAAGTCCATTTACACTAACAAACTGCGTTCTGTTTTGTAAGTACGAACGTAAGAGTTGTCTACTTTGTGTGTTGAATTTATAGTGTTCTAACTTATTTAACATGATGCTGTGATCAACGCAACCAAATGCTTTCTTGAGGTCATAGAAGGCAACGTCCACTATTCTCTCCTGCTCCCTACCTTTAATGATTTCATTTATTAGATATATTATTGCTTCTGTTGTAGATCTTTTAACTCGAAATCCAAAATGGTTAACTATTTGTACTTTTAAAGCGGTCTCGAATATTTTAGAGATTATGGGAACTAGTGAAGTCAGGCGGAAATTGTCCTCTGTGCACAGGGATTACCCTTGAGATTTTTAAATCTTCAGGAAATATACCTCGTTAGTGGTACTAATATTAAGTTTTTTATTATTTCAGTTTTCATATCCCAACCGTCACAGCTTCTTTTATTTTTTAATCGATTTATAATATCTCTTACTTCATACTTCATTGTGGCTAACTGGCTTAAATTCAAATTCTGGAAAAATTGTTATTTGCTAAGAATCTTTTAGTCATTTTTTTCAATGGGGTAACTGCCCATGTTCTTTGATATGTAGTGAAATTAAGTCTACGAGCCCAGAATCATATCGTTTGGCCCATTTTACATTTTACAGATAACTTTTTAAATAATTTAATACGTTCACTATCCAATGATCCATTATGTGGTTCATGCTGCTCTTGAACCACAAGTCCGTGACTCATATGTGGGTCAGAATCATGGTTCTTATTTCTAAAAATGTATTACTTGGACGTGAAAATAATAACCATCTGATTTTCAAGGGACTCAAGAAGACCATTTGAAAAAAAATTATTGAGATATCTGATACCGTTCTGTTTCAAATAATTTTAAAAGAGTCGCGTGACCCATATATGGGGCTGGAAAATCTTTGTGGCGGACATATACCGATCTAAATGAAATTGCTATATGGACAGTGTAAGTGTTAATTTAATTTATAGACATTTATTATTGCTAAAACTGTTTGAAATATTGTTGAAAACCTTGAAAATTATGATTAAGAGACATTAATCTGAAATACTTCTTTAGGTTTGTAAAACAAAATTATTTAAAACGTGACTTGTAAAATCCTAACTTGGGCCAAATGATATGATTCTGGGCTCGTATTTACCGTTTAAGCAGATGATATTTCCATAATTATATATAATAAAAATCTCGACATGTTACCAACCAATTGTTGTAAGAAAAATTTGGCGGTGTTTTAGTCTGTTCAGAGGAACCTGATAATCCACGATTAATTGAACTTGTTTTTCTAGTTTGTATATCGTCGTTATTTAAATATTTTTCAAGGGATAAATATTCAAAATTTACAAAGTCTGTTAGAATAGTTCACGACCAATGACCTTCTATTAAATTTAAATAAAACCCATGGTATTAGTTTTCATAATAGATAAAAATCTAATATTCACTTCAACTTAAATATAAATGGGCAAAACCTTCATAATGATGATTCTATTAATTTTCTAGGCGTCATAACAGACAAAAATATCACATGGAATACGAACTGTATTAATCTCTGTTCAAAATTAAATTCTTTTCTTTACCTATTCAATATTAAAAATCATTTATCAAGTGAACAATGCATTGATGTTGGTGTCACTCAAGGATCCATACTTGGGCCTGTACTCTTCACTCTTTTCATAAATGATCTTCCTAACAGTTGTTCCATACCGTCGCAAGTTACGCTCTGTGCTGATACGAGTTTTATCATATCTGAAAGTATGGAGAAAACAGCCATAGTCACCGCCAATGCTTGCGTTGAACAGTTATCACAGTGCCTTAATAACGGTTTGATTCTGAATGCAAAGAAATCACAGATAGTACAGATTGTGCCACAAAAAACCACAATTTAAAGAAGTCAGCTCTAGTAAGATATAACGGTTAATCAATTCCCATAACACCAACTTGTAAATTTCTCGGACTCGAGCTTGACTCAAAACTTACGTGGAAACAACACGTGGACCAAATAGTTAAAAAACTAAGTGCGCATGCGTTCTTAATATTTCGCCTTAGGACTACAGTGTCTAATGATGTTTTGAAAATGCTATATTTTGGTTTGGTTCAGTCGGTACTGTCCTATGGAATAATATTTTGGGGAAACTGTGCTGAAATATTAAGTGTTCACACTTCAAAAAAAAATAATCAGGCTGATGGCAAATGTTTCCACGAGGATTTCCTGCAAAGAGCTTTTTATTCAATATCAAATTATGAGATTACGTCCCTATACATTTACGAAGTAATAATGTACGCAATCACTTCTGAAAAATTGTATATAATAAAAGCTTTCATGATCATTATACAAGAGCAAGAAATGACGTTAGATTACCATTTAATCGATTAGCAACCTGTCAAAATGGCCCTTTGTTTATTGGTATGCAGTGTCTACAAAAAATTTTAAACCTTTGGGCTGATGATATACCAGAGACGATAAAAGGCTTTAAGTGCAAACTAAAGATTTTTGTTATTTCCAAAGCATATTATAATTTAAATGAGTTTCTGTCCGAATAAGTTATTTAGTGTAATTTGTAAATATGTAAATTACATGAAGAAAGAAAATTGGTCAAACTTGATTTAACGACATATCACTAAATCTTAATTTTCTCTAACACATTAGCAAATTAATTAACTTTGTTTTGATTTGGATTAACTGTTTTCAATGAACTTTATTTTATTTCATTGTAACCTATTCTATCTACTTCTATTCAATTTATTTTACTTAATTTTATATAGATCAATTAATTTAATTTATTTCAACTTACGTATTATAATGTATTCTAATTTATTTCCTATTATTTTAATGTTGTTCAATTAATTGTTTTTTTTGTTCTGCCTAATTCTCCACGACATGTCTCACATATGTAAAATTTTGTAATTTTCATATTATGAAATAGACAAATAAATTATTATTATTATTAGTATTATTCGAATGTCTGAGAACAGTTTTAACAACGGAGCAACTCAATAATTTATATTATGCTCTAGTACAAAATAGATTGAGTTATGGTATTTGTCTGTATGGAGGAAGTAGTACAGTCAAGGACGTCTTTATATGTCAAAAAAAAGATATCAAAAATTTATATTACACGATAACTGAACTCGGTGTCGCTTTAGCTCAATGGTCAGAGCATCTGTCGCGAAAGCAGAAGACTCGAGTTCGATTCTCGATTGCAGCGGAAAAAAATTATGTTAGTGCTTATTTCAATTTAATTATAAAAAAATATAATTTCTTCCAATCTCACTTTATTTCTGTATTCTTTTTGAAAAACAATTTTTTTTATAATAAATATGGACGAACGAAACAATAGAAAACAAATGAAAAACAGCAGGTTCTCTCAATTAAAAGCAAAAAAAAACTCTTTAAAATAACGTAAAAATAAAATCAAAAATTTTAAATATTTTAATTTATTTTTTTCAACAAAGAGTAGTAGTTTCAAATGAATGAAAAAAATAATTTGAAAATAACAGTCGCTATTATTTTTTTCGAAAAAACAAAAAAATTAAAAAACGAAAATATTTCAGCTACGATTTCGTTTAAGCAGGACAAACTGGTGGATTATTTATAATTCACTTAAGATTATTTAAAAAAATTCATGTCACACACGTGTTCGCATCTTCTTCCGTCAATCGTTATTTACTTTACAAAACGAAAATAGAACGCAATATCCAAAACCTATCTTTAGAGAAGTACTTACGCCCCGTAATTTTACGGCTTCGCCAAACTTCATTAAAACGTTCGGAAGCACGAAGTAGAACTTCCCGCGCTAATTGACTTCTTCGGCGGCGATCGACGCGAAACAAATGAACGAAGCCCGGCGGTGTGACGCAGCGCCACGCAAAAAACAACGAAAATCAATCGAATTAAGACCCTACGTCCGGCGGATTTCTAATCAGACTGTTTCGAATTGTTGCGTCTCTCGCAAATTGATCTCCTCAACTCAACCTCGACGATGCCCCACCTCCTCATCCCCCAACACTACAGAATAACGAGGATTTAAGCTAATTATAAAATTTATGCAATTATCGTGTGGTATTGACACTTAGCTCACTGTCCAAGTGAGGTTGGAAATACCAATCGAGATACAATCCGGCGGAGGAGGACGGTGTTACCAATTGCGTCACTACGCAGGTTGACGTCAAGACGTCACGTCACAGTCTCTCCTGATGACTTGTATCGTCCAACTCCGACGGGAGAGAGAGGTGGACAGAGATTTTTTGGGCAAAAGAGTGAAATAGAACACCATCGAGGGGTGAAGATTACTGTAGCCAAACAGAATCACCTCGTGTTGAAACATGTCGGGAGTCACGTAGGCACAAATGGACTTTTCGAGTTCCCACGCAATACAGTGTGACTAAATTTTTCAACCGTAACACGTTTTTGCTAAACGACCCAACTTAAACCATCAAAATGTTATATTTTGAAGAAGAAAAAAACCGTTGATTGAAGTTGAAATAGGAAATGGGTACACTTCTCTGCGAACATATACGTGACTATACCAGCCTTACATAAATAAATCTACATAGATCGGATTTGTGTTTTACGTAAAATATTATAAAAGGAATATCGCGCAGGTGGAAAAAAAACTAAAACCCGGAGGGTCGTAAAAGCAATAAAATAAGGTCGTAAATTTCCAGAACGACTTGCACTTGCACCATCCACATTAATACAGAACTAATATTGCAAAATTCACGAATCTCCGGAGCGTTTTCGCTCCCCATTTGCATTCATAAACCCTTCCGTTGCGCTCTTAAACGCCCAAATGCATTCGGGGCTGGTGCGAGCGTAATTTGCTCGAATTTATTTTATTTACAACAGGGCGACTACTTCACCAGCAACAGGTTGGGGCTGCTTTTATTCAGCGGTTTTCCGCTATGTATATAACAGGATTCAATACAAGTAATTTAAGTTGTTTTTTTTTTTCTTCATGATATACAGAAAACGCTACACCCTCGTCGATTAATCATCAAAATCGAAAAAACCAAACGAACGAATTAATTCGGGGCGGTTTTCTTTCTCTTCGAAATTTTCTTCCACGTGAAAGTAATCGGAGCGCCCCCATTCCGAACACGCACGGTTTTTACCGCGTCAGCGGTGATTTTTCCGTGGTAATTCGCCTCGTTAAAACAAAAGCGACTTTGCTTCGCTTTCCTCCCCACAAAGAGGGATCAGGTAAATTCGTTCGTTACCGTAAAAGTCGGCCCGGTCCAATTAGTTCCCGATCGTTTTAATCTCGTCCCAGCGCAGAAATTGGCTCGCAGGGGTCTACACACGTAACTGCATGTTTGACGCGACGCTTGAACTTTTCGAAGTAATTCGATGAAAAAACTTCAAGACGGAAAGTGGTGACGACACGATCTTTAACCGTAACCTCAGAGTGACTAGAAAAGGAGGGGAAGAAGAACCAAATAATAATATTAATGAATGTATGAGAAAAAAGGCACTTCCTAATTTCTTAATCTTATTTATTCTAGCGACCGGTTTCGGTGAAAATCACCTTCATCAGGCCTGCAAATTTGGAAAGAGAAGAAGTTTGAGTGATGATACATATTTTTTGTAGAAAAATTGTGTATAAATACAATAAATTGAAATAAAATTGAATTGATTGAAGATCGTGTTCATAATATTAAGTTAGAAATTTGCAAAAGAGTAATTAGATCGAAAATTGTTAGCGACAATGTGTGAAAATATAATAATTAGAAATGAATTTGAAAAATGACAACTGCACAAACAAAACTGCAATGACAAAACTGCACAAACCAAACATACCAATCCGACCCATAGTTAACTCTATAAATTCACCTACCCATCTTTTAAATAAAACACTTATCGACATATTTAATAACACCACTAATTTCAAAACAGAACATACTTTAAATAACTCAATAGAACTTATAAACATTCTAGAATCCACAACCATACATAACAACGAACAGTTAATATCATTCGACATAACCAACTTATATACCAACATACCAATACCAGAAACATTAAACTTAATACGTGATATATTAAAACAACATATAACTAATCAACAAGACTTAGATAACATAATAAAACTTTTTGAACTCACCACAACAGCAAATTATTGCCAATTTAATAACAAATATTACAAAATGACTGATGGCTTACCAATGGGAGCACCTAATGCATACCTCATTGCTAATATATACGTGAATCACTTAGAAAACATAATTCTCAACAACAATACTTTTTCATAATACATAAAAATTTGGAAACGCTACGTTGATGATATCATATGCATCTGGACAGGAGATAATCACAATTTAAAACAATTTCACAACTACATCAACAGCTAACATAAAAATATTCAATTCACAATAGAAAAAGAAAATAATAACACATTAAACTTCCTAGACTTAACAATTAAAAAAGACAATAACAATTTTAATTTTAATATATACCACAAACCCACAACCACAGATATCATAATACCACACAACTCAAACCATTCACATAAAAACAAACAACAAGCTTTCCAATATTATTTTAATCGAATAAAAAACGTTCCCCTATCGACAGAAAATAAAAACAAAGAAATAAATTACATCAAACAAATAGCTACAAACAACAATTATAATCTAAATAATTTAAACAAAATCTACAACAACATTAATAACAAAACCCTAAATAATACTAACTCTGATAATAATAAACATACACATTACACAAAACTCACTTTTCAAGGTACAATAAATTACAAAATAGATAAAATTCTAAACAAATATGATATAAAATATGCCACATCACAAAAAACAAATTTACTAACTAATTTACAAAATAACAAAGATAAAATTAACAAACTTGAAAAAAGCGGTGTATATAAACTAGAATGTGAAAATTGTAAAGCTACATATATAGGTGAAACAGGCAGAAACATAAATAAACGGATAAAAGAACACATAAGAGACAAAATAAATTCTAATGTTGGTAGACATTTACATGAAACAGGTCATAAACTTAACCTCACTAATACCGAATTATTACACGAATGCCCTAAAAGCTACAAATTAACACTACTGGAAGCATATAAAATCTACAAATTAAAACAAAATAATAACATAACTTGCCTAAACGACCAATTAAAATTGCAATTCGAACCTATATTCATGTCACTTAATAACTAACTTCACTACATACTTTTTCATTCAGTTTCTCGCAACCACTGATTTGATATATACGTTATTATTTTCTTCTCCAATATTTGCAATTTATTCTATTTTAATTAATTATTTTCGACGTTAGCAGTAAGTATCCTAATCAATCAAGAACATTACCAACATTTGTTACTAACATTAACTCTTTAATTACGTATTTTACAAAATCTAACCTAATTTTAAGAACACTTTTTCAGTCTATTCATTTTTCAGATTCATTTCTAATTATAATATTTTCACACATTGTCGCTAACAATTTTCGATCTAATTACTCTTTTGCAAATTTCTAACTTAATATTATGAACACGATCTTCAATCAATTCAATTTTATTTCAATTTATTGTATTTATACACAATTTTTCTACAAAAAATATGTATCATCACTCAAACTTCTTCTCTTTTCAAATTTGCAGGCCTGATGAAGGTGATTTTCACCGAAACCGGTCGCTAGAATAAATAAGATTAAGAAATTAGGAAGTGCCTTTTTCTTCATACATTAAATTCACCTAATTATGGACTTCATTCAACAATATTAATAAAGCCTAGATAAAAGGAAAACACGGATTACCTGCCGTAAATTCGATGGACAAGCTTGGAGAGGCTTTAAAAAAAACTTAGGACTCGCCGCAAACAATTAACAACCGAGCAGTATACCCGTTTACCTTTACACTCCAAAACAAACATCGTTTAATGAAAAATTACACAGAAGCGGGAATAATTCTCAATGCAGTCTGAATGCAAGGCGAGCAGTCACAAGACTGCCGGAAATTTATTCGGGTCGGCGTTCGACGTGAACGGTTCGCGGGTGGGGGAGAGGTCCATCGGCCAATGACAAGCCTTTAATATATCCTACTTTCGACATGAAACAGCGTCATTACAAAACAAAGGGATTGTCCGGGGTTATTTAGCGTTCTAAGCGTCGCGTCGTTCTTGGACCAGTTCAAGTTCCAAAGGTCAAAGTGCGACGCAATTACACTTTCGCCAAGATACAGGGTGAGCAGAAAGCTAGTATTTATTTGCAACGAATCTTCTCACGTAACAATTATACGAAAAGAAAGCATTTGATTACAATAAGCACTGAAGACCTTGATACAAAAAAATCGGAGTTTTTAATGGTGTTGTTTATTGAGCTATTAATCTGATCTTATGGATAAGATAAGTTGAGGACACATTTGTCACGTGGATACACAGACAAGCAATCCCTCGCACACCTGAATAATCAAGAGGAGTCGATCCACTTCACGTTGGAATTATTGCGGAGGATGGTAAGTTCATTTCCTGTACGTTCTAGTCTGGGAAAGGTAAAACTGTGCCTAAAACCCGCACGAACAAAACGATACCCCCATTTCGAATCCAACAAAAAAAATCAAACGCTAACTAAATGACCCAAAAATCATTTGGAGTCATTGGGAGAGGTCCATCGGCCAATGACATTTGTCTCTCAAATGTTGATAAGTCAATTCTGTAGTGTTACTTCGAGTGGCTTTTATGTGGTATCTTTTGGTCCGGTGGTTGCCGCGTCCCTCGTTTGGAGCCCGACGACATCTTTCACCATTAAAGAAAAGACGGTGCTAAAAACTAATACAAAAGATGTTATTTTTGAAGTGTTAGCCAAAATTGCAGTAAATTTTCCCTGAGAATTAATAAAGAACGAACATTCTTTTGCAAAAATCTGCATCATGACAGTGATATACAATTTCCTTAGATTTTGAGTAATTCAGATCAATACAATGCGACAGAACGTCGCCAAGAACACTATGATTAAAACGACTCCAAAATGTTGCACCCGAATTATTTATACTATTCAACACTACAAATCTAAATCGTCGTACTTTTATTTTACTGCAACAATTTACATCGGTTAACTAAAGACGCAAGATTTGTCGAAAATTCGCTCTTAAATAATGGAGCGTCACGAAACAGTTACCTAATAAAAGTTATTAATTAAACTCACGTAAGCAAGGATGTGTTCATAGGTCAAGGTTGATCATGTGTATATTCTGTAAGCGATTACATTCCCTTCGGCCATAGTATTCACCATTGTGAATTAAGGGTCGAAAAATTCTGGAAATTAATCTCCCCCTTGCATCGAAATTTCGAGGAATGTCCCTTTGGGACATTGATCCTAAAAATGACTTCAAAACTGAGCTGGGGTGAACGGTTTCGCCGCTAGAAGCCAAGTTTCGAAATATTTTCGGTAAAGTTGGATTAAGCGCAAGTAAGTAAACACTCGGTATGTTTGTTAACCGTATTGTAATGGTCTAAACTTCCTTAGCAAAAACTCCGATAACTGTAATCACAACTACACAAGTATCGCAAAAATGAAATGAGTAATGAATCGAGCCACCAAAGCCAAACAGGGTGACGAGAGATGATAGGAGATGCCGTCAGCTCCAACCAATCAGAAATCATTGTTATCGAAAATGCTCATATTACGACAAGTCGCGTGGCGAACGATAATCGTATAGGTATCGGTGTAGGCACAATAAATTCTAAGTTGGCTAAAAATTTCCGAATAGTGCCAACCTATTAAACAAATAACAGTTTCTATTATAAACAGACCTGCCCGTTAGTTAGGCAACCGTACTTACACATTTAGGATGTCCACAGAAAACTATATGGGGAAATTGGTTCAGAACTGTTCTAGCTGTTCCAATTATATTTTTCAGAATTATTATTAAAAATTTCAAAATTAATTTGTTTTCGCGTAGAGCCTTCCACATACATTGGTTATGATTTTGTAAGATCTCTAGATATGTGGTCCTAGTCAGCATCATTGAATGGTGCACAGTGAAGACTCTTCCCAGTCACCTACGAACAAGTTAAACAATAACGGACCAAGTACACTCCCTGAAGGCACTCCAACTGATATTTTCATTAATGATGGTTGGTTGCTTTTGCATTTATTGATTTCTTGTTCTGCAAAATGATTTACTGATTTGAGGAATTGTATGCCTACATACTAATCATATAGCTCAGTCTTCAAAGGATTAAGCGAAATGACTTTCTGAATGTAATTAAATGCATTCAAGTATTGTTTCGAAGGTCGTGTTGTCATCTCACCTCATTCATCTGCTAATTATATGCACGCAGCACACAATAGAGCAAGTGTTAAATAAACGCCGAGCATAGATCCGTTAATGCGCGGTCCCGCGTCCAGATCCAATACGAAATTAATTACGCATGTAAATCCGAGCCACAAAAGCGAAAACAAAGGCCGCTACTCATTATTGGCGAGGGAGGTAGGAAGAGCAAGGCTGCTTTGAAATGAATATTTATTGCATACCTGAGAGTTATTGCACAATATCAATCCGGCGCGCGATCGCGCTCTATTGTCAAGGACTGTGGAGAGCACATCGTGACTTTACGTAACCACGCTATTTACCACCACACGAGAGAAAGAGAAGCGAGGTGTGTCGGATACCTTCGACTTGAGGGTTCCAACGAAAACTTACTTCCTCGACGACCGTCAACTTTTTCTTTTATTCAAAGCGCCGCGCCGTGGTGGAAATCAAGGAACCCCCAAGGAAAAATAGTCTCTATTGGAATTTAACAGTGAAATTTCCTGGGGGGTAATCACCGACAAGCACAGCAGAGATAAATCTCATCATCGATGCTAATAAGATTAGCAGATTGGGGTAAGCGCCGGCGTTTATGCAGGGTCAGGTGGGGTCAGCCGGACATAACAGCGCTCAACAGTCCACTTACGGGGCAGGTCAACGCTCGGGTCCGTCCGTGGAGAGGTTTGTTTTTCCGGCGGGGGGGCTCCCAAGTTCAACCCTGATGCGATTAGAATTGATTAACCCGAACTTCCCCGCACGCGTCGGAACTCGGCGAGCGGCGATTTACAAGAGTGTAAATACACGGGAGCGAAAATAAGTTGGGGTGGGTTTTAATTAAACGCTTGTTTTTATTTTTTGGAACGTTCTCGGCGCAAGACATGTAGCTAAGCGAAAGCTAATTGCCATAATCTAATTATAAAAATTGTTTAAATGTTATGCTTACTTAACTGGAATCGACTTTTGTATTAATGTAGATAAGAGCATTCCAGCGCTAGGATATTAAGGACGTCTTATTTAAAAAAAATGCTGCCAATTAAAAGCGTAATAACAAAAACAAAGTTTGTCGTTAGTTGTAAGTAAGTACATACAATGCAAGTCGTTCTTTTGTTATCACGGCGCGGATTCTTTGCCGTTTGAAGCAGGAACGTATTCACTTTTTTTTCAAACGTTCGTTGGGGATTGGAGTCAACATTTCATAATGAAATTGCCCAATAAGGTATGTATATTTAATTAAAATTACAAATAGTATTTTTCTTTCCTTTCGCTTTGCGCAGCAGTGCTGCTTCATTGACTTACGTCAGTCACCATTCCAGACAATTTTCAATATTTGTTTTAGCTGGGTTTAAAGGCAGCACAAATATCCATGGCCCTGGTAGGATTTGAACCTACACCGCCTAACGACACGACTTCCAAAGTCGGCTAGGCTGACCGCTAAGCCACTCGGCGACCTACCAAATTACCAACCAGAGGATCCACACATTGCGTTGCATGCTGTCACCGAATTTATTTTAAACTTGACAGCCTCAGCCTTACCTTGACCAGGTGACAAATCTGCGCTGTATCTTTTACCAGCTTTTCCCCTCGGCTAGCAACAGTGAGATAGGGGTGAGGCGCCAGGACGGACGGTATCCAGCTGATAGACAAGGACCTCGTCGGTGTCCACGGTGGTCGTGCAGATGGCCAAAAATTACAACACGAGGCTACACTTGACTCACTGGTACGTGAAGGAAGGGATAACGTAAACACGTACTTAAAATTAACAAATTTAAGCTTTATTTATTAAAAGAAAGTTCGAGTAAATGCAGAATACAAGTTACACTAGGGTAAGCGTATGTTTAAATTCACTCAACGATACACTACGATAAGTCTAAATTTATCAACTTAGTTATACTAAGAAATAAATTCGCTTAGGTAATCAGCCGATCTTCGCTCTCCAAAAGGCATCCAATAGTTACTCAACAACACGAAATTTATAATAGATTTTACTGTCAAAACTTTACTGTCAAAACACAATCGGTAATGTCAACTTCCCTGGTATACGCTGTGAAGTTGGCGGTCGCAACGCCACCTGCTGGTTGTGTCCGAGCCGGTAAACTGGTTTGAACCGGTGGGCAGAGGCCGTGAATATGGCGGGCCCACGTTTCTCGTAGACTTGGACTCGGCGTAGAGGAAATACGCTCGAAGGTGGAATCGACTCGGCCTGAGTCAAACCCAAAACGGTAATACTAAAGCGAGAGTTAGAAGTAGAACTAAAACTTGAAGTTCAACTCTGAATAGAAAAGAGAGAACAGACCGTTAGCGTCCTAAACGGCGTCAGACAATTCGCACAATTTTTACCTGAGATTTGTAGTTTCTCAAGAAAGCAAGGAACGCGCGGGGTTGCCGGGTGAACTCGAGACGCGGCAGACGAAGCTGTCTTGCCACGTTTTCGTAACGGAAGTTCAAACGTAACAATGCCCTTTTGGAACATGATCCTAAAAATGACATCAAAATTCACCTTGGACGAAAGGTTAGGAGGCCCCGCCAGAGGCGAGAAAGAAAGAAATATAATCAACTAGGATGAGATGAATGGACGGTAAATTATTGGACCCCTCCCCGCCAAAGGAACATAATCCCAAGAATTACTTAGGATGAACGTTTTGGCCGCTGGTTCTCGTGTTTCGAAATACTTTCAACAATGTAAGAAATATAAGATGAGATGAATAAACAGGAACCCCCCCACACACACACACCCCGATTACGTGGCGTCTAATGACATCAAAAGTGGCCTAGGATGAACGGTTTGGTCGCTATTTAACCCCTCCCCGCCACACCCCCAACTACATGACCCAAAGGGACATAATTCCAGAAGTTACTTAGGATGAATGTTTTGGCCGCTAGTGCTCGTGTTTCGGAATATGTTCAACAATGCAAGAAATACAATCGACTTGAGGAAATGAATAAACAGGAAACGATTTAACCCCCCCCCCTCCACTCCAATTGCATGGCGTCTAATTCCGTGGAATTAAATGTCCCCAAGGACATTAATCTCAAAAATGATATCAAAATTGGCCTAGGACGAACGGTTTGGCCGCTAGAGGCCATGCCTCGACGTATTTAATGTCAAAAGAAAAATGCAATCACACCATAAATATCCCAGATTTTATTACAAAACTCTGGACGCTTTATCGTTGCATTTTATTGTTCGTTAGGTAATACAGCGCCTTTAAATTTCAGTTGATTGTATATAAATTATAAACTACTGACCTTGATCACTAGCGCCCCAAAACAAAACGCACGTGTTTTCATTGGCCCCAAAGTAAAGCTATTTTCCCGTCTTGATTTAAAGGACGGATCATTTTTATAAAGAAAAACCCGCAGCGGTAATAAATGACTTAAGTACGGTAACACCCTGTATAGTGTAATTTTGACTCGCAGGGAAATTTTATCAATTTCAAATTTCGTTTGATTTATACCCAAGAGAAACTGTTATTTCTGTCGACAGTCTTTCTGATCACTTATACAGGGTGATATTCAGTGCAAGACATTTTCTTTAATTAACATGGATTTTGCGGTTCAGAACTTTAAAATAAACATACCTAGGGGTAATAACTAGAGAACGTTGGCAAACAACAACTATTCTTTTGAAACGCTAAGAGATGGATTGAGAGAAATTGTTTCAAGCTAACTTAAACGTTTCCATTTAGTTTAAAGCTTTCCCTTGCAATTCAGTTGATGTGATTTAGAAAATTTGCGTGAGGGGGCGCAACGAATTGTTTGCGCTCATTGCATTGGGGGGATCGTATGGCGTTATGAGGTCGATTAGGGCAGCTTTTGTATTAAATTTCTGGAGATAAATCGGTGCGAAAAGAAAGAGACGGGCAATTAAAAAGCTGCGGGCCTTTGTTCCCGATAATTAATTTGTTTTATTGTCCGCTTTATCCGGGCGAAATCTTATAAAAATAGTGCAATTTGGTGCCGGTGCTTTTTATTATCGTCCCCCTTTGTTCTCCGAGTCGCCTTAAAATATGTCCGCAATATTTCGAGAGTGCTGACCGCATTTATTTTTGTTTCGTGTTGTTATTTTTGTCAGGCCGTACGAAGTGCGTAATTACGCACTTCGAACGGCGGGGTAATTAATTTAGCGGCGGCGGCGGCGCGCGGGTAAACAAAACTTTTCCAATTTGGCTTATTTCTGTCGGAAGCAAACAATTAATACTCCTCGGCGGACGGAGGAGGCGACGATCTTATCGGTGCAAAAGTTTTGACGCTTAAGAGATTAAAAATGCTCCGGCGAACTTAGTAATCCGTCGAGGAAGTTTCGGCCGTGCCTGGAAAGTTACAAAGAAAAGTACAATTTCATAAATTTCACCTGAAGGTACAAATGAGGTGAAAATACTTTTTAACAACTTACGCCTCGTCATCATTTTCCTTCACTTTCAAATTTTCTGAACTTCACGCTTTAATTGTTAATATTGTTCCCTACCTGGAGGTGCAAGCTTATAGGAGGGCAAACTAAGATCATCCCAACTGCCCGGCTACCTCAATGGGATAGGCAAAGTCACAAGTAACCCCCAGAGTAAAAGGGCAGTAAATAAAAATAAATAAATAGTCACCAATGATCGCACATTTGTTTTTATTAATAGATGAAATACTCTTTATTTATGTTTCTTTTTACATTTCAAATTGCATGTTGTCACGGTTTTGGTCGTTTAAAAAAAGATGTCAGAATATCTTAGCTAATTGATACCTACCAAATGGCCAGTTGCTGCATACCGTGGAGTTAACATTACCTGGGTCGAACCTTTTGTACCCGAGCTCAGTGGAGACGGTCGTGGGCCAAGTTGGGGTAAGTAAATACGTGAATAATCCAATAACAAATTCAACAATTTCACGACTATTAGTTCATTAACCGAAAAATACGTGAACTATAACGCAACGAAAAAGAACAATACTAATTTAAGTATTAATACATTCAACACGAAGAAAATGTGTTGTTAATAAAATGAAAAATAATAACCTTAAAATTCCGTGATTGGTACGCCTGCAGGAAGCGAGGTCCTCTTAGCCAGGTGAAACAGCTTTAGCCCGGTAATAATCGAGATCTGCTTAGGCCGGTGAAACGGCTTTACGACCTTCCCTCGATGCGATTCACGGCGAGTTCGAAGGGGCCGTGTGGAAACAGGCAGTCACAAATACGAAGCGCAGAAGTGTAGTTAACGTAGACATGGAGAGGGATCCAACCAAACCAAAAGAAGAAACTCCGATGAAAGCTGGCAGTCTTGACAGAATGCGGTAAAGGTGCCCGTAAAGTCACAAAATCCGGCTTAAGCCGAGTCCATACTTACTTCGAAGGAGTAAACAATGTCCTCCAACTGATAAACCCTGAAGGTTGACTTCTTATCACACAACGAAATCAGGTATCACAAAATACCGAAAGCGTAAAAATGGCCACCGTAAAGGGACGTCAGACAAACTCACACGTGCACTTCGATCAACCACCAGACAATCAATAATGGATCTCGCGTCGGTTCACACAAGGGACCCTGGGAAATTGCGGCACACGCGTAACGTATTGAAAATTCAAAACAAAGGTATAGCAAACGGAAAGTATATCTAACGGTATTATCTAAGTCGAAAATAAAATGTAACAATGTCCTTTTGGAACATGATCTTAAAAACAAAATTAGAATCAAAATTCACCTAAGACGAACGGTTAGGTCGCTAGAGGCCAGAAAGAAAGAAATACAAGCAACTATGATGAGATGAATGGACGGTGAATTGTTTGGCCCAAAGGTACATAATCACTAAACTTACTTAGGATGAACGTTTTGGCCGCTACAGATCGTGTTTCGAAATATTTTCAATAATGCAAGAAATACGATCGACTTTGAAGAGATCAATAGACGGGAAACGATTTAACCCCCCCCCCCCACACACACACACACACACACACACACCCCAATTGCTTGGCGTTCTAATTCCGTAGGATTACATGTCCCATCCCAAAAATGACATCAAAATTGACCTAGGACGAACGGTTTGGCCGCTAGAGGCCCTGCCTCGACATACTTAATGTCAAAAGAAAAATGCCATCACGCCATAAATATCCCAGATTTCATTACAAAACTCTGGACGCTTTAACGTTGCATTTTATTTTGTTCAATAGTTGATTAACAGGTGGCGGTCA
This sequence comes from Dorcus parallelipipedus, assembly GCA_958336345.1. Classification (NCBI taxonomy): domain Eukaryota; kingdom Metazoa; phylum Arthropoda; class Insecta; order Coleoptera; family Lucanidae; genus Dorcus; species Dorcus parallelipipedus. The sequence goes on from OY284478.1 coordinate 30,705,885, forward strand.
TGCAAACAAAATTAAATCATATTAAACGCCGCCCCTTTCATTTGCTAAGTTATGCTCATTTTTAGCATAGGGAATATTCTCCTTATATTAATTTTTTTATAGATGGATTTTGCAGGTCAAAAGTTGGATAATAGATGGCGCTCAGGTAAACAACATAAAATCATATCCATTCATTTTATTCAATCATTTTTGGTGTGGAATAAATACTCGTCATGTTTTTTTTACGTTTGAAATTGTATTCACAGCAATTCAACAGTTGATTAATAGATGGCGCTTAACGTAAACAATATGAAAATATAATCAAACGGCGCTCTTTTCATCTATCTAAACATCATTCAAAGTTCAAAGTTCTGTATTACATGTTGAGTACGACGAGTAAATTTTGCAATATTAAATAAAAATACATTACAGTTTTCTAGATGGTTTTTTCGGTTTTTTCACTGCAACATGACCATGAGCGCCATAAAGAGATTAATCACTTCACAATGGACATTTTTTTTACGCAATTGTTATCAGAGAATAAATTATTTTCATGTTCTTTTTTCCATATATTTTGAATTGTGTTCACAGTACTTGAACAGTTGATGGCGCACTCGCAAATAGCATGAAGTTACATTAAAGTCGCCCTGTTTAATATCAAATTGTCATTTTTGCCAGTTTTCAAAATTATTCTAAGCTGTGGTTGAGTAAAAGTAGAGTGTCTTTAATAAGAGTGAAGACATAGGCGCCATTTTTATGCTAAATGGGAAGGGATAGGAGGGAAGTTCAAAATTAGGTGGTGGTGGTTTAAATTAGCCAACCGGTTTATCGTTACTATTTTCTTTCTGTAACTACAAAGCCGTATTGAAATAAAAAGCAGACGGATTGTATATACATACAAACTGAATAATTAAGTTAATAATAATTAATTTAATTAACTGAATAATTAATTTAATTAACCTATCTCAAGACAAAGAACAATTACTAACCTCAAAATATCCGTCGACGTCCATATTGCGCAACATATACGTAGGCCATTTCACAATTCACCGAATGTAATCGGTATATTAAACCGGGACTCCTACCAACGCAACATTAAATATACAACCAGTGAAGTTTGGAATGCTCCGTTGGTTGAGAAATTAAACCGGTAGACCAAATTCTGAAACATGCCCATTTCTAGCACGAAAGTGGCTACCGACCTTGGTAAATAAGGTTGAAAATCGCTTGCGACCAATAGAAATTGACTTCACGTATGTCTTCACTCTTATTAAAGGCACACTAAGTAGAAGTATATAGAATCAATCATAACTGTAGTTCAACAATTGATTGATAAATGGCGCTCATTGAACTTCTTTCATTTTTATCGAAACTGAGTTCCCATAAGTTCTTTACAGTATATAACGGTATTAGGCCGTTGGATATAACGAACGAGGATAAGTTCTATGGCCGAGGCGCCAGCCGAGGCTATAAATTATCCGAGTTTGTTATATGCATATCGGCCGTATGTTGTTTTATAGTTTTCGTAATACTAAATGATGAAATAAATATTTATTTTGGCAAAAACATTCATAATAATAAACTTCGATAAGTAGGCAGAATTATGAGTGTGATTTAGTTGTAACTATAGCAACATATGAGATACAGAGCAAATAGACGGTCGTTAAAATTTAACAGGCCTAGGCCGTTATGGATAGCACAGCAACCATGGAGACAGTGCAGTTATAATGAAATAACATTCAAGTATTACGAAAAAATATAATACGTATTCAGGTAAAGCGAAGTCGGCATCATTTTATCAAAACATTTCGCAGATAGCTAAAAGATGGTGCCTGGTTTCTCTTGTAAATTGACGACGAAATGCCTCCTATCAATTCGCATTTCATAGTGAAAAAAAAACTGCGAAACGATCAATACCTATATTTTTAAAATAAAAAAAAAGTTAAGGTAATGAAAATTTCGTTACCAACCAAAAGATGGCGCTTCACTTATTAAGTAATTTAGCAATCGCATTTCGATTATAACTGAAATTCATATAGGAACCATCTAACAGATGGCACTCACGTAAATGAAAGTAACATTTTATTAACTTCACCATTTATTTCTTTATAATTAATAAAATCACTCTACAGAACGGCTTATTAAAGCCAAGAGCAAAGAAAAACCAGAAACCAGATTACAAAGTTGTCAAAATTTTTAAATAATATCCGAAATGTTTTATATTTTAAATAAAAACAAGGAAACCAGATTATTAACATGACGGTCATCTCGATATCGATACATGGATCAGACTCAGATATACAGGGTGTCACCAAACCTAAATCATTAAACAAATTAAAGCAGTTTTCATTATTTGTGTGCTCTACTTGTTGTCCAACGGCGTGATTAGGTTATTTTTCATTCTAAACCGTTCCAAAACCAACTTTCACAATTTCAAGAAAGTACACAATGGCTACCAGCCAAGAAAATAAAACGCTCTACACTTGTAGCGAGATGGCAACGTCACATGGATATTGTATATCAAGATACATCTAGTCTGAACATCTGACAACATTGTAACTGTGCTATTTGAATTCTCGCTCTCGTATTGCTTCTTTATTCAAAACTTTTGACGTCATAATCACGCTATTGGCTACCACTTATGACGTAGAGATATTTCGGCATCCTTCCGCTTTACGTTAGCGCCTTTGTTCAGTCTTCATTACGCTCTCTTGGTGTATAGTTGCGTGGTATTATGATAACGACAATCTTGCTCTGAAAGTGAGGAGTATTTAACGGCCTTGCCGGAATAGCATTCACACCACCGAGCGAGTTTTGGGGTATTTTCAGCCCCATCCCAAGCTTGGGATTCCCACAAATCTCAGATAAAATGGTGAGCAAATTGTCTGACGCCATTTTGGACGCTAACGGTTTTCCTTTCTCTTCATACAGGCTTCTACTTCTAACTTATACTTTTACTTCGAGATTTTACGTCTCGATTGCTGTTTTGCGTTGTCGCTTTGGGGTGACGCAAGCTGAGTCGACCCTACCTTTTCATTTTCGGGCGTTTGCTGGTACGCCACTTCGAGCCTCCGAGGGACCTGCTTCCGCCATCTTTGCAGGTTTTTCGTGTCCGGTTCAATCCAGACCACCGCCGTTGGGAAAAGATTTGACAGGTGGCGTGGTGACCGCCAACTACCCGTCGTTAGGCAAGTGACTGACGTTACCGACTGTTTATTTCTGACAGGAAGGTTGTAAGTTATTTATTTACTTGCCTCATTTTAATTCACGTATCGTCGTTTAGTTAATGCATGCCTTATCGAAGAGCGAATTTCGGCTAAATGCAGTGTTGCATGTACAGGATTAAATTATAGAGAGTGAATAAAATTATTAACTGTAGATTTATTGGGAACCTGCGTTTTAACTAGATTTTGTGTTGAACAAGACAGGTTTAACCTCGTGCAGTTTGTACGCTGCATTTGTCCGACGTTTTAGTATTTAATAAAACTTAAATTTGTTAACTTTAGTTTCGTGTTTGATTTGTACATTCACGTACCAGTGAGTCAAGTGTAGTCTCTAGTTTTGTTTTGGCCTTCTGCCTAATCAAGTCGGTTCGGGGATACCGACGAAGTTGTTTGTCTATCGACTGGGGTTTTAAATCCGTCCTGGCGCCCTTAATAATTTAACATCAATTTAGACCCACCCCCTTCTCACTGTTGCTAGCCGAGGGGATCAGCTGGTGGAAGAGACAGCCCAGAATTTGTCACCCGGTCAAGGTAAGGTTGAGCCTGTCAGGTTAAAGTAAATTTGGTGACAGGGCTCGAGTTTTGAAAATGTAAACAATACGGTTCCGCAGGGAGAGGAGATTCAAGAAATTAATTAATTTTCGCGAACGATTGCATTTCCAATTTTCACATTCACATTCATGTAATTTTTATAAAATGTTCCAGAACAGAAGTGTCCCCCTTAATATTTTATTTTTATATCTTTGTTCAAATTTTAAAAATGTCATTTTTGCTTCTTCTTTTCTTTATTGTCGACCCCTTTTTGCGAGTGGGCATTTCAATTTAAACATTCCTGATGTTGGTCATGTGTGATAGTGTACGAAAAGAAGATTTTTCGTCTAAAGCCACAGAGAGAAAGAAAAAGCTATAAAGAGGTCATTTGGTGCTGAGGCCTCGGACTACCCTATCAGATAGGAAACCATCTTATGTACTGTCTAGATTTTTTAACTTAAATGCCCCTCATGGCCCCTATTTAAAGCATGTTTTTATAATACATTCCTACAACTTTTTAATTTAATTTAATTAACCATGTAACTAAAATAAGCATTTTTTTGTTATTATAAAACGACAGAAAAGGAGAAATTATTAAATGCTCAATTATTTTTAGGCTGCCTAAAATTATGCTTAGACATTAAGTTCCAAAAAATCCGGGCTTTACTCATTACTGTGGTGGTAAATCGTAATGAATTCGGTCCTGGTCGGACACAAGCTACATTACAAAGCACGGCAATAACGTGAATGTGTTACGAAAACACAAAAATGACTATATCTTTAAGGTCAATGTTTGCCACTCATTCTTTGACTACAAGCAAACCTTTGTGTGTCGTATCTCGTCAATTAAAAATAATGCAGGTTTTGCTGTGCCCCGTTCATTAGAAATAATGACGAGGTTTACATCGAGTATTGCGCCTTTACGACGGACACATTCATTATTTATTTTTATTCCGACTGCGCAGTTAAGAATTTATTTAATTCTCTCGCTAACCAGTCATAATCATTATGGAACTCTTAATTAGCTTGTTTTTTTTCTCTCCTCTTCGACGTGTCCTCTGATACATAATTCATTTTTACATTGCGTAATTAATATTCGATCTGATGATCCGTCATCAAAATTTCGTTTGTGCGGATTCGACTTGTAAGAATTAATAAAGCGCCAGATTCGAAGCGAAAAAGAATCACAAGGTGTGGCGGCCAGGACGAAAGAAAGAACGAACGCCTAATACATAATGCAAAAGATTGTAATATTACTTCTGGCGGAGTTCGTCGGACGACGGCGGGGCATAAATCTGCGGAGTCCTTAAGTACTGCCGCTTCCCGATTTTCGCAGACCGAGACAAAGGATAAATTAAATTTGCTTTCTGATTTCGGCGTCGAAAATCTTATTTCCACGTTTGGCGCGACGGCTTTGATCTTTGCAGGGCACTGCGTGTTCACTTTCAGCGAAAACAGTATTTTTCAGACGTTTACCTGAAGCCTCAGGTAATAATTTATTTCGATTCTTTCATCAATCATCCAAGAGTATTATACAGGGTGACTTTAATAGTTGTGAATACTTATAACCTTGTAACTTGTAATCTCACAATCGACGTGGTCGGAATTTTTTAAGTGCATCGCTAAACGATTTAGGGCGATTGGTCGGTTGTTGGTAGGTCACTCGTGTGTAGAATGAGTAAAGAATGAGTCCAAGTACATTTCGTCGAGGTACACCAAGCTGTATAGTGAAGGTGTAGCAGATTTTTCTTTCTTCTTTTCTTTGGCAAACCTGGTTAAAGGCCTGTGAGATATCTAAGGAGGCCGTCAAACGATACCTTTTATCCTCCAGGTCTTTGTTTATTTCGATGACAATTCTATGCATCTGCTGAATGGTTCCAGGTTTGTCGCGAAAGCCAAATTGATACTTCGGGATTCCGTTCCGTTCGTCTTTCCGAAAGTGAAATCCTTGCCACTTTTCGCCCAGTGGTTGCTGTCACCTGTAATTGGTGGATTTGTCTGCTGTGAAGTTGACTTTGTTTAAGTTTCTCTTGTTAATTTCGTTCCTGTTGACATTTTTTCTCAATTGTCTTTCTCAACAATTTTCTGCAAGACGCTGTAAGGAACTTCCTCTTGAGACTGTTTAGGCCTAATTGGGAGAATGGCAAATCAGACCGCTTCTTGTCTGTTCTCTTCCGTATCCATCGCTGACCCTTGTTTAACTTATTAAAAAATAATGTTCAGTTCAAATGAGCTTTCTCTAACTATACGTCATGTTTCAATTTAATACTTGTATAGCAGTTAACCACTCCTCTTTAACCATTTTCTGATGTCTTCTATCGGCAATTTTTTTATAAGAGTCGTAAGCAAGAACATATCTGCCGTAAATTCGACGGACAAGCTTGGAGAGGCCTAGGACTTGCCGCAAACAATTAAGAACCGGGCAATATACCCGTTTACTTTTTCACTCCAAAATAAACACCGTTTAATGAAAAATTTACACATAAGCGAGCGGTCAAAAGATTGGCGGAATTTCCCATCGGGTCGACGTTCAAGGTGAACGGTTTGCGAGTGGACAATGACAAGCCTTTAATATATCCCACTTTCAACATGAAGCGTCCAAGTTATAAAGGTCAAACGGCAACGCAATTAAACTTTCGGCCAGATACAGAGTGACCCGAAAGCTAGAAATTATTTGCAACGAATAACAGTTTCTTCTTGCAACTCGGGCTTCTTTTCCCCTTTGGGATATTTTTCGTTACCCGAAGAAGTTGCTGTGTCCGACCGACAGAAGGTGCCTGGCGCTGTTTCGTTTTGAGTGCTTTGGTTAATGTACTGACGACATCCCGCGGAAGACGTAAACGACTTTCGATCCACAGGACATCCTCTTGGATTGCATGAGTTCGTACCGTATTCCTTTATTAACTGCTTCGTGACGCTACGTTGCATTAAGAGCGAATTTTCGGCAATTCTTGCGATGTTAATTAACCGAGGTAATTTGTTTATTTGTAATAAAAATAAGACGATTTAGATTTAAAGTGTTGGACAGAATAAATAGTTATATTGTACCACCGGGTGTAACATTTTTAAGTCATTTTAGTCGTAGTGTATACGAGTACCTTCTGTCGCATATGATTAACCTGTTTGTCACGATTGTAAATTATTTTGGATTTGTCGCGTATAACTATTGGGAATATGACTGTCTCGTATTATCATCTTCAGTTGGGTAATTGTTCACCCTGGCACTCTCTAACATCTTTAAACCACGCCCATCTTCACTTAAATACCTGAGGCGACAGCTGATGAGAAGCAGCGCAAGCTTGCCACCTAGTTTAAATGTAAGTAAAAATCCGGAGTAGTCATTCTAAACATTGTGTGGTAGCAAACGATTAGGCTTGCATATGGACTAATCGAGACATTGTAATTGTAATGTAATAATGTAATAATAACCACCGCAGCTTTTTATGTCTATATTATTTTATTATTATATTATTATTATATTTAAATAAATTGCCGCACATATGAAAATCAAGGTCATAATTACCCTCATAAAAAACACGTGTTGTAAATACTTAGTTAACGATTATCAGTTTGGATGAGAGTCGTCGAAGTAAGCGTCTATTAAAGGCTTTACTAACTAAGAAATTTTATTTGCTTAATGTTTAGTTGTGTGCATTCTTAGGAATCTCACGTCCTTTTATATTTTTCTCTAATTATTATTTATTTTTTATAATAGTTAATCTGTTTCCTCTTCAGTTGACCTTGTTGTGTTTAAGCGGTTCTTAAAATGAGACCACAATAGTCTAGTTGTGTACAACTTGTACACTCATTCAATTGTAACTAAATATAGTACTTACTCGTTATTGTACTATCATATGCTTCAATTTAACGCGGGTCCATTCGGCTTATGCGTGTGTAAAAATAAGTGTTTGTTTATTTGCGTTGATAAGCGATTTTTAATTTGTACGTTTACATCATTCGAACAGATTATGGATTTGTTAGTAAAACGTTCACTTTTATTACATATCTCATCAGACAACTCATCAAGTATCTCAGCACGTCAGTCGCACCTCATAATCTTATGATTGTGGAATTCCGGATTCTAAACTTACGTTTAGAATCCGGAATTCCTTTTTTTATGATATCCTTTCAGAAGGATTTTCAAAGAGGACTTCATATCGACGATGACGCATACATACCCCAAAACGTTTGTTTGTGAGAAATGGTCTTAATTGGGAACTCTTCTCATACGAAGGAAGTGGTCATTATGTAACATCGAAAATATTTTTCAAAAGGGAAGGAAACGATGCGATGGAAAACGGAAAAGTTAACAAGGAAAATATATAAGAGAAGAAGAAAAACAAATAAGTTAAAAAAAAGAATGAAGAAATGGACGAAAGAAACATGACGTATACAATTAAATAAGGCACAATCCCGGATCCAATTTAAAATAGTTGAAATTAAAATTTAAATTGAAATTTAAATTACACTGTAAGAGGAGCATTGCATTAAAGAGACTTAATGCGAAAATAAAAACATAAAAATGAAATAACGCCAAAATTTTGGCGCCTAACATTAATTTCAATTAAACGTCGTTAGAGCAATTTCCTGATTGAGTGAACAATGTGAAAGGAAATTGCGGATAATCGAAAATGAAATAACACCAAAATTTTGGCGCCCAACATTAATTTCAATTAAACGTCGTTAAGAGTAATTTCCTGATTGAGTGAACAATGTGAAAGGAAATTGCGGGTAATCGAAGAGTGCCCAGCAATCAATGTCACATTTCAAGACTAAATGGGGCATTGTATTAAAAAAAAAATTGATACGAAATCGTAAACATTTTGGCGCCCAACATTAAAGTAACTTACTGGTTAAATAAACCATGTGAAATGCTTAGGAAAAATGAATAAAATAAATAGAAATGATTTAATAAATGAAATAAACAACAACATGGAAATACTAAGAAGAAAATTAACGACAAACAATTGAATGTCGCCTGTTCTCGGAAGGAACGTTAAAAAAGTTTGTTTCTCTGCAAATCGTTTTCGAAAACAAACAGTAAAGTAAACAAAGGATCGACAATTTTATCCGACGAAAAATGAATAAAATAAATAAAAATCAAAAACAACACGAAATGTTAAGAATAAAATGAACGAGAAACAAATTAATGTCGGCAGTTCTCGAAAGGGGCGTTAAAGAAATCAAAAGACAACAAACTGAGCAATGTTGGGCGCCAAAATGTTGGCGCTCAACATTATTTTACAAGTCAACAGAGTTGTGTTTAATGAAAGAGTTCACAATAATCAACGTCATATTCAGGATTAAATGGGGCATTGTATTTAAAAAAAAATTCACACGAGATCGTAACAATTTTGGCGCCCAATCAGGGCCAGTGGAAGCGGGCGCCTAGACCGGGGTTGGGTTCAGAAGTTCATTTTTAAGAAACAAGTTCCTTCTAGAGCGACTACTAAATTTCTCGCCCTCGAAATCATTTTTACAAGCAGAAGCTAAAATTAAAATGTTTCGGACACTTAGTAGCGCCATCTATCGATCAGTAGCTAAAAGTACTGGCAATATTACAGGTTTCTATAAGGCTATTAAAGTGCGTGTGAATGTGAGACTTTAAGATACAATACAAGCTTCAAGAATTACATTTTCTCAAAGGGAGATCTTCCCCGGAGGACCTTTCTTTCGGTATTTTCGGAGTTTCTCCTGAAAGCCGATAGACGCGACGCGAGGAGGTCGCTTAAAAGAGAACAGAAGGCGACTGTGACACAAAACAATAGTTGATGTTGTTATTTAGAGATAAAATGGTGCAGCCCTGAGGAAGTTCTTCTGCAATGGAGAACGAAACGTCGGCAGTAGAAGAAGTCAACGTGACGCGGTTCCAACCGGAAGCCAATTCAAACATGGACGACGGCCGCGGAAGCCTTCAAGTTAAATTGAAACGATTTGTTATTGACCGATGGAATAACTTGCTGCTAATTTGGAGCGATGTGGATACTAATTGGAACTATTTGTTGCTAATTTGTAACGTTTGGTGTTGATTGGAAGGATTGGAACTGTTTGTTCCTGATTTGGAACGATTTGATACTGATTTAGAACAATTTGATTTTCTTGTTGACTTGAACAATTTGCTGCTGTTTGAAATCATATGCTGCTGATTTGATACTGATTTGATTCTGTTAGCTGGAACGATTTGCTACTATTTGTTACTAATTCGTAACGATTTGGTATTAACTGATGTTAACTGGAACGATTTACCGACTGGACCGACGTTGATTGAAAGTAAGTTGCTGGTAATTTGGAACGATGCTTCCTGATGTTTAAGGACTTGCTGTTGAGAAAGAATGATTTAATACTATTGAGAACTATTTGATTCTGATTTAAAATGATTTATTGCTAATTTTGAACGATTTACTGTTGACTAACATTGACCTGAACAATTTGCTGCTGTTTAGAACTATTTATAACTGATTTTGAACGATTTGGTGTTAACTGGAACAGTTTAGTACTGATTAGAACGATTTAGTACTGATTTTCCTGTTGACTTGAACAATTTGCTGCTGTTTGAAATCATATCTTGATGATTTGGAGTGATTTGATACTGATTTGGAATGATTTGTTGTTGGCTGATGTTGGCTGGAACAATTTGCTACTATTTGAAGATATTTGTTACTAATTCGTAACGATTTGGTATTGACTGATGTATTGACTAGAACGATTTGTCGCTTTTTGCTACTGTTTGTTGCTGATTTGGAACGATTTACTATTGATAGACGTTAATTGGAACAACTTACTGCTGATTTGGAACGATACTTAACGATTTGCTGTTGACTGGAACGATTTACTACTATTGGGAATCATTTTTTGCCTTTTGGAACAATTTGATGCTGATTCAGAACGATTTCAGTTGACTGATGCTGACTTGAACAATTTTCCGCTGTTTGAAGCTATATGTTACTGAATTGGAAGAAATTTGATACTGATGTAAGTTGAACGATTTGTTACTGATTTGGAACGATTTGCTGTTGGTTTATGTTGACTGGAATGATTTGCAGTTGTTTTGAATTGTTTTGTTAGTAATTTACAACGATTTGGTGTTGACGATGTAAAGTTTGATTTAGAACGATTTGCTCTTGACTGAAACGTTGACTGATGCCGACTTGAACAATGTGCCTTTGTTTGAAGCTATATATATGATTTGTTGCTGATTTGGAACGATTTGCTGTTGGTTGATGTTGACTGGAATGATTTGCAGTTGTTTTGAACTGTTTGTTGCTAATTTACAACGATTTAGTCTTGACCATGTAAAGTGTGATACTGATTTAGAACGATTTGCTCTTGACTGAAACGTTTTACTACTATTAGGAACTCTTTGTTGTCGTTTGGAACAACCTGATGCTGATTTATAACGATTTAGTGTTGATTAATGTTGACTTAAAAATTTTGGTGCTCTTTGGAACTACATATATGCCGCTGATTTGTAACAAATTAGTGTTGACTGATTTTAGCTTGAAAATTTTAGAGCTATTTAGAAGTATATGCTGCTGATTTGGAACGATTTGATACTGATTTAGAACAATTTGCTCTTGACTGGAACGTTTCACAACTATTGGGAACTCCTTGTTGCCGTTTGGAACAATCTGATGTTGATTTATAACGATTTGGCGTTGACTTGAGCATTTTGCTGCTGTTTAGAATTACATGTTGCTGATTTGGAATCATTTGATATTGATTGAGAACGACTTTCCATTGGCTGATGTTGACGGGAACGATCTGATACTGATTTATTATTAAAAGAAAGTCAACGTAAAACTTTAGCAAAAATTTTATGCATGTAAATATGGGTCGAAGTATGTGTGAATATGTCGGATCATTATCGGAGGGGGGCGCATACACAGAATTTGCATGCGGGCAGCAAAGATCCTAGCGCCGGCACTGCACCCAACATTATTTTAAACGTCATTAGAATAATTTCCTGGTTAAGTAAACAGTATGAATGTCAGTTGCCCTGAATGAGAGTGCACAATAATTAATGTCACATTTTAGGACTAAATAGGGCATTGTATTTATAAAAAAAAATCATGCGAAATCGTAAAATTTTGGCGCCCAACATTATTTTAAACGCTTCTGGTTAACTGAACAATATGAAACGACAATTAATAATCAATGTTGCATTTCAGGGCTGAAGGGGGATTATGTAAAAAAAAATAATTGATACGATATCGCAACTTTTTGGCGCCCAACGTTTCATTTTGAAGGTTATGTTTATAACGGAAACGGACGTAATTCAGTCTCGCCTAATGAAGAGTGCACAATAATCACTGTCGCATTTCAGGCGTGCAATTTAATTAACATCTCCCGGTGCCTGCAAAGTGCAAGTCTACGACGTTAATGACGCCCTAATCTGTTTATCAACAGAAGCACCTAGTTGTTGGCAAAACCCACCGAAGACGGAGTTCGCCAGCTTGCTGTTTGTGTTCGTTAATGAGCCCTACTTAGCGCGGATAATAACTCCCGGAGTAAGCCGGTGTTTACAGAGAAACGTTTGTTACGAAATCCGTACGTCTTATATAGTTACATAGATTACACATTTTCACTTATGACGAGCGACGTACTTGCGCCAACACCGGTTAATGTTCTTAAAGCAAGAGTTTCATCGTTTTCTAACTGGAGACCATTACGAGCTATTGTTTTCTGAAAATAATCCGATAGTATACCGCAGGGTTCAATCATTAGTCCGCTACTTTTTTGCGTTATCCTTCACTTCGTCAAGCAACTCACGAAACATCGCATCAAACATCTTAGTTTATTAACAGCCGAATAAATTCGCAATTCGTTTTGTGACAGTTCGCAATTTTCTATAAATAATTGCAGCAATTTGTATTGCACGCACGCGCAGTATTTGTATTTCGTATAAAAATTGCGAACTGTAAAGCGACCTTAATGCGATTTCTAACCAAGCAATCAACCATTTCGTGTACGTAAATAATTCAATGTGTTTTGGTGTCAATTAAATCTGTCGCAATCCGATGTGACACAAATGATGCGAAATTTTTTGCACGTGACGAGGAGATGCGCCGACCTTAACTCGTTTTTTCTAGGTTAACGTTGAATAATAAGTTTTTAAATGCCCCCTGGGAGCGCCGCTTGTTTACAAATGAGGCAGAGATTTTCTTGCGCACGTGTTCGATGCACTCGCAGTAAATCACGCTGCTCATCATCATACCAGATCAAGATCACCTTCGAAGACCTTCTAATCGAGGCTCGTCAAAATTTGCTTTTGTTTATACAGGGTGTCCCAAAACTGTAAATCAATTTGGGCTGAAATTTCTATCAACATCTCTCTGAAGAATATAGAAGTAATTTGCTGTCGATGATTTTCCGAGAGAGAACTGAACCACAAACGGCGAAGGTGCGAGCCGTGAAATTGAAAACATCAAAACTAAATTTTCCGTTCTATCGGGCGCCATATTTAAAGTTTACGTCTCGCAGAGATTGACGACAATATTTCACCTTTGATCGCACGCCGAACGGGAAAACAATAATACGCCGCCGTCGGGAGAGAAGAGAAATGCAGTAACGATATTATTTGCGACCGTTTCCACTCGACGGAGCTGCAAAGTGTGCTTTTGTTTCCTCCGAGATGCATAATAGAATTTTGCTTTATAGGAGGAGAATCGCTTAGATCGGATGGAGGCAACGGAAACGGCAATTTTTACAGATTATGTATTAAAGAAGTAGATTCTTGTTTAGCTAAAAAGTTTTTAAAAACAACATTGTTGTTTAATACGACATGAAAAGTTTGTCGGCTTGTCCCACTCGACTTGAAATTTGGAAGTACTTAGAATTATATTTTCGTTTAATTTTAATTGAGAAGCAGATTTTAATTTTTTCATAAATCCGTCAAGTCGTCGAATTTTTCGTTGCAACAAAGGCATGAAACATTTCGACACGAAAGCTCATCGAACGACCGTCAAGGATGCAATGCGCAATTTAGAAATTCCATCTACAGGCGTCAGTTGCGATAAGAGCGAAGTTTTTACCCGCGTAACTCTATACTCGACTCAATTCTAAACCACGTCGGAATTTTACCTCTGCAAGCTGAGATTTCCGTTTCGTTTGAACTATAAACATTCTCTCTCCTTTGTTTCAATTAATACGTGAGAACTTAATTTTTTATGGCCAACACGGAACTAACCAAATAACAAAGACAAGTAGATACGGCCATGACAAGAATAAATTTTTAAAAGAACTCAACATTGCGACTTGCCCTGGTATTTGCAATTATTTATTTTCTATGGCTTTTCTCCCCAACATTTTCATAAATTAAACGAGTGGGATTAAATTGAATTTAAATTAAAAAAAAAACTGAACGAACGTAGATTACTATTCTATCAGCATCTGAGATTGAAATATATAAAAAAAATAATGTCGTCGGAGATACTTTTGCTTTAGAGCAGGCAAGTGAACTAAATTAATTTTTTTTATTTCGGTTCGTTTTCCTAAACACCCCGTCGCGTCGCCCTACAAAATTGGTTTTAATCTTCGGCGCTTCGCGTAAGTAACGAAAGTAAAAAGCCCCGAAAGAAACGAAAATATTTGCAACGCTCCCGAAAAAGATTAAAAATTTAAACTGGCCGTCTGCGCACAAAAAAGATAATATTTGCGAGCCACTCGTTTTTGTCACGGAGCGGTTAATGTTTTTCTTTTTTTTTGTTCATTATCGCACTTACTTTTTACCCCGAGATCTCACCCCCTGACCGTAATTATTATTTTTTGCCGCCCGCACCCGGGAAGGAAATCGTTCGGTATCTGGCTCGCGCGAGCTTACGGAATAAATCCCTTCAGATTTCACTTTGATTATATTAAATAACTCATTTCTAAAGCTCGCGTTCTTTTGTGTTTCGTTTAGAAAAGTCCTTTTCTATCGCGCAAATGAGTCACTGCGATATTGCTCGCACGTTTCAGTTTTACAGCGCCCTGAAACAAACAACCCCTCTCGACATAATATCGCGTGGATTACTCGAAAATAAAAGTCGACTGGAAGAACTGAGAAATGCCAAATGCTGGCAAGATGTCTTCTTTGTTTGGTGTAGGTTCATTGCTGAACGCTTCAGGTGAGAATTCCAACACCCCTACCCGATAAGCTCTGAGAGCTTTGGGGAAATTGGTGGGGAAAAGATTAACGAAAAAAAAAAGTTGTCAAGGTCAGAGCTGCTTTCTTTCAAGCTCTGCTGGACGCGATGACGCAAGCAAATGATTACCTGTAATTTCGCGTTGCATTACAAAAGAGAAGAAATTTCCAAGATTTGTTGCGCCATCAAAAATCAAAGACGGCGGAACGGTCGCTCGTGATGTCATTATTAAAGCAATCGATTGCCATTTATTAATAAACAGCTGTTGCGTCACTCTCTGTTACTTGCTGCCGTAAACGTTTCGCGACCGCACTTTCGTCGCCTCAAGTTTAAATCCTCGCCGGCCGTAAAAGGGAGCGAAAACGAGGAATTTATGCGGCCGGAAATGTCTCCCGTTTTTGCGGAAACACGTGGCGATGAAAATCGAAGCCGGGCCCCATCGATTGCTCTCGCTTTTGTTTTCATTGCCTTGCGATGTACGAATTTCTTTTCCTAACAAGTTACACCGTGCGATCAAAAAAGATTCATTAAGCTACAGTAGAGTTTCTAAGTTGGCAGCACTCCCACGTATTAATTGAAACAAAGAAAGCTGTACCTTAGAAAATGTTTATATTCCGAGCGAAACGGAAATCTCAGATTGCAGAGATGAAATTTCGACGTGATTTAGAAATGAGTCGGATATAGAGTTACGTGGGAAAAAACCTCGCTCTCATCGCAACTGACGCCGGCAGAATTCGATGAATCAGCAAGTCAGTACTTTTCTTGCAGAATCATCAAACGGAGCAGAGAGCAGCTTAGCTCGTTGAAATTAATAAAAACCACATCTTATGCCAACTGGCTGCAGCTACTCCTCGATTAGAAGCTATGCGAGGCTCACACGACGCTAGCCATCCCTCCCAAAATTGATACGGAAGGCTTTAAAAGACGTCGCGGTAAACAGTTTTCCAACTTGATTCTGAGCGTTGATTTTTCTATTCAAAGTCCGGTTTATTTTTCGTGAAGAATCAACTAATTCATCCGTAAAAGTTTGCTTTCTTAACTTGTCAAAATTGAATTCACTTTTCAGGAAGTTTATTTTTCGAAATTAAAAATGCGTCTCGTCATGGACACGGCTTCAAAATTGGCAGCCCTGACATCAATGTGACTTTTGCCTGCTTGAGTTGTTACAGTGTAGCTCGATAGTTACAGAATAATTTATACGCAACATGAAGAAGTATTTTAGCAAAAAATTAGAAGAAAAGAATGTTACCGTGACATAACCTAGTTTTTGTTCTGCCATTAGTAAGTGTCGTCTGCATGTCACAGTTGCCAACTCCACTCAGAAACTCTGTATCTGTGATCTACTTTAAATACATTTTTTATCAAGTGCAGTGTAGTTTCAACTTAAATGTCGTCAACCTTCTTTTCTCAAATGTTTTTTGTTTCTTTATGTCTCGTTTTTTCCTTTACAAAACGATTTTTTTTGTTTTCCTACGCTTCCTTTATTGTTTTCATATGCCATCAGAAAACTAATTTAAATCTCGCGTCCGGTTCTGCTTTTATAGAGTCTCCACTTCGAGAAATGTTCTGGGGTAAGCGAAGAACTTCTCAGTACAATTACAACTCCATCTAGAACACGCGTCCAAACTTCACAATATACTCAAACTAATCAATAGAAAGAAAACTAACCTTTAGTCGTCAATAAAAAAAATATATCCCAGAATGAATGTGTAGGTTGAGTCAAAAGGTCAAGACGAATCCTGATTCGTTGATGTATTATTACATATCGCAACTCGAAAACCTGGCCGTTTCTTTGAGTACCTCGAACTCATCATTGCTAATAAATTATATTACGTTGTTGCTTTTGTTGGAGGAAAAAGTGGACGTCCACGAACTCCTGAAGTAATAACAAACTCGTCGACGCATTACATGAAAGCAGCGGCACGTGTCATTCCAAAGCTCGCGCTTTTATGCCGTCTCTACATCCTCCGAGTTACAGGAACTGAAATAAGGCTCAATTAGCTTAGTGGATTTATGAATCTCTGTGTCTAAACTCACTGAGAGAGAGAGAGAGAGAAAGAGGAAGGATGTACTTCACCGTTTTGTGAATTTTAATAATGCAACGTTGAATATTTGAAGAGAAAATATAATTACAGTACAGGGCATTAGCATACTTCAGTCTCTTATTAATACTTGTGGTTTTCGATTATACATTACGTACAGGATATTACTAAACTTCAGTCTTTTATTAATACAGTGAGGTTTTCAATTGTACATATTCGGGTGTATTCCATATATCAGTGATTAATAAACACTGAATTATGCGCATGTGCTGTCGCTTTTAATCACTTTTTAAACATTTCGCTATTCCACAAGCACAAATGACATTGACAAGAAGGATATGCATATTATGTTCAGTGATTATATTTTACAAATGAAGTTAACTAATGTTTAAAATTGTAAAATAACCACCGTGCGATTATGAAATACGTCTTTAATCAGTGATTTAAAAGCAGTAGTTAAGAAGTTATTATTAAACACAGTGTTAATAAAGTGACAAATAAGCACTGCATTATGGAATACACCTGATTATGTTGAATGTTACGTACAAGGTATTACTATATTTCGTTTTTTTTTTTTTATTAATACCGTAGGGATACGTAACAAGCATGGAAGGAAAACTAAGATACTGCATGAGACATACCCTCTTTTACTTGAAAATTATTATTTGACTGTCTTTTTTTTGTGATATAAGGTACGTATGAGTAGAAATCATATTTTTGATGACACGAATCATAAGCTCATGATAACTTGTATACATTGTAGGATACAATACAAGCACGAAAGGAAAACTGAGTTACTCTATGAGGGGTACCCTCTTTTATCTTAAAAACCATTACTTGGGTATCTCCTTTTGTGATATAAAGTACGAATGAGTAGATATCATATTTCTGAAGACACGAATCATAAGATCATGATAAAAACATGTGTACCGTAAAGATACAATACAAACACGATAGGAAAACTGAGATACTCTATGACTATGAGATGTACCCTCTTTTACCTTGAAAACCATTATTTGGGTATCTCCTTCTGTGATATAAGATACGTATGAGTAGATATCATATTTCTGATGACACGGATCATGATGAAACCATATGTAGGACTGCATGACTCAATTATATATCAACGGCGTAACGGTAATTAATCATCATTCTTTGTCGCAGTAAACTCTGGAACGCTGCAAAATTTGGCAATACCGAGAACAGAATTGGTAGTATTAAGGTAAATACATTAAATAACCGGTAAAAGTGACCTTTTGTTGATACCTTCTACTACCCTTAGGTCACATCGATATTAACTTATTTAAGAAAACTTTGTTTCCCAAATTTGAAAAAACTTTGTGTTTATGTAGTCATTATCGTGCCCTTTGGGTTTTTGGGTATCATTCTAATCACGTATCACCATCTTCTTCGGTATAATTTGCTACCAAAGAGGGTATTATTATATTTTGTACACTTCTATCTTATTTTTTTTTCAGTTCTCCCCGCGAAGCTTCGACAGTTCACGATCACGAGGTAACAGAGATGGAGAGAGTGTGTTGTATTATTTACTTAAATACATCGGGGTGGTCATGATTCACGATTTTTGTATGAACAATGTGTACATCAAGGACCATGACAAGTATCTGTTGTTGTCAGCTTTTTAAAATATTTAAAACTTACAATGGGGCTATTGTTTATGATTTTGTTGATTATAGCAATGTTACTTTCCTCAACTACCCTCTCAATTCACGTGTTTACAGTAATATATACATCAGATTGATCAATAGTTCGTACTCAAATCATCTATCGTTTGTTCCGCTTCTAGCACAGCTCAAACAATTTCTGGAAAAACGTGTATACTTTCCACAACAAAATTTTTGCTTTTCAGTATTATTTGCAGTTGCAGTTACCTCCAGTTCAGCAACACCCCATATATAATTGATTTAATTATTTAGTTGTCTATTTAAATGTCTCTTGCATACAATCATCATACAAACTGACATTTATTTAATAAACAATTTTTTTAGTACTATTGGCGTTTTTAACTAACAGCTCCAGTTTGGTGAAACCCTGTTATAATTAGTTGCCTATTTAAACGTCTCGTGAATACAAACTGACAGGTTTCCTTAACAAACACACTACACGTCATTTTTTAATTATTTGCCGATCGATCGATTTCTTAAGAAAGTTTATGTAGCTACATATCTCCTTATAAGTTTCGTGAAACGCCTTTGCCGCTTGTAATTGGAGGTCACGTTGTATTCTCAACTCAGATTGATCAGATCGGCATACCGGTATGGTCTGGCCAGGACTATCTATGCGTTTTTCGTGAGTAAATGAAGGATAGAATAGTAGAAACCGCATGAGTAAACAAAATAGCTACATCAATCGACGTTGCCAATTGATAACACGGGCCACGCTCCGGCCGCCGCATTCCTACCTTCGCACGCAACATTGTAATATCTCTATTTCACTTCCACACAAGTTTCAATGAGCCTCTCCTTCATTTACTCACGAAAAACGCATAGATAGTCCTGGCCAGACCACAGTTTTATAATAAAAGAAGCTTCAGTTTGGTAGAACCCTGTATAATTTAGTTACCTATTGAAATGCCTCGCGACTGCAGTCATCGTGCAAACCGACAGTCGCGCTCCAGATTTAATTAAGGCCACGCAAAAATCGCGGATATTTTATCAATTAATAAAAGCGGCAGCTCGATTTGCCTGCCCCAGATCCGTTCCAATCCCAATCCGCATTAATTATCTGCGCATTAAACGCGACATACCTCTTTTCGCATATATAAACTTCACTCTGCGTTTCCAAATCTGCGATTATGAAAGCCCCTGTGTCTCGAGAAGTGAATCCTCCGGGGCTTACCATAAGTTTCTAGTTCCCAGCTCTGCTAATCTCGAGACTGATTAAGAACCATCACAAGAAGCAACGAGACGAATCTAAAGGAAGTGTCGGATTAGAGCGGTATTAGCGGTGAAATTCCAAGTTAATCGGAATTAATGTTGAGCTATCTACGGGGGAGGATTAAAATGTTTTGGGCGGGATGTTGACTTTTTGACAGTTCTACCTCTCTTTAGCTCAATAGAAAGCGATTAAGGAGTTTCTTGTTGACCAACCCTTGTATTTTATATACGAGGGGCGCGTTGAAAAAGTATCGTGACACTCATGTAATTATCAAGGTAACCAGTCTGCAAACACGAGTATTATAAACAGAAAGCGAGCGGACTTATCTTCTTGACCTTCCAGGCAATTTTGAAACCCAATCCAATGACTAACAGAAGCCCGAGTGATGTAAGTCGTAAAAACTTGATTACCTCAACGTAACAACAACGGTCAGAGGCGATTGCATTATCTTCTTAATTCTGCGATTTATTTGGCTCGTTCGTTTCAAAAATGCAGGACAGACCTTCGTTTGTAATTCTTGCCTGTGTACGTACCTACGTTTTTGCATCGAGTACGAATGTGGAACTGTGTCAAGGTTTTGTTTGGCGATGCCAATAAGGCAATTCTCGTGTTAGGCTTGAGTAACTCCGCCGTTAAGTCAGTTTGCGTTTGTTATTTAACGCGCGATTGTTTGCTTATCGGCGATCGTTGGTTTGGAGTTACGTAGACGGGAGCAAAAAACTGAAAGTTTAGCTTCGGAAAAAGTTATTTTCTATTATTCTTCGTTGCAACCTTGTTGGAATCGACTGGTTTATTGATTCTAAGCCGGCTTGTTTTGCAAATAAAGTGCCTGGCTCTAATGGGCCTTGTTTCGTCGCAAATATGAAGAATCTACAAAATATTTTTCTTTTTTTTTGACACAACAAAAAAATTAGCGCGTCTATAAAATCGTCGCAAAATATTTTGCAATTGTTGCGTTCGAAATCAAACAAGCAATCAGTGTCTGCTACCCACCTGAAGGACAGCGAATTGAAGGAGGACAATTTAAGTTCTCCAACAAAGCCGGCTAGCTCTTGGAGAATAGGTGGAGGACAAACGTAACCCCGAAGCAAAAGGGGCTTAAAATATAAATAAAATAAAAATCACCAGCTGAGCAGAAAATTTTCATTTTCCTTTTGCAGAAAGCGTCACGTCGCTTTTAGGAAATCGCAAATTCGCTCGGGTTTTGATTAACACAAATAATATCCTCCTGACTGAAAGTTTCGGATTGCGTTTCAGAGAGACACCGTGGGCGTGCAAGTTCACAATAACATCAACAAAGAACAGGTACTTACATACGTAGGCAGGTGAGTTAACGCGAATCGCCGGGGGCCACTAACGACCGCGATAGCATTCGCGATTATGGTTGTAAGCGCGCGGACCTTTCCATTACTTTTATTCGTGTCAATGGTAATTTTACGCGGCCTTTTGTTCAACAGAAATATTTTAGAGAACTGTAATAGGTACCGCGTATAGAGCACCCACCACGGGCATGGCTTAAATAAGAATTAATTTTCGTTTTGTTCTTTTTCTATTCTTATAGAATTAATTTTCGTCCTGTCCTTTTTCCATTCTTATAGAATTCGTTTTCGTTTCGTTCTTTTTCTATTTTTATAGCAGCTTTCCTCAATGTTCTTGAGAGTTGTTTAAATATTTAATAACGCAATGAAATTTTTACTTGCGCGTGTAGAACCTAATTACGAGCTGAGAAATTTTTATGCTCGCCCCTAAAACTTTTAACCGGGTCGAATTATGAAATATCCATTGTCGAAAATGAATTTAAAATCTTGTTTGCCGCGGGCCGAGTTTCCGCCGGCACCGTTAAACTTTTATCTGCACCGCTAACAAAGTTTTATGAAGTTGCTCTTACGCTTCTTCAAACCCAATTACCACGTAATCGCTAAACCGATAATAAAAGAGGGAAAAATCTCTGCCGCCCCTTCGGGCCAGACGAAGAAAGTGCACGTGCTACGACCACCTTTCTATAATAAAATCATATGGTCTCGAATATGGGCTACATTATGTTTTTTTTTTGTTTTGACGTTGTTTACGTTTATCGTTTGTTGTTGTCGTTATTAATTTTTTATGGGTTTTGATTTCAAAATATGTGAACATACCCAGAGGCTCAGGGACCCGCATGTATGATGATTGATGGTGCGCAACTAAAACGATGCGATTCAGCAATTTCATGTTCCTTATAGCATCAGAGAGAGGAGAGATAGCTTCAACCTATTCATGTGAAATATGCAACTGGCTAACTGCTGCAGTCTACCCCATTGGCCGACAATAATCCTAAAGGCCGCGTTACAGTTCGCAATTATTTATTGCAGGCAATGAAAATTGATGCGATTTGTATTGCACGCATGCGCATTCTTTGTATTTTGTAATACTGCGCATGATTTTGTTAGGCGCTGGCAATGGCAAGTCATCCGAAGCCAGTAGCAGGTAGCAGCTTTCAAATAACAGGTAAAAACAGTTAGCAATTTTTGACCTGTTAGTTATAAACTGCTACCTGTTTTTTTTTTATTGTGTTTATCTCTAGAATGCCATCAAAGCCATTGATGAAGCAATTTCGTCATTAACAAGTAGCATTTTTCGAGGGCGTTATCGATAATTTTCTATGACGAATGCAGTTCTAATCGTTTCGTGCACTTACACAATTTCGGGGGGGTCAAGAAAGTTTCTTTCCTGCTTTGTCTGTTTGGAGTTATTACAAGTGTGCAGAATTTTTTTTTTTTTTTTTTTGGAACAAAACAAGTGATGTAAGGTGCTGAAAATTTTAGTGCTGAGTGTGCAGGTGCACGTGCGATAGAATTCGATTAGGAGGAATCACCGCATTCCTAGAAACAAATTCCGAACGTGTAGAACAGATTAATTTTTTATGAATACAGGGCACTCGCGCTAACGTGAACTAATTAAAACCGGCTGTGTTCATGTTTGCGCGATTGTTCATGTTTCCGAGATGCAGTCTTCATCTCTTAAAAACAATTAAAAATATGAAACATCACTTTCAACTATTATTTATGTCCTACATATTATGCATTTTTGAAAAAAAAAACGAAGTAAAAAGTGATTCTTTGGACTTATGTTGTAAATTTCTGCAGTATATCAAGTAGCTGTTCATGTTAGCGAGATGCACTGTTCACGTTAGACAGTGACCAATACTAAAATTTAGATGTTCACGTTATACAGGAGTTTACGTTAAGGAGTGTTCACGTTAGCGCGAGTGCACTGTAATCTGATGGGGACTACCATACGCAGTGATATCAATATGACAGCTTTAATATAGATCAGAGAGCAATCAACAATAATTGAAGGTCATGTGAAGGACTAGATTCAAGAGTCAACGTTGGACGTAAACTCAACTTGATATCAACAGCATTTAACTCAAATTTAGTATTCCTTATTATTTGAGCTTATCTTAACAGCAAATCGTTTCAATTCAACTCAACCCAACAAATCGTTTCAACGATTTTCACCTCACCCCCCACCGATACTTGGCCTTAATATTAATTGACCTTACCTCAAAAATAAATCGTTCCCGAACTCAATATTACATTATCTCAACTCGACTCAACAAACAATTTCCAGAAAATTCAACAACAAACTCCATTCTCTTAACACAAAGTCGTTTCAAGTCAGCAAAAAAAGTTCTGTCTCAATAACAGCAAATGTTTTGACTTGAACAGCAAATTGGCTCACCCCAAAACCCAGCAAATGTAATTGCATAGCTCACAGCCAATTGAGAGAGATCAAGATCGAGTCGCTTCACCTTAACAATACGTCGACTCAACTCAATACTCAAGTTTAAATCGTTCCTGTTCAAGTTAAGTCAACAGCAAATCGTACCAGTTCAATTTCAAGTGATCTCAGGTTAACAGGAAACGGTTTTACTAACTAAGCTCAATACCAAAGGCTCCTATTTCAAGCGAAAATCGTTCCAGTCCAAGTTGACACAAGTGATCTTACCCTCAACAAGGAATGGCTCTGACTCAACAGAAAACGATTTCACCTAATATACCAATTCCAAACGACTCTGTTTCAAGCACAACTCGTTCGGAGTCTCAATTATCGACATCAAAGAGTAGCAATTGAAGCTCAAGAACAAATTTTAACTACTCAATACAATTAAATTCCCTGTAATTCTTGGTTCATACCCTACACAAATCGACCCAACTCAATACCACAACCTCCTACCTCAATGCAAATCGTTCCAGTTGAAGTCAACTGAATATCAATAGGCATCACTTCAAATTCCAACTCGGTAACAACGGTACCAACTCAATAGCTAATTTCGCCTAACCTATCGAATCTACTCAATACCAAACTGTTGAGCACAGCTTCGACTATCTAAACATCACAGCTCAGTCAATAGCAAGAGGCACCACTTCAAGTTATAAGTAATTTTATTTCAACAAGAACGGTACCAACTCAACAGTAAATAGTTTCGTCTAACATATCGATCTTACTTAATAACAAACGGTTTGGCTTCGAGCACGGCTTTCACTATTAAAAAATCTCAGCTCAACGGTAAATTTTCATGACTCAACATCGTCAAAAATCATTTTTAAAATGAAAACAATCATCACTGGAGGAAAGAAGCAGGAATAGCTTACGTTTCTTTTCATTTTAAACATACATATTTATTTGACAATATCAGTCTGATGAAGATATAATATCGAAACAGGCAGCTATGCATATAACATTTTAAAACGAAGTACCTTTATTACCAACTTGACAAATTTGCCTAATTATGGACAGGCGACAGTTCCAATTAATGTTTTATTAAAGAGACATTATTTTTAATTCTAAGTGTGCACAGGTGTACCTCAATGATCTACACTAGAACCCTTGCTGTTTTCAATAACAACAGTATCTCACATTTTACTCCGACAATAAATTCGTCTGCATGCAATGCTCTATACTTCACATTTTACTCTGGCTAAAATAACTAAATTACTGACTAGTAACTACTAACTAGTGACTAGTGACTAGTAAGTACTACCTAGTAACTAAAATGTCTCCTTTATCTGATAGATTTTATTAGAAACTTTTTGTCTAATAAACAGGTTATTTGTTGTAGATGTTCTCAGAAACGTATCTGCGACATGGGTATGCCTCACGACCTGGTATTAGACCTTGCGTTTTGCTATTTTTAGTTTATATTCATGATATACATACAAGATCAGCTAAATTACACTAAATGACCTTTATATTTTTGTTGCTACTTTTTAATTTGAATGAAGACGATCATTATTTTTACCTCATATAATTATGTACACACAATTATGTGATAATTACATCAACACCAATTAGTTAAATTGGTGAGAATTCTAAGCATAGCGTAAAGATACTTCTAAATTTTTGATTGGAAATCAAATTATTGTTATACAGATACACATATTTTTTTTGTATGTATTACTTTAAAAATTGTCGAAAGTAGATGATAAAATATTATGGCAAACATTTCAAAGGTGTAGCCTCTGCTTTGCTTAAGGATAACCATTTGCAGTTGGTACTCCTGTTCGTAATTACTTTAGCTTGAATTTTTCAGCGCTCGCTCTTTAAATTTTGTATGTCGTCGGTAGTCTTGCATCATACACTGTGAATTAATTTTACTTGGTATTGCAAGACTTACCGTTATTTAAAAAAAAATTTGGTCTCCGCACTTGAGAGTGACTTTCTGAAAGGTATTTGAAATGTGGCATTACCTACTATCAAATATAAACGGCTTAACATTAAAATGAAGCTAAACCAGAGTTAATTGCAAAAGCTTCTTGACCTTCCCTCGTAGCTTCAGGATTTTCAAAAGATTTTTCATAAAATTTTGATTATTTACGGTTCAAAACTTCTTGATCTTCCCTTGTACATCAAATCTGCGGAATTTTCAGCCGTGTGAATTATTTTCTCACAAAATCTCGCCGATTCGTAATAATGAGGTCCGGTTCGTTCACGAAACAGACTCAAGGTACGTAGTTAATAAGGCAGCAAGCAATTAACAAATTACGTAAGTCGACGGAAGCGCAGACGAGTTTTTAACACCTAGAGAATTCTTTAAGCGTTCCCTAATTAAATCCGCACGGTCTGCGTCCTCGCTTAATAACAACGAATTTGATCGGGAAAGGAAATGCCAGCCCGAGTATGTAACAAACTTTATGAACGAGATAATAACAATCAGTGTCGTGCCTCGCACTAAATTAAATCTTTGCCTAGGCTGCCTGACATCATAATCGTAAAATTTTGTAGCTTGCTCGGATTTATGCGTATTAATTCCGACAATCAACCTTGCACTTCTATTCTAATCCAGACAATACTTTCACCGGAGCGCTTTCGTTGGTTGATTCATTTAACCTTTAATACATTCACTTGGTATTACGTAATTACAACAACGACGACAACAAAAAATTATGGCTCTTTGTGTTTGCGCTCGATACTCACACGCACAAAACAAAGTTGATTTGATTTAAGTTGATAACATTATCGAATATTTTTTCTGCGCTGTTAGTTTTTATCCGGCGCAAGATTTACAAGGGTAGTTTCGGGGAAATTTACAAGTGAGGCGCCTACAACTCTCTGATTTACAGGGATGCGTCTGCCCGGAGTTTTATTGCCCCTATCTCCGGTTATTATCTCTCGCGGAATGAAAGGACCTCGCTCTCTTCTTTCTTGAGGAGTTTCGATTAATTTACGATCGAAGTTGGTCTTGCTCAATTAATAATACACGAGCTTATCATTCTTCGCGATGAAAGTTGCTCGTTGATGAATGGACGCATCGCGTGGCAAAAATATGCAATTTTTTTTTAAAGGAATTCGCCGATTGCGTCAGTTGGGGAAGCAAATTAGAAATGTTAATTGGAGAAAATTGATTTTGTAATAATACGCGGTTGCACAATGGAAATTGCTCCGCTGCAGAACCCAACTTCCAGAATGGGGGTACAGTCGCCTCGACAAGGCCCTGACATAAACATTTTTTGGTTCTCAGTGTGATTTTTCTTTTGAATTTTATCCTGAAGATGGAGATCAATTTTTTTTTAATCCAACGGCAATCAATGTTACCCCGGATGGAAGGAAAAAGGACAAAAGGAGGCAAATATGCAACGCAAAATTAGTTTCGTTTTATCTGCGCCTGCATAAATACCGAGTACCGTTACCGCTTCACAAAACGTACGGCCTCATACATAACAATAGGCAACGCTGACCTACCTTATCGTACATTCGCTGAAAGTGCACGGGAAAACCGCTTTTGGGTCAGCGAGGACAATGCCACCGGTCGGTGGTTACGGTGAAACACGTCGGGAAACATTTTCGTTCCGATCCAAATATTGTCGTCATCGCGATTTTTTGCTTGTAAAAAAATAACATGATTAAAACTTCTTTCGCTCAAAAGAAAAAAAATCGTCGCTGCCTGTCATTTCATTTCAAAAATTTGTGCAAGAGTGCATAGGATTCTCTGGCCCTTGGATATGAAGTGATATTTAAAATCTAAAAAAAAAGAATCTTGCGTGTTACTCCAGATAAGAAGTTGAGCCACAGAATACTAAACAATCAGAAGTGACTCTCAGTGTTGGTACCTTTGATGTCTAAAATCCGTTTTTAGAATTGGGGGCCATTTTCTTGGGCTAGAACGCAGGACTGGACTAAAACTAAAATGCCCAAAATCGGAAACGTATTTAATGATTTTCATATTTCTCATTAAAAAAAGTTATAAATATACAGAATTAATTGTTAATGTAAATATTTTCAAATCATTATAAAAAAATATCAACATATAAGGCCTGTTCTATTTGACAGAATTTCAAATTCTGAACCGTTCGATTCGTGCGCAGTATGAAATTTATATCCAATTTTGTGCACTGCTCATGCTCAGTACGATTTTGAACGGTTCAGAACTCGAAATCCTGATGAATGGAACAGACCTCTTATCACCACTGACAATCTAGTCTTTACAATCGGTTCCTGAAGTCGCACACTCGATAGTTCCTGTATAATAAATGTTGAAATTCATTAGTAAGTCTTCCCTTCCACATTCCATTGCTCAAATTTTGGCTCTACAAATATGTCTGATAATATGTTTTTAAATTCAAATACTACGAACCACTTTGTCTGATTTAAACGAAGAATTCTTAAACAAGACGTAATTCCAACAGTATTTGCAGTGATACTGGAAATAATCTTCTTAAAAACTAAATTTCTGAAAATGTTAATAATTTTTCATTTAAAGCTATCAAATTTCATCAATTATTCCAAATTATCACAAGTAGGAAACGATAATAAACAGCTAGGTAGGTAGTTTACATATTTCATGCAATTTTCAGAACAAAATTTTACAGTATAAACGTTACACACAATCTTTGGAAAGGAATCAGTAAAACGTACAGTGGTAAAAGCAGTGCAATGTGAAATTTGACGTCAAAATTGTTTGAATTACCTTTTTAAATTATATTAGGTCTTTTCGCGGAGACGTTCCGGACTAGTTCGGAACGGTTAAAATCAAATGCCCATCGAAATAATGATCGATTTTAACAACGCTTTCAAGTGTATAACTTTCATGTGTGCATGGATTTTACGGTTCCGAACTAGTTCGGAACGTCTCCGCGAAAAGACCTATTATAATATTTATTACATGTTTCTTACGTATCCTTCTTCATTATAAACTATAAATATAATTTCTTAAATAATACGATCAATGTAACCTGTGAGCAAATAAAAATCAGATTTGGGTAGGCGGTGCAAAGAAAATGTATGTCTGTGCTTAAATAAAACGTCAATAAATTTGACAACCCATGAATGTATTACATTACTTAATTCAGTCAATCACAGACATACATTTTCTTTGCACCGCCTACCCTAATCTGATTTTTATTTGCTCACTTTTTATTTGTCATTAATAAATAATGAATGACAGGAGAAAATAGCTTGAAAAATCAAGTGGTTTTTGATATTGGATCCACATGGCTCAACTCTTATCTAAACATTATATAGAACTCTACTTACCCCTAAGGTACTAAATCAACACTCCGTACAGGTAACGCAATCCCATTCCTCTCGTGAGAGTATTGAGAAACAAAGATAATAAATATAATTATCGCAAGTGCAATAAGGAAGACAACAGTTTTAGGGAATTCTGTTTACCGCAATGTCACTGGTTTCAATTTAAAAGTGTGTTAGGTTATGTCTAGTTAGTTATTTACCAATCAAAAAGTTGTTATTTTGAGAAATGCAGAATGTTTCTTTTACGAAAAGGGCGGAATCATTAAATGTCATGCGATAAAAGTTTGGGATGCGATATTTAAGCTCAATTTTCTTAACCACTGACAGTTACTTTGACAAACGTCACTTCAAATAATATTTCCAACTGTTTTTTATCCCTAGATGAGAGGAATGTGCGACAAGGATAGATATAAAAAATCACTAAATGCGTTACCTCTATACGAAGTATGTTGATTTTAGTACCTTACTTACCCCTTGCGAACAGCGACATCTGAACGGCGACGCAAAAACCGCGATCGCTCGCGTTTGCATAACACACGGATCCATCCGCCTTAAAAAAAAGCAAATTAAAGCGGAAACGGAAATAACGGAACGCGATCGTGTTTACGTTTAATTTCGGCCGCCCCCCCTGCCCTAATGATAACTCTGTAAATTCGGACAGAATTGAGTTCGCGCCCGGGCCCAACTCCCGTCGAGAATCGTGCGTGTTTGTGATGGTTAATTACCGGAAACTCCGCAGCGAAAGAAAAACGTGAGGGATGAATGGAATTTAAATTCGGAGTGATGGAAAACACTCCCGCGTTCTGAAAGTTTCATTTAATTGAAAAGAGAACAAACGGTGCTCGTTTTAAATTGTGACCCCTTAAGAAATAGAAAATAGGCAACACATTCTACACCCGTGCTTTTAGTACGTTATGAGAACACGCAGTGACTTCTGATTTGATTGATTGGTTGCCTATTCTAAAACCTGCAGGGGATGGATACCCTGTAGGTACGTCAGAGATAAATACGAAGTGATTTAAAAATAACTAACTGATTTCATGTTCAAACAAGCATGGAAGGTAATGCGTTCTTTTTTTAATGAAAACGTGACCGCTCTCGCTCAATATATAAAAGGTGACGAAGGAAACAAGAAATTGTTAAAAGCAAGCACCTCATAAATCGAGTTGCATAAGCCAGTGAATTCCTTGTTCGCTTGTCTGTTTGTTTGTTTGTAAATACGCAGCTGCTAGGTTACCAGCCAACATTCCAAGCGTTTCTCCCGAAACGACCTTGAACCGAATCAGGTGTTCGATAATATTCTTTGACCAGGTAGATAATTGCGCTGCTTTGTCTTAATGTCCAGCACGAAACTGGTTTAATCATTTTTTTGGAATAATGGTTTTCCTTCTGCGTCGTTTCACTATCGCGCCCAGACGTCTAGACAAACATGCTTCTTTTTTGGACATGTTTTTCCCAAAAACCGATACTTGTACAATCTGGCAATTTCCAGTATCCCTCTCTATTTATAACAGTCATGATGCGCGTAAAACTCGTTTTTTTTTCTAGTGACAATTACGTTTCTAATTTTATTATTATTAAATGTATACACTCGGGCGAAACTTGCGAAACTTGGGGCGAATTTCCTGACGTTCCGAGTTCCTAATAGTTTTAATTAGTTCAAATTGTCGGACCAGAAAACTGGAACTTTATCATCTCGGGGAATTTCTGTTCTGCTTAATTTGTTAACTACTGGAAGTGCACTGCGATGGAGATACTGAATGTGCCTCTAATGAGGTGACTTTAAGTGGTCCAATTTGATGTTATAAACTGCGATTAAGGCTTTTTCAATTAAGAAAAAAACTAGCAATTTATTATAACAAATGAAGAAACAAATTTCACAAGTGTGATGGTTTCATTGGTAATAATAATGATGGACAATCAAAGCAAATAACACATGGTGATACGTAAACACAACAGATAATCTCAAAATATAGTAAACAAATTTTTTACAAGCATAGAAAAAACGATCTAGTAGAGGAAATGCTAAACAGTGACATGTAGATACTGTGTGCGATAAAATAGTGACCTATAATCAAATAATGATTTGTGTATTTGATCAAGTAGTGATCTGTGTACAGAGAATATGAGCCAACAATGACGCAGGTATAGTAGAGAGAATCTCATAGTGATCTGCAAAAGTGCAAATAGAAGAAACAACCAAGCAGTGATCAAATGAAATGGAAACAATCAAATAATAAGTCACGAGTACAGAAAAAGAGTCAAACAATGAGTCGCAAATACAATGAAGATCGTACAATTAAACAGATAAAATTAAACAACAACAAACAAAAGAAACGACTAAATAGTCACCCACAAGTACAAAAATACCAAACAGTGACTTGCGGATACAGTACGCGACCTAATAATCACCTAGAAATCGCAAAAACATCAACAGTGATTCTTGTATATAAAAAGTGACCAAACAGCGATACGCAGATACAATTATGATCACACAGTGATGGAAAGAACAGTGATCAATCACCCACAAGTAAAAAATATATCAAGCCAAATAGTATACGATCAAAGAGTGACCTAAAAATAGGAACACAGTCATACAGTGATTCTTGTATATATAAAAAGTGACTAAACGGCGATACGCAGATACAATTCGTATCTGTGAATGGAAAGAACAGTGACTAAAAAATAAAATAAACGACTCAAGTATAAAAATTACCAATCAGTGACTTGCAGTTACAGTACACGATCAAATAATAATCCAGAAACAGAAAAACACTTAGACAGTGATATGCAGATACCGTAAGTAAAATAAACAAATAAATAGTGATCAGGAAACAGAAACAGTGACCAAATCGTAAGTTGTAAGCAGAGAAAATACGAAATAGTGACTTGTATATACAATGTGCGATAAAATAGTGATTCACAATTAGAAAAACAACTACATAGAGAATATGACCGACCAGTAATTCGTAGAATCTCACAGTAATCTACGAATAAAAAAAAACACCAAAACAATGATCAGCAAATGATGAAAGAAATTAAACGGAAATTCGCAAGTACAGGAAACACCTAACTGACTTTGCAAACATAGTGAGCAATTAAATAGTGACTTGCAAATAGAAAAATGTAATCAAACCAGAATCTTTAAACGAGAAGGACTGTGATCAGTAAATAAAACAAACAACTAAAGAGACAGAAAAAAGTAGAAAAATACCAAACAGAGATTTGCAGATGCAGTACACGACCAAATAGTGATCTAGAAATTGAAAACCAGTCAAACAGTGATTTTCTTAAACTAAAAATGACCGAGCAGTGATTCACATAATCTCAGAGATCTGCAAATGGAAAAAAAAATAGTCATCACTAAATGAAAAAGAGTCAAATAAGTACAGAAAACGCCAAATAGCTTTTGTAAACATAGAGAGCAATGAAATAGTGACTTTGAAATAGAAAAAGAATTAAAAAAAAGAAGTGACCTAGAAACAGAAAACTAGTCAAACAGTAATTCTTGTAAACGAAAAAATGACCAAACAGTGATGCGCAGATAAAAGCAGGATCACGTAGTGATCTGCAAATAAAATGAACAAATAAATAGTGATTAGCAAACAGAGAAAACGATCAAGTAATAAGCTACAAGTGGAGAAGATACAAGATAGCGACTTACAAATATAGTGTGCCATAAAACAGTGATCTACAATTAAGAAAACAATCGCATAGTGCCTTGTGAATAGAGAATATGATAAAAATAGAAACACAGTCATGCAATGATTTTTGTATACATATAAAAAGTGACCAGTGATATTCATAAACAATCAGGATAACACAGTCATTGGTAAATTAAAAAAAAAACAACAAATAAATAGTGATCAGCAAACACAAAAAGCCACTAAGTATAGAAATATAGAAAATACCAATTAGTGACTTGCAAATACAGTGTACAATAAAATAGTGATTCACAATTACATAGTGCTTTGTATATAGAGAATATAACCAAAAAACAAAAAAAAACAAAAAAATGAATCGCAGAATTCGCAAATTAAAATAAAATCAAATAATAATGCACAAGTAATGATTCGCAGATACAGTGATCTGTTAATGAAAAGAACAGTGATTAGTAAATAAAAGAAAAGTATAAAAAGTAACAAACAGTGACTTGCAGATCAGTACGCGATCAAATACTGAACTATACATAGAAAAACACTCAGACTTTCACTCTTGTATATAAAAGATGACCAAACAATGATATGCAGTGATCTGTAAGTAAAATAAACAAATAAATAGTGATAACTGATCGACAAACAGAAACGACCTAATTACCTGGAAGCTTTCAATTATAGTTAGTGTGCGGTAAAATAGTGATCTACTATTAGAAAAGCAATCACACAGTGCTTTATGTACCTATAGAGAATATGACCTAGCAGTGATTCACATAACCTCATAAAGATCTGCAAATAGAAAAAAAAACTGATAGTGATCAGTAAATGAAAAAAGTCAAATAAGCACAGAGTATACCACATACATTTTGTACACATAGTGAGCAATTAAATAGTCACTGTGTAATAGTGCAAATAGAAAAAGAATAAAAAAAAGGAGGAGAAAGACTGCAGATGCAGTATACGATCAAGTAGTGACCTAGAAACAGAAAGACTATAGTCAAACAGTGATTCTTGTAAACAAAAAAATTACCAAATAGTGATACGTAGATACAAGCAGGATCACGTAGTGATCTGCAAATAAAACAAACAAATAAATAGTGGTCAATAAACAGAGCAAACGATCAAATAATAAGCTACAAATAAAGATAATAGAAACTAGCGACTAGCGATCCACAATTAGGAAAACAAACACATAGTGCCTCTTATACATATGTATAGAGAATAAGACCGAACAGTGATTCACAGTTACATTGTTGACCATACAGCGATCTGTAAATAGAATAAACAAAGTGCCATAGAACAGTGATCTACAATTAGGGAAACAAACACAAAGGGCCTTGTATATAGAGTATATGACAAAACAGTGATTCACATTCATACATCTAATGATCTATAAATGGAATAAACAAACAAATAAAACTCAGTAAATGAGAAAAACGGTCAAATAGTAAGTTATAAGTACAAAAAGCACCAAACAGAATGGTAAGTACAACGTGCGAACAAATAGTGACCTACAAACAGGCCAACAGTGATTCTCAGTTACAGTGATAGAAACAGTGATCGGTAAATGAAAGAAACGACCGAGCACTAAGCCAGAAGATTTCAAACAATGACTTTGCAAATACAGTGAGCAGTGTACAAGTAAAAACACTCGAACAGAGGCACGATCAAACAGTGACACGCAGATATAGCGAAAATCATACAGTGATATATAATTAGAAAATACGCTATCTATAAGTGTAGGGAAACGAGCCAGTGATCCGTAGGTATAGTGAGAGAGTAAGTGATTTGCAGGTGCAGGGGTAGTGATCAAACAGTGATTTGAAAACACGGAACACGATCAAAGATTGATTAATGATTAGCAAATGAATTTAAAAAAGTAAACAACAAAATTATCAGATGTTTCTGTATATAAATCAGGCGGAGGATGTGACCGGTCGTATTTAAATAAATCAGCGATAAGCAAAGGCCGACTTGATAATTCGCTTGTATTTTACATTTTACGGAATAAATCACGAAATTTTATTTCTTTTGCCATGCGAGGTTACTTCGTTATTAATTTGGAGTACGTCGAGTTTCTCTTACTCACAAAAACTGATTTTTTTTCCTTTTTGGAAAATCTCTGGCAAATCGAAACCGGATTAGTTAATGACCGTTTATTGTGTATTGTTCTCACGAGTGGAATTGTTACGTAAACATTTGAATAGCTCATTATGCAATTAAAGCCCGGGCACGTGCGCCGCTAATTTCAGAAAACAAATCACGAGTTTTTCGCTTTTTTCCCTCGACGATTTAATTCCATGTAATTAACTAAAAGCGAACAACTATAAAACTGATTATACGCCTTTTTTTCTTTGCTTTTCCTCTTTTGTCAATTATGTTTCCGAATTTGTCAAATGACTTTCCAATACGCAGGCCTACTATACTTTGAACGGATTGATAAGTCATTTGACATATTAGGAAACACATTTAACAAAAGAGCAAAAGTATTATTTATCCGTCATTGACAGTCAAAAAATATACACAAGCCTTTGAATGAAGATGTTTAGCCAATAATTTGCTTTTGTACTTGAACGCCCCTCGCATAATATTAGTTTTAAACAATTTTAATAACTGATACCTCTTGGTATGAACTGAAACTTCCGGATGAATTCAATACAGTGCGTAATTGAGTAACTCATTATTGTTCGTAGAGTATAACTGACCCTTCGTATTAATAATAAACGATAAATTGAATAATTGAGATCGGATCCGTCCGGTCTCCCTTCGTCGCAGCAACTTTAAAATTACAGCACGTTAAAGACTTAATTAAATTGAGAGCTTAAGCTCGCCATTCTTTTTTAGTACTCATTTATGTATTTTTTAACTCCGAATGTAAACAATTGTTGTTGTAATTCAGGCGAAAATGATTAGGCAATAAAATATGTTTAATGCGTTCCGCGAACAAAGAAAAATAAACTGGCGACACGCAATGTCAGACTCTCAAGGTGGACACGTCCGTCTTTCTTTCGAATTATCGAAACACCCGGTAATTTCAAGCGTTTCGAATCAGATTGGGCGCAGATGATCTCCGGGATAAAGAAAAACCTTCACCGTGTGTTTAATGATGGACGTGATTGGACATTAATAAAACGTGCACGCGAACGATTATAAAACAAAACAAAAAAAAACCTGTGCGTGGCTTAGCAACTCGCAACACGTGTAATTAATAACTATAGCGATTATGCTATTAAAAATTTCTTTGTTGTAATTCGAGCTTGAAGATTTGATTTTAATTCTGATTCATTCTTATTTACCTAGTTTCTTTTTTCGTACAATTTTTGTCATGTTATTCGTTTTGTCCCTTATTCGTCTTTTGCATTGAAAACAATTGAATCGGCATTAAAACATCACGGTTTCCATAATCAAACGAAAAACAACTTTTAAGTCGGCCATCTTTCATTCCCAGATGGCGTCGCTACGATATTCGAGTTCGCCTCGTCGAGACCTTTCATTTGATATGCGACACGACGGGATTATCTCTCACGCGGAGATTTTCGGTCGCAGCGCCGCCATCTTTGATTCCAAGATGGCGTCGGTATGACAATCGAGTTTCTCTTGTCGAGATCTTTCATTTGATGTGCGACACGACGGGATTATCTTTTACGGGGCGATTTTCGTTCAAGGTCAACCCAAATCGAGCAAACTCAAGTGTATTTTTCGTCACGCCATCTATTAAATATTTTACGCCATAAATTTAAATATTTGCAGCGTCTTTTCTGTCTGGACTTCGAATTAAAATGTAACCGTTTCTGAAA
This sequence comes from Dorcus parallelipipedus, assembly GCA_958336345.1. Classification (NCBI taxonomy): domain Eukaryota; kingdom Metazoa; phylum Arthropoda; class Insecta; order Coleoptera; family Lucanidae; genus Dorcus; species Dorcus parallelipipedus. The sequence continues at coordinate 30,742,144 of OY284478.1, forward strand.
TCAAACAAAAGACAACTTTTAAAATAATTGTTTACGTTTGAATCTAAATTTTTAATCGAATACAAATCACACGAAAACGTAATTTTAGTGGCGACATCTATGAGGTGTATTCTCACGCTGCGCAAGAGCCAGAAAGTGACATCTATTGAGCAATTTAGAAAACAACTTTTACAACAATTTAAATGTTTTATTTTTGAAAAATTAAAAACAATTAAGAATAAATTCATCAAGCCAACAATTGTTTCGTCTTTGAAACTCTTTTATCTGAACTTCTTTTTGGTACGTTCGTATTTATTTTTAAACTTATTTCACGAAGAAAAAGACAATTGTTTTTTGTGTTCGCCTAAAAAAATTAATTAGGCCTATTAGGAAAAAAAAACTGACAAAATGTTTTTATTTAAAAAAAAGCCATTAATTTGTTTCGTCGCAAAATTTGTAAAAACGATTTTTCGTTATTTATTTTTTAACATCTCGCCAGATGGCGCTGAATTCCTTTCAAATTTACTTGATAAAAGTGAAATTACTATCATACTTTGAAATTTCTCCGTCTAGTTGTTTTCGCAGCTTTGAATCTTTTTAAATCAATCAATCACCTGATTTCTGCACTAGTAAATATATTTTTCATGGCGCTATCCATGAACTAAATATTTTGCGCGGTAAATTTAAATATTCGCAACGTTTTCTACTGTCGCGACTTTGAATTAAAATGTAACGGTGTCCGTAATCGAACAGAAAACAAAAACAACTTTTAAGACAGCTGTTTATCTTTGAAAATGTAATTTTAGTGGCGCCATCTATGAGATGTCTTTTGCACTAATTTTTTTAGGCGCTAAATTAAAAAAACATTTTAATGTGTTAATGTGTATCCTAAATATAACTGTAAACAATCAAGTGTGCTATATCATTGTATCAGAAAATAAATCATTATTTAAAAATACAAAAACGCAAGATGGCGCCCTAAGAAAAAAGAAAGTTGGATGTCGTTTCTTTCCCATTTTTGTTGTGATGATAAAGGCAGAATTAAATTTCTTGTAAAAAGGTGCCTTAATAATGTCGAACTTAGAAATACATATCTTTTGTTAAAAAAAATTTAAACGAAAATCGCGATTTTTTGTTCTCTTCAAATATTTAGAAAACCGATATGTGAATTTTCTTTTCAGCGCAACGTTGCCCCAATTTAACCGACTTCATGTCTCTTCAAAGAACTGAGATCTCCATGGTTGTCCTCGAAAAACGCACTCCCAGTATATTTTTTATAATTAAGAAGTATAAGCAGGCACTGAGTACTAACTTACTGACTTGTTGAAACTTGATAAATCTAAATGCATTTACACCAGTGTTCACGTTTTAGAATATTAGCCCACAAATGTGGTTCACCTTTTAGAACATGTACAGAGTACCCAAACCAGGTGTTCACGTTTAGGGGTGTTCATGTTAGGGAACGTTCACGCTATAGAGGCTACACTGTAGTTTCAATATTTCCCAAACACTTCGGAATTTGGGGGGAATTTTGGGGAATCACTAAAATTTAGAACCAAAAATGTTTTGCTTATTATTTTTAACTTATTGAAAATTTATAGATATACAAAAGCGAAGTTCAGAATTTTTTCAATGGAAATTAAAGGGCCGCCTTGATTTTAATTTAAAGCCAAACCGTCCGCAATTTGCAACACTCTTTCTATATTTATTTGCATGACTAGAATTAGTCTTAAAAAAAAAGTTAACAACTTCAAGGAACATTGACACAAATAATTTAATTTAATTTAACAAGTCAGAGACGCGAATTTCGCGGTAATTTCAACGATCGAGCAGAAAACGGACTCGATTTATTTATTGAATTTTTTATGGGCAATGATCGGATTGAAACGCAAATTTCAGTCAAAATTAACCCGTGACAGCGCAATTTTAAACACCCCCCACAATCCCGACGTTATACAGAGCGTGCATCATTGGAATGGAGTCTTCAATTTTGGATTTTCTTTCAATCTTCAAGTTTGGTGAATTACTCACTTATGGAACACGCTGTGTATGTGAAAATAATTTACTAATATATAACTTATTATGGTTGATTACTTCCTTTATAATCAATAGATAAGGAGCTATTGAAGAAATCCATACCAATGATGCACGCTGTATACATAGAGAAAGCAAAATTAAATTAAATCAAAAACACACGAGCTACTCCGTATGTGCGTGAGGGGAGGGGTGGTGCTCAGAAAACAACCCCGTGTAATTTAAATTGTAGATGACGCGCACATGTTTCAGTTTTCAGGCGGATGCTCCGAGAAATAAATTCCGAAGTCCTCTCTCGGATGTTTCGCATGCATATTCATCTTCAGGGCTACTCGGAGATCTTCTCCGACCATCCGAATACCTAAACAAACAAATAAACAGCGCGCCACAATCTTTTACGTTAAGCCTTCACTTTATTTTTTAATTTTATTTTATTTTATTCCTGTAGGGAGTTGTAAGGATTCTGCGTGGAAGAAATGCAAGAGTATGCAGTATGTTTCTTACGTAATTCCCCCCGACATAGCTCGGTTATTAGCGGCCGCGAATGTTAATGCGTTCGCCTTGAACGATCAAGAGAGAAAAACCCAAGGACAAGCTAACGGTACACTCACTGGTGGTACTGGTACTTTCCTCGGCTGAACATTGCAAGATTGAAAATGCACAGTCCTAGTAGTTGAAGTCAAGAAAAAGAAACTGGATCAATCAATACCCTTGGCTTTCACAGGCAGACCTGTAAATCACAATTCGGTTGTTCATGATTCATGATCAAATGTGCGAAGAGGAAGAAGAGTCGTTTCACCGAGTGCCATCCAGGTTATTTTACCGACGGACTATTTATGCGCGCAATAATTTTCCAGGATTTTAATCTGCTTTTTAAATCGCCCTCTGCCGGCGGGGAAACGCGAACTGTCGACGTGAAACTCTCTGAAATATTAAATCTCGTCGTTGTGTATGCCGAATGCAATTACCGCGTGTGTTTTCCGTTTCAATTTCGTTTCGCCGACGTAAGCCGAATAATTGCATCAACGAAGTTAATAAGCTTTAGTATTTGCGCTCTATTGTACCTATAATAAGGAAGGTAACATGGAAATTAGATTTTTTTTTTGCGTTGTACCAATTATACTGCAAGAAAATATTTGCTAATTCTCCCGGAACATCCTGTATGTATATGTCGAGCGATGAATACATTTCTTGAGGCAGCAAAATTTTCCCCAAATTATTTCAAACCTTCATTCTTTCATTAGTTTTAAAAACAGTAAGAAGATAGGTATAAGACGTTGTACAGTGAGTTCAGAGATGATTGAAGGGCGTTTGAATTCAGCGCGCTGTTATATTAGTAATTTTCACCTTACGACATTGGCTGCGTTCGTCTTGATCAACTCCGTTCACTCTATTTACTCTTTTCGCACTTTTGTCTCACTCTTACTTGTATTAAAGCTTACTCGCTCTCACTCTTTAGAGTGTGAAAAGAGTAGATAGAGTGGACGGAGTTGATCAAGACGAACGCAACTCTAGGTGTTCCTGCTGAGTGTAATAAACTCACTGACGTTTTTTTTTTCCTATTTATTCAATTTTATTTGAAAATCGATTGTCATTTGTTTTATTTTCTTAGGAAATCCACCGTTTCTTGGGCTTTTTTGTTTGTTTTCGATTATCATCTTAAATTTTTGTTTGTGCCTTTCTCAGCTTTTTAGAATTATTTTGATGATTGGCGTTTTAAGTCAATGTTTTAAATTCTATTATTTCTATTACGAAATTGACACTTGTTTGTTTCGCTCTTTGACGTTTTCTCTTTCTTATTTATTCGGTTTTCATTTGAAAATCGATTGTCATTTGTTTTTTTCTTTGTTAAATTCCCTGTTTTCCAAAAATATTCAGCGAGAGTCTACAGCAAGTAACATTAATGATAATTTGCTTATAGGAGGCGGAGCTGAGGGGCGGATTGGTTGGAAAAAATGTACAAGCAAAAGGTTACGTCAAAAACAAAAAACAAATTAACATCGATTTCCACACTAAAAAAGGTTTAATGGCACACTCTGTATATTGTCACGATGTCATTATCTGGGAAAATAAGTAAATTAAAATTCGTTTCATAATTATTGCAATTGTGTGCATTTAAAAATTATGCAGGATCAGCACCCATTAACAGTTAGTAGGTCACCCGCGTTACAGACGCTCGCATTCCACTTACATAGAAATGCAAGCTCTGCGAAATGTAAGCGTGCATGTTTGCATGTACCAATTAAGATTGAGGCAATTAGAACGTTTGTAAGAAACAAATTCGGCAAGGGTTAATTGATGCTGACACCTTTAGAACTTTGTACTTTAGACCGAACCCCAGCCACCAGGACAAAACAACTGATTGTGACGTAGATTTAGAATGTATAAAAAGGCAGCAACCCGCAGAGGGCAGTAGTCGGGTAGTATTAAGCAGTGAAAGTAAGATAGTAATTGAAAGTAGTAATTAATTAATAGTGGTAGTAATAGTGAATTCAAATTGAGCGGAAGACAAAGCCAAGCGAGTGACTCTACTAGCCAGGGCTGACCTCTAGGGCCAGACCCTCCCCTAAGTTAAAGTTTAAATTTAGAATTATTAAGTTTAAAGTTTAAAAGTTCAATTAAAGTTAAAAAGACTTAAAATAATTAAAGTTTAAGAGAAGTTAGAATAAAGTTTAAAAAGAGGACTTAAATAAAAGACACTTGCCGCATTCTTAATTAATAAAAAATTTATTTTTTATTCTTTTAACGTGACAATATTCTCACATTTGAATCGCGAGTAAATTCAAGCCCGAATTCATGTCTCACATACTAGGTCTAGCGCGATTATGACTTGGTATTTTCGAACACCCTGTAGTAAGTAGAAAACTAATTGGGTTAGATCTACGATGTGACACACGAATTCAGCCTAGAATTTACTGGCGAATTAAAAAATGCGAACACATACAGAGCGTCTCATGTGAAAAATCGCTTGGCTACTTCACAATTATTCAAAATGCGACCTATGTTCTATTGTTTGAGCATCATCCTCGAAAAAAGCAATTGAACATCCTGAATTCTGTTTTGCATATTTTTCAAGTCTGACGTGAATAGTTTTTGACGCAAATTCTCGAACAACCTGTATTATCCCCAGAACCAATCGCTCTAGACCCATAGTACGACACATGAATTCAGGCTAGAATTGACTCGCGAGTTGAAAAATCTAATTATATACAGGGCGTTCCATATTAAAAATCGTAAGTTTGCTTCACAACTTGAAAGCGCGAGGCTCCTTTGTTTTTCCGAGCACACAAACATTGCGGATTTAATCAAAATTTCGAAAATTGTCTACGAAATAAACAACTGAACATCGCATTTTCGGATTCTGCAACCTAGTTGCAACTTTTTAAATGGCACACCCTGTATTTTAACGCATTTTTAAATTTGTGAGCTAATTGTAGCCTGAATTCATGTGTTGCATCACGGGACTGACGCGTACAGTTTCGGTCTTGCGATCTTCGATCACCCTGTATTGACTCCGGAACCGATCGCGTTAGACCCATGGTGCGACATATGAATTCAGGCTAGAATTGACTCGCGAATTCAAATATTCAAAAATGTAATAATCTATAGGGCTCCCCATATGAAAAATAGCAGGTTTGCTTCGCAACTCTATAACGCGATGCTTAATGTTTTTTTTTTTTTTTCAGTCAAACTTCACATTGCTGAGACGCAAGCCGAACTCGCTGCATTTTTTTTAATGGAACGCCCCGTATTTTTTATTACATTTTGAATTGGTGAGCGAACTGTTTCGTGATGTTAACTTTTTTAATGACGACAGAGCGGTCGATGATAACCGAAGATCAACCGTTTCGTTTTCATGTTCCTTTTTTCTGTTCATTCGGTTTTCATTTCGAAATCAGTTGTCAATTTGTTTTTATTTTTCTTTGTCGCTCACTGATATGCATGTCAAAAAAAATTTCGTTTTTAACTCGATGTTTTCAGTGAGTTGACGAAAAATGCTCGTCGTTGATTCGAGTATGCATTCAGATTCAGACTTCAGACCAACGAATTAGGGGGAAAACAAATTGCTGCTCATACCCTATGGGTCCCCTTGGCTTATGGTCCTTATCAATCGAGCCCCTCCTCCTTAATTACGTCACTGATTAAAGCCAAATCATTATACATCATCTCTATTCATCTATCAGTAATATACTGGATAGATTAAAGACAGGCAAATGCATTACGGTAATCTGTCAAGCAATAACTTGGCATTTTACTGAGTGACAAACCGGGCCTAACTGTAAGTTAATATTCGGCACGGGTTAAATACGCGTGCGCATTTTGAGGTTGGGAAGATGTCGTTAAGATCACCAGCGGAACAAACACGAAAAGATTGCCCCTTGACGAATAAGACGCAGCTCTGCTCGTCGTTGATTCGAGTATGCATTCAGACCAATGAATTAGAAGAAAAACAAATTGTCGCAGTCCTCCATTCTTAGAAGGTGGCATTTGCAGTAGGTACCCATAAATTAAAGTAACGGCACGGACAGTCATTATGGATCGTAATGTATTTATGTATACAGTGTGTTTTGTTTCTAAAAGCGTAGAAAAGCGAACAAAGTTTCTGAATTCTTAATAAAAAAAGATTTTATTTAAAAATAAAATCAGATCCAACGAAGACTTATCAATTGAGTTATCAAATAAATTCTATAACTGACAATTTTGGCGATTTTTTTTTATCATTCAAAACTAACTAAAATACTACAAAGAACAAAGAACTTTATTTTGGAACTTCATTATATGTCCCTGAATAGTGAGGTAACTAAAGAAAGCAATTTTTATTTGAGCGCGTGCCCGGGCCCAGTACTCGTTAGGTTGACGTCATATTTAATACCCGCAGTCTGCAGAACAAAACGAAATTGACGTCACTCTCCAGCCACAAAGGACAAGTGACCACATTAGTTTTTAAACCATGTGTACGAGATTGCGCCTGGGCCCAGTGTTGCCAATTTCGAAAAGTTGTCGCAATTTTGGCGACGAAAATTTAATCGTGATGCTTAATTTGAACATTGAATTTGGTTTAGAAGATTCTACCTTCCTATTTTGTTTTTCGTTTAATGTACTCACTCAGCACATAAACGGTTATCAAATTAAACTGAATTAAATTATACAGGGTGTATTTCAACCTCCGATGCGATATAGGTCGTAACTGAGGATCTATAGAGCGAAGCAAATGGACGTCATTCACTGGTGTCTTCTTTTTTTAAAACTGTGTGTATGAGAAGCAGTTGGTGCATGAGCGCTCGGGTTCAGTGTTGCCAATTTCGGACATTTGTAGCAATTTCGGGGTCAAAAAGTTAATGATAAACTTATTATTATAAAACTTATTTTGCTTTTCGTTTAATGTACTCAACTTTAAGGGTCAGACAAAGGGTTATCAAATTAAACTGAATTAAATTATATAGTTTCCCTTATTTATTTATTTGTTTATCTTTTAAATTAAGATTTATGGATTTTTTACATGAAGGAAATATGTAAAAAAATATTCACGCAAACTTTGAGTTACCGCCGATAGATAAGATAAGATAAGATAACATTTTTATGAAATGGTTTCTTAGGAGCATCTAACCTCTGAGTATTTGACAGCTGACGAACTGACTGTTGACAACTGACAGTAATGTCTGTCATGTTATGACAGTTGACCGTTATTTCAAAGGATTTGTTTCTAGTAATAAAAAAAGGATTTACAAAATTAAACTCGTTTATGAACTAACTAAAACTAATCTAATTGTAAAACAGTATTTTTGCAAAAATTTCTTGTTTGTGTTTCACAACTTGTTTATATTATTATTTTCTCTTTTTCTCTTTACAATCATTCGTGAATTTTGATTTCCAAAGTAGTTTTTGAAAAGAAAAAATATGTATAGGGGTGTTTAGTACCCAATCTAGGGGATTTTCAATTAACGTCTAAGGGGAATGTTTGGCAACATTTTTAAATTCACAATGAAGCGAAATGTGCCACGTAGAGGTCCTTTCAAATTTTTATTCACCAATGCACCAATATCATTGTACAAGGTGGTCCAAAAGTAATAGGTCACAGAACAACTCAGTGCAACTTGCAGAGTGCAAGTACAGGGCCTTAATATACGAACTGTTTTCTTTCAATTTTTTTTGTTCTCTCTATACAATCAAAAGTTTCAAATACATCAAATTAAATTTGTTTTCAGTTTTGACTGGATTTATGATTTCAGGGTGTTCAGAGATTCAGACTAATGAATGAATGAATAATTTAATGAATTAATAAATAATAATAAATTTCTGAAAAATAATTGCAGTGATTCTGATTAAAAAAAAAAACTGTACTTCCTTGTCGACCAAAACCGACAACAAACAAAGCGAGCGCGCTCCAAGAGAAATATTCAAATCGCAACACACCCATTCATTCGTCCGCAAAAGAAATAAATATCCAGCAAGCGCTGCCTTGCCTGCTTACCTTGTAAAATACAATCAATCGGCACCTGGAGAAAGAGCACTAACTATAAATGTACTACTGTTGTACACGTCAATATTTGGAGTTTAGAGCGGGTCCGGTTGCCCGGTAACGCAAATTACGTACAACAGAAGAGCGGTGCGTCCTTCAGGATTTCGTCCGTCCGGAGCGCGCACGTTTTCGTGGGGAAAACACACACCGGAGTCACGGGCGTCTATTCGAACGACGACGCTGCGAAAACTGCCCCAACGCGACGCACGTCAACAATAACACTGCCGGCGATCGTTCACCGTCGACGCTCGCTCGTTCCGAATCGGCCTCACTTGCACGACTTACGAAAAGTACTTTTTGCAAGCTAGCGAGCAACTGAAAAGAAATTTCTACACTCAGTAAAAAAAAAAGGAAACTTAATAAAATTCACACAATACTAAACAGGACTACTCAATAATATAGAATATGTAAGAAATTACAAACTGACATATACGAGGGGGCGCTGATAAGTAATGGACCTTGCTTACATTTAATATAAAAAAAAAACTGAGACTGAGAGAAATATGGAAAAAGGCGGGTGTCCATTTTATTTTGGAGTAACGTAATTATCGGCCGTGCAATAATAAATAAATAATTTCGAAACATGCCGTTTTATTTTCACAAAAACGCCCGAATTATCCCAGCTTTAAACCGTGTGCACAAACGAACGAGTGCACTTTTAATAACAATTTGCTAAAGCGCATTTACATAAAACAAACCGCGCGCGACAACAGGGATGAAAACGGCAGCGGTCAGCACCCGCGTAATTTATTTCCGCCCGCCGATAAAACAATAAATAGGGCTCGCGGGTATTTTATTACCATCCGCATTCGAAGATAAAACTCCAATATTAATAAACAATGGCGGACGGGGAATAAATAATCGTAATCGTTACGAACACCCCCTCCCCCGCCCCCCAAGTAAAACGCTCGCAAAAATTTCGTGGGGACGACGAGTTTGAGGATGCCAACGTAAGAATTCCCCCCACACCCACCCCATTTAATTTTCTTTATTTTTTATTTTTAATACCAAACTTGCACAGTTTAGTTCAAAGTTTTTGTCGAGATGCACCGGGAAAACAAATGAACAGCGCAACAACTGACGTTAAGTATTTTTAAACAGGACTCTCAGTGTATTTGTACAAACTTGGATTCTAAATTAAATTCTAATTGGACTTCTTGTCCTAAATATTATACTCGTATGTACTGACAATTGTTCCGCCAAATAAACGTGTAACAAAATAGATGTCATAGATTACGGAACAAATCTATGGTATAGTTTACGATTAATTAAAAGCACCATCTGGGCACACTTGTTTTTATTTAATAAATAATAAAATAAAATAAATAACGAATAAGAAAATAAAAAATAATCGAGTTCGATCCAGAAGGGGTCCCATTGAAAACAACACGAAATGTAATTAAGTAAACAACAAGTTAGATTTAATCCGATCAACGGATCTGTTCTTCGTTTACAATTAACGTTTAAAGTGATTAAAAAAATTCACTTGATTAACAACTAAATGAGAATAAAAATCACAACGCCGCGGAAGGGCGAATCAACTCAATAGAGTAATTAAAAATAATTAGAGTAGTTCCGACCTTGTAACCAGGATCCGGCGTAATGACAGTCACACTGTCAATAGTGAGGGAGCGCCCTCCAACGAAGGTAAGTGCAGTTAGTCACGTACTTCGACGCCGATGTTACGTCAGCAAATGTGACGTCGAGTCAACGGATTAGGTCCACGGTGGTTCAACCAGTTCCAAACACCGATTCCGACCTCTTCCTTCACCAAAAAAAAAAAGGTTTTCTCTGAAGGGCAAAACTACCACTAAAAGCTTGATGGAAGAAAGATACGCGTTACGATTCAGCACGGACACAAAATGACCACAAGACATACCTGTTCCTTGTTTCAACGACAGGCTTTCGAAAAGCTGTTTAACAAGTTTGAAAATAACTCGGCGTGCCTTAACAAATCTCGGAGAAGATTCCGTTTCAGGTTTCAATCACAAAACTCCATGAAAGAAAGACAAAGATTGAAGACACAAATAAACAATACGCACGGCACGAGTGCTGATGCAAGTCTGACCGCGAGACGAGTGCGACATTCTTTCTACTATGCGCTGAGACGGAAGTCGTTGCGAATGAAATCAGTTTTTAACCGGACGACAGAGTGAAATGGAGATATACTGTAAAACTAAATAACAGCATATGATTTTTCTGATGTAATATTGTCTGACATTGAGAAATGTGACGACCGGCACGTAGGCCCTCGCTGCCTGTTGATTCCGGCACAAATACGGGCGTTCGGAAAATATTATGAATAATTTAAATGAAATTTTCAACCGTAACATGACGCTAAGCCGCTAATTGGACAGCCAATGAAAATAAGACGACGCTAACCGCCACTTGATATAATTACCAAAGGACGGACATTTGTATGACTGTTCACGGTCACTTCGCCTCGAGGACTCAACGCGTACGTAAAGTAGCAAGTCCATGAGCGTCGGACAGAAGCCGAGACAATATATTAATATATTACTTTCAAAAAAGTGATTAATATGCTATAATAAACATAAAGTTATAATCCGTAAATTATAATTTCTTATTTTGAAAGGATTACTATATTTATTTAGAATTTAAACTGTAGTGATGCGAACACCAAATTTTACGCTCGGAATATTAAGACGACCAGTTACCGCGCAGGGCGTGCCGCTCATGCGAACGACATTGAATTCCATCATTCCGTCCGTTGTCTGATAATTACCCAACAGTCAATAAGAAGTACCCAGGCAGGTCGGCTATCACAGGGGCGATGGCATGGTAAAGCGTAGAGGAGAGGAACCAAATAAAATGTGGGAAACTAAAAATGGCAACACCGCAGTGACTGCATGCACGACTGCCGCCAATCGCAAGCGTCTTTTCTCTATAGTCGGTGATTTAGTTTTTTGGTAAATTGCAAGTCTTAGAAGATAAATTAGTAGACTGTCTGCTTTTGATGGAAAAAAGTTCTATGAATTGACAAGAAGTGATGTCAAAAGGATGGCACATCAGCTGGCCATTCTAAATAAATTGCCAAATCCATTTTCCGAAGAAAATGAAAGCGCTGGACGAAAATGGTTGAAACTATTTCTGCTGCATCATAAGGACAAGATTTCCGTCAGGAGGCAAACTGTAACCTCAATACATAGGGCTAAAGGCTTTAACAGGGAAAGTGTAAATACGTTTTTCGCTATTGGACGCATCATTTGAAAAGTATAATTATTTAGCTGACAGAGTAATCAATTTTGATGAGAGTGGATTCTCTAATATGCAGCCAAGAGTTCAATCTGTTCTTACTCTCAGAGGCGCAAAACAAGTAGATGCCCTAACATTGGCTGAACGAGGTTCTCTATACGGCTATCTTGTGTATGAGTGCAGGAGGTACTTTCGTCGTACCGTTTCTGATTTTCCCGAGAGAAAACATGAATGTTTTGTTGGAGAAAGGGACTCCTCCTGGAACGAAAGCGAATGGATCCAAACCTACATATTCACAAAATGGTTTGAACTGATCTTAGATGGACACCACACGCATTGTCGCAATTTGGATGTGATAGATTTAGCAAGAAACAAATTTGTTGAAATATTATGCCTACCTCCGCATTTTACACATAGAATGCAGCCCCTGGACAAAACTTTCATGGGGCCCCTAAAAGCTCATTACAGCGAGGAGGTTTGAGTTAATTCTGCGAAAACACAACAGAAAGTTTCACACTTTGATCTTGCTCACATTTTCGGAAAAGCCTATTTGAAAGTTCAAACTGGAGCAATTGCCGTTAATGGTTTCAAAACAACAGGATTATTTCCCCCGAATCGTCACGTATTCACAGACAACGACTTCCTTGTAGCTAAACAGAAAGAAAACGATGGTGCTAAAAAAGAAGATAGAAATAATCCTTATGATGCATCACCAGATGACTTTTTTGTAGCTGCAGAAATTTCACCAGTGCCTAGCTTTATAAAAAAGAAATACCTAGAGCTCCTGGAAAAGCAGCAGTCATAAGAAGGTGGAGCGGTTGATAGAAATAATCCTGATGATGTACCACCAGATGACTTTATTGCACCTGCAGAAATTTCACCAGTGCCTAGCTTTATAAAAAAGAAAGCCCCTCACAGAAGTGGAACTCCTGTAAAAGCAGCAGTTATAACATCTTCTCCTTATAAAGATCAACTGGAGACTTCTATAAATTCAGCATCTTTCAAAAAGGGTAAACAGGTTGTGAAACACAAAGTGGTAACTGGTTCAGCAGATGGTCTGAACACTCTGAGCCGACAACCTTGCAGTGGCCTTAAAACACGTACAGTAAATACTTTAAAGAACAAGACATCCGTTGAAGACGTCTATTCACAACCACCTGTAGTGGTCGGAAGGTTCGTACGACAAATGCCCAAAAGAAAGTACCAGATTCTGATCTGATTCTGTCTTCATGGACAATTCTTCAGAAATCGAAGTTATGAGTGATTTGGGCGAAGATCAGCTGCCAAATAATATGCCACATGTTTTTATTGTGGTGGTAAATTTTCGAAAGACGTAAAAGAGGAGAAATGGATCCAGTGCAGTGGTGTCACATTGACCGTTCAGTTTCAGAAGCTGATAATTTTGTATAAGGAGGTTTAAACAAGAATGTTTCATTATTATCTATCTATATTTACCTCGTTTTAAATAACATAATGTTATCTACTTTCTAAATAAATCTATTACCCATTTTCTGCGTTTTCTTTTCTTTTTTTAAATGGACTATTATATACCATATGCCATATTAGCTACCGGATTCCATATTGGGTACCAAATGCCATTTTCCAAAAAACTTTTTTTTGTGAAACCATGCAAGGGCTACTGCATTTTTTTTATTGTGATTCTAAACGCAAAACAATAAGATATCATATCAAAAAATAATTGGAAGCCTACCATTGAATTCTGACTTTTGGAAACAAAAAAAAGGGTATTTCATATTTGGCTCCTCTCCTCTATATAAGAAGACCGCTCGAATTTCGAAAGGCACACGGTTTCTGACCTCGAGCTAGTCTCCGAGACGCTCAAAGCATACGCACGCGAGCTAGTCCCCAAGACGCTCAGCTTATATACACCTAATACCACCGCCAGCTGTACCTTCAACCTCTCCACCACGGACTCTCATTGGTGACCTCCTGACGAACAAGAAACACAAACACAATGAAGCAACCCGCACCGGCAGCAGAAATACATCGTGTCCAAGTGAAAGTTGTAAAGCAACAGAAAAAGTGCACCACCGCCATCTGTTGAAACGTTTTAACACTATCTCGTGCAATTTTATTCTTCTAAAATTAAAATTATTTAATAAAATTAGTTGCACCGAAAATCTCATAAATCATCAATGACTAAATTTCATAGCAACTCTAAAATGGAGAAGTGAAAAATCATGAAAAACTCACGAACGCCATCTACTGACACGTCTTGATATTATCTTGTGATTTTATTCTTCTAAAATTAAAATTTATTTAACGACTAGTTACAATGAAAATCCTACAAACAATTGATCTCTAAACTTTGTAGCAACTCTAAAATGGGGAAGTGATAATAATCAAGAAGAATACACAAGCGCCATCTGCTGATACATTCTGACGTTACCTATCTTTTATCGTTTTATTCTTCTAAAATTAAAATTAATTTTAAAGTTAGTTGTACTTTCGACGATTTAAATTCCTGTCAACTCTGAAATAGGGAATAAAAAATCCACCAACGCCATCTATCGACATGTTTCGATGTTAATTTACTTTAAAATATGAAGATTTTATCAGAAATCCTTGAGGAACAAGTATGGCCTCATTTTGGTCTGCATTTATTAGATTGGATAAGACCACGTATTTACATTGTATTGCAGAGACATTGCTTTTAATTCTGACTGTACATTCACAGAGTGATGATTTCCAAAATAAGTTGATGCCTTTACCGTACGGAATGTAACCCTTGTACGGATTTAGACAAGGCAACTAATGGTCTACAAACGTACCTAAACCCGTGCTCTAGTAATAGCAATAATACATTACAAAAAGGTACATAATCCAAAATGACATTTGCGTATTAAAGGTCACTGCAAATTGTAAATTCTTTTACAGGGTGTTCGGCTTTAATTAAGCAACGACGGACGCAATTGAATTTTAGTTCAGGTTTAAAACAAGTCGGTTATTATTTGGCGATGGTCAGTTTAATTCGCTGTAAACCGCGGCCGCAAAACGAACTGCCCGCCCCCCCCCCTCGTGTCCTGAAATAGCGCTTCCTTATTCTGCGGGTTCGCCTCTTCCTGTTCGCGGACTCGTTTCGAATGGTTGCGCTCGCTGGTTAATTGTAAACAATTCAAACCCTCGCAGTTTTGCGGTGGGCTCGTTGTCGTTGGCTGTGGAACTATAATTTAAAGGGGGAATGCGAGCACGAGAACTCACCCTGCGCGTTCACTTTTGAACGCGAGGAACCGTATTTTTACTCAAAAATTTATCGAAAACAGCACTAATGATTGATTACTTTAAAGAACTGTTTATATATATATATATATATATAAAGAAATTGCTTAAAACTGGTGTTCCTCAAGGCTCAAATCTGGGACCCTTTTTGTTTCTAAATTACTTAAATTTTCCTACCCCGAATACATCAAAAAATGTATTCACATCCTGACAATTAAAAGTGATTGAATTAGATTATACTTCGATGATTATCAAAGGTATTAATAAAACTTTGGAATTAATAATGTACAGTGTATACTGAAGATGCAGTCAGCATGTTGGGCGTTCAATCATCATCAGCGCGCGATAAAATTCCAACCCCGAGCGCAAAACAATTAAACTCGTCCGCTAACTTATAGCTCATTAAGTTGGCAGGACCGCTCGGCAAGGCACATTCATAACGCAAGCTCTTTATAACCCGTTAAAGTACGCAAGGGGGCAAAACGCGCGGCGTTAAATTATCCGAGAGGCAATACGGCCAACATTAAAGCGATTCGCAGACGGTATACGTGTTTCGCAGTGTTACGTGTAATTCAGAGACATCTATCACGCCGAGCCGGAGATATTAAGCGAGTAATTGTTAAAGACGTGATAAGGTATCACCGCCATGACTTTTATTATCATTAACGACGTAAGCGCATTCTGTCAGAATCACCATGTCATAAGTACGCACAGGAAAGTGGTATTTCGACGTCATCATATTATGTTTTTTCTATCAGCCAAGAGATGGTGCTGTAGCTGCAAAGAAAACTGTTTCTGGTATGTCAAATATTGACGCATGGAAATAATCCTTTGCTTGTCATTTGAGACTTTCCAATTTTTTTGAAGATCGGCTAAGTGTTTCGTGAAGTAAAATGAATTCCCAAATCCCAAGCAATTTATCAACAAGACAAAAATGGTTAGAATCGCTCGAAAAAATCATCCAACGAGAAACGATTAGAAACAAACTAATAATTTGACACTTTTTAACCTACAAATGACGCATCTCTTTATACGTAGTCGTCAATAGATGGCACCAGGTGACAATCAAGGCTCAAAATGTCAAGAGAACAAAACGTTACGTGAAAAATCGGCCATAAGCGATTAAAATTGCTTTAAAAATTCATCCAACGAGAAACGATTAGAAATAAACTAACAATTTGAAATTTTGAAATTTGACATCAAGTCATACTTCCTCTAAATGTCAAGAGATGACGCTCGCTCTATTTCCTAATTCAATGAAATCTGTCGTGCCAAGTTCCTATCACTTTTTGTTTCTGTCTTTAAGTGTAAATCGTATTATTAATTCTGCTTAACAAGTTTTACTTTTTGATACAAGAGATGGCGTCCGCTTCGGCACTTTTCTTCCAAAATTCATGTAAGGGTTGAGATCTTTAATTTGCATTTTGCAAAGCACGGCCCAAGAAAAATCAATGAATTTGACGTCAAGTCGTCTTTAAATTTTTTTAACCTACAAATGAGAGATTTTGGCACATCACCTTATACGCGACCGTCCATAGATGGCGCTAAATGAAAATCAAGACTCTAATGTCAACATAACAAAACATTTGGACATAAATGATTAAAATTGCTTAAAAATTCATCCAACGAGAAACTATTGGAAGTAAACTGACAATTTGACATTTTTAATCTATAAATGAAAGGTCTTGACACATCTCCTTATACGTAGTCAGCAAAAGATGGCGCCAGGTGAAATTCAAGACTCTAAATGTCGAAAGAACAAAACATTACATGGAAAACCGGCCAAAAATCCATAAAGAAACGATAGAAATAAGCTGACAGATTAAAATTTTTGGACACTTTTTAACCTACAAACGAGAGGTTTTGATCATGGCCAACTCCATTAACATTCACTAACGTGTATGTATGGCCGTGTCAATTCGCTTAAAATTCGGTTCTGAGAAAGCATGCCGTGGAGTACTCCTGTCAGCGCTTCCTATTAAATTTACTACAGAACTACTGACAGTAACTTCACGGCTTCCTCGATTAATGAAGCCCAGTGTGCTTCATCCGGCTAGCCGCATTCTTAGTTCAAAGGTTTTTTTCTGTGCTTAGAGGGAGCTACAGTACAGTAAAACATCATATGACATTTCTTATTTGCCAAGTCACGATTTCAAAGTTGATTTTGGATGATGTTGAAGTAAGTCATGATCATAAGTTTATTAGTGCTCTTAAATAAATTGTGTAATGGCAGCAGTATCAACACGATCAGCAATGACAAAGCAATGATCGTTTATTAAGCTTTGGTCTGGCTGGCTTCGGCAATGGTTATTATGATGAGTGTTTGCATAACGATGAAATCTTCAATTCTGACTATGAATTTTGATGTGATTGAAGCATAAAATTTAATTCTAAGTGGAAGACACCTTTAAGCATTGCAAGTTATGTGTATTTTGTACATTTGAAAATAATTTATTATTGGTTTGCAACTTCAGATCTGACACATTGGAACTGTTGCTGAAACTAAATCAATAGGGCCTGTTCAGGTGACCGTAGCAGTTGAGTTGCTGAGTTATTGTATAATATGTTTTCATTCTGAAGATGGAGTGGTTTATTGTCAATGTTTTGTGTTTGCAGATTACAAAAATTTGTTAACAGTGGAGGTATTAATTTCGATATAATAATGTTACAAATATTGGCGTTGTGCAGTTCACATGAGAACATGGGATTACCACTGAGATATGAGACAATTACTCTTTTTAAAATTATTTCCAGTTCTTGTTTAGGTAAGCTTGGTAATATCTCTAGGATAACTTGTATTACATAATGAATTAAGCCAACAAACTTTTCAGAGGGATAATTCAATTTTCCTCTGTCCTGGTTATAGATCAAGTCAAGGAGAGGACTGGTTTTCTTGCAAGAATCATCATGCAGAGTAAACAAACATGAATTACATTCCACAGACTCTTCAACTTTCATGATTAAATATCCACATAAAAATGCAATTGCTGCAGATTCAATCGAAAGAGAACCTAAATAACTGCCTTCAAACTCCCTCATCATCTCCAATTTCTTAATTGTTATCTCGCTTAAGGTAATGCTAATTTCATTATCTTCTAAATTTTCCTGAATATTTCCAAGTTTTGCAGTGCTGGCATAATGAACTTTACTCATCGTGTTACTGGTGTTTACATTTTCAATCAAACCACTTTTTAAAATTTGCCGGAGTGCATATTCAGCTGCTCTACAATCAGTCAAGTCATTTGAACCACCACGAAGTCGAATATTTGCAAAAATGGATTCGACAGCATCAGAACTAAAACACCTGGTTAACACATAATGAAAATTTAAATCACGAATCAAATATGGGATGCAGAGAGATGTGTTTCTGGCTGTGAAAACTAAAGCTTCTGCTGTTTCGTTAGTTAATCCAGCCATACCTGCTTCTCTTGATGTAAACTGTATGTCAGCAATAAAATAGGTGAATTCATTAGGCAGCCATGAAAGACGTGCATCTTGAATATCTGTGTATGGAGCATTGTTAGGTTCTCTTTGATGGATATATTGAGTTTTATTGCTGACATCGTGAATTTGAAAGTATTTGTACATGTTTTCCATATATTTTACTGTTGCAATGCAGTCTTTGAAGTGAGAATATTCTGCACTACCATGATGAATAAGGTAGTTCAAAGCTGCTGTAAAGATGTTTCTTTGTTAAGTTTCTAAGTGGTTTAATCTACTTTGTACAACTGGCCCTTAGAGTGGTATTGACTTGGTAACTTAAGAATTGAATTACTTGGAAATTTATATCCTTTTGGTGAACAAAATCTCCAAGCAATACAATGTCGAATTGTAATCTCAGACCATCTGGGAAGCTTTTTTTTATAATTTCGAATTTGATCTAATATGAATGTTGCACGAGGATTCATTTGATTGCAATCTTCTGTAATTTGTTCTAAATATTTCCAATATACATTTTGTGTTTTCTACTTTTGTGTTTGTAATTCTTCTTTCATTTTATTATACTGTATTTGTAAACGTCTTATTTTTTGTGTGAGACATTTATTAGTATATATTAGATCTTTTATTTCAATGGTTGGTGCTGATGTTTGAGTTGTACCAGATATTTTATATGGTACTTCAGGCGTTAAATTTTCCAAACAAGTTAGATTTTCATCGACAAACTAAAATTATTATTTAATGTAATTGATATGTATGTGTATATTTTAATAAATAAACCTCAAATATAGAAGGCACAGCTTCTGCAGTTAATAATTTACGTTTCTGCGTAACTAAAAAAACTGTCGTGGGAGAAATGTTTACTGCAAACTACCGCATACTCCGATAAAGGTGCAAAATCTAAAGAAACGTAACGACTTTTAACATAAAGTAATTTTACAGCATTAATGTTGTACCTGTATGATTTAACAAAATCTCTTTCCACTTTAAATTTACTTCCATATTTGCTGGTATGCAATGGAAAGAAACATTGTCTTCCGAATTGCAATTGCTTACGCAACATCTCTGCCGTAGAGGCATTTTTTTAAATAATGAAATCAAATTTAAAACGAATTATTTGAATTATCCGTCAAATCGTATAAATATTTCAAATTGACGTGTACACATAGTTACTTGAAAATTGTCCAGAGGGCGATACAGTACAGTGCGTCAAGGTCATTTTTCCAGGAACAACTTTTTTTGAAATGCGGCTAGCCGGGTAAAGCACACTGGGCTTTACTAATCTAGGAAGCCGTGAGTAACTTAATGACAACTGCAATTACTTAAAAACTCACAAGAGGCGCTGAGGGGAGTACCGTCAAAATTTTTAAAAGTCGAATTGAAACGGCCATACATACACTCAGTGAATGTTAATGTAGCCGGCCTAGGTTTTGATACATCTCCTTATACGTAGCCATCAATAGATGGCGCCAAATGGAAATCAAAGCTCGGAATGTCAAAAGAACGAAACATTACATCATTTTTTAACCTACAAATGAAAGATTTTGACACGTCTCCTTACTCGTGGTATGCTTGTAGTCATCAATAAACGGCGCCAAATGTAATCAAGGTTCAAGATGTCAAATGAACAAAACTTTATGTGGAAAGTCACAGAAAGGAGTGACCGTAACACCGCTGCCTTTTCAATTCAAACACTGCCTAAGGAGAGCAACATTTTCAAGTCAACGGCTTCAAGTATGAAGCTAGGAAAATATAATTTCAAGCTTTTATTCTCTAAGCTTGAACAACTTCAAAGATATGCAATTTTACATACGTATTCACAGACTTAGGAAAGCTATATTCCCAAGCTAAAGATTGTCTAAACTTAAGAATAGAAAAGCTATATTTTCAAGTGAAAGACCAAGTGTAAAGATGTAGAGAGGCTATACTGTACATCAAAAGACGTAAAAATTATATTTTCAAGACAAAGACTTAGAAAAATTATAAAACTTGATGACTTAAAAGGTGCTGCATATTCAAGTCAGACACTTTCTAAAAAAAAACGTGCATTTTAAAGTCAGTCTTAGGCCGAGTTGCTCAGTGTCTGATTAGGCCCAGTTTTTCAATTGATTGGTAATGGAATAAATTTAACCTCTTTGGTAAAGTGCTTGTTAAACAAAATCTGTCTTTCAATCTATAAGTTTCTGCTTGGTATTTAACAACCAAAATTTTCAATAAGTGCTAACAAGTTCTGAACAGCATTTTTGGAAAGTCGAAATTTGTGAATAAATTCCATATCGTTCCAGTAATTCATGTGATCTGGCCGTTGATGAATTACATGTACTCTTCTATTCAGGCCCATAGCGTTTACTAAATCATATGTATATCATGGTCCGAATCAGACTCGTCAGAAAATATATTTACATTTCCCACGTTATTCATTTTCAATTTTTAAATCAAACACAAAGAAGTAGAATTGTACAGTCGCTTGCGCACATTTATGTATCCCCTCTACTTGTTTACCGCTAACAAGAAAATTTACCGACTGTTATGTTTACCTCCTTGTTAAAAGGAATTTATGTCATTGTTAAGACTACCAGTAGATTGATAAACCCATTTTCTGTGCTAACAATCGGATAACGCTAACAATCACTTTACCAATCGATTGAAAAACCGGGCCTTAAATCTGTAATTGGTTAAATATCAAACCACAATTTTATTTCAAACTGTTGTTCAGTGTTCAGTCATTTCTAACCAACCGATTTATTAACTAAGGTTTAGTGGAATGTTGGCAGCTCTGAAGTGCTTTAGTATCTAATTTCGCTATGTAAATTTTAACTTTATTATTCGTAACAGTAGTTATTACATGTGTCAGAAGGTATAAGTACGAAAAAGTTAAGAAATATTCAAAAAGAGATTAAAATACTGAAGTGTTATGGCTTCCACAGATGGTGGTAGTAGTAGTTGTGGAAATATGCGGTGCCAGATTTCTCCAAATCTATTAAAACAAAATACGGCAATATGAATATATTTTTATGAATTTTTTTGAAGACAAAATGTTCAATTCTGTTAAACACAAAAAAATAAGATTTTAGTATTCAGTAAATATTTTACTAATTGCTTATGTTTACTGATTCGCCAAATACATTTTTGAATTTTTCGAAGTGAATAAGAGATTATACAATTTTAAATATCATAAAGAGAACTTGTATGTTAACAAATTATCAGTAGTAATGAGAGTAATAATAATAATAAAAATAAGTGAAAATTATTGTAATAATGAGTCTTTGTTCAAGTTCTCTTCATGTCTAAATTGTTTAGTTTTTTCCGTTATTCACTTTGAAAAAGCCAAATATACAATGTGTCCAAAAAAGTTTTATACAAATGGAGAAAAAGTTTATCTTACATTTCACAAAAAAAAACTATTCTTTATAAAAAGCTCTGCATGACTTGTAGATCCATAATCAGGTACAAAATTTTTAAAAAATTGGCTGGAATACAGAGAAAATAAAAAATAATGATTTGGACGGAGAGCAAAATACGTTCAAACTGTAGTGGAGAGCAAAATGTTCATTGAAATTGTGATTAAATAGTAAAAAATTATGCACACTTGTAGATTATTGATATTACCAGATAAAAATTAAAAAATAAACACTTCAGCAATTGTTAGATAATTTATTTTTATAAAACATTGATAACCTTCTTTATCAATTTTATAAAGAATAGTCTTTTTTGTGAAATGTAAGATAAACTTTTTCTCCATTTGTATAAAACTTTTTGGGACACACTGTATATATATATATATATATATATATATACATCCCGGTATCATTGGAAGCTCCTTTCATAACTGTTCCATGCGGCGTCCAATATGGCGACACGCGGTGGGTATTGCAAGTGTACTATCATTTGAAGCTCCTTTCTTATTGCTATACTTAAAGCGTCCGGTGATATACACTTACTTTCTATTAATCATCAATCAGGCGTCCTATTTGTGTATACGTTTTCATTCAATAGACAATGTAAGCTCCAGCAATGTTGCCATATTTATTAAGTGCAATTGGTCATGCATCATAGTCTTCTTGAATATGAGATCATAAAATGAAGAATTTCAAGATGTTTGCAATTAGGTAGACTAGATGAAATGTTTCGAAGAAGCAATTCGACAATCGCACAGATCCCAACTTGAAATTCAAGATACTGTCGACTTATGACCAAAAACATTTACGATGAAGAAAAACCCCACAAGTGTCATATCAAACAAAAGATCTCGAAGATGCAATGTTCCAAGATGAGGTCCGAGTGATTGTCGAATTCGCCTCTTCAAGACATTTCATTTCATGTGCCACATGTGTGACTTTTTCTTCGTCGTAAATGTTTTCTATCATTAGTCGGCACTATCTTGAATTCCAAAATGACATTCGTGTGATTGTTGAATTCGCCTCTTCGAGACCTTTCATTTCATGTGCCACATGTGGTGATTTCTTCTTCGTCGTTAATGTTTTAAGTCATAAGTCAAAACCATCTTGAAAACCACGATGAGGTCCGTGTGATTGTCGAATTGACCTCTGTGAAACCTTTCTTTTAATGTGTCATATGTGTGATTTTTTCTTCGTCGCAAATGTCCTACATCACAAGTCGATAACATCTTGAGTTCCAAGATGAGGTCCGTGTGTGGGGTCCGGTCCCAACACCGGTAAAACAAATTCAGATTATCTTCTTAGTTGCTCCTTAGAAGCAATGTGCAAAATATGTAAGTGGCGGGATCTCTAATAATAAAGTTACGTAGTACCCCGCCACACCCAACACCGATAAAACGAATTGGTGCTCAGATAAAGGTTTTAGTTGTTGCTTAGAAGCAAATTGCAAAATATGTATGCGGCAGGATCTTTAATTAAAAAGTTACATAGTACCGCGCCGCCTCCAACCCCGATAAAACGAGCTTGTGCTCGGATTATCTTTTTGGTTGCTCCTTAGAAGCAACGTGCTATATATGAAAGTGGCAGGATCTCTAATAAAAAAGTCACGTTGTACCGCGCCGCCCCCATCACCTTTAAATTGAATTTGTGCTCAGATTATCTTTTTTGTTGCTCTTTAGAAGCAACGTGCAAAATATGTAAGTGGCAGGATCTCTAATAAAAAGTTACGTAGTACCGAGCCGCCCCCAACACCGATAAAACGAATTTGTGCTCAAATTGTCTTTTCTGTTGCTCCTTAAAAGCAATGTGCAAAATATGGAAGTGGTAGGATCAATAACAAAAATGTTACGTAGTACCGCGCCGCCCTCAACACCGATAAAACAAATTTGTGCTCGGATTATCTTTTTGGTTGCTCCTTAGAAGCAACGTGCTATATAATGTAATTGGCAGGATCTCTAATAAAAAAGCCACGTAGTACTGCGCCGCCCCCAACATCGATAAAACGAATTTGTACTTTTGTTGCTCCTTAGAAGCAACGTGCAAAATATGGAAGTGGTAGGATCCCTAATAAAAATGTTACGTAGAACCACGCCGCCCCCAACGCCGATAAAACGAATTTGTGCTCGGATTGTTTTTTTAGTTGCTCCTTAGAAGCAATGTGCAAAATATGTAAGTAGTAGAATCACTAATAAAAATGTTACGTAGTACCGCGCCGCCCCCAACACCGATAAAACTAATTTGTATTCAGATTATCTTTTTTGTTGCTCCTTAGAAGCAATGTGCAAAATATGGAAGTGGTAGGATCACTAATAAATATGTTACGTAGTACCGCGCCGCCCCAACACCGATTAAACGAATTTGTACTCAGATTATCTTTTCTGTTGCTCTTTAGAAGCGACGTGTAAAATATGGAAGTAGTAGAATCACTAATAAACATGTTATGTAGTACCGCGCCACCCCCAAGACCAATAAAACGAATTTGTGCTCAGATTATTTTTTAGTTGCTCCTTAGAAGCAATGTACAAAATATGGAAGTAGTAGGATCACTAATAAAAATGTTGCGTAGTACCGTGCCGCCCCCAATACCTATAAATCGAATTTGTGCTCAGACTGATTTAGTTGCTCTTTAGAAGCAATGTGCAAAATATGGAGGTGGTAGGATCACTAATAATAATCTTACGTAGTACCACGCCGCTCCCAACGCCGATAAAACGAATTTGTGCTCAGATTGTTTTTTTTAGTTGCTCCTTAGAAGCAATGTGCAAAATATGGAAGTAGTAGGATCACTAATAAAAATGTTACGTAGTACCGCGCCGCCCCCAACAACAATAAAACGAATTTGTGCTCAGATTGTCTTTTTAGTTGCTCCTTAGAAGCTATGTGCAAAATATGGAAGTAGTAGAATCAGTAATAAACATGTTACGTAGTACCGCGCCACCCCCAAGACCAATAATACGAATTCGTGCTCAGATTGTTTTTTTAGTTGCTCCTTAGAAGCAACCTGCAAAACATGTAAGTGGCATCACTAATAAAAATGTTGCGTAGTACCGCGCCGCCCCCAATACCGATAAATCGAATTTCTGCTCAGATTGTTTTTTTAGTTGCTCCTTAGAAGCAAGGTGCAAAATATGGAAGTAGTAGGATCACTAATAAAAATGTTACGTAGTACCGCGCCGCCCCCAATACCAGTAAAACGAATTTGTGCGCAGATTGTTTTTTTAGTTGCTCCTTAGAAGCTATGTGCAAAATATGGAAGTAGTAGAATCACTAATAAACATGTTACGTAGTACCGCGCCACCCCCAAGACCAATAATACGAATTCGTGCTCAGATTGTTTTTTTAGTTGCTCCTTAGAAGCAATGTACAAAATATGGAAGAAATAAGATCACTAATAAAAATGTTGCGTAGTACCACGCCGCCCCCAATACCGATAAATCGAATTTGTGCTCAGATTGTTTTTACTAGTTGCTCTTTAGAAGCAATGTGCAAAATATGGAAGTGGTAGGATCACTAATAATAATCTTACGTAGTACCACGCCGCTCCCAACGCCGATAAAACGAATTTGTGCTCAGATTGTTTTTTTTAGTTGCTCCTTAGAAGCAATGTGCAAAATATGGAAGTAGTAGGATCACTAATAAAAATGTTACGTAGTACCGCGCCGCCCCCAACAACAATAAAACGAATTTGTGCTCAGATTGTCTTTTTAGTTGCTCCTTAGAAGCTATGTGCAAAATATGGAAGTAGTAGAATCACTAATAAACATGTTACGTAGTACCGCGCCACCCCCAAGACCAATAAAACGAATTTGTGCTCAGATTGTTTTTTTAGTTGCTCCTTAGAAGCAACCTGCAAAACATGTAAGTGGCATCACTAATAAAAATGTTGCGTAGTACCGCGCCGCCCCCAATACCGATAAATCGAATTTCTGCTCAGATTGTTTTTTTAGTTGCTCCTTAGAAGCAAGGTGCAAAATATGGAAGTAGTAGGATCACTAATAAAAATGTTACGTAGTACCGCGCCACCCCCAAGACCAATAATACGAATTCGTGCTCAGATTGTTTTTTTAGTTGCTCCTTAGAAGCAATGTACAAAATATGGAAGAAATAAGATCACTAATAAAAATGTTGCGTAGTACCACGCCGCCCCCAATACCGATAAATCGAATTTGTGCTCAGATTGTTTTTACTAGTTGCTCTTTAGAAGCAATGTGCAAAATATGGAAGTGGTAGGATCACTAATAATAATCTTACGTAGTACCACGCCGCTCCCAACGCCGATAAAACGAATTTGTGCTCAGATTGTTTTTTTTAGTTGCTCCTTAGAAGCAATGTGCAAAATATGGAAGTAGTAGGATCACTAATAAAAATGTTACGTAGTACCGCGCCGCCCCCAACAACAATAAAACGAATTTGTGCTCAGATTGTCTTTTTAGTTGCTCCTTAGAAGCTATGTGCAAAATATGGAAGTAGTAGAATCACTAATAAACATGTTACGTAGTACCGCGCCACCCCCAAGACCAATAAAACGAATTTGTGCTCAGATTGTTTTTTTAGTTGCTCCTTAGAAGCAACCTGCAAAACATGTAAGTGGCATCACTAATAAAAATGTTGCGTAGTACCGCGCCGCCCCCAATACCGATAAATCGAATTTCTGCTCAGATTGTTTTTTTAGTTGCTCCTTAGAAGCAAGGTGCAAAATATGGAAGTAGTAGGATCACTAATAAAAATGTTACGTAGTACCGCGCCGCCTCCAATACCAGTAAAACGAATTTGTGCGCAGATTGTTTTTTTAGTTGCTCCTTAGAAGCTATGTGCAAAATATGGAAGTAGTAGAATCACTAATAAACATGTTACGTAGTACCGCGCCACCCCCAAGACCAATAATACGAATTCGTGCTCAGATTGTTTTTTTAGTTGCTCCTTAGAAGCAATGTACAAAATATGGAAGAAATAAGATCACTAATAAAAATGTTGCGTAGTACCACGCCGCCCCCAATACCGATAAATCGAATTTGTGCTCAGATTGTTTTTACTAGTTGCTCTTTAGAAGCAATGTGCAAAATATGGAAGTGGTAGGATCACTAATAAAAATGTTACGTAGTACCACGCCGCCCCTAACAACGATAAAGCGAAGTTGTGCTCAGATTGTCTTTTTAGTTGCTCCTTAGAAGCAATGTGCAAAATATGAAAGTGGTAGGATCACTACCACTAAATATTGCGTAGTACCGCGCCGCCCCCAACACCGATAAAACGAATTTGTGCTCAGATTATATTTCTAGTTGCTCCTTAGAAGCAACGTGTAAAATATGTAAGTGGCAGTATCTCTAATAAAAATGTCACGTAGTACCGCGTCGCCCCAACACCGATAAAACAAATTTGTGCTCGGATTACCTTTTTGGTTGCTCCTTAGAAGCAACGTGCTATATAATGTAATTGGCAGGATCTCTAATAAAAAAGCCACGTAGTACTGCGCCGCCCCCAACACCGATAAAACGAATTTGTGCTCGGATTACCTTTTTGGTTGCTCCTTAGAAGCAACGTGCTATATAATGTAATTGGCAGGATCTCTAATAAAAAAGCCACGTAGTACTGCGCCGCCCCCAACACCGATAAAACGAATTTGTACTTTTTGTTGCTCCTTAGAAGCAATGTGCAAAATATGGAAGTGGTAGGATCACTAATAATAATCTTACGTAGTACCACGCCGCTCCCAACGCCGATAAAACGAATTTGTGTTCAGATTGTTTTTTTAGTTGCTCCTTAGAAGCAATGTACAAAATATGGAAGTAGGATCACTAATAAAAATGTTGTGTAGTACCACGCCGTCCCCAATACCGATAAATCGAATTTGTGCTCAGATTGTTTTTACTAGTTGCTCTTTAGAAGCAATGTGCAAAATATGGAAGTGGTAGGATCAGTAATAAAAATGTTACGTAGTACCACGCCGCCCCCAACAACGATAAAGCGAAGTTGTGTTCAGATTGTCTTTTTAGTTGCTCCTTAGAAGCAATGTGCAAAATATGAAAGTGGTAGGATCACTACCACTAAATATTGCGTAGTACCGCGCCGCCTCCAACACCGGTAAAACGAATTTGTGCTCAAATTATCTTTTTTGTTGCTCCTTAGAAGCAACATGTAAAATATGTAAGTGGTAGGATCTCTAATAAAAAAGTTACGTAGTATTTTTCAACAAAGTTGAAAGTCATTTGTTAGGTTTCCGACTGTCATTTGTTCTTTTTAAAAGTAAATTCTGGCGGTTCAGGTAAATCCACAAAACTTTGTATTTAACATTTTCTAATAATAAAATGTGTAGGTACCGTTTAAAGTATGAACAAAAAGCCTGCACAGTCTACTAGGTTATACCTGTTTTCAAGAAAGGTAACAAGACTGAAGCCATTCAAATTTTTCTATTTTCTATGTGAAAATTTTGCCATTGAAATTTTTCTATTTTCTATTTTCTATTTTCTATGTGAAAATTTTGCATTTTCTTGCTGCGTTGTATCAGTATTGCATTGTGTAACACACTTGAAGGGCATTAAGATTATGGACAACGTTTATAATTTCATTCGCTTTTAAAAGTGTAATAAATATTCGCTTGCATAAATGATATGCACAACAACAGAGCGTCCGCTGCACATTTCAATTACAACAGTGTTGACAGATTTACTGGACGCCTTATTGTGCTGTACGTGAAAGCCGACTATACACGCTCCTATATACGCAAACGACACTAGCGCCACAGGTGGATATACGCTCGAACTAAAAATATACACTAACTTTCATTTGATCATCATTCGGGCGTCCAGAAAGAATTTTTTTAAATGATAGGCAGAGGTCGTACGATGCCCCAAAAAATTTTTAACATGGTATACAATCGAGCGTCCGCATACGGACGCTCAATTACTTCGGACGCCCAATTGACGGCAAATTGACAATATAGGGACGCTCAAATGATAGCTGGATATATATATATATATATATATAATCATATCCCTTCTACCTTTCGGTGTGGGGTTATTTGAAGCTACAAACGTAATACTTATTCTAATAACTATAACTATGTATCATAGCTGTTCTGACTTCTATCCTTTCGTTTTTTGGTTTGGTTCTGTCCCCACTTTCTGCTTGTAATTTT